>CM025793.1:73298290-74548290 GCA_014635995.1 Sarcophaga peregrina
GGAGTGGTAATACAGGGTCGCTTAATAGTAATACATTTCCACAAAATATAGTTCGTATTAAAATCCATTCGGGCAATACCGCTATTTACTATAATGCCGGATATTACTAAGTCAGTTTGTATATAATATGCATATTAAGTTGTAAAAAGCTATTTTGGCAATACTTTGCAGTAGTTGTTAGATCAATTGCGATAAACAGGGTCACTTAATTGTAATGCTATTCCACATAATAATATATAAAATTGTATAAGACATTTCGGTAATGTCGTTATTGTCATGGCATTGTTTGTTTTATGAAGTGTAGGAATACGGTGTCTTTTAATATATACATATACATATATAGTATCAGCTGATATTTAACAGTTAAAAAGGTTTTAAGAAAAATAAGAATAAAAATAACGTGCAACATAAGAATATAAATAACGTGAATTTGAAAAGACAAATGCAATTATAATCAGAAATTTTAATGCTAAACAGGGGTTAATAAATGGTACCAGGCTAATCGTAACAAACTTGGGAGAGCACATCATATCAGCAAAAATTATTCATACCGATAAAACTGTACTCATATCCCGAATCAACCTTACACCTTCTGATCCAACTGTGCCTTTCCGAATGACACGAAAACAATTCCCTGTGAAAGTTGCTTTTGCTATGACGATAAACAAAGCACAACCCTTCAAAAGGTAAGATTGTAATTACCAGAACCGGTCTTTTCATATGGGTAGTTATACGTGGCTTTTTCTCGAGTGCGTACGTTTAAAGATATTTTTGTTTGTATTAAGAATTCGTAGGGGCAAAAAGTTAACGATGATCATGTCATTTTACCTCTAACATTCACATTCAAAGAAGTATTATAAAATCATTTAAACATACTCGTGTGTATGTATGATGATATTATGATTTCTAAGATTTTTGTACTTTTAATAAAATTTCTAATAATTATTTTCATTTTATGTTACAAAAATTAGAACAACTAACGGTGCGAAATATTCGCACGGGTCATCTAGTTATTTGTATTTTATAATTTCTTCAATGACTTCACCCTGTTAACTACGAACTTTGCCTATAACGATTAATTCCAAGTTGTGGTTTTAAAATCCGTTAAAAATTATTGTATACTTATTATTTAACTACATTTGGATTACATTACTCATACGCATCATATTACATGTACAAGACTAGTTACCCTGAAAAGTATGCAAAAAAACAATATTTTATTTTGTTGCGTATGAAACTAATGGAGTTAGATATAACTCATACGTCACATATGTACTTGCCATGAATGAATTTTACATATTACATACAGTATTCCCTCGATTTACGTCGTAGAATATTCCAGAAAATGGCGACGTAAATCGACTTTCAAATAAGTCATACTAACAGATGCATTTGTTTATGTACATTTTACAAAAAAAAAAAAAAAAACTAAAATAACCCTTTCCCTGTCCTCTATATCACATGTGATGCAGCATACGCTTGTGCATCACATGGACAGGGAAAAGAATAATTAAATTTTTATTATATGTATGACGTAAATTTTTTTTTTTCAGGAAAGGTCCTGAAAAAATTTTATATCTCTCGACTTCGATAACAGCATCACCGATGAAGAAAACCCTACTTCCAATGATAAAAAATTATTTGATAGCATCGAAGAATGCAAAAGCCGTATAAAACGAATTAATAGGGTAACTGATTTAGATACTCAATTCTCCAAAGAAAAAGATTTATTTACATCATGAGGGGGTAGAGGTAAATATTTACAAGCTGCATACAGCAATCTTGCAACTATTTTACCAACCAATGTTGATTGCGAGAAGTGTTGTTCAACGGTAGCGTATGTTGACAACAAAACTCGTTCAAGCCTATCAGATCACATGTTAGATGCTTTTATCTTTTTGTTGGAATCCAAATAATTTTCTTAAAACAAATGCATTTGCATAATAGTATGAATAATTTTTATTTCTGTTAATTTACGCTTTTCTGTTACATTTGGTCTTGATGTTTTTATATTTTATTTTTAATTATATATAATTCAGATATTCTATACATAATTGGAATACTGTTACATTTTTACCTTTTTAAAAACGTTAAAAATATGAGTTCGTAGATTGCGAATAAAGTAAAAATAAATATGTGTTTGATTTTAATAAATTCTTTATTATCTGCACAATTTTTGTCCCACTGTTCGAACTTGTTTCACGTATACAATGATACTTCAAAATATGTGTTTGTTCTTTATACTACTCTGCTTACAACCCTTTTGTAAGCAACAACACTTGTTAGTTATTCTTCTTTCTCACAACCTTTTTGTAAGTACAACACTAACAACTGTTTTCTCAAACGCAACTTGTCTGCACACAAGTCTGACCGAATTAAAGCTCGATAGATTTTAATTCTTAACCAACGTGACGTCGTCTTACACGATCAAATTCAAACTCTGCCCTGCTCGCTTTAACTTGCCTTTTATATTACTGGATAATCAGTGTGATGAATGCCCTTGAAGGACGATGACGTCCTTCGGGAATATTCTAAAAATGTAAACAACCTATTCTTATTTTTGTTGTTTCTTGTTTACATTCGAGCAGGTAAATTAGTTGTTGTTGGTTTATTTGTCTATCCTATTTTATACTGCACATTGTTGTTTCTTGTTTACTTTTTAGTTCCCTTTATTTTGTTGTTGGTTATTTACGTCTTTTTATCCTTTATTCTTGTTGGTATATTTTTCTACTCATTTATTGATCACGTGAACAGTGCGCTGTTTTGTTTTTGGGGCTTTTGTTTATCATTTTATGCATGATCATTGTGTTGTTTTTGGAGCTTTTGTTTATTATTTTAACAACACCATTTCCACTTTCGTAACAATACAAATGATTTTGTTAACAAAATATTTTTTAATATTAAGAGAAAATCGCGATTTTTCCCGTAATTTTTCAGAATTTTTGGATCCCGAATTATCCCGAAATATCCCGGGATTTTTAAAAATCGATCTCCTTTGGCATCCCTGCCCTATCCAACAGGGACAGGTGAGTCTAGCAGTGGAGCAGGACTCCGCATTGACCCAGGATTGGTCGGCGTTTAGAAAGAATTTTCGCGCAATATGAAAAGGGATTCCGGAATGAATGCAGCAGGACTGGCAAGCTCATTAGCTCTGCAGTTCCCCGAAATGATCAGTGAAACCTCAAAGAGAATCGATAGAAAGAAAGGGATCGAAAGGAAAATAAAAAAAATTATGTTTTCTTCTTTCTTTTTACAAATTAGAATCAAAGTACAGTCAAACCCGGTTATAACGAACTCCGTGGCAAAGTTCGTAATAAACGGTGTGAAGTCATTGAAGAAAATATAAAATATAAAGAATTTTTTTCATTTATTAAAAACAAAAAGTATTTTTTTTTATTGAGAACCAAAAATATCTGTTAATTCGTTTTATCTCTCAGCTGATGAAAGATACTTGGTTATAATTTAATGCTGCCATATTAAATAAAAGTAAAGACTATTACTACACTTCAAAGTCATTTCTGAGGATTCGTCATAAAAAAGATAAAATGTATGAAATTTAATTACTGGGACCGTTTAAGGTAGTTTCTTTTAACCGAGAATTCGTTATAAACGAGTTCCTAATAAACGAAGTTCTTTGTATAAAAGTTGTTATTAAAATGTTGGGACTTGAAAATATGTGCGTAATAACCAAGAATTCCTTAAACTGAGTTCGTTAAAAATGAGTTAGACTGTAATTAAATCTCTTCAAATATAAAAATTTCTATTGAGCGAAAAAATTCACTCGGCTGTTATTGATTCAAAGAAAACTTTAAATTTTATTTTCAATATTAAAAATTCATTAATGATTAAAATTACTAGTTCAACATTAAATACGTGCTGTCATGTTTCCTAGTCAACAAGGACATCATCAGCCAGATTTAATAAATTTTGTATTAAAAAAATCTCTCGCATTCGAATAATTATTGAAAATTGGACGAAAATTCTTCTGTTTTTTCTGTCAATCAATAGAGGGCATTCAAGTAAATAAACAACAAGTTTTTGTATTTATTTTCCACAGAGAGAGCACATATGCAGATTTTGTTTTAAAGCAAAAAGTCAATAATTGTACTTCAAAAAAAGAAAAAAATGGAAATGGAAATTTATTCAACTTTAAAAAAACCGATAAAAATACAAAAAGAAAATAAAATAAAATGAAAAGAAAAACATCATGATTGTAAAAGGGAAAAAAGGTGTTTGAATTTTTTATTTCCTTATACGACTAAAATAAAAAAATCAACAAAAACAAAAAAAGAATGGACTTTTCATAGTTTTTGTTAAGATTTTATTTAAATATCACATTTCGTGACTATAGTCCGGTAGTAAAATGTTCGTTTTTAGAAGTTCTTTTCACTTCTGTTGTATTTCCATTGCATTTAATTTCTTGTTTTTTTTTCATTCTTTCATTCTTTGTTTGTGGCCCAAAATTGGTGCTACAAAAAGTTTCTTTTTTTAGCAGGAGTGATAATAATAACACCTATTTTTTTAACCTGCATGTCAATATAAGGGTATGGGTCTCACTCTCTCTCTCTCGCCCTCTATCTCATTCTCGGCTTTATTATTTTATTTTTACAACGGCATGATTTATAAAATTTTTATAAATTGAAGAGAGAGTAAGAGAGAGAGAGAACGACTGGTTACCCTTTGAACTAATTCACTGTTTGGATAATGGAAGACTACGAAGACTGCGAACACTACGAATCTGTTTATAAAAATGTCAGTTTTTATTTAATTTTAAAATATACGGCGATGTCGAAACCAGTGTGACAATTAGAGATTTCATTAGGTAACGTTGCTCCTTTCACCCGCATCTCAATCTTTTCTGATAGTCAAGCTGCAATAAGATCTCTATCGAGTGTTATGTTTAACTCTAGACTCATCATGGAGTGTCGCCGCTATCACGACGTTCCATTTGGGCGCTTCAGTGTGCACTATTTTCGAAACCCTCGTCAATCGATTTGGGTGTACCACTCATCAAGTTTGAATTAGCCATTTTGCGGAAATTCTTTCGGAGCATCAACCTATCCTGGGTCAATGAAGAAATTTGCTTCACTTCGTTTATTATCACATTTATTTCCAGCATACAGTAGTCGTGCTTTTAATGTACAACCCTCGCGCTGACCGACTTCATCCTTAGATTGGTGGAATTTAGTCAGTACAGGGACCGAACGCTGTTCTAAAAAATTGCACTAAATTCAGTTTTACTTTTATTTATAGTTGCAATATTTCAGAGAGAGAAACCGGTTATACTTAAAACTGATAAACATCGGTTGAACAGTTAAGTCAGCCTTAATTAACACGCTTTGTGGAACACTATTTCACAACTTTTCAATCGGATTTGGATCTAAAGACTAAGCGAGTCATTATAATACATGGATGTTGTTATCTTCTATTGAATTCTACCCTGGAATACGCATAGAAGTGGCATATTTTTATTAGACATAATGTAACATTAAATTTTAAAGGATCACTACATAACCCGTTTCCTTATAAAAGCCTTGAACACAATATTGTGACCTAACATCGGAATAGGAAAATGATCTCCAAAAACAATATTTCCGCCGTCATGCATATCGTGGATCTCCACTGTAGGAAATTGGAAAAAATGAATTCAGTCGATAAAGAACTAGGACCTTACACTATAACAATACCAATAAACACTGTGTACAAACCTTTGTCCACTCAGTAAAATAATTTCCAATATTTTTTTGGTATGAATATGTAGTTTAGGTCGGCTTGTGAAAACACTTTTACGGAACGCGGAAGTTTGACCACTTAGAAACTCAGTTGGATTAAAATCTATTGCAATGAAGAATCTATATAATGAAGACCAAATCCATAAAAACTATGGTTATGGAAATATGAGGCGGACTGAAAACGCGATTTATTTGGAATCATCGTGCTCTGATGGATGGAACGGCAGTCTACTCTCGCTTATATGTCGTCTAGGCAGAAGCAGTAATAATTAGACCCAGTAATAAGATTGAGTGGATGAATCCGGAAGCCACATATTGCATCCATTTTGTTATATACGTGTCGGCCAAAGGCTGTTTAAAATACAGGAGCGGAGGTAGACGGGCCAAGAATGGAAAATGTGGAACCCATAGACACCAAACAGAGCTTTATTTAATTTGAACAAAAGGTGCTAAGAACGGATTGTAGTGATATTATGTAATAGCAAGGACTTGCCAAACACTCGGATACATAAACTTAGCACCAAAAGTAAGTAAACACCACTGAAATAATTCATTTTCTTAGGATAACGAGAAAAGTAAATGCAAATAGTCGAATAAATTTTCAAAAATAAAAACGTTTATTTATTACTTATAAAATGTTAAAACATAAACAAAATACAAAATTATTGTTGTGCTACAAGTATATTTTTTATAATAGAAAATTTTCAATTATAATGGGTGTTGACTTACTTATGACGCTCAGTGTACATACATACATACATAATGAATCATTAAAATCGCTCTGTCAGAATTACCACCTAGATTCTAACACTCCTTTTTTTTAATAAAACCAGCACTCAGGGGATGACCCCTACTCATGCAGTGCATTGTGCAGGCTTTAGGAAAGGTGGAAAGAGAGAGAGAGAAGATGTGAATGGTAAGGAAATGAGTTGCTGCTTGTGACTATAAAATGGCCAGTGCTATACCTTCACCATTAGACAATCTACAGCAATCGTCCCCAAGAAACCCGCAGTTTGTCACACCACTTATGTTGAATATGTTTAAAGTCGACTCCGAACGACAGATTTTTGAGAAACATGAAGAGAAAGAGAAGAAATCGCCGAAAAAATAATCTTTGTATTTTTTTTATTTTTTGATGTCTGGCCTGCGACTCGAACCCTGGCTTTACGTCTAATCAGCCAGCACTCTACCTACTAGACCACGGCGACCCCATATATTGTGTGTGTTAATTTTATCAATTAGTGTCTGGATCTACAGTTGACAGTCGACTCCAACAAACTTTTTTGAGATACCTTTCATGATAATTTTGTTTACTCTCAGAGATTTTATCAGAAATTTGGTGAGAGGAAGTCTACGAAGAAATAATTTTTTCATATTTCATTTTACTGGAGCTGTCTGGGCTAGTTTTTGAACCGTAGCCTTACGTCTAATAAACCAACACGCTACCTATTAGACTACATCGACTACACTATGATGTTAACCCAAAATTAATATGGTCTGTCTGGGTAAGTTTAGTTGGGTAGACAGAGGTGATTGGGTCCAAAGTCATATAAGAATTGACGGCGAAATGCGAGCTGATGTGGTCGGCCTTTCTGTTGAAAAGCTTAGAAAGGTCTATGAGATAAAGGAAAGAGAGAGGAAGGCGAAGACTCCTTTCAATCCAACTATGGCTATATAATCTAATCTTTTGCTAGACTGTGGAGGAATTAGATTTGAGTCCTTCATTGTGGTATACAGATGTAAACGCAAAGAACATTTGTATAGAATGTGAATATTCATCTAACAAGTAAACCTTATTAGGGTTGAGCAAGAAAAAAAATGGACTTATGAACTGATTTAATGATATAATTTCAGTTTTCCTCAGTAATATACTTCATATCGAAAACTACTCCTGGAGCTACATACGTACATAAATAATTGGTTATCACAACTTTTCAGTCACACCTGTGTTGCGTATTGCTTCACACTACTTATGCTGCGTTTGTTAATTTTATAGTGGTAGGACATACATACCCCGAATGACAAATTATTGAGGAACTTTTCATGGCAATTATATTTACTCTCAGAGTTTTTGACAGTAATCTGCTGAGAGGAAGTCCCAGAAGAAATATTCAAATTTCGTTTTGATTAAAGTTTTGGATCTGGGGTTCTAAACGTGGCCTCACGTTTTATGAGTCAACCCACTACCTAGAAGACTACAGCGACTTTTCGCGACGCGTGACGTTAGTAAAAATAAATTTCGAAATATATCGACATTGAAATTAAATTTTTATCGAGACTCAATTCCCGATTAGAGTCAAACATTTTTGACTGGTTTCGATAAAGCCAATAACAGCATCGTCATATGTTAAATATTATACATACACAGAATCCTAATATTGAAAGGAATTTTTAGGAAAAATGAAGACTGAGAAGAAAAAAGCAATCCCAAAGGACTCCTAACAGGTTATGAAAAATACACAAAAATTTAATAAGAATTCCTTTAACTAGAAAAATATCACAGAGTTTAAATGCGAAAACTAAAGGGAGGTACAAAAAAAAAAGAAAATTACAAATTTAAATTCAAATATATAAAGGTAAATATGAGCGCCCTGGTAGTCCAGTGGGTAGTGTGCTAGGCTATTAGCGTGAGGGTCATGGGTTCAATTCCCACCAGAGGCTCTGGTCTGTGACACTACACCGGGCAAATGGTCGAAGTTACTCAGCTCGTATGTGATTAAAATATAATTTGTAATTGTATTGTAATTAATAAATAAATAAATAAAGGTAAATATTGACAGCACTTGACAGACCCAATACCATAAGTACACAGTATGTGGTTCAGATATTTCTAGCAAATATTAAAAAAGATGGTGATTAAATAATTTTTATTACTGAGTCTAAATGGGCAAATGATATTTTCCATAAAACAAGAATCATCAACATACGTAATTGGTCATTACCAGGGCAAGGAATTTCATGCACTAAAAAATTAAAAATATGCGCATATAATATGCACTATAAGGGAGAAAATATGCACTAAAAACGAAACACAGCATAGTGCAGTAGTTCTTAAGTTAGTTCTTTAGTTACACAAAAAACTAAATATTGCGCCACCTGTCGGACGATACTTCAAACAGAAATACTTCTCACGCCCCATAGAGCATGTATATAAAGTTCGGTCGAAATCGGTGCAGTAGTTCTTGAGTTACGGTGCAAAAACTCAAAAATAATAAATATTGCGCCATCTGTCGGACGAACTTCAAACTACACAAAAACATTCCTCGCCCCTTAGAGCATGTATACTAAATTTGGTCAAAATCAGTCCAGTAGTTTTTGAGTTCAGCGATGACGAGAATACACGTCATTTTTATAGATACTATATAGAGATATTTATACAGTAGTTTTCCGATTCTACGAACATCGCATTTAAGTACCTTAAATAGCGAACAAAATTTATTTTGTGCACGCAGTTTAACGAACAAAAAATATTATTTGAATGAAGGTAAAATGAGATTTTTGTAAACTTGATGTATTGACAACAAAATATGTATTTCCAAAAGAAAATTAAATATACAATAAAATAGTAAAATATGCTAAATATATCCACTTATAAGAAAAATATGCAAAATATGCATTTATTATAAAATATGCAAAAATATGCAACAACAACTTGATGCCATTTTGTTGCAAATTCTTCGATTCGAACAGATATATTGTCAAAAGTGATTTTGACTTACCGACTACAAACATACATTTGCATTAAAATCCTTGCCCTGGTCATTACAATCCTTCAGTCAGGATTATTGACCTAGTTTCAAACACCACTATTGTTTTGTGCGTTAATTTTTATAAATGAGTGGCGGGACCTACAGTTTACTCTTAGTGGCACGTTAGCCAATATGCCCAGATATTCAAACGTTCGGCCAGCCAAAAGCTGAAATGCAGGGCATTCGCATAGAACGTGCTGTACCAATTCCAATTCCTCCACATCATGCCAACATCTGTAGTAATCCTAGTGGGTCATACCGAGCTTGCCTGCGAAACTATCAATATTACAGTTTCCCCTTATAATTCCAATTAAAATGCGTAACGTTTTCTTGTCGAACTCAAGTAGTAACCTACTTCTCATCCTGTGAAACTCGGTAGCCATGCTGCTTTTTCCAATTGTAAAAGTACCATTGCAGGGGTGCATATAGCCCTTCTATTGTCTTCCTTACATTACCATACTCTTCAGGTTATCATTTAATTTGCCTGCAAAATGTTACAAATTCATATGAAAACTTATTATGCCAACACAGAAAATGTTGATCCGTCACCTCGTGGGATGGTGGTCTATTAAAAATAAAAATTTTTTTCTTTGTTAGCGGGTTTTGTTTATGCGATATTGTGTTCTTTCTTTCTTTCTTTTTTTTTTTATTTGTTCTTGGTCTCTCCCGGTTTCCAACATTTTGGTAAAACGGTTTTAACTTTTATATCCGCCATTGTTGTTGTTGTTTGTTTTTTTTTTTGTTTCTGTATGTTATGGTGGTTTTTGTACGAGAGTTTTTTTTTGTGTTCCCTCGTTTATAAAAAATAAAAATAAAACGACTTTAAATAGTAGAAAAGAAATAAAATAGTATCATGGGCCCAGTAGAGTACAGTACAGTACAGTACAGTTCGGTTCAGTTCAGTGTTTAAAGTGTGGTAAATCAAAGTCTGAAAAGTCTGTTAAACACTTCTCGTTTTCCACCTGACAGGAATTGGAAAAAATGTTTAATTCGTTTGTTTTTCGTATTTACCAATGTTTGTTGTTGTTATTGCCATTGTTGTTATTGGTATTTTTAGTTTTATTGATGTTGTAGTATGTATGTGTGTGTGTATGTGCTTTTTTTTATTGAGTATATTTTTTATTTATTTAAACATTTTTTATTTTTTTTATTTCTCTCTCTATGCTAAGGTCGGTCGTTCATTCAGCCGGAGTCGGTCATACAATTTGAAGCAATTATCGCACATGATGTAACACGTTAAACACGAAATTGATGGCAAAAGGTGCCGCCATATTGTTGTGATTTCATACAAACTGCCTCATAAAGGCCCCTTTTAGTGAACTTTTGCACACAACGGAAAAGGCCATTTAAAATAAGAAAAAAAAAACAGGGAGTAAAGAGAACTCTTTAATCTATCTTTTGACGTTCTTCAATACAAATTACAAAAACAAAATACTCTTAAAATATATGCAAGTGTTGTAAATACACGAGTATTTTAGAGATTATAAACAGTATTCGCTATAAAATAAAGGATTCTGCTAAAGTTTATCCAATAGTTCTATTCGACCTTTTTGATTATAATTAAATAAAAAGATTCATCGAGCTTGAGGTAAGTCGCAGTAGTCTAGTAGGTAGAGTGTTTACCTTTAAAATCTGAGCCGTGGTCCAAACCCAAGTCCAGACTTTTCGAACAAAATAAACTGCAAAAATACCTCGTCAGCGATTTCCCCTCAACAGATTTCTGCCAAAAATTCTTAGAGTAAAGAAAACTTGCCATGAAAACGTTTCGTTCGGAGTCTACGTTGTATAGGTTGCATGCATAAAACAGGAGTGGTGTGAAAAGCTAGGCCGTAATCCTGACTGAAAATGTTTAATTATGTATATACACATTTATGTATGAAGTCCATAATATGTAAATATCTTCATAAATCAATATTTTCCTTCTGTCTGACTCTTCTACTCTCCTTTTGTGCGTCCTGCCACTCTGTTCCATTTGATTCTGCTAAAGTATATTGTTACGAAAATGGAAATGATGTTCTAAGGTTATGTTAGGTTATGTTAGAGGACGTGTACTTGTCGGTTAAGACAATTACAGTACCTGAAGGTCGAAATTGACCCATTGTACAATGTCTTTAGAGAAGGAAGGAAAAGAGGATATAGAATGGAAGGAGGGAATGTAGGGAAGAGGGGGAAAAAAAAGAAAATCGTAGGAATTATACAGAAAGAAACAGACAAAACAAATGACGATGAGAGCGCGACTACAGTTATGAAGCCCTAGCACCCCTCAGCCAGCCCAATCTATTAACAAATCTGGGGAGAGCCTTAATGTCGGCTCTCGACACAGAACTCAAGCTCTCAAAGAAGGCCCTGCCAAGGGTCCTCAACCTGCCAAGGGCTGGGTAGTTACAGAGGAAGTGTTCGACAGTCTCCAACTCCTCCTCATCGCAACATACCCTGTAGCAGTCCGGCTGCGATCTATGCCAGATCCCCTTCAGCGACCTAACCTCGCAGCGCCCCGTGATAAAACCGACAACCAACCTTAAGCTGGCCTTAACCAAGCCCAGCAGCCAATCTGTTCCCTTACTTCGCACAGCAGGCCATAGGCACATCTAGAAATAGAACAACCCGATCTGCTCCCGCAACGCCTCTACTCTTCCTCCCTGACCCATCTATCGATGAAGACTAGATGGCAGACTAGAGGGTCAGTACCAACTATCAAATCGGCCTCTGAAAGCGAACCTAACCTAGCAAGGGCATCCGCCTTCTCATTGGGCAGTTTTTCGCTATGACCCAGAACGCAGCATAAACGGATACGGCTTGGTATCCGTGGTGGTGTTCTTAAAATGATAAACAAAACCTTCAAAAACAAAAACAATGGATTTGTTTACATTCAACGAATAAACAAAAATATAGCAACAACATAAGTATAAAAAAGGGATTAAGAAATAAACAGGCAACAGCAAAGTGCAGTATAAAAAAAGCAGATAAACAGGCAAAAACAACACTGCAAGCAACTTGTTTACATTTATAGAGATTTCTCGAAGACATTCTCATACAAATGCATTCATCAGACTGTTTACCATCTGTGATATAAAAGGCAAGACACAAAGCAGGCAAAACGGTGTTTCAGTAAAGACTTCATTGAGTCTTGTGTGGAGAAACGTGGAATTCAGTAAGAATTCAGTCAGTTTTGTGTGAAGACACGTTGCGTGTGAAGAGAATAATTGTGGTTTCAAGATCTCCATATTAAAGATCTAACGAACAATTGTTATTGTCTACGCGGAAGATTGTATAAAGAATTATAACAATTAAAGCATTATTGTTGTTTAAGTCAATTTGTTAAAGGTTGTACACGGAATTATGCGAACAATAAAGTATTGATCTAAAATTAAACACAAATTAATTTTTTTTTTTATTTTCAATCAACAAACTCATATTTTTAATGTTTTTAAATGGGGAAAAACGTAAAAATATTAATTAATATAAAACAATTGGTTGTTTATATAGAAGGAAAAATAGTTCAAAATTAAGCTACGGGTGGCTAGGTTAGGTTAGGTTAATGTGGTAGTTTTGATACCCGGTATAAGCAAGTTTACTGCTATAGTTGGTGAAACTGGTTTTATTGTTGTTGCATTCAGCTTGCCCATACAAGCTGTGGCTGTGTGTCGCCGTAGTCTAGTATCTAGTGTGTTAACTTATTAGACAAAAAGCCCGGGTTCGTCAGGCATCAAAATAAAATATGAAAAAAATATTTCTGCGACAAATGCCTCTCAGCAGATTTCTGGTAATAGCTGTGAGAGTAAATAAAATTGCCATGAAGAGCTTCTCAAAAATTTAACGTTCCACTACTCATGTATAAATTTAACGCACACATCATATGTAAGTGGTGTGAGAAGCTAGTTCGAAATCCTGACTGTAGGGTTGTAATGACCAAATTATGTTATCTGAATCATCTATTAAAATTGAAGTCTATACTTTTGTTTTTTGCCGCCACTGTTTTGGAGAGTGCTAGCAATAGCTAGTAGCATGAGTATGAGTTTGAAAACTTAAATCTTAAATGGATTTTATTGACTAGACTAAAACTGAACTTCAAATCATAAATCAACCTGTTTCTTTTTATCGTTTGTTATTGACGCAATAAAGTAATTTTCCAATTGTTGTTATTGTTGTTGTTGTTGTTGCCAATGTTATTCCCTTTTTTTATTTCACTGGAAATACCCTTTCAATATAGACTGTGTTCACTTTATGATTTTATAAGAACAAACATTTTGTCTGATAATAAAACGTTATTTCGATGAGCACAAAAGGCAGAATGCATAAATTTAAGCCAAAATGTATTCTGTATGGTTAATATAATTATTATGAAGTCGACTATACCCTTAGACGCAAGTGACGTGGTTCAAAGCCAAGCTTAGACATTTCGAATGAAGGAATATTTAAAAATTAATTCTTTCAGCGATTTTCTCTCAATATTATTTCTAAAAAAAACTTAGAGAGTAAATAAAATTTCCATGAAAAGTTTCTCAAAAAATCTATCGTGAGGAATCGATCTAAACTGTATGTCTTGCTATTTTTAGATAAAATTAACACACACAACATGGGCGACATGAGCAGGTATTAGATCGTAATATTGAGTAAAAGGTTGTAATGACTAATAAAGTATGTAACAGAATTATTATATCGGGTCTTCCAACACGAACGTTGAAAGTCGATAATGGCCGCCTTGTTGAGGCTGTTATTTATTCAGTCTGTTTTTGAAATCACCATAGACGGATGTATCATTCAACAATACGTCTGGTCAATATACTACATACTTCGCCCATTGCGCGATGTGTAGCCTGAATTAGCTCAGTAGCAGTTGGCAAAAATCATCTTCACTAATGAGTTCCATTTTTTAAAAAATAAGTCCTGAACAAACAAAACTCTCGAATTAGAGACGGTACGATCCTCATGAAATCCGAAAAGCATGAATCCTGAGAAAATCACTGTTTGGACAGAATTTTAAACACGTTTAAAATATGAGCTGGTAGATTGCAAATAAAATAAGAATAAATGTTCACAACTTGATGTAAACAACAACAATTATCTTTTTTGTTATTCTTCTACTTTTACCCTTTACGATAATTTGTAAACAGGTTTGTTTACTGTATTGCTTTGTTTTTGTAGCATTTGTTTGTAATTTTAATGTTAAGCATTTTAAAAGCAGAACACCAGTATCTAGTCACGTCAAGATCTCAAAGAAATCTGTTCAGTAAACAAAAACTTATGGCCTGGGAAATGATTGTCTGGTCAAAACTTATGAGTCGTATTATTGCAAAAAGTTTCGGTACATTTCTGCTAAAAAAAATTGGAAAAATTTTGCTTACCCAAGGAAAGTTTTGTTACGTTTTTACCTTTTAAAAACGTTTGAAATATGAGCTCGTAGTTTGCAAATAAAAATAAATTTCTTCTCAATTTTAACTAATATTTTTATCGTTCGCACAATTCTTGATGTAAACAACATCAATTGCTTTGCTTGTTATTCTTCTTTGCAATGTTTTGCGTAAACCATAAAAATTACTAGGCAATTTGTTCGATAGATCTTTATAACGGAGATCTTCAAACCACGATTACTTTCTTCAAACACCGAGCCTTTACACAAGACTGACTGGACTTTTACTGACTTGTTGCTTGATTTGCCTTGCCTTTTATATCGCAGGGTAAACAGTCTGATGAATGCTCTCGAAGGCATATGGCTTCACCTTCTCCAAACCGCTATAAAAGTAAACATGTTGTTTACGTTTATTCTTGTTTGTTGTTGTTCTGTTTACAATTATTCTTCCAGTTTTTATTGTTGCATTTTTGTTTACTTTTTTATAACTTATTTATACTGGTGTTTTGTTGGTATATTTTTATTTATTTGTTTATCATGTAAACAAGTTCACTTTTATAGTGACATATCATTAGATGCATGGATGGTTACAAACACTCAAATAGTTCCAATTCTATTGGAATACATAAGTCCATAGGTAGTCCATCTCACTAGTTTTAGACTATCTGATTTCGAAGAGTTTGAAGAAAATAAAACAATTTGAATTTTCATAGTTACGAAAATAATAAGTAAAAAATTATATGTTGTAATCCATGAAGAGTTACCACTGCGTTGCCAGCTTAAGCCAAAGAATTCAAAGTTTAAACAACAGCTTGTGATTAAGTAGCAGATTTCTGTTCTCACTGCCATTACTTTTCCCTTACCCGCTACAGTCCAGACTGCAGTGTACACATGTCCCTACGTAATGGGGACAAGCCCTCCACGGTTGGGTGAGGGTGGTTAGTGTGAGGCCGTGGACGTTTGAAAATAAATAAAAAATTGGACACTAAACACGACGCGGTCGTGATTTAGAATTGGTAATCTAAAACTATTTAACTGTTTAGCGAAACTATTCCAGGAAGCTTTGCGACATCTGCATTAGCAAGTTTTTCAAGTAGGCGAACAGTGATCGGCCATTGGCTCAGGCTTTCATCATAGCAATTTATTTTTCATTCAGGTTCGCATCTGTAGAGATTTCGGTAATTGATGACCTGCTGATTACGATAACCGGTTAACGATAACAGTTAACTTTTTGCCCGTACGAATCTTTAATACAAAAATATCTTTAAACGTACGCACTCGAGAAAAAGTCACGTATGGCTTTTACAACTTTATATATTATTATGTGGAATAGCATTCCAATTAAGCAACTCTGTTTATCGTACTTGATCTAGCAACTATTGCCAAAACAGCTTTTTACAATTTAATATGCATATTATATGTAACTGACTTAGTAATAAACCGCGTTATAGTAAATAGCGGTATTGCCAGATTGAATTTAAAACATACTATATTATGTAGAACTACACTTGAACAAAAACATATAATCGTAATGACAACAATATTATCATGCAGTTCTATATAAAATATAATTTTTATCAATGAAAATATTAATTTTGCAAATTTTTATTATTTTTCGCCATTAGTGTTAGATATAAGCTTTAAAATGAGATATCATTTATTAAATTTGATGTGGTGGTATGGGAGATATATGCAACCGACAAAAAAACTGCTTTAGAAATAATATGTTTGTATGATTTATACATATAATATGTATTTATGTTCATATGTATGTATGTGTACAAAGTTTAGTCATGATTGTTTTATTTTGTTGTTGTTTTTTTTATTATTTTCTATGCCATTAAGGAATGTTTTAAGAATTTTTTTTCTTTTGTAAGGAAATAAAACTATTTATACTCGTAACATTTAAAAATAATTTTTTTTTGCCTTCTTATTCATAAGTGTCAACAAGAAATGATTGATGAAACAATTCATGCTGAGCCATAACGCCATAAGTACGAAGAAAAAAAACTAAAATATTTAAACATTCGTTCGTTCATTCATTCATGCATTCATTCAATGCTTTCATTGACCAATAAAAAGTTTATTATTCGGGGTTTATTTTATTATTTCTATCATTTTCTTTCAATTTATCTACGAAATAATTTCTAAATCGTTTTAGAAGTAAATCAAAATAAAACATCTCAGCCATTATGCAGTAGTTTCTCAATGCAACTGGACAAGAAACAAATTTTTGCAATCAAAAAAAAAAAAAAGGAAATAAATAGAAATGGCGTACTTAGAACAAAAATCCAAAAAAATAAATAAAATTTTGATGATGAACTGCATGTGCAATTTTTATGACACTTGAAAAAATACCTTGTATAACACATGAAATACCCTACATGCCTAACACATAATTGGTCTTTATAATCCTTGAGCCAGGACTACAACCTAGCTTTTCATATCACTTATTTGTGTGTGTTAATTTTATACACGTAAATGGCGATGCCTACAGTCTAAAGTCGACTCCAGACGACCCATTTTTAAGAATTTTTTTTCGCAGAGTTTTTGCCAGAAAACTGCTGTGAGGAAGTCACCGAAGAAAATTTTTTTCCCATATTTCATTGTGTTGGGAACATCCTAACTGGGGTTTGAACCGTGGCCTTCTGTCTAAAAAGTCAACGCACAGCGGTAGTGTGGTGCATTACTTACTTACTTACTTAATTGGCCATATCTACCCGATTAACGGATTTCGGCCTGCCGCAATATATCCTTGCAGGCACCTCTGCTTCTAGCGAGCCTACGACAGTTGGTCACACCAATCGATGACATTAATACGCTGTACAACGTACACGGGTAGGATGAGCGTCTTGTATAATATTAATTTCGTCTTACGAGAGAGGTCTCTGCAACTCAATTGCTTATTGAGACCATAATAGCACCTGATGGCAAGAGTAATCCTGCGCTTGATCTCCAGACTGACATCATTTTCGGTGGTAATAGCGGAGCCAACATAAATGAATTCCTTGACTGTATCAAAAGTACACTTATCGGCCGTAATTTGACAATCAATACGCCGCACGGCTCTACTTGTCGATAACATATACTTCATTTTGCCCTTATTTACTGCCAGACTCATCTTCTTTGACTCCCGTTCGATAGCATTAAAGGCAACAGAGACATCGCGTTTGGTACGCCCTTTGATGTCGATGTCGTCAGCGTATGCAATCAACTGGACACTTATTTGAAAAATAGTGCCATTGCAAAGCACTCCCGCCTTTCGCAGAAGACTCTCCATGACGAAGTTGAAGAGGTCGTATGATAAGGGATCGCCTTGTCTGAAACCTCGCACGGTATTAAAAGGTTCGGAGTATGGTAGGAGTATGGTGCATATCTTATTTAAATGCATGAAATTCTTGATTCGGTAATCTTTTTAATCATAATAAAGCAAAATGAACCATAAAATGTCATTAGGTTAGGCTAAGTTATACTATGTTCAGACAGACACTTTTATTGAGTCAATATTCATTGATTTGAGAACAATATTTTAAGTGTTCAGACATATAATATATGCAATATTCACTTGACAACTGGTAAACAGCTGGTTCCACCTAACCCGCCATTTTTGTTTGTCGCTATTGAGTTTTAAGTTTTGAAATATAAATTGAAAGTGTTCGGAAAATTGTAATATGCTGACTAAACGTACTTATGGCAGTGCCGTACATTAATTTTTACTCAATATTATAATCATTTTATTACGTAATAACTAATTAAAACTTTAAATGAAATATTGAGCTCAATAATGATGTTTATTACGATTTACGCAATAAAAGTACCTGTCTGAACATACTATTAGGTGGAGAATCCACCTTATAGGACAAGTCCCATTTATTATAGCGTTTAAGCCTATTAATATTAAACCCGGTAATTAAACATCCACTCAACGAAACCAACCTAAATCCAGAATAAATGTGGCTATTGTTGCAACCTTATATTTGATGGTTTATGCCATGGTTTATGTCATCCCTTTCTCCTCTGCAGAACTGCAGCTACTGTAAAAGGCATCTGAGGGAATACCAAGCCCATTGAATTCATTCTAACATGGTAGTGGACTACGAGAATTGGTCCTATACGCTGTATAGCCATATGACTTAAGAAAAAGAGTGAATGAGCCTTTTCCATATAAGTCCAGCAAGGTCTTGCAATATCACATGTACTTTCCTGCTGTCAAAGAAATTGGGTTTCCCGGTAATACAGACTATAATACGTAGTGAACAGGAGGCAATTGATCTACCTATGATCTGTAACATGCTGGAGATTGTGAGCTATGTACCAGATCTGATTAAATCGTTAGCTAGGTAATTTTCGATAATATCTCTGTATAATGAAACTCATTAACTCGACATCGAGTACATCCAGTGACTTTTAGCGAAAATTCTGCACTCTACACGCAATGCGTCGTTTTTAAAATGGACATGTTTTGCGCCTAGAAAGCAACTCCAGAACGTTATACAAAAGTTTTGGAGCCATCGGTATCACTGGGAACCTTTAGACCCTAGTTGAAATTCTAAAATCAAATGTACTTTTCGATCCAGATGTGAATTATAGCATGCTCCTAGTCCATAGACTTATTTGCATTGAGGCTTTCTGTTTACGTGGGCGTATAAAAAGCAAAGACAAACCAGGCAACAAGTAGTAAGAATTCAGTCAGTCTTGTGCGAAGAGGCGATGCGTGCGAAGAGTCGTGGTTTGAAGATATTCGCTATAGAGATTTAACGAACAAATACTGTTGTTTACGGAAAGAGTGTAAACAGAGAACTATAACAGACAAGCAAATTATTGTCGTATATGTCAAGTTGGACACAGTGGCACGGAACAATTGTGAGAATAATAAAAAATTTAATTGAAACTAAAGACAAATTTATTTGTAATTTCTTTACAATCAACGAACTCATATTTTAAACGTTTTTAAAAAGGTAAAAACGTAACAAAAAGTTGAAAAAACATTTCAGTATACGTAGGGTGCAACAACTTAATTAAGCAAGCAACTACACAGTAAATCAGTTAATTTCTTCAGATTTCTGTAATTTAGAAAGAAAAAAAAAACTTTTTATCGTTTCAACAAAAATGCTTAGAAAAAAAAACTAAAACAAATGACAGCTTTGGCTACAACAATAACAACAACAACACGTTGTTGAAGATAAATATACAACGCGGAAATTTTGACAACAATAATATCATCCATCAGAGAGATAGAGATGGGAACAACAGCAGCAGCAATTATTTCTTACATTTGATGAGTGCAAATTGCACGAAATTGCGGCATAACTTGGCTTAAAACTTTTTCTAGCCATTTATTGTATGTTTTTGTTTTTGTTTTCTTCTCCTGCGATCTGGTAGAAATACAACAAAAAAAAAGAAGAAGAATTAAAAATGAAAATAAAACATGAAAATGATAAGACAAAAAAAGGATGAACTAAATTGAAATGATGCAAAATTGCAGTTGCAGCATAACGAGTCATAAATCCTTAACAGTGTTGCCAACACATTCCAACCAAAAGGCGATTGAGACAGATAGTCTCGTTACTGTATTCCCACTACAATAGAATTTCTATTACAATTTCATTACCCGTTTGCATGTATGTATGAGTGTGTGCTTTTAGGGCCCAATACTTTAAAACAAAAGTACGAAAATAGTTCAAAATTTATGACGCAACCTGCCAAATGTGGAGCTTGTGTATTTCATACGTACATACATGCATGCATACACATGTACATGCATATGTATTGGCAACATTTTCTATTTTTTTTTTCTAAATTTTTCTTTGTTCCATAAACATTGTTGCAACTAAAAGTTGTAATTTATGACCATAAATATAGGCATGGGAATGCCTGTGAGAGTGTGTGTGTCTCTGTGTGTGTGTCTCTGTGTGTATGTTTAAGTGAGCAAAATTTGAAATATATTCTCGCCCCAAAACACATTTTATACAATAAATATTTATAATCCTGTGAATATGGAGAAGGGCAAAAACGAAAATATCACAATTGAGAACATATTACTGCTCGACAAGCGGGCAAGTAAACGAATTAGCTTTTTAAGCAAATGAAAAAAAAATACAAATAAAAATTACGAGTTAGTATGTGAATTACTTGTTAACTATTATTATACAAGGGCTGTGAGAGAAGTTAAAAGTTACTTTTTTTCACGTACGTTAGAAATGTTAGTAAGATGCATAAGATATGAATGTAATGACTTTGTGTTCAACCAGAAGTATTATTCATAAGTACAGTCAACCTCTTCTATAACGCGGTGAGTGCCTACCGTATTTCAGGTACAAACCAGGCTAATTCGTAGCGCGTTCTATGGAAACCGTCTACCGCGTTATAAGAAACACAGAATTAGTACAAATCACATCATTCGTACCACGTTATATGAAGACCAAGAAATATAAAAGGCAGGTTGAATTATAATTTATTTTTATTGAATTCAAGTGTTCATATAAGGATCGATAAAAAAAATAAATAAAAACTAAACTAAAAGACTGGCTTCCAACAAAATTAAGAAAGGCTTGTTAAGCAATGTAATTTTTTAATACTTATTCTCACTTTATTCATCTTCATTCATTGTTTTTTTAAATCGCTATTATTTTGCACAGCACTGTATCTCGGCTGAGCTTTTGCGTCGAAAATAAAACTTATATTAAATCCTCTTACCATATCTAGTTACTATCCATGCATAGGCTGTGCGGAAGAAACTTATGGGATAAAGTTGAAGAGTACCGCGTTATCGGAGGGTTGACTGTACTTTAAAGTTAAGCTCTTTCATTGGTGTTGCCCTTACATACGTATTGGGTCATTACAATCCTTCAGTCAGAATTATGACCTAGCTTCTCATACAACCCATGTTGCGTGTGTTAATTTTATCCATGAGTGGTGAGACCTAGCGTTTTGAAGACGTCTTCTTGGGAAACTTTTTATTTATTTACACAGTTTTTGTCCGAAATTCCATACCCCACCCATGCTTTAATTTTGTACAATGACGCACTCATAGGTGACCTAATAACAATCTCTGAGTGGGGCCGCGCGAACAGGGTTGATTTTAATTCACGCAAAACCCAATGTTGTTTTTGACACACCGGCGTGATGCTGGTCCTGGTGTTCTGTCGCCTGTATCAATGGGTAATGTAAATATTGAGGTGACAGATGCTCTTGATGTTCTGTACATGAGAATTAGTTGTGATGCTCGTTGGAACGATCACATTTTTCGAGTGTCGAAGGAAACATTCAAGTGCCTTGGTTTTTTAAAACGATGCAGAAAATACATCACTCCATCCGACCTTCATATTATTTACAGGACCTTTATCCGACCGCGGATGGAGTACAACACTGTGACGACAAAAGGCAGAAACCTTGTTTTTGCCGACACCATATCACTAGATTTAATGTATTGTTCATTTTCTTTTATATTGTACTATTGTAATTATTTTAACATAACTTTATAACAGGCCCCACTGTGCCTGAAATATGTAAATTAACTTTTATGAAGTTCTTGTAATCTATTTTTAGAAATATTTTCATTATAGATAATGGTTAACGTACGACTCACTCTTGACATACAAGACCTCTCTACTGAATTCAATTGATGTTTACTCTCACATTGGTAAGTCGTATAGAAGGGCACAACATGTTCGAGGTTCGACCATTTTTGATCTATGTTCGTTGCTTTTGTGAATAAAAGCAAGCATGACTTCAGCAGTAAGGACAGTTGGTGACGAGTTGCTGGTTAGGTAGTTCGATCTTGTGACATCTTGTGACACAGGTGGTGTCATTCTCCCCCTTGTGAATTGTTTACAGCCAGTAAAACGTTGGCAACTGTGACGGGACGGACACAAGAGGTTTCAACGGCACAATCATCTTGTGCGTAGGCCTTTTGATTGTTGCTCTGACATTCCCCTTTGATTGACTCGACTGACTGTGACTTAAACCCCACCCCCGCCCTTGACGCTTTCGACACTGACGCTGGACGATTACCAGAGGTTTCAACGGCACAATCATCTTGTGCGTAGGCCTTTTGATTGTTGCCTTGACATTCCCCTTTGGTTGACTTGACGGACTGTGCCGAGATGGTAAACAAGGGACAGTAGAAACTACAGACAGTGTGACTGACTCTAACCCCCTGACGTTTTAGGCACTGGCACTGGACGGACACCAGAAGTTTCAGAGCCACAATCATCCAGAGCGTATGCCGTTTGATTGTCGCTTTCACATTCCCCTTTGGTTGACTTGACTGACTCTGTTACTTCACGAACCGGATTTGGCCGGCCTAGGGCTTATTAACTAATTTCGAACTTGTTGTAGCCCTAACGTAGTGTAATAAATAAGCAATTTTAAGTTATTTTACAAATTGTAGATAAATAGCCTAGAATCTATAAGGGACTGACTTTTATTTATGTAACCACTGGAACTACCCCAGCACCCGAGAGAAAACGTGTCATTACAACTTTCATGCTTCAAAGTATATTTTGAAGCTTCTCGACCGCATACTGGAGAGGGTAAAGGTGCTTATTAATGACAGTAGGGTATCCAACTCTATGGATAGCAGCACCCGCTAAATATTTACCTCCATCAATGTAATATTTGATTGTGGTAGCAGAAGTGTAACGAACTAAGTCGGGTTTAGAACGTATGCATTTAGCAAGCCGAGAGTAAGTCTTGCGAACAGGGCTGCCAATATTTTTCGAAGATTCCCAACCTTTAGCTTGTAAAGCTAAAAAAATACACACGTAATTGGCCATACAAACCTTCAGCCAATATTACGATCTAGTTTATCACGCCACTAATGTTGTGTGTGTTAATGTGATACTTGAGTAACGGGACTTAATAGTTTATAGTTGACTCCGAACGACAGATTTTTAAGAAACTTTTCATGGCAATTTTATTTACTCTCGCCCAAAAATCTACTGAAAGGATGGCGCCGAGGAAATATTTTTTTTCATATTTTCATTTCGATGTCTGACCTGGTGTTTGAACCGTAGCCTTACGTCTAATAAGCCCCGATTGCAGATATATCTATATATATAAAAAGAATTTGTGTTTATTTGTTTATGAGTTTGTTTGAAGTCTATAGACTGCTAAACGGCTGGACCGATTTTCTTGAAATTTTAGCTGTTCCTTCCTGTATGTCTGGAAGGAACTATAGGCTATATTTTATTTTATCAATTCAACTACGCGTGGTGCCACCCCCACATACCCAATAAGTATTTAAAATATAAACAAAATGGGCAGATTGGCTATAGTAGGCGTGTCACCTCCCTTAGTCTATATACATATAAAAATGAATGTTTGTTTGTATGTACGTTCTAGAATCGTAAACTGTGCATTTGATCATGTTATGATCTTTAGAAAAGTTGTTGCACATGAGCCGGGGTAGGTTTCTAAGTTGATATGACTAATTTCCGGCAGGTGGGGTCATTGAAAATTACTTAAAATCAATTAAATCGTAAACTGTACATTCTTCAACAAAGTTGCTACGTATGAGTCGACGGAAACTGGTGGAATTAATTTCTGATGGATGGCGTCACTGAAAATTATTCAAAATGAATGACAAGCAATTGGTCGACCTACACCCCAAGCACGGAAGAAAAGAGCATTACGAGCCTCAGAATCAGATGAGCGCTGTGACCGGAAAATCTTCGAGTATATGCCACTGAGACCCGTTAGCATGAACTGCTTGAACAACTAGAAGTGAGATTAGAAACTGATCGAATGCGTACTACTCAGACCCGTTCATCTGAATCATCAGCACAACGGGAAACAAAATCAATAAAATTATTCAAAATTAATTGGACATTTGTATAATGCCTTTCCTTCATATTGTTTTTAGTTGGAGGCACAGCAACACGTGCTGGGTACAGCTAGGTTTATATGGAAATGAGAACTACATTGTCCCTCTCTTTTACGAATACATAAAAAATTTGTCTTTCAAAGACAATTTGTACATTATTCTTATAAACTTTTCGCAAGCATTCGCATGAATTGGCAGGAAAGCCTAATAAGTATATAGGCTAAAGCTGTTGGAAATACATACGGCCCTTGTCGCTATACTAGGTTTCCATACAAATTTCTAACCGAATATAAACAGATACGATATCTGAATTTCCTTCTCGAGTTGACCATTTTTTGCTCAAAACTTAATCACTGATTGTCAGTTTAAAATAATGAACCGAAAATAAAAGAGCGTCACATACCAAAATTAGCGCCACTGGTGTCTAGTAGACACTGTCTGCCATGCTATCTTAAGCAATGAAAACTGATAAATGAATGTGTAAAAATAAAACCCCCCATCAGCATAAAATAAACGATGAAATAAAAAATTTCAAAATTTAAATTTACATTTCCATTGACATCATGTTGACTAAATCTATTATAAATGATGCAAAAATAGGATACAAGTGATCCCCAGATACCAGTAATACGTTGTAACTTTTGATTTTGCAAAAATATTTTATATTTCACGACTAAATAAATACAAAAAAAAAACGAATAAAAATAGGATATCTTTACAGTGGAAGACAAAATTGAAGAGTTTTAAGAATGCTTTTTTTTTTTTGGCAACGAGAACATAAAACAGCTACAGAACTTAATCACAAGCTGAATAAGGTAACAAAAAAAAGCGGAACTATCTAAGGCAAGAACAAAAATACGTTTTTATACGATAATTTATAAATTAATGCCAGAATACAAGCTACGTTTTATATTACAAACACTACAATTAAAATCTATAAAATCATAATGCAAATTAAAATCATTACATAATCTACGAAAAGGGAAATTACATGCATAATTCGATCTATAGAAATCTAAGGAAAGAGGACGATAGTGCCGTGTAAATCTTTAACCAGATTAAAAATAAAACAAACACCTAAAACAGACCTTCTACGTTCCAAAGTTGGAAGTTTTACCAAAGCTAATCTATCCTCATACGGCGGAAGCCCATTGGTATAATCCCATCCTAAGCCACGTAAACAGAATAATAAAAACTGCCTGTGCAGTCCATAGTCTAGTCTATATAGACTATAGTCTATGACTATAGACTAGACTATAGACTAGACTATGGACTAGACTATAGACTAGACTATGGACTAGACTATGGACTAGACTATGGACTAGACTATAGACTAGACTATAGACTAGACTATAGACTAGACTATGGACTAGACTATGGACTAGACTATAGACTAGACTATGGACTAGACTATAGACTAGACTATAGACTAGACTATAGACTAGATTATAGACAAGACTATAGACTAGACCTAGTCCATAGTCTAGACTATGGACTAGAGTATGGACTAGACTATAGACTAGACTATAGACAAGACTATAGACTAGACTATAGACTAGACTATAGACTAGACTATGGACTAGAGTATAGACTAGACTATGGACTAGAGTATGGACTAGACTATAGACAAGACTATAGACTAGACTATAGACTAGAGTATGGACTAGACTATAGACTAGACTATAGACTAGACTATAGACTAGACTATAGACTAGACTATAGACTAGACTATGGACTAGACTATAGACTAGACTATGGACTAGACTATAGACTAGACTATGGACTAGACTATGGAGTAGACTATAGACTAGACTATAGACAAGACTATAGACTAGACTATAGACTAGACTATAGACTAGACTATAGACTAGACTATAGACTAGACTATAGACTAGACTATAGACTAGACTATAGACTAGACTATAGACTAGACTATAGACTAGACTATAGACTAGACTATAGACTAGACTATAGACTAGACTATAGACTAGACTATAGACTAGACTATAGACTAGACTATAGACTAGACTATAGACTAGATTATAGACTACACTAGAGACTAGATTATGTGCTAGATTATAAACTACACTAGAGACTAGACTATTGACTAGACTAGAGACTAGACTAGAGACTAGACTATTGACTAGACTAGAGACTAGACTATTGACTAGACTAAAGACTAGACTATAGACATTTTCTTTTCTTTTAAAAATGTTGCCCCTTTTTACTGGCAAAAAAACACGCAAAAAACACTTTTTGAATATGGGATAAAGCCAACAACAAAGTGCAGCGGAAAGAGAAGTAAACAACCAAAAACAAAGTGCAACGTAAAAAATAAAATAGCGGATAGACAAATACACAACTATTCTGCCTGAACGAATGTAAACAAGATACATAAACAAAAATGGAAACAAGTTGTTTACATTTTTTGTTCTTTCCCGATGGCCGTCATCCTCCTTCGAGAGCATTCATCATATTGTTGATCCAGCGATATGAAAGGCAAGACAATGCTAGCAATGATGGAGTTCGAATTAAGTCCTTCTTCTTCTTATATTTTTTAAGAGGCGTCGAATGGCGCACCCATATCTTGTTTAGTCGACAAATAGCTGCCACTGTTCGAACTTGTACACAAGTTGTATACAACAGTAGCTATCACAATATGTGCTTGTTCGTTAAATTTCTCTGCTTACAATCTTTTGGAAAGCAACAACACTTGTTAGTTATTTTTCTTTGCTCCCTGACTTTTTTGTAAGCTTAACACTAACAACTGTTTTCTTCACACGCAACTTGTCTACACAGAAGACTGACTGAATAATAGCTCAATCTTGTGTCTTCACACACGACTGATTGAATTCTCACTACAACGAACGTGACGTCGTCACACACGACGAACTTAATTCGAATTCCATCATTGCCCACTTTGTCTTGCATTCTATATCGCTGGATCAACAGTGTAGTGAATGCTCTCGAAGGAGGATGACGGCCTTCGGAAACAATTTAAAAATGTAAACAAATTGTTTTCATTATTGTTGTTTGTCTGTCTAATATGAATTTGGGTTTTGCTTTGTTTACTTTTTTATTCACTTCACTTTGTTGTTAGTTGTTTACATCTTTTATCTCTTATATTTTTTATTTTTTTTTCTTTTTTTATTTATAAAACCAGCACTCAGGGAAGACCCCTACTCATACAGTGCGTTGTGAAGGTTTTTTAGGAAAGGTGGAAAGAGAGAGGGAAGATGCGAACTTTAAGGAAACGAGTTGCTGCTGGTGTTGTGGGTATATTTTTGTTTATTCGTTGATCATGTAAAGCAATCCATTGTTTTTGTTGCTATATTTTTTCTTATTCGTTGAGCACGTGAACAAAAGCCATTATTTTTGTTTTTGAAGATTTTGTATATTATTTCATAGATGATCAAGTCCATTGTGTTGTTTTTAGAGAATTTGTTTATTATTTTAACAACACCATTTCCACTTTCGTAACAATATTTAATGTTCTATTTTTGTCTCTCACTGTAAACACTACACATGTATGTATATCGCATAGTCATATATATACGTAAACGGGTTTATAAGTATTTGTATATGAAATGTTTGCCGAATTACTGAACTCAGTGTTTATGACCGTTGTTTTCAGTAGGATTTTGTATGCCTGCTGTTACTTGAAAATGTTTCTTTTTATGTTTTCATTTTCATTGTTTTTGTATCGCACGTTCCTCAGTGCAGCCTAGTTCATCATGTGGCATTAGATTTATGTTTCATTTTATGTTTTACTCTTGTACTCTTATAAATCATTTCCAAATTATTTAGTTCTCCCTCTGTCCGTCCGTCTATAGCACTTTTTTATTACGTTTCTATTTTTTCTTTTTTTGTTTTGCTTTGGAATTTTATTTAACACTTTGATTTTTATTATTATTTTATTTGCCTTTTGTTATTGCAATTTTAAAGCCATTTCAGAGATAAAAAAATCATTATTTGAATAAGGATTTGGATAAGTACATTATTTTCTACTTATTTTTATTTATTTTAAAGCAACAGTTTCATACAAAATTAATATACTGTTACGAAAATGGAAATGGTGTTACGAAATGGAAATGATAAACAAAAGCTACAAAACAAAAACTATGGACTTGTTCACATGATTAACAAATAAACAAAAATATACCAACAACATCAGTATAAAAGAAAGGGATAAACAAGTAAACAAACAGGCACAAACTACAGTGCAAGAACAAACGTTAACAAAATACACAAACAACAATGTTTACATATGTACATAGAGATTTCGCGAAAGCAAAGTCATTCTCCTTCAAGAGCATTCATCAGACTGTTTACTTTGCGATATAAAAAGCAAAACAATGCAAGCAACGGGATCATTAAAAATTCAGTCAGTTTTTTGTGAAGACGCGTTACGTGTGAAGAGAATAATCGTCATTTAAAATCTCTGCAATAAAGATCTGCCGAACAATTGTTAGTGTTTACGCAGAAGAGTACAAAGAAGAATAGCAAACAAAGCAAATTGTTGTTGTTTACATCAAGTTGTGAACAGTGGCATATAGAATTGTGCGAACAATAAAGAATTTAATTAAGACTGAACTTAAATATATTATTATTTTATTTGCAATCTACGAACTTATATTTCAAACGTTTTTAAAAGGTAAAAACAACATTCCACATTCGAAACAATCTGTTTCTTACTTTCAGAAAGATCATTGTACAATTGTAACTAAATGATACGCTCGTCAGGACATATGTATGTGATTAATTGCCTCTCGATTCGTTTTTATTTCGCACTTCCGCGGAATATCTTCGATAATTAAAATCGAACTGCAGACGAGTGGAATCAAATGCAATTTCTAGTCCGCCATCTTTCTGATTCCATATCTAAAATTCTTAAATCTTTTTCTCACAGTAATTGTTTTTAATTATATGAAACACTAATAACTAATATCGCCTCTAGAAAATATGTTCCGAAACCGTGGAAATTCCGCCGCCTAGCCATTAAGAAGTCAAAAATCGCGATATAATTAAAAAACAATAAACTGCAGCCCGGAATGGCCTCCCGCTGAATTGTTTAAGACGGATGTAATGAGTAGGGCGCATGCACCAACTTATTTACACAATATGGCTAGAGAAAAGTATGCCCAACAATTGGAACCTCTGTGTCCTCTGTCTTGTTCTGAAAAAGGGAGACCCTTCAATATGCGCCAACTACAGGAGTATATTTTCCCTTTGGCATATAAGGTCCTTACAGGCATATTGTGTGAACGACTGAAACCAGGTATGAGAATCCATAGTATGAGAATCCTCAAATCAGGCAGGAATATAGTCTTGGGTTTTATCTAAAGACCTGTTTTCCCCTCAGGCAAGACGACGTTCATAATATCAGGGAATATTATCAACCGCAGTTTCACGCAGCCCGGTTCCTTAGGCGTACATATGAATGTCACTACGCGCTGTAAATTTCTTAGCATGCAAATCATACAGAGTTAGAAAGAGGATAGAACAAGAGTAGTATGAAGACAGCCGCGAGAGAACACAAACCCCATCTTCTTGAGATCTATACCTACCACAATTTACAGCCTAAGCGTATAAAACTCCAAAGGCAGACCCTATTAGAGACCCTGTATTGACAGATATTTACCACCTAGTAGAATAACTACAGCATCGGCATATGCCACAACGTTAAAGTCCATACTTTCAATGTCGCTATATATTTGACCTCAAATATAGATTGATATGTCCTTCATAGAAATATTGTTACGAAAGTAGAAATGGTGTTATTAAAATAATAAACAAATGTCCAAAAACAAAACATACGTGAATACTAATAAAACAAAAAAATAATGGCTTGTTTACAAAAATAAGGGATAAAAGGTGTAAACAGCCAACAACAAAGTGCAGCTTAAAAAAGAATAGCGGATATACAAATACACAAACAACAACTACTCGGCCTGGACGAATGTAAACAAGGCATCACAACGGGCCGCTATGCGTGCTCATGTGAGCTTTTGGTATCAAAGCTATCACGGTAACCTAACCTTCTAAGTTGGATAATCAAGTACAGGCAATCTCGTTTATAACGAACTCGGTTAAAACGAATTCTTCGTTATTATGTACAACCAACGTAATAACAACGTTTTAATAACAATTTTCATACAAAAAACTTTGTTTATTAAGAACTCGTTTATAACGAATTGTCGGTTAAAAGGAACTACTTTAAATGGTCGCCGTGGTCTAGTAGGTAGTGTGCTGGCTTATTGGACGTAAAGCCAGGGTTTGAATCCCATGCCAGACATCAAAAATAAAAAATACTAAAGAATTTTTTTTTTCTCTTCTTGTTTCTCAAAAATCTGTCGTTCTGAGTCGACTTTAAACTGTAGGTCCCGCCACTTCTGATAAAATTATCACACACAACATAAGTGGTTGTGAGAAACTGCGTGCTTCTTGGGGACGATTGCTGTAGACTGTCTAATGGTGAAGGTATAGCACACTGACCATTTTACAGTCACCAGCAGCAACTCGTTTCCTTACCGTTCGCATCTTCCCTATCTCTTTCCACCTTTCCTAAACCTGAACAATGCCTTGCATGAGTAGGGGTCATCGCCTGAGTGCTGGTTTAAAAAAAATTAAATTTCATACATTTTACCTTTTTTTCTAACGAACCCTCAGAAAAAAACTTTGAAGTGTGGCAATAGTCTTTACTTTTATTTAATATGGCAGCATTAAATTATAACTCAGCATCTTTAATCAGCTGATAGGTAAAAAGAATTTAAAAATATTTTTGATTTTTAATAAAAAAAAATATTTTTTGTTTTTAATAAATGAAAAAAATTCTTTGTATTTTATATTTTCTTCTATGCTTTCAACCCGTTTAATACGAACTTTGCCAATAACGAACTATTTTTTCTCGTCCCACGAATTTCGTTATAACCAGGTTTGACTGTATATGAATATATCTTTTTTTACTTGTACGTATACAGTGTGTAAAAACAGGGTGTGTCTTTACTTAAATCGTTTTAAATATTCCGTAAATGAAATGACTCTGTTTCCTTTTCTTGTTTCGAATTAATAGGTTTGTGTACAAACTAAATCTACAAAAACAGTAGATGTCTGTACTGTTTTAAAATAGATGTCTATGCTACAATAAATACTGAATATTACATATGGCATCTCTTTTCTCAATCGATGCTCTTCAAATACGTATGGCAGCACTGGTTTTGTTTAGAATATGGCTACCAAAAGGCAAACGGTAAAAAACAAACAAATTAGACTTACTACACGCACGTGAACTTTTCGATTTCATTTCAATATTTATTTGAGGAAACTTCCAATTCCAGTGGATATTTTTAAATTAAAAATTTAACCAAAAACAACGAAGGATGGAATGCATAGTTTGCCATCAGACAACCAATAAATACAAGTGCCCCAAATGTTTGGAGTTTTAGTAAGAGAGATGATGTGCTTTAAAAATGGAGAAGAAATATTTCCTAAATTATTTTGGTTTGTAATTTCAGTTGCTCCCTTAATTGTTATAAGACACATAAGGACTCACCGGAATGCCTAGAGAAAGATAAGGTTAAATTACATCAAGTTGATGACAATCTGGAATCCAAGGAATGTGATGAACCCACTGTTCATGAGCCTTTCAAAACCGAAGATACAGTGCCCCAAGAGAAATTAAAGAATTTGGGTAAGTCTAGAGTTCAATGCAATATGCACAGGGTCTAAAACAAAAGTAAGGGTTATTTATTTTATTTATTTTAAGAATTACAATACAATTACAAATTATATTATATTCATGTACGAGCTGAGTAACTTCGACCATATGCCCGGTGTAGTGTCACAGACCAGAGCCTCTGGTGGGAATCGAACCCACGACCCTCACGCTAATAGTCTAGCACACTACCCACTAGACTACCAGGGCGCTCAAAAGCAAGGGTTGCTTAGCAATCTCATTGTCCATTATAGTGCTCAACACATATTAATTGTTCTAGACCTTATGACCAGAGCAGAGTTTCTGGTGGGTACCATATGACAATTTTGTCTACGAAATGTGGCCTTAAGTACCTTTCTCTCCATTCAATAATCGCTGCTCCACTAGATTAAGCCAGGAAAGAAAGCCTTCTGGACTTACACAGCGTTGTGGTAATGCTGTAAACGTGTTGAGATGGCGACAGTATACCGAAATAAATCTTTGATGCTTTCTAATGTTTCCAAGCGTATGACCAAATCGCAAGAGTTTAAAAGTCTTAGAGCTTAGGAAAGTTTGCTGGAAAAAAGGCAACAGAAATATAATAAACCGCGCATAGTATCTAAGAATACTGAAACAATGAAAACAAGCCAGTACAAAATACAATCGTCCTCAACATTTATAATTATAATTTCTGCTCTTTAGTATTATAGAGGCGTAAGATCATGCCTGTTGTCATCTCACATTGTGTAACACAATAGGCCATATGGCCACCGATTGAATTTGCTTGTGGAATTTAACCTAATATATAGGTTAACAATTCGACGCGCTGTCTCAATTAATACAGCTATTAGGGAAATCTACAACCAGCAATTGGGAAACTCGTACAGTGTTTATGAATCTTTTTTTCAAGGCACACGAGTTCACTAAACGCCTTTAAAAGCTGTTTAATAAACAGTGGGCTATCAAAAACGTGAATATTTCATAACGTTGTATTCATAATTAGTCATTACAACCCTTTAGTCTGGATTACGACGTAGTTTCTCACATCAGTTATGTTGTGTATGATGGCGTGCACGCGACATTTCTCTAAACTGTATGAATGCGGAAAGTTTCATGAATATAATTGACAGCAATGACGACGAATCAGATGTAAATTTCATTACAGAATACAGCACTGACAAAAAAATTAGAGAGTGAAATTACAGCGCATCCACATTTTAAATTCTTAATGCAGGCTTCGCAGGCATGTTGCGTTACTTAAGTTGTTCATCTATATTTGCAGAAGTTAAACCGAAATCGGTCCCTTTTGAAAAAGCTTCTGTTAAAATCCAAAAATGTATTAAGTTAACGATAATCCTTTGCATACGAACCTGGAATATTATAACTTATTTACTTGATTGGCCATAACAACCCGATTACAGGACTTCCACGATTTGGTCCTCCCAACGGATACAAGGTCGTCGACTTTCGCAGATCCCCTCATCAAATACCCGTCTCGCCGGAGCATTCTCCTCCATAAGGACGACGTGGCCGAGCCAGCACAGCCGCTGGATATTAATACACTGACAATGTCTATGTCGTTGAGGAACTCATACAGCTCACAGTTGAATCGAATCTAAAAATCATCGCCAACTCGCACTGCACCGGAGATGTTACATAGAACTTTTTTCTCGAATCCTCTCAAGGCTTCTGCATCAGTGCTTAAGAGGGTGCATGCTTCTGCGCCATAAAGAAGTGGAAGGGGAAGATGCGCGTCTTGTAGAGTATTAGTTTTGTCGTACGAGAAAGGTCTCTGTTACTCAATTGTCCATTGAGACCATAGTAGCATATGTTGGCAAGAGTGTTCCTGCGTTTGAACTCCAGACTGATATAATTTTTAGTGGTAACGGCGGAGCCAAGATAAATAAATCAAAAGTATAGTTATCGGCCGTAATCTGAGAATCAATATTATAAACATACACCAAATAATTGCTACTAGTCTAGTCGCCGTAGTCCAGTAGCAAGTGTGTTCGCTAACTAGACATGAGGCAACGTTTTAAACCCCATTCCAGACATCTCCAACAAAACGAAATAAGAAAAAATTTTCTCAAAGATCTGTCTTTCGAAATCGAATTTAAACTGCAGCTGCTGCCACTCATGTATAAAATTAACACACACAACATAAATGGTGTGAGAAACTGTACTGAGAGCCAGAAGTGAGTTAACACTAGGGATGCCAATCGGGAAACCCCGGGATTTTCGGGATTCACAAATTTTTAAAAACTTGTCCCGAGATTTTCTGGATTGTGAATTCATTGAAAATTCTACATCACTCGCCTTCGATAGTAGCATCTAAGATGAGGAAAACCCTGCTTCCACTATTATTTTTACACTTTTTTTCTTTGGTTGAAAGTTTTTCAAGATTAATGTAGGATCACTTGTGGATTGAGCTATACAAAGGACTTGTAGTTTTCATTGGAATAAGTACAATACTTGGGAACTCTTAGAATCATAAAACAATTATTACTTGTCGAAATATTACAATGATATTTATGATATCAAAATTGTGTGCCAATAATTTTTGCTGTGATAAATTTTATTTGAAACTATTTTTATATTTCTATGTTTTAATCGAAATATTAAAAAATTATTACTTTTAGGTCTGAGGGCCGATTTAAAAACTTTGCTATACAATCCACATCTGCGAAATTTATTAAAGGAAATCGATACGGCACCAAATGCATGGAAGGCAATAAGAGCGGCAATGCACGAGCCCCTATTCTTAGAATTTGCAGACGAGTGTTTAAAAATAGTCGAACCAGATGATGACTCATCAGAACAGTGAAAATCATACATGGGATATTATTTTAATACAAGTTATAACAAATAAAACGTAATTTATACATAATTTTTATACAATTTTTAATTAAAAATACATTTATTCATAGAGTAAAATGGTGTGCATGAAAAAAATATTAAAACGGCGTTTTTGGAAATAAAAACTTCTATGAGATATAAAAATTTCTAAAACTTAAAAGCACCTTTATTCTAAGACTAATTATCTATTGTGAAGTGATTTAAAACAGAAAGTCATTGGGTGCTTCACATTCGAAAAACTCATTACATAAGCTGTAGTAACGTTTTCTTAACAAATGAGCAGAAGTTTTTGGCTGACGGTTACGGGTAAAAATACCTTTTTTGTTGCCTCCGACACGTGTAATCGCTGGAAATGAAAGGTATTTAATTGTTTAGTATTTAATTTAAATATTAAATCTATTACATACATTGTTCTGTTTTAAAATCAGCAAAATTCCATACAAATTCGCCTATAAACCATTTTTGTTGTCTTAATTCATCGAAAGCTTTGAAATGTTTCGAAAACAATTGGATTTGATAGTCTTCAGACCAAAGATATTCCGGTAACTATTAGAAGATTCATAAATTAGAAGTAAACAAACAATAAAATGCATTAAAATATAAGGTGCAGTAAAATGAAATCCCTTAATGACGTAAGGAGTTCAATTTCTATGTAAAATTTGTCCTGCTCTATAGATGCAAGGCATGGAATATAACATTACGTAAAATGATTGATATCCAGATATTTTTTCTGGCAAAATACTACATTGTATAGCAAGCTGTATGAAGAATTTATCCTTAATTCACATAAAGATTCGCCCACTGCATACTTGTGTGCGACAAATTGAATTCGAAATCAACCTAATTAATCAAAGCTGGAGGGAAATCAAAGCAATTGTATTCAGCAAAATCGAATAAAAGCAGTTAATTGTGGCTCTATGTCTATTGGAGTCGATTCATTCAGCATAACAACAGGTAACAATTATTTTTTAACAGTTTTGTATTATAATATGAAGCGAGAGCTTCATGCATTATCCGTGTGTATGTGGCACGGCATGGGAACACAAATCCTCCCTTAATGTCTAGAGCCACTTGGTTGAGGACGCTTTTTTCTTTAATGTGTAATTCCGACATTTTCCAATGATAGATGATTTCTTTCCAATCTTGCCAAACATAGCATGGCAAGGTTTCCTTATCGTTTATTCTGTATTGACCCACAAATCACAATTGTTTCCACCTTTTCTTTGTGCCATGAGGTTGTTTGCGTTAAATTATATAAAGTCCATTTTTAGAGTAATTTTTTTACAAATTTTGAGCTCTTGGGCAATCGAAACTGCTTAAAGAACAGTTGAACGGGATGATATTTCATTAATATTTCCAGAACTTGATGGGCCTAATCAAAATCAAATATACTGGGCCCTAATCATTTTTCTTGGTGTAGGGATTCCTATGCTAAAGCTGTTTAACATAATCAAATATTGATATGCCGTGAGATATATGGAGTAGAGTTATTAATTGGAAAAAGTGTGGGTTTCCTTTTACTGCAACTTATGTTTGAAAAAGTCTTACAGAGTGTAAGCCCTCCATTGTGTCTGCGCCATATTCTGACATAATTATAGGACGATTGTACTTTAGCCACCAATTAGTGGCTTCATCTTTAACAGCATTAGTTATCATGTCCAAGTGGCCAGTATTCTGATACCATGCGTTGTAGCGATTAAAGCTAATTATATCCAAAAATTGAGCCTAGTTTTATGTATAAAGTTGTAAATTATAAATTGTTGTGTATTTAAAATATTAGAAAAAGCTTACCAATTTATCTTTGTTATACTCAACATTAATGGAAGCAGTTAAAGGTCTTGTTGTGTCCAGGGTTTTAGCATATCTTACAATTTCTCTGAAAGCGAATTCGAAATTTTAATACTGTCCATATTCAAAGTACCTCATTTACCTAAAATATGGTTCCGATTGATTTTTAGCCGTTCGAGGTTCATTTGCTATTGACCACATTATGACACTGGGATGATTTCTGTCGCGATGTATTAACTGCTCTAAAGCCGATTTGTGATTAAGCATGAGTTCTGAACTAAAGTAACTAAAATTTAATGTGAAAATAAATTTATAAATAGATGATTAGGTTATCAAAATGTGTTAATAGATCTTAAACAGTGTTAATTTAAAGTTAGTAACAAGATTCTTCGTCTATATTTCTGTCCTTACAACTTTTCAGTCAGGTTTATAACATAGCTTCCCCCGCCCCTTATGATGTGTATGTTAAATTCATACGTGGACAGATATCTGGCGAAAACTCTGATAGTAAATAAACCTGCCATGACAAGTTTCCCAAGAACTTGTCGTTCGGAGTCGACTTTAAACTGTAGGTTCCACCACTTTTGAATAAAGCTAACACACACAACATGTGTGGTGTGATGAGCTAGGCCGTAATCCCAACTTAAGGATTGTATTGACCAATAAAGTAAGCAGTTTTAATAACTAGAAGTACATTTTAAGAGGCTTTTTTCAACATCATTCCGCTACGTCTTAAGATTGTAAGTCCATGATTCATGTCTGTGGTGTTAGTGATAAACCAGGGCAATATTACCATTTACAAGCGAGTAAAAAATTTCCCAAATGGAAAAATCTACAACCTTTGGGTGAAATAATGTCATAGAAACTAGAGGTAATGTTGGTTAGGTTAGGTTAAAAGTCATGTAATTATCATTAGGGCAAGTGCCATACCTAGAGGTTAAAATGACCCGTTGCAAATTAGTCTTGGAAGGGAGAGAGAGAGAAAGCGAGGATAGTAAGTGACATAGCGAATTTGAAAAAGGAGAAGTAGAAAGGGAAGGATATAGTTAGAGATGGAAGATGGACCACAAACACACAAGAGAGCGCGAGTACAACCTTGACCAACCTCCCAACCATCTTAACCTGTTTATGAATATATGGAGAGCCCTAAGAGAGTCCCAACCCAGGAAGAAGATCCTGTCCAGAATGCTCAGCCTCAAGACGTTATAATCAAATATGAAGGCAGCTGCTCGCTTGATACACACAAAAAAATATAATAAAATTGAGATGCTGCAGAAGTTGTCTCAAACTATTTCGAATTTTGTAGTCCCAACAGAGGCAAAAATTGAAACACAACTCTTTATGGCGGAGCTGGTTTGTGTTTACCACAACGTTGACCATGGACCAAACTACAATTAACATTTTCTCAGTATTTTTTTATGTCCAGCTTTATTTTGTTTTGTCCAGCTTTTAGCGAATCGGAATCTGGCAGCCCTACCTGCAATAGTCCGGCTGGGAACTAATCCCGGTCCTTCTCAGCGATCTAATATCGCACTGCCCTGTAATCAAACCAATAACTAACCTCAGGTTGGTTATTATTATTACGAATTATTACAACTGCAAAAAGCTAAAGAATAATTGAAATTTTTTCTAAAGAAAATTAAAAATAATTTATAATTTCCACCTGGAAGAATTATTTCTGTTTATAATTCCTTTCTCTAAACTGTAATACGAGTAAATTTACAAGAGTGTCATTCGATCTATAAGCATTACTATCATATTGTTATCTTATCTAACATTAACTTACTCAGTGTTTACACTTGAACATTCATCAATAATCATGATGCCATTTTCATCAGCAAACTGCATTGATTCCTCTGAATATGGATAATGTGAGGTACGATATGCATTAGCGCCAATCCATTTAATCAAATTAAAATCTCTAGTTAATAAAGCATAATCCAGGCCTTTGCCACGTAACTTCAAATGTACAAAAAAGTTATTTTATAAATTTCGTTTTTATCGCTTCGACTTAAACTTACATCAGAATCTTCATGTCTACCAAATCCATGTAAATAGAGTTCCTGTCCATTCAAACGTAGACTTAAATTGTCCCATTCGATTTTACGTATACCCAGCTTCATGCGGTATACATCAATTAAGGAATTGTCCTTTGCCGAATGTAAATAAACCTCCAATGTATACAAATATCCATACTCTGGATGCATTAGATATGGCCACCATAAATTGACATCCTCTATTACAAGTGTACCATTAAATGGCATCTCTTTGCATATTTGCTTTACAACAATATCGCCCATCTTATCACGTAATTGTAAATGCAAATAATATAATCCAGATATAGACTGTGTTGCATCTTCATTAACTTCATTGCTTTCATAACCCGAAATAGTAATGGAATAATTGAGGACTCCTATAAATAGTTCCATATCGTATATATCAGGTTCACTTAGTTTAACATCAGTTTTAATCGCTATATCCTGTATGAAAACTGTAGGTGTTGTATATAACACAACAGAACGATGTATTCCGGCATAGTTAAAGAAATCAAACGAATAAATTTGAAAGCTTCTATTGCCCGAATCGGTAAGAGATCTAACTACATCCCCTTGTGGTACTGTTGTATGTGTCAGAGTATTATTACAAAGTACAGTCAAACGATTTTCAGCTCCATACTTTAGGTGCTTGCTTATTTCGACTTCGAAAGGCAAATGACCAATAGAGTGACGTGTGACTTCAATGCCGTTTAACCACTAAAAGTAGAAATTCTGTATGTACATAGGTCTATAAAGGGTCCGCCAAATAACTTTTTTTTTTAAATGTTTTAAAAAAGTCTACTGAGTATTTTCCCAAATTTCTTTTTTTAGTTGAAAATACAATCCTTCTGGTTAATAATGGAAAATAATTTCATGCAATAGCCTTTACGATCGGCCTTTACAATAGCCTTTACGATTTTTAAGCACATTATCGATTGTGTGCCTCTAAACAAGCAAAATTGTCGCATTTGGGATACAGAAAACCCGCTCGCATACATTAAAAAGCCGACGCAGCCAAAACGAGTCACTTTTTGTTGCGGATTTTTTTCCAGAGGCATAATTGGGCCATTTTTCCTCGAAAATGAGCAAGGAGAACGAATTTTTGTTCTCAAAAATTGAAGAGAAGGATATTGGTATTTTCAACAAAAAAAGGTTATTTGGCGGACCCTTTACATACTTATGTATTCCTATGTATTTAAGTATTAATAAGACTCTTACTTACTGCAATTGCCGAATAATGAACGCTACCGAATCTTAGCCAAACCCTTTTATCCAATGACCAATCGTGTGATACGAAAAATTTGCGCTGATACCAAACTACTCCAACATGATCTCTTAGAGTATCATCCGTTGTCAAATCATTGTAACTGGCTGGAACTGGCATAGCAATTGTATTGCTGACCTGAAAATTCATTACATTTATAACATCATTCTGATAATGTTCGCGCTATAAGTTAGACTTTTTGTACTAGAAAGGAATTGAAAAATTAGTAGATCCCGTTAATTCGGTCTTAATACAAGGTCGCGACCTTTTGAATAAAACGCTCTTTCACTTTACAACATAAATTTTCTCAAACTATATACTCTTGATCTGTTATTCCACAAATCTTTTTTGCTTCTAAAAACTAATAAGATTCATTCGTGAAATGATTTCACCATAAGAGTCAAATATGTTTTCACCGAATCAATTCTACAAGAAATAAGAAATAGTCACTTGAGCTGAAATACAGTTAATAAGGGTGGATCTGAAAACATTGTATTTTTGACATAACATTCGCTTTTTTTCGTTCACATTATTCATGTCAAACGTTGGCTCATAGGCGGAACCGATCCTCCTTACATGCATTACATACGCATATGCATAATTCGTCATTATAATCCTTTAGTCAGGATTACGACCTATCTTTTCACTCCTCTTATGCTGTGTGTGTTAATTTCTATACATAACATATACATACCTGCAGTTTAAACTCGACCCCGGACGATAGATTTTTGAGAAACTTTTCTTTGCAATTTAATTTACTCTCAGGGTTTCTGTCAGTAATCTGCTGAAAGGTAGTCGGCGAAAAATTTTTTCTCATATTTCATTTTGTTGGATATGTCTGAGTTGGGGTTGGGGGACCTGTGACCTCATGTCTAATAAGACTACGGTGACTTCATTGCATCCATTGCAGTCTCAAAATTAATTTTGTTTAAAATTTTACAAAAGTTGACATTTTTGTTCAGTAAAGTTTGGCAAGTTATCATAACGCCAGAACAACACTTTTAAATCGTGTAAGTTTTCTTTGGAAAACAAACAAATCTGTTCGAAGAAGTTCAAAGAGCACTTCGTATTTTTCATTCGACTTAATCGGTTTACGTACAATGGGTAAATTTCGACCTCCGGGTACTGTACTTGTCTTAACCGACAAGTACACGTCCTCTAACCTAATCGCTTTACTGATTAAACAATTTATTTATTTATAATTTGCGCACAAATTTTCTTTTTTCCAATTCAAATCGACCAAAAATAGAAAGAAATGTGCATATCAAAGAGAATATTGCTGTTGTAGGAGAGCGTCGATTTATCTTAGTCCTCAACTTGTTGACCTTTGAACGATTATCGTCCACTATCATATTCATATCATACCAATCGATGACAGAATTTCCTCCACTTGGTCCTTTCAACAGAAACAATGTCGTCCTCTTCAACGACTTCCGCAAATCCCCACATCATCCGTATCGCCAAAGCATTCTCATCCATTTGAATGACATGGCCGAACCACCACAGCTGCTGGATGTCAATACGTTAAGGAACTCAAACAGCTCATTGTTGGATTGAATGCGAAAATCATCGCCAAGTAGTACCGGACATACGATCTCACGTGAGACTTTTCCATCGAATACTCTCAAGGCAGCTGCATTAGTGCGTAATAGTGTCCTTGCTTGAGTGCCATAAAGAGGCGCGGCCTCTTCTACGTAACTGCATATTAACGTCATGGTAGTACCTGTTGGCAAAAGTGATTCTATGCTTGATATCCAGACTGGTATCATTTTTGGTGGTAATGGAGGAGACAAGATATACAAATTCACTAATTATATTGCAAGTATAGTTATCGGCCATAACCTTGAATCCAATGCGCCGTATATCTCTACTTGTCAACAACATATACTTCGATTTTCCCAAATTTATTATCAGGCCCATCGTAATACACTTCCGTTCAATAGCACTAAAGACGGTAGTAACAACTCTTTTGGTACGCCCTAAGATCCCGTATGTCGCCCCAATAATTTTTATATTACAACATTGGCTTACGTCCCTGGAACTACAACTCGTACCATAATTAAAAGGATATGACTATATATAGCGTTATATTTCGATTGATTGGGCTCATTCGAAGCTAGTCGAAGATGAGCATTTTTTACGTAAATTAGAAATTGTCGTCATTAGAACGAATATAATCCTTAAACCTTTAACGAATCACTATTACATCCTTTATAACAGACTGCAGACAGCAACATTACTCCTTATTTCTATCGAAATAATCAAGAAGCTTTCGTAACGTCGAATGAACCTAATCAACTACACGTCAACTATATTTTGCTCCAACGACGTCACAACGTGCTATACAGATGTGTTAACGATCGATTTCTTGCAAATCAAATTGGTGACAACTTCCCTAAGTAGTTTTATTCACAAACACCCTTGTTCTAGTGTTTTAGTGATTTATTATCTCTGGATTGGTTTTTATGGGTCTTTGACGATAAACCAGCAATTTTTGAAACAAATTTAGGCAATATTCATGCCAAGCTTGATGCTGTAAGTAACTCGTAACAAATTTATATGATCCCACACAATCATTATTAACTCATCATATCTGAAATATGAGCATATATGACACTACAATTGGCCTTGATAGCGAACTTCTTCAATCACAGTACGAATTGCATCCGTAACACAAGTATGAAATGCTCCAATTAATATGCTTAAAACCAAGTGTGCCATTGACCATAAATGAATTTAAATGTTGTATATGCATGCATATCTATATATATGCGTACATACATATATTTAAATAACATAGTATAATACATACAAACAACATACAACAACAGTTGCATTGACTTCTGACAGCTGCAACAGACTGTTAACAATTGTTTTCTGTGCTATCTTTTAGGGCAACTGACCAACTCAATTGAAGGTCGCAATATTAGATTTGAGATTAATGTCCAGAAGAACATGAGAATTAACCGATAACATCATGATATCATGCTTGTAGTCGCCGCAGTCTAGCCCGGGTTCCTATCCCAAGTCAGGACATCAAAACGAAATATGAAAAAAATATATATTTCTTCGGGGACTGCCTCTCAGCAGATTTCTGGCAAAAACTCAGAGTAAATAAAATTGCTATGAAGAGCTTATCAAAAAATCTGTCGTTCGGAGCCGACTTTAAACTTTAAATTACCGCACACAATATAAATGGAGCGAGATGCTAGGTCGAAATCCTGACTGAAGGGTTGTATCATGCTATAAGACCAATGACTACCTACTTCCTTTTGCCTGAATTGCATGGTCTAAACTCCATGCCACATTGGATAATCAGACTAAGCGATTTAGGAATACGATTTTCTCATGAAGAAGTCCAGTAGGAAATGTGTTGGCTTATTAGGCCTAAGGACACGGTTCAAATCCCAGGTCAGACATCCCCAAAAAACGAAATATGGAAAAATATTGTTTCGGAGACTTCCGCTCAGCAGATTTCTGGCAATAACTCCGAGTGCAAATAAAAATTGCTATGTAAAGGTTCCCTGAAATTTGTCGGAGTCGTTTCTAAACTGTATGTAGCGCCACTTATGTATAAGGTTAAAACATACAACACAAGTGGTGTAAAAAACTAGGTCGTAATCCTGATTGAAGGATATCCGTGTAATACACCAAAAGGTTTTTAAAACAAATCAAAAAATTTCGATATCTCCTGCACACTTTGTTTTATCTGAATTCAGAGATATGAAACGTTTAATAAAAAAAACCCGTTAGACATCGTTAAGGTTAGATTAGGTTAGCGGACGTGTACCTGTCAATCAGGACATTCGACCCTCTTAATTTTTACAGGACCTTTATCCGACCCCGGATAGAGTACAACTCTCATGTAAGGGCCGGTGCTTCAAAGTCTATTTTGAAGCTTCTCGACCGCGTACAGGAGAGGACGAAGGTGCTTATTAATGACAGTAGGGTATCCAACTCTATTGATTCGTTGAAGCATCGTCGCAATGTGGCGTGTGTTTCATTGTTCTATCGGTACTATAATGGGAGGTGTTCTCGAGAGATAAGGGGCTTGGTTCCCGATAATCACATATTTTTACGTGATACTCGAGCATCTCGCAGAGCACATCCTTTTGTGGTTGATTGGCCAGTGAAACGCGCAATTCTTTCCCCGCACTGTTCACTTGTGGAATGATCTTCCTGCGGTAATTTTTCCCGTTAGTTACGATATTGGTAAGTTTAAATCAAATGTCTACAAACTACTACTCCTTCTTTCCACCTTCCTATAACCTATTTTCCTAAACCTGCACAATGCACTGCATGAGTAGGGGCCATCCCCTGAGTGTTGGTTTTTATAAAAAAAAAAAAAAGTACAATACCCGGAGGTCGAATTGACTCATCGTACAACGTCCTAAAGCAAGGAATGGTAATAGAGGGGTTAGGAGGGAGGGAGTGGGAAGCGGAGGAATCACTCAGACCAGACACAATAAAAAGGGTGGGAGAGCGCGACTAACCGGATGAAGTCCCAGCATTTCTCAACCAGCCTAAGCTACTAATGAATCTATGGAGAGCCTTGATGTCGGCTCTCGGCACTGAATTCAAGTACCCAAAGAAAGCCGTGCCAAGGATCCTCAACCTACCAAGGGCTGGACAGTTACAAAGGAGATGTTCGATAGACTCCAACTCCTACTCATTGCAACATGCCCTGCAATAGTGCGGCTGGCATCTGTTATAGATCCCCGTCAGCGACCTAATCTAGCAGTGCCCATGATAATACCAAAGTTAAACACAATAATGAGAAGGTATCCCATATTCATTCTGTGTGAATTCACTTCTTTACTTACTTTTCAGTAAAGAATTTTTAAAATAAAAGAAGCAGAATGTAAAATTTCTTTATATTTAAAGGTATTTTGGAGCAATTTGATCAGTAAAAATTTATATTTTTATGACATATAAATGTCCCTATTATTACTTTCAATACTGTTCGAAGTTTGTATAAGATTATGAAATTTAAAGTGTTTACATAGAATTTATTTACTTTTCGCTTCAAATATGAGCCAATCTTAAACTACATTTAGTATATAAATAAGAGCTTTTAGTTCTTTACGGAATCATAAATTTGTAAATTAAAATAAAAAAAAACAATTTTAAATATTCTGTTTTAAAAGTGAAATTTAACTGCATTCCATTTGCCATGATTTTTTAGGGCATTAAAATAATTTTAAAAATCATTTAACGAAAACAAACTTACTTTATCCAAATCATGTTTATACCAATCCTCCTCTTTGGCTGAAGTTAAATTAACTTTTGATTTTAAAAATCTCCACATACCATCCAATGAACGTATTTCTCGCGATTCCGATTCAAAGGGGTACAATAAACCCTTTGTCGGAATGGGTTCATTTTTCCAAATTTTATTCGTACTTAATTTCACTGCCCTGCAAGAGGCTATTATTAAAAGCGTTAATATTAAGAAATTAAGCCACAACATTATTGTTGTGGTATTGCAGTAAATATTTTTGTTGTTTTGTTTATTATTCTTTCAATAACTTTTTTTATTTTATTTCCGTTTATGCGCCTCTTTAAAACAACTTCATACCAGCTCGTCTTCGGCTAAACTAAATGTGAGAACAATTTGGGTAAACATTTTCGAATCATACCTTATCTCTGGATACATACATACGTGCATACGTTAGAGCAATCACAGTAAGTTGTCTTATAATACGAATTTAATTTTATTTTAATATATTCTATATAATTTTTGATAAATTTATTGCAATAACATAGGCTTTACTGTACTAACTTGCTTTGTTGTATTTTTTTTTGTTGTGTTCGTATCAATTTACCCTCTATCAATTCACCCTACTCTGTGCATGCGCTAAACATTAAATTTGAAATTTGTCGTGAACAATCTCTTGAACAGAGAAAAAACTTGTTTAAAGTTAATTAATCAACCCAAGAAAAGTTTATTGACGATATCATCATTATTTTCAAGTTACAAGGGGCTAGGTTCCTATATGTTTCTGATTCAGGCTGTAAATAATTGTGGCTCTGTTTTATTAAAAACTTAAGGATTCCAGTCAACAGTGATATTTTTTTTTTATTTATTTAATTCAACCAGCACTTAGAGGATGACCCCTACTCATGCAGTGCATTGTGCAGATTTAGGAAAGGTGGACACAGGGAAGATGCGAACTGTAAGGAAACGAGTTGCTACTGGTGACTATAAAATGGCCAGTGCTATACCTTCACTATTAGACAGTCTACAGCAATCGTCCCCAAGAAGCCCGCAGTTTCTCACACCACTTATTTTGTGTGTGTTAATTTTATACAGAAGTGGCGGGACCTACAGTTTAAAGTCGACTCCGAACGACAGATTTTTGAGAAACTTTTCAAGAAGAGAAAGAGAAGAAATCGCCAAAAAAAAATACTTTTTGTATTTTTTATTTTGATGCCTGGCCTGAGACTTGAACCCTGGCTTTAAGTCTAATAAGCCAGCACACTACCTACTAGACCACGGCTACCAAATCGACCCTCTTGCATTAATGAAATTACAACACTTATTGGTGAATAAAGTATTTATGTATCGGTCCATTGCATTATACAGTGTTACAAACCGAGATATTTATCAAAAGGCCACGGTCAAAATTAGATATAGTTCATAACAACATGCGTAAACTTTCAATATGGGCCGCATACAGATTGCCGCCTCCATTCTATAATGTTTTTGCATTTTTAAATTCTACGTTCTCTAACTTAAATACTATAAAAATTTGGATAAGATGCGCCCATCCCTTTAATATATTAAAAAAATTGATTACAACATACACACATATATACATAATTGGTCATTACAACCCTTCCGTCAGGATTATTGAGCTAGTTTCTCACACTACTTGTATTGTGTGTGTTAATTTTATACATAAGTAGCGGGACCTACAGTTTAATGTCTTTCATGGCAATTTTATTTTTACTCTCAGAGTTTTTGCCAGAAATCTGCTTAGTGGAAATCGCCGAAGAAATACTTTTTGTAATTTGTTTTGATGTCTGGCCTAGGTTTCGAACTCTGGCTTTACGTTTAATAAGCCAACACACTACCCACTAGACTACGGCGACTTCAAACGAAGTACAAGTTCATGCAAGTTACAGTAGTCTAGTAGGTAGTGTGTTGGCTTATTAGACTTGAGACCACGGTTAAACCCTAGGTCAGACATCAAAACGAAATGTATGATGAAAATATTAAAACTTAATATACAGCACTGTCGTAAGTGTCATAAGTACGTTCAGTCGGTATATTACAATTTTTCGAACACTTTCAATTCATATTTGAAAACTTAAATCTCAATAACGACAAACAAAAAATGGCGGATTAGGTGGAACGTAAGTTTTTATTGGACAATCAGCTGTTTATCAGCTGTCAAATGAATATTGCGTATATTATATGTCTGAACACTTAAAATATTGTTCTCAAATCAACGAATATTGACTCAATAAAAGTGTCTGTCTGAACATAGTATAACTTAGTCTAACCTAATGACACTTTATGGTTCAGTTTGCTTTATTATGATTAAAAATATTACAGAATTAAGCATCTCAGGCATTTAAATGATATATGTACCATACTATCGCTGTGCGTTGACCTTTTAGACGTGAGGTCACGGTTCAAACCACAGGTCGGCTATTCCCAACACAACGAAATATGGAAAAAAATTTTCTTCGGCGACATCCTCTCATCAGATTTCTGCCAAAAACTCTGAAAGTAAATAAAATTTGTTACGATAGTTTTCTCAAAAATCTGTCTTTCGGAGTCGACTTTAAACTATATGTAGGTCCCGCCGCTCATGTATAAAATTAACACACACAACATAAGTGGTGTGAGAAGCCAGATCGTAATCCTGACTGAAGGGTTGTAATGAACTATTATGTATGCATGTATAAATTCATGGTTGAACTTGATATTTTTGTATTTTCTAATCAAGATTAGATTAGGTTAGGTGGTGGACCCCCTCGTGGAGGGATATCCCACTTAGACCAGCATTTAGGCTCATTTTGATATCACAATTAATTCTACCCATGGATCTACCATTCCCAAGAGAAAATCAAAAGCTTGCTATTGTAGTAATCTTTATATAGAGAGCTTAGTCAACGATGTCAGAAAATTAGAGGTCAGAAAACTTCGTCTCTTCATGACAACAGCGGGGAACTGAAACATGAGATGAAACCTACCAAAATTTCTAATTTCTACAATACAATTTCAAATTATATTATAAGTAACTGCGTAACTTCGACCATATGCTCGGTATAGTGTCGCAGACCAGAGCCTTTGGTGGGGGTCGAACCGGCGATCCTCACGCTAATAGTCTAGCACATTACCCACTAGACTACTAGGGCGCTATCTAATGAAATCATTAAGAAATACTTTCAGCAATGCTTTGTTATCTTGGCGCGTAAACATTTGAAGAAATTATTGAACTTTTCTATAACCCTAAACTGCGTACTGAGGCCTTGGTACCATTATGCCTGATGCAACTTAATACTTAAACAGAAAGGTTGTCTCGGGACTACATTGACTACACCGTGATAACGTGAACGTCTCCTAACATACGCTAATGTTGTTCTTTACCACGGCCATCAGCTGAAAACTGAATGGGTATTTTGGAGCTACCTCTTCTATTAAGCGACATACATAGAAAACAATTTAAATCTAATGAAATAAAATTCTACAAGAGTGAACTTGAGACCAACTCGGGAAAAACCAAGATGATGAGCATTAATTAGCCAACCTCAAGACGATTCATTTTCTAACACCAAACGATAGAAAATGGAATCGTTTGCTTAATGGATACGAAAGATAAAGGTAGACACTTGGCATGTCAAACCTTTAGAATCTTCAAATCCGATTATGACACCGAATTTTGAAATTCTGCACCTAAGCAGCCAATAAACTCCAATTAAGGATCTGAGATGCTTTAGCATACCCGCCTGTACTCGAAGAAGACAACGCGAATAATAATTCCAAATTATAGTTAGAATGGCAAAGAGCGTATGGCGAATGAGAGGGACGATTGTTAAATCAAATAATGAAACAACCACGCAATATGCCTAACTGATGTTTTCCTTCATTTTACCAATAAATAAAGTGACTAGATAACGCTTGCCGTAGTCTAATAAGTAGTGTGTTGGCTTATTAGACGAGCGGTTTAAACCCAAGGTCAAATATCTCCAAAACGAAATCTGAAAAAATATTTCTTCGGCATCTTCCTCTCAGCAGATTTCTGGTTCTAAGTTCTAAGAGTAAATAAAAATTCCCATCAAAAGTTTCTCTTAAACAACTGAGCTTATAAAAGATATCGCTTCACACTGCATTAAATATAAAATAGAGAATCGCAATTAATGGATGATCTCTATTTCCGTTTATTCTTCATAAATTCAATGCTTTTTCTCTCTTCCATTCCATTCCAAGAAGTTAAACAATATTTGTAGGCACTGAGTTATTTCATTTGTGTTTAACTTCTACTAGTCACGTGTAGGGTATCTCAAGACTTGTGTCGGGGAACTTCTTTGTTTAAATATCGTATTCATTCTCTTCGAATATTTTATTATTGTTTACGTTGGTTTAAAAAATTTAAACACTCGAGTAAATTTTGTTTAGGGGATAAGGGTGTGTTAAGTACACACACATTCATACATACGTACATATATACGAGGTGTGATCAAAAGTAAATTAGCAAGTGTTTTAACTTTGTAAATTATAGTAGATTATGAAAATAAAGAGAACTCTTCGACGTTTTGTGGAAGCGGTCTGTACTGTTGTAGATGAGAGAAGGTTAGAAATTCTGTTATACATTTAATGTTTCTGATATCTTTAAGTGATGCGGCATCATGATTCAAAAGTATTTAATAAATATACAAATAAAATGTATTTTACGATTAAATATTGTTTTGCCTGGCGCATAGACTATTTTATCCGTTGAGCCCAAGATTTTTTTAAAATAAAGTAGAATAAGTTCATGGATGAGAAGTTCATAGGCGTTCGCTTTAATGTTCCAATAGCTCTATACAAAAACTGCTGTTGGCATTTTTCTCTCATTTTAAGATAACTGATCAATATTACAGCATGTACATCACAAAATATTGATGTCATAAACTTACCACACTTTAGAATTGATTCACCATGTGCAGCCTACTCAGAAGCTTAATACTTATGATTTTGTTGTGGAATGATGAAATCGTATTTTAGTCATGGTAACATTTCGATATTTAAGTTTATGGTTTTATGGTAAAGCATCTTTGAAGTCATGGTCTCTTGTAGTAGTACTCAACTTACGACCGTTCGACTTACGACTATTCGCATTTACGACAATTTTTTCATAAAAAATACTAAAAGAAGACAAATACGAAGTTGCGGGGAATCCCCAAAATATATTATTATTTTAAATAAAGTCTGAATTATTTGAATTTTTGGTAGTATCATTTCTTCTGACTCTTGAAGTTACTGATACACCGGTGACCAGGAACCTCTCTCGGCCGTAAGTCGAGGAATACCTGTACCTGCTAGACTGGAGTAGTATGTTTATGGCGTTTCTGGGTCACTTTTTCCATACAAAATTTGGTGCATGCCTGCTTCTTCTTGTTGCTCTTACTTGTATTGCTTTTCAAACGAATGATTGGACGGACAGAAGGGTGTGTGCGACATTATTAAAGCGTATGGTTGGCCATTCCTTGATTGAAAGTGAGTAGGTAGGTAGGTATTGTTGAAGAAATAGAAATATAGTTGTAGATATTGTTGTGTTTTTGTGTTAAAAGGATCTTTAATTTTAAACTGATAAGAAAAGTTACGTTCACCTACGTGATCGTTTTCAAATTATAAAAAAGTTTTGTCACGTGTTGGTCATGGTCAATTGTTGAAGAAATAGAAATATAGTTGTACGTGTTGTTGTTGTTGTATTTTTGTGTTAGAAGGATCTTTAATTTTAAACTGATAAGAAAGGCTGTGTGACTGTTTTTTATTTTTTGTGTGATTTAATTTATATCTGGTCTCAATCTGATTTATATCTGGTCTCAATCTGCTTTGTATCTTATCTCGATCAGCTTTGTATCTGATCCAGACCTTGTTTATATCTGATCCCTATCTGATTTATACCTGATCACGATCTTCTTAATGTCTTGCACTCTTATAGATAGCTAGTACTAGTCAGTTATACCAGCTATACTAGTATAATTGCTAATTGTTTTGAAGTTTTGTATCTGATCTACGAAACTGATAATCAGGTAGATGTAATTTAACCAGCCAGCTAGTACAGCTATAGCTGATACCCAAGTAGATGTAATTCAGCACACTTCCAAACTTGCAGCACTACGACGTATATGCAGGAAAGAGAATGCCACTCAGATGAAGCTGAATGCGCGATAATGTCCCAAAAATAAAATGTCACCTAATTCTTAAAACAATCCTCGTATTTGTCTAATTATTTATCAGTATATTTTTGCAATTGCAATAAAACTTTTTCTTACGTATGCACATACATATGTACGTATGTATGTAAGTGTATCTGAATATGTATGTAGTTTTTAAAGTAATCAACAAAGAATATTTTCAGAACATGCTTCAAAGAAGTCAAAATCAGCTGCTTCTGAGTGAATTCTACTTTGATACGTAGAACGTAGAACAATTGTAAAGTTTAAAGCATCTTTACTCATTACGGATGTGTAATACTAGAATCGAGATTTAAATAATACAGCTACTGAAGAGGTAACTCAATATTTTCAAAATGCTTTTGTTTTTAATTATGTTAAAACAATTCAGTGTATTTGATATGTAAATATCATAAAAATGTTTTTAAAATTTGTAAATTTCGAATTACATCCACACATGCTTAATCTTGTAAGGCATACAAATGAAGTTTTACTTGGAAATTATTTTTAATAATCTTCATAGACACTTTCATATAAATTTTCAATCCTTTAAAGCGTTCTACTTTGCATCGTGTTTCATTCGAAGAAATCTTTTTTTCGAAAAAAAAAATTAATTTTTCAATATTTCTTATAGAGAAAGACCAGACAAAAAATAACTGTTCGGGGGCACCAACAATCCGTGAACTGGAAAGTGGTGTAAAACCGGCCAGTAGGCTAGGTTGATGCTGCCTCATTTACTTAGCTTTTCTTATCGCCGGCATTCTTGCAAATCCCGCCACTGTCAAGCCGATTACTCGCTAGGCAACATATGGCAATTGTGGCAATGTCAATTAACGCCCTGTCATGCTGTCACGTTATTTCCTCTGTGTAAGGACCCCCGACTCATAGGAAAAATTGGCTGAGAGAAGAAATTGAGTTTATTACCACACTCAACTGGTTTCTATTTATTAAGAAGCGTACAAATCAACTACCACAATCAGACCGTGGAGATTTCACTGTCACTCTATTTATTTGCTTACCTCCACATTTGCTTACCGTCATAAATTTGACGGGTCCTCTAATATGACCCTATCTTTCTTGTTAGTCTAAAGCAACTATCGCTACTATATATCAGATCGATCAGTAAATCCTATAAACTTTCTGCCCAGACATCATTCTTTAAAATCATAGCACTGATGCTGAATGTCAAGACCAGTTAAATAGGACCTGCCAGCTATTCTACGGGCCATCGCTTCATGCGTTATAATAATAGGCAGCTACGATATGAAAAGCTGCCTCTCTATTCTTTTCTGTCTATTAAACAGATTTGTAACGTCCACAGAAAGTCGTTCATATCAGAAGAGTAAAAATGTAATTTCCTCAGCATTTATAATTCAATATTATTGACTCGGACGGTATGACGATATCAGAGTAAGCAACCGAAGCTTACTATCAACTGGAATGCGAAAGCATTTGGGCTCTCTTGACTGCCTCTAGTTTTTTTTTTTTTTTTTTTGATCAACTTATTCAAAAACAAATTCGTTGCAAAGAAATAATGTAATGACAGCAAACGATTATTTTCGATATTACCAAGACAATGACTGAGCAATTGGGCTTAATACGAAAGTGCTTACATTTCATAACTTCGCCTCCACTATCTCCAAAAATACAAAGATTGCTCTACTCGAAGACACATCGTAAAACTACTTACTTATTTGGTCATTACAACCTTTTGAATCAGTATTACGACCTAGTTTCTCACACTATCCATGTTATGTGTGTTAATTTTATCCGTGAGCGTCACGATCTATAGTTTGAAGTCAACACCGAGCTACAGATTTTTGAGAAGCCTTTTATAGCAATTTTATTTACTCAAAGTTTTTGTCAGAAGACTACGTCTAATAAGATAACACACTGCCTGCTAGACCAAGGAACTATTCAAAAATTTTATGAGTTCTCTTTCGTACGATGTTTACCAGGCATTAAAGTACCCTAGATTTCTTAAGGCGTTGCAAGAAACTCTTCATTTCATGTGATTTTCTTACTATTTACACCATATACAACCGACCAAGAATGGAATACAACTCGCATGTATGAGCCGGTAACTCGAAATTTCTTCAGAGGCTTCTCGACTGGGGATACCGTAGGGATTGTGAATTGAAGCATCATCGCAATATGGCTTGAGTTACACTATCTATCTATCCCTATTACAAAAAATTTTTCTCAAGTGAAATAAGGAAACTTGATTCCGAGAACCATGTATTCTTATGAAGTCGCCGTGTTCTAGTAGGTAGTCAGGGTTCGAGTCCCAGGCCAGATGTCATCAAAATAAAATTCAAAAAGTATTTTTTCGGCGATTTCTTCTCAGCAGGTTTCAGTAAATAAATATTGCCATGAAAAGTTTCTCAAAAATCTGTCGTTCGGGGTCGTTTCCGTTCAATTGGCCATTCGATCGCACACTTCATTGCAGGCAAAATTCAGTCTTCAGCTAGATGGAATTCCCTTTCTCCAGAGATCTTTCCTATCACTTATGACATAAAGAAATTCCTTTTCTCAAATCGCCGTTGTAATTTTCTGACGACTTGGGCTTACCTTCGAGAGTTTCTTTCACTTCTCCTTCCATGCGACCAACATTAACAGCGCAGTGAAGACGGGAAAGAGAGTTCTAAAGGCGCTTTCAGTAACTACATGAGGCCTGGACAAGGTAACAATCATTACCACATACAATGCAATTGGCCGCTCCCTCCTCAATTATGCTGTCCCAATCTGAACTTTATTTCTAAGTGATACACAAAGGCGTGTCACAACCAACGCAGAACAACGTATTAGGTATTGGGGAATGTGTAAAGATGTCAAGTTTAGATCATTTGTACGAAGTGTCCCAAATACTGTCAGTGAGACAACACAACGTGTGTAGCCACCCAACCACCACATAGTAATGGACGATTCAACTCCTCGCCGCTTAAGACAAGACTTTAGATGCTTCAAAACGGACATATTGCACCTTATACCAGCGACAGTGGATCTCCAGTGAGTAAGGGGAGCGCAACGATCCTTACACCAATCGGCAGCTACAATATCAATAAACGAACTCAGACACAACAGGATCCTAAATCAACACCCACCACGAATATCGGATACTGAAAAGCAACTACCTAGGGTAACTAGAACCATCCGGGTCTAGCTGAGATCAGGTTGAGGGGATTAAACATACCGAACAGCTACAGGGCGGGGATTATACCAGGGACCCTAGATCACTGACCATCATGCAAACAAGGATCACACGACACGGCTCACCTCTTTGGTTGCCCAGCCAAACCAATACCCCTTCAACTAGTAAAATTGTTGCTGGACAAGTCTCATATCATATATCATCTCTTAACCCATATCATCTCTACCAAAATCACATACGCATACAATAAACATATAAAACTTAAATTTTTTCTTGATATCCAACAGGGAGACACTTTCGGAGACAGCAACGGAGCTATTGCAACAACATCAACTACATCTGTTGACACCAATTTGAATTGATTTTGTAACGAGTAACTTGCAGCGTTTGTTATGTTGTACTACAGCGACTACTCTGTTCACCACTTAATAAAACTGTGGGTACAAGGTACAGGCAATGAATAGGGGGAACCCCAATTTTTTAGTTCCAAAATATTTAACCAGAAAATATGTATTTTTTAAAATTCAATATAAAAAATAGTTTATTTACTAATTTGTTTTTCTTTTTTTTTTTACTATTTTCTATACATATACACAAAAATCCACATACAATTATAATATTTTACATTTAAATTTTCATAAGTTTTTGTTTTTTTGTTTTTTTTTTTTATATAAATAAATACGGTCATAAAAAAAATATGACAAAATTATATACTGTTAATAAAAGCAAAAAAATGCAATGGAAAGATTGACAAAGAGGGTAAGAGAGAGAGAGAGCTATAACGTAAAGCGTTAAAAGATCGTCTTTATAAAATCTATTATAAATCGGATTCATCATGATTTCCCATGCGCGATGAACCGACATCCGTTATATAGGTGAATAGATCTTCGGGGAAATTGCATTGATCCATTTCGCGGCCCAAAGCAAAATAACGTTTACGCAAAAGATGGGCCACGGCTTTCGGCTGGCGATTACGAGTGAATACGCCCTTTTTATTACCGCCCACACGGGTGACAGCTGTCAAGAAAAAGAATTATATTTTAAAATGTTGTTATGTACAATGTATTTTAATAGTATTTACTTTGAGCTGTTTTAAAATCAGCAAAATTCCATACAAATTCACCAATAAACCATGGCTTCTTGCGCAGTGTATCGAATGCTTTAAAATGTCTTGAAAATAATTCTGTTTGATATTCCTCTGACCAGACGTATGATGGTAGCTGTGAAAAAAAAGGTAGAAAATATTTGATTAACTTTGTTAAATAAAATTTATTATCCAACACTTACCAAATGCAAACCCTCAACAGTATCTGAACCATATTCTGACATGATTACAGGCTTGTTATGGCGTTTATTCCAGGTTGTTGCCTCATCTATTACACGTTTGGTGATCATATCCAAACGTCCAGGATTACTATACCAACCGTTGTAACGATTGAAACTAATTATATCTAAATATTTGGCCTGAAAACAACATTAATTGATTGATTAAGACTGATTGTCAAAAATATTTTTATTAGTTACTCACAGCTTTATCATCTTGTGATGGTACAGCAATGGCAGCAGTTACTGGTCTGCTAGGATCCAATTCTCTAGTATAGTTTGCCACATATCTATGAATTTATTTACAGCATAACAAATATTATTGAATTATTTGCAAAAAATTTTTATTTGCTTACTGGAAATAAGAACCGGCATTCATTTGATTTGTACGAGGCTCATTGGCAATGGACCACATCACAACACTTGGATGATTACGATCTCTATGTATCAATTGTTCCATGGCGGATTTGTGTTTATCCAATAGCTCTTGTTTAAAATTTCTAGAAATAATACGATTGAATATGTTTAAATAATCAGATTTTGAATATTCACATTCGATGATAACTATAAACATACACACAACTCTTTTTTTACAAGGTAGATACGTTCCTCAGATATCCGTGTAAAAAAAGAGATGTTTTCTATAGTAAGATGAAATAAAAAACTATATTTACTTCGGAAATTCGTGTAAAAAAAATTTTGAAAACAATAAAATAAATCCAACAAATTATCCAATGGTGACTTTCGTCCGATAATAGAGTTTTGAACTGTCAGCCTACTTTCCGAAAGGTCTTCTGCCGTCGACGTTTTATTAAAAAAATTTTTATAGAAAGTTGAACTTTTGGTTTTTGGGTTTTTCCAGTTATTACTATAACGTATGTTCATATCAGCAATGATGTCAAGTGCGGTAAAAACAAATATAATTACAAGACAGTGATTTTGAACCCGTATTTGATTAAACATTATTAACAAAAATTTTTTTTTTCAACCTTGTAACTTCAAATCTGTGTAAAAAAAGAGTTGGGTGTACTGAAGTTTAATGTGGGCGAACATCTTTGAAAAATGGGATGAAATTTGAACTCAATAGCAGTTTAACACAAATGATTTAGAAATTTAAGGAAATTATATTAAAAAAAACTATTTATTTTGTTAATTATATCTATCGGTTTAAATTTAAGCCATCGTTTTTTTTCGATTCTGGCAATACTTATGCCATTCTATTCGGTCACAAAATTCATTATCTTATCTCCACTGAACATAATAAATCGATTTACGCTTGAGCAATGTTGGGATTTATTTCCAACACCAAAGAAATTAAGAAAATTGCACGAAAATATCGTACAAAATTTGGTCGCAGTGCCTGGTATACACAAGTTTTTTTACTAAAGTTCGTGAAACTGGTTTCATTATTGATACGCTAAGACGTGAGTGTGCTCGCACAGTTCGTAAGCCCGAAAATATCGAAGCTGTGGCTGAGAATGTGCATGAGAACCCATCAACTCGTCATCGTTCTCAAGAATTTAACATTTTACGCACTAGTTTACGTCGAAAAGATAAAAACTTCATATGGTTCCAGAGTTAAAGCCGTTTGGCTATCCGCTTAGTTTTCGCTTCGCTGGAGGGGCCAAAGAGAAACCCTACGATAATGACGATTTAGCCAAAAAATAATAATCATTTCGAATGAAGCTCATTTTCATCTTATTGGGTACCTTAATAAGCAAAATTAATACATTTAGGGCTCAGATAACCTATACGTAGTCTTACAGAAGTCAATGCCAAATTACGGGTGACTGTAGTGTAGTGTATCTTGTAGATGCGGAGACATTATTGACCCATACTTCTTTGAACAGAACAACAGCGCAACCATTAAGGTAAAAGAAAACAGCTATCGCACCATGATAACCGATTTTGTTGTACCACCTCCATGCCGCAATCCATTTATTGCGTCTAACGTTTGATGGCCGTTTAATTAGTTGAAATGGTGATATCAATTGGCCACTAAGAAGCCGCAATTTGACACCGTTAGACTGTTTTCTGTGGAGCATTGTTAAAGAAAAGTGTTATGTCGACTAAGCAGAGACAATTGAACATGTGAAGGTTAATTAATATTGGTGATGCCTTTGTCTAGTAGGTAGTGTATTGGCTTATTAGCCATTAGCTTATTAGTAAAGCCAGGGTTCGAGCCCCAGGCCGGACATCAAAACAAAATACAAGAAAAAAGTATTTCTTCGCCGATTTCCTTTCAGATTTCTGGCAAATACTCTGAGAGTAAATAAAATTGCCATGAAAAGTTTCTTAAAAAATAAAAATCTTTCGTTCGGAGTCGACTGTAGGAGTAAACTGTAGGTGCCGTCACTTATGAATAAAACTAATGCACACAACATAAGTGGTGTAAGAAACTAGGTTAATAATCCTGACTGAAGGGTTGTAAGGACTATGAACGTATAATACGCTATGCAGAATTGAATTCAGCGGATTGAAAGAATATAGAATTAAATATTTTGAAATTTCTAACTAAGTTCTACTAAATTTTTTTATCTCTTACTGGAAAAATGTTAGAGTTATAAAATATTATTTTTATTCTTTATTAACTAAAAGAGATTAAAAAACAAAAAATAACAAAAATGTTGCAATATTTTCAAGTATAAACAAATATTTGTACCCAAAATTCATTACTATTTAATTATAAAGAGTATACATATAAGAGTATACAGTAAGACCCCGTTTAACGCTGTTTCAGTATTACGCGGCAGTATTGGGAATCCGTAAAACGGCAATGCAGCAACCAAAATCTATACACTATATAGCGAACGTGTATTCAATGTATCTTTTTCAACGATCTTTGTGAGTCTGTCCAGAAAAAAGATTCCAACTGTATTTTCTGAAGTCGCAATTACAGTACGAACACATTTTTTCTGTTGCCTCGTTTAACATTGTTTCGTTTAGGACTGGAACTTATTGGAACGTAATCCACGCATTTAGCGGAGTCTGACTGTATTTGTTTACACTTTCTTTGTTGAATTAGTCGCTATTTAATGTAAATAAAGTGTCGTTATTGGGTGAACTTTATTTCTTCTCTAGATCATTTAATAGCACATACATATTTACTAAAAATCGACCCACATAACAAGCAATTATATAAACAATAAATTATTACATTACAAATATTTAAAATTTTGTCATCTTATAAGCTGTACTAGAAACCTAAATGATTAATATTCTTTAAAATTAGTACTCTTTGTAATTTCTTAACTTAATTATTTTCTTTTGTAAGCATTAGTTCTGCTCATTTACCTTCACTTAGTATTTCAATATTGATTTAAACTCCTCGAAGATGGTAAAGTTGTGTTTAGTTTTGCCGTTAGTAAGGTTGGATCCAATATTAATTTCATTGGCCTTCACAGTTTCACTTTCTAAGTCGATTATTCTGATTTAAGATCAAAAATTTGAACGATCAAAGTTGTTGTGTAAGGAAAAAACTTGCAACACGTGCAACTATCTCCAAACGACGTGATTCCAGATTTAAACATTACCTGAATTCTATGAATCTAATCTGTCAATTATGAATTTTAATCGAATTTCAATTGAGTTGGTTGTCAAATTTACTTACTTACTTAAATGGTCATTACTATTCTTCACCGGCAGGATTACGACCTAGATTATCACAACACTTTTGTTGTGCATGTTAATTTTAACCATAAAAGGTGGGAACTACTGCTTTAATCGACTTCGAACGACAGATTTTTGTGGTACAGTAAGACCCCGCTTAACACCGTTACACTATTACGCGGTAGTATTGGGATTTCCCTAAATCGTACTCTGTATTGATACTTGATGTATATGTGTGTAAAAGAAATGGTTATGCATGAACCAAAAGCGGTGCACTATTTATTTTTTTCAACTCTCTTTTGTTAGTCTGTCTAGAATAAAGATTCTAACTGTATTTGACGAAGTTGCAATCACGGTACGAACGCATCTTTCCTCGTTACCTCCTTTAACGCTGTTTCGTTTAGCGCTGGAACTTATTGCAACGTATCCCCCGCGTTAAGCGGGGTCTTACTGTACTTTTTATGACAATTTTGTTTTCTCTCTGAGTTTTCCTCCGAATTTCTCTGAAAGGAAGTCGCCGAAGAAATATTTTTCCATACTTCGTTCGAGATGTCTAGCCTGGGGTTTGAACCATGGCCTTACGTTTAATAAGCCAACATACTACTTCCACCAGACTAAGGCAATTTCGTTGTCAATTACGATCTGTAAAAATAATTTCTGCAATTTTTGGCAAGGAACTAATATGTCCATAAATTTATCAGAGCATATGGATATCCAAGAGAAAGCAGAAGAATTAAAATTATCTTTCAAATGGAGATTTAAATGGAATGTGCTAACGATTATAACAAAAGTATCAATTGCCTTATCCAGCTTACAGTAATACAAAACTCGAACGTTCTAAATATATTCACAAAATTAGAACGAAATCGTTCGCTTCAAATTGCGGAGCACCTGAATGTAAAGAATAAGAAGATAAAGAAGAAGAATAAATTTGACTAAAACAGGGTTTTTAAAACGCTATTTCGGTTCAAGTTTAGATACGTTTTTTACAAAATACTGATCTACAGTTAATCATTGTGCCAAATTTGTCGAAAATTTAAATGTCTTATACAGTGGACTCGCTGTAACGTGATCTAAATTTCACAAAGGCTGTTCATATTTTCGATTTTATTCAAGTTTCCGATTGGTTTTTCATAAACTAAGGCAAAACAGAGAGGCGGTGAGTTTTGTGCTGGGATTCCCAAAATTTATAAAATGAATTATCCAAATCGTAAATACCACAACTGGGGTGAATATAAATAAAAAAAAGTTCGTTGAAAAGTTGACGTTTTAGAGATTTACAGTCTTATGCAAAAAAAAACCTTATTATGACCTTCAAATGAACATTAGTTAATAACGATTTTAAGCTTAATAATCCATTATTAAAAAAGTATATGCAAAAACAGTATTTTAACTAATATCCATTTTAATGTTTTTTCTTATTTGATGCTGGCAATACCATTATTTTATTCTCTCAATTTTTCCTTAATGTTGTTTATGAACGATTATTATTTCATTTGGTATTCGTGTCTAATATTGTTTTTTTTTATGTTTTTATACAAAATAATTGTTTTTAACATAAAAATTGGGTTGTATTTGTTTTTATTTTAATAACAACAATGTACAAATAAAATAAAACAACCAATGTAATTAAAATATTACATTTTGATTAAAGAAAGTATTCGAGTACCGGTTTCTTTAAATTTGTTTTGATTATTTAGACATCACTAAACTATTTTGTAAACAAAATTTATATTTTTGGAAAAAAGAAAAATTTGAGTACAAAAAAATATGGAGAAAAAACTGCAAGTTTTTATTATGTGTGTCATCAATAGCACCAATGACACCAGGGATTTTTTTTTGTGTTTTTAAATTTTTTTTAATTTATTTTAAAAAATTTGAATATTTTTCACAAAATGTGAAAAATTGTAATAAAATTATGACAAATGTCTTTAATATAGGTTTAAAGTAGGGTCGAACCATTGTTAAATTTCATAGATTTAACAATGGTTTACTACAGGTGTTTTAAGCTAATTATCGTTTTTGGATATACTTTTATCGAATTTTGCTTAACAATGGTTAGTAAGCATGTTGTAAGTTTTTTTGCATAAAACCGTTAAACTTTATTTTAAACATTTTAGAACAGTCAATGTAACAAAGAAGCGTTAATGTTTCTGGAATCTTCACATTTCTAGATATTCACACTTACGCGAGTTCACTGTATTATTACTAAATGTCATATCTTTCATTAAAATCCAATCCAAGTAACGACTTATATAGAGAAGATGTTTCGAATTATATTTGCTAGTTTAAATCACGATTTTTGGTTAAAGAAAATTCCTCAAAGTAATCAATGAATTTAAGAAATGCATACCAAATACACGAACCAACCTATTATTATGAGATGATAATACAAAACTATACTTACTCTGTATCCACACTTGGACATTCATCAATAATCATAATGCCATTCTCATCAGCAAATTGCATTGATTCCTCAGAGTAGGGATAGTGTGAGGTACGATATGCATTTGCACCAATCCATTTCAATAAATTAAAATCTCTCGTCATTAAAGCCAAATCTAAGCCTTTTCCTCTTATCTAAAACAAAAACAAAAATATTTCATTTGTTATATTTACCGCATAGTATTTAATTAATTCGTGATAACCTACATCGGAATCTTCATGTCTGCCAAAACCACGGAAATATACGGGACGATTGTTGATCATAAATGTGCTTTCATTCCAACTTAACGTTCGCACACCCACACGTAAACGATAGACATCGAGTAGTACATTATCTGGACCATGTAGAAAAACTTCGATTTGATATAAATAGCCAGGGTCCGAATGCATTAAATATGGCCACCAGGGCATAACATTTTGTAACTCTAAAACACCTTTCAAATCAGAATTTGACGTTTCATTGGCTACAATAACACCTTGTTTGTTGCGTAATTGTACGCGTACGTATAAATTACTGGCAGCTTCATTGGCGGAGGTACCATTTGTCTTAACCTTATAGTAAACAAAGCCAACTGAAATAATTTTATCGAAATTATTATTTTAAAATTTATACATGAGAATAGATTGTTCCTACCTGTATTATCTTTTGTTAGATCGGTGGTTACTTCGATTTCTTCGATAAAAGTTGATGGAGTGGTATATAAATGCACTGATCGATGTATACCAGCATAATTGAAAAAGTCGAAAGTATATTTCTGTATTATGGCAACGCCATCATCTCTGTAATTCAAATATAAATATTAAATCATAATGGACCGTAGTTAATATGACTTATGTTTTGAATACAAGATTTTTTTCTATAAAAACCAACAGATAGATTAGTTAACGTTATCTTTAAGTAAAAATTACTACTACACGGCTTAACATTAAAAACTTTACTAGACTAAGGGCCATTATTACAATTTGCCGTTAAACTAGGGTTTAGTTAAAGGTACCTTTAGCTAAAGGGAAGTTTAAAGTTACCTTTTACTTATTTTCGTTATTTTAAAAATATGGCAGCGCCAGAGCAATATCGATAAAACTGCTCAATTAAATTAAAACGGAGTGGCAACGACGGGCTTCATTTTTTTTTTTTTGTTGTAAAGGGTGATTTTTTAGCTATTATCTTTTTGGCAACACTGGTTTAAACAGCTCACGCACGTTTCGTGTTTTGTTTCACTGTCATACACTTTCAGTTTGGTCTAAAATTTAATCATGAATCGTCTAACAAACGAACAACGCTTGCAAATCATTGAATTTTATTATCAAAATGCGTGCTCTATTAAGAAAGTTCATCGCGCGCTTCTTCCATTTTACGGAAGGATTTAGGTTTGAAGCCTTTCAAAATACATCTGGTGCAAGAATTGAAGCCGAACGACCTACAGCAGCGCAGAATTTTTGGTGAATGGGCTCTTGGAAAGTTGGCCGAAGATCGACTTCTTTATCGAAAAATAGTGTTCAGCGATGAAGACCATTTTTGGCTCAATGGATACGTAATATATCGTTCGGAGTAATAATATCGTTCGGAGTCGACTTTAAATTGTAGATCCCGTCACTCATGTATAAAATTAACGCACACAACATAAGTGGTGTGCGAAGCTAGGTCGTAATCCTGACTGAAGGGTTGTAATGGCCAATTATGTATGTATGGATAAGTAATACGCAGAATTGTCGATTTTGGAGTGAAGATCAGCCAGAAGCATTGCAAAAGCTACCAATTCATTCATAAAAAGTCAAAGTTTGGTGCGGTTTACAGGCTGAACTCAAGCTCTCAAAGAAGTCCCTGGCAAGGGTCCTCAACCTACCAAGGGCTGGGTAGTTGCCCTACCTCTATTAATCTAATTTTAACATTTGTAATAACTAAACGGCTAAAGGATTTAAATCGGATTGACTAATAGGTACTCAGAAATTTAATAAACTTACCTTGATACTTCTGTTATTTTTCCTTGAGGTATTGTTGTTTGTATTAAAGCATTATCACACATCACTGTAATGCGATTCTCTTCGCCATATTTCAATTGATTGGTAATCTCAGCCTCAAATGGTAAATGGCCCATTTCGTGTCTCACTACCATTTCACCATTAAGATACTACAGAAAAGAAGTGTAAAAGGAAAAAAATTCTTACATTTTGTAATTCAAATAATCGCCGAAAACTTACCACAAAAGCCTCATAATGCACACTGCCAAAACGCAGCCAAACTCTTTGATTTGCCCATGACTTTGGTGCAAAAAACTTACGATCATACCATACGGTGCCCACATGATCACGAAGGGCAGTTTCTGTTGTTATATCATTATAGCTAGCTGGCACCGGCATTGGTATTGTTTCCTGGACCCGACTTAAATCGTCCGCATACCATTTGTCTCTCACACCCTGTGTGGGATTTGTTACGTCAGATTTGACAAAATTCCATATGCCATCTAAGGAACGTACTTCACGTGTTTCTGATTCGCGTGGATACAACATACCGACAGTTGGTGTAATTTCTCTATTCAATATTACCAGTGCTATGGCATAGTGTATACAGAATCCAATAACGCCCATGGCAATCAAAGACAGAGCTAAAAAAAAAAAAATCAATCCAATAGTACAGATTAGTGAACCTCATATTAAAAAGTAGGCATTTGTTTCAAGGAAGTGAAGAAGAAAGAGATACAAATTAGTACTTGGCCCAAGCTCAAGTATCAATCTGAAATCGTACTACTACGTGTCCTCCAGACAATGTATTAAAAACGCATAGTTTTACGGCTAAAATTCGCTTTTCGAAAAGAATAATTTCAAGAAATTCGAAAGTAGTTCAACTATCGAGGTCACTAGATTTATGGCTTGTTGTTTGTGAGAAAATTTGAATTTTGTTCCAGTAAACTGAACAACTTGAAAGTATCAAAGACAATGTACGTGATACAATTTCTGGTATAGACCCACAAATATAGCAAAATATCATGCGTCATATCTAGCTTCATCAATAAGAGTGTTCGACGGAAAGCAATAGTGCATTCCAATGTCACTAATTTTTTTTTTTTTTATATTATAAAACTGCACTCAGGGTATGACCCCTACTTACGCAGTGCATTGTGGAGGTTTAGGAAAGGTGGAAAGAGAGAAGATGCGAACTGCAAGGAAACGAGTTGCTGCTGGTGACTATAAAATGGCCAGTGCTATACCTTCACCATTAGACAGTCTACAGCAATCGTCCCCAAGAACCCCGCAGATTCTCACACCACTTATGTTGTGTGTGTTAATTTTATACGGACGTGGCGGGACCTACAGAATAAAGTTGACTCGGAACGACAGATTTTTGAGAAACTTTTCAAGAAGAGAAAGAGAATAAATCGTCGAAAAAATAATTTTTGGCCTGGGACTCGAACCCTGGCTTTACGTCTAATAAGCCAGCACACCACGTACTAGACCATGGCGACCACAAAAAGCCATAAAAGCCTTCATTTAGATGCTTGTGTTGTGTATGCTGTTGATATTGACATCATTCGGTATACCAAGCGAGAGATTACCACTGACTTTAGAGCTCTTCAATGGAAATCTACTAAGATGGCAAGCCTGGCAGTATATGTTTTCGAAAAGTAGGAACATATGGCATTCGGAATCTAGGTTACTGTCGATAACTATCCTTTTAATATAATCAGTGAATAATTTGTTTATTCGGCCCACACAAATAATTGTTTTTATATTTTATATGATAAACTATTATTGATAAACAATTTAGTTTTTGTGAAAATAGGAACTCAACATACATAAAAATTTTTTATCTTATCATTTAAGCTGATAGGTATGGAAGAAATAATTAAAAAAAAAAAAAATAACGAATATCGTTAATTCACTGAACGTTCTAATTTTTTGTCACTCATTTTATTTAACTAATGCTGTATAAGACTCGCAGTCAACTTTAAACTGTAGGCCCCGACACTCATGTATACAATTAACACACACAACACTGGCTGTGTGACAACCAAAGTCGTAATCCTCACTGAAGGGTTGTGATGACCTATCAAGCATGTAAAGAAAAACATTTATTCGAATTAATGAAAATGTTTTCTTAAGACATGTTTTCAACGTAAGAAACTTTTTTTTACCAGTTAGGGCCATTATTACAACTTGCCGTTAACTAAAGGGAGGATTTTAAAGAAAAGACAATTCGTTTTTCATTATTACGAGTACCCGATAAGATAGAAGTGAGCGCTAAGCTAAAGGGAAGATCATCCTACCTTTAACATTTAAAGCTCACTTTATGTTTGAACTTGCCATATCATATACTATTTTCGATATGGTAATTTCAAATTTAAAATTTAAACAAAATGAGCATATACAACAAAAAAACGAAGTCCGCTGTTGCCACTGCGTTAAAAAAAAAACTTGTTTAATTGAACAGTTTTATCGACTTTGCTGTCATATTTTTGAAAAAGTTAATTTTGTTTTATCTATAAGTTGTAATAACCAAAATAAGATAAAGGTAACTTTGCCGTTCACTTTAGTTAAAGGTACCTTTAACTAACGCCAACTTTAACGGGAAGTTGTAATAATGGCCCTTAGTGATATAAAACCACAAAATATATTAACAAGCTCAATGACTTCTGATAAATAGTGTTTCGGGGGGTGCGGGGTAATAATAAAATAAAATATTAGGCGAGAAGACGGGGAATAAAAATACAAAAGTATTAGTGGTAAATATTCAAATTAATATTTATTATGTACATAAACGTACCTTCGGGTTGAGGGGTGGATCGAGTAATGATCTCTTTTCCTTTATATATTTTACAATTCACAATTAACAAACATGGTTGCAAAAGTACTTAAAACTAAACTTAACATTAGGGTGGCCAGCGTGAACATCCCGCCCCCCTTGCAACATTGCAACAAGCGGACCGAGACGTCACCTGGCCAGAGATCAATAAGTTTACAATTCAGGGTGATTTATAGTAGGTTGTAAGTTCAAATAAAAAAGTAGAAAATTAAAAGGAGAATTAAAAAGTAGATGAAAGCAATTGAGAAGGAAATATAATATTATAATAAAGAGAAAAAAAGAATTTGTTTAGAAGCAGCCACGATGTAAGGAGGTTGATCTGCACATGCGCACGTTTTCTTAAGAGCCTGGTTGTGGGTTGTGCTCTTCTTCTTTGGCTGGAGTCAACAGCAATCACTTCAAAGTTGTCATTATCAGGGCGTTCGACAGATAGCCCACGGGGTATTACACTATCTGAAATTAAACGACAAACACGCAACAGGGAGAAAACAAGAGACCGAATTAGTTTTGCTCTTAGTAAGGGTTAGAAAGCCGCATGGGGTTCACACTCGGCCGTATTAGAACGTCATTGGGAGTTCGAATTCCGGCCACTCACACTCCGAATTAGGGACAAAATAAACCTGTTCGATTCAATTAAAGTTCCGGGTTAATTGTCATACAAAAGACAATATGATCGACACCAACGAAATTTCCTAGATGATTTTTCTTACGAGTGAAAATTATTATAGGCCATCAACCTTATGTAGAGATTTCATGTGATTCCAATTGTCAGTGCCTACCTGGTCCACGATAAACGATACTCGATTTGCAGCAAAGGTAGGCCCATGGCACGGGGGTTTTCGAAACCAGGATAGAACTATAGTCGAATCTGTCCCACAAAGGTAAAATTCAGCTTCTTACGAAGTGAAAATACCATTTTTGCCAATAGAGTTGCATCGCAGAGCTCTCAACGGGGTAAAGTTTATACTTATACAGGCACAACTTTTGCTTTGGCAGCGAGCAAGTGTGTGATAAATTCACCAGACGGGGTTAGGACTCTACTATACAGAATGGCAGCATATGCTTTCTCAGAAGCATCACAAATTGCATGAAGTACTTCACGCTGAGGGTTAAAACTAACCGAACGGGGGATGTTAATCCTGTCGATGTACGAATAATCATCGACAAATTCGAGCCATCTGTTAAACGTCATGGGTTTCAAACATTCGCCACAATCTGTTCTGCTTTTACAACTTTGTCGCATAACAATTTTAGCAACTACGATTTTAGGTGCCACTCACCTAACGGGGTCAAACAGCTTTGGCTATTTGAAAAAAGACAGAAAGTTTTGTGACTATAGGGAAATAGGGCGTTGGAGCTGGCTTGAAGCAAAATGTATCCATGCTCGCATTCCAACGTAAACCCAGAGTTTAAGCGGTGCTGGCGTCTGACAATTTCAAAAATTCGGAATCTAGTGGGTATTCGGGTAGCACAAGAGAAAAGATGAGTGATGGGAGTTAAAACGACATGAGGAGGAGAATAAAGTAGTCATGATCGGCGAGAGGTCTAGAGAAAGATATTCACCAATTACTTCCTCGTATGAGGTTTCAATCTCGGGGCTCTGTAGCAATCAGATCTCTTACATTGAGTAAACGCACCTTTACGAGATCCACCAAGTCTCAAGTCTGTAGGGATTTTAGACTTTAAGGGTAACAAATTTAACTGACTTGTTTTGCCGGTTACAATCCAACCGAACACGGTTCGTTGGGCGATCAAAGGATTTTTGGAGTCTTTTCGAAATCCGGAAAGCATTATCTGGGGGTATACATCTCCACCCAATAGCAAATCCATATGCGCATATTTAAAATCTGTTAACGGGAGATCGGGTGCATCAAAGTCAGCATACTTCGCTAACGAGCATGTGGGTAATTGACCAGTGAGCTTTTCGACAACATACGCCACTGTGGTCAATTTAAACGATGGATCAATGGGAGACCGTAATGAAACATTACAAACTTTTGTTGAGTTTGCTACCACTTTGCCATTAAGGCCCACAATAGTGGCAGCAGGTGCCGAATATATGGGAAGATCTAGCTTCCGTTGCAACTCCTGAGAGATGAAAGTAGCTTGAGACGCTGGGTCTATCAGAGCTCTCGCGGAAAATAGGGTATGATCCAATTCTATATTCACATTTGCAGTTCCTAACAGAACTGTTGAAGACGGGGTGGACTGTATTCGAGTAGCGAAATTTTGAAAATGTCGAGAAGCAGGGGATGTAGATGGGCCATTATTCACTTCATTTCGCTTTTGTACAGGAGAAGGCCGAGGGATTTCCAAAGAACTGTCTGGGGTAAAAGGGTTAGCGGGGTAAGTTCCAGTCCTCAGTTCCTCCCGGGGGGAAGATTCGATACGATGAAGTAGCGAATGATGTTTTTGTTTGCAAATATAGCAAACGTTGGAGCTATGGCATCTTTTGGCCTCATGGGAAACGGCTAAACAATTGGTGCAGCAATTATGTCTTCTAACGGTTGCCAAGCGAGCACTAACCGTCATTCTCAAAAAGTCTGAACACAAACGAATGGGATGATACTCTCCACAAATTGGACATTTTCTCTGGGGTAAGTTAGGGGACACAGTCTCATAAATTCTGTATCTTCGGGGATTACTAGAATTGCTCTGATTATCAATCTGAGCAGTACTTTGGGTAAAATTGTGGCTTCCGATAATGTCCGAAACTGATTCGAGAGTTCGGTATCTGGCAGTCAGGAAGTCATCCATCTTGCTCCACTTAGGTAAGTCTGAGCAAGGCCCTTGAGATTGCTCCCAAAGACCTAGGGTGTGTTCGGGAAGTCTAGTGGAGCAAATGTAAACGAAGATGATGTCCCAATTCTGAGTTTCTATTCCCAGCAACGACAAATTTGTTATGCAATCATTAATTGTCCGTTGCAAACTCTTGACGGAAGGGCCAGATTCTTTCGATATGGGAGGGAGGTTAAAAAGAGTTTTCAATTGGGAATTAACTAATACTCTTTTATTTTCGTAACGATCGACGAGATTCTGCCAAGCCATGTCGAAACCATCATTCGTCATGGGGCATGTGCGAATTATGTCCCTCGCCTCACCTTCAGTCTTTTGCAAAAGATAATACATCCTTTGGATGTTGCCAATATGGGGATTAGTTCCGTAAATGGCCGAGAACATATCTCTAAATGTTGGCCACGAAGCATAATCGCCAGAAAAGGTCGGGGTGTCACATGGGGGAAGGTGAATGGGGATGGTGCTACTAATCGGTTTCGCGGCCTTACTCTTAAGGCTATCAATTAAACCATCAATAAATGAGGCGGATTGAAAATACAAAGTATATCCGGACATATACTTGGCTCTCGCGTCCCTTGTTGAGATTTTCGTGTCATCGGCATTTTCCAACAAGTCGTCGTAAGTGTCACGGAAGACTTCCCACAAACGGGTCAACTCCTGCCGATGAACACCTAGAGAGTGAACCGAATGTTCCTCTCGTGGAATAGCCTGAATAAAGCTTTCCAAATCTGTTAAACGATTGTAATTCCTAATTAAATTCTTTAACGCGGCCATTTTACTAAAATTCGGGTTCCTTTCTAATTTATCGGGAGATAAATTCAATAATAATAAATAATAAGATAGGGTTCAAAAATGTTAAGTAATTAATTCAAAAGTTCAAGAAAAACTTAAAAGGAGAAAAACGTCAAGGAATAGGTTTACTTGAAGAAAATTTAAAGTTCAAATATAATTGAATACAAAACACTTTCAATACGAAAATTTAAAGAAATATTCGCGATACGTTCCGAAAAGGTAAAAAAGTTTTGTAAAATTTCCGTAACAAAATTCAAAAAGAATCGAAAAATTTAAATATAGTTTGATGAGAATATTAATTTCAAAAATATCAAAAAATATTTGTTTAAATATTAGCAGAAAATCGAATTAAAATATAAATTTGAAAAGTCAATCAAAAATACTAAAACAGTATTGATTTTAATCAAAAATATTCAAAGAAACTTGCATTTATATTATTTTAGTGTATGAATATAATATACGACAATATCACAATAAAAGCACAATAATAAGAAAGCGGCCACCTTAATTTGCGACAATCTTCAAACTGTTTATTAAAAAAGTATGCAACAACAACACCACGACAAATATAATATACTGTGTTGTTTGTATATTTTCGGTTTGTTTACTTTTTATGCTTTTGTTTTGTCTGTATATTCTTACACTTTCACTGCACTATTATATTCTTTATAAATAAATAAATTGTTTCGCACCACAAAAAATGTATTTTACATACCTTGTAAAACAATTAAAATAATACCAAATTATATTAAAAACTTTTGATGCGGAGACAAGGGTGTGAATAATCCACCAAAAATACCAAATATGGCGATCCTTGAGATAATCTGAAAAGAAAATCTCGTCCAATATTTTATTTTATTTAGGGGTTGATCCGGCTCGATTGGACCAAATGTTTCGGGGGGTGCGGGGTAATAATAAAATAAAATATTAGGCGAGAAGACGGGGAATAAAAATACAAAAGTATTAGTGGTAAATATTCAAATTAATATTTATTATGTACATAAACGTACCTTCGGGTTGAGGGGTGGATCGAGTAATGATCTCTTTTCCTTTATATATTTTACAATTCACAATTAACAAACATGGTTGCAAAAGTACTTAAAACTAAACTTAACATTAGGGTGGCCAGCGTGAACAAATAGTTGTACGTGTTTAAAGACAAGACGACTTGTGTGGCGGAATGCAAATCTTGGAATTGGATTCAATTTAAATCAATATTTCTAACGGAAATTAAACTTTTAATTTAAAGTTTTAATTTAAACTTTTTTGAAATATTGTGAAAAGTGACCTTGCTTGCTCAATGTATGAACAATTTTTGGAGTCAGTGTATGATCAAACTGTAAGTCATTAAAATTTTTAAAATTCTTTGGATAGCTTAATTTTTTCAAATTTGCATAAATACAATTGCTTTCAATCGATCCTTTAATCCTTTAATTTTTTCTTTTTATTATCGAGGCATGTATATTTTTTACAAACAAAACTACTGCAGTCAAACGAACAAATATATGCGATTATACAGTATTGAATAAACTAATACTGTGTTCAGATATGCATTTTTATTGAGTCAATATTCGGTTTTTTTTTTGTGTAATTCCTCCGTCTCCCATTCTCTCTCCCCTTACCTACATTCCTATATCCTCTATTTCCTTCCTCCCCTATTCCTCCTCAATTTCGACCTCCGGGTACTGAGCTTGTCTTGACTGATAGGTGCACGTCCTCTAACCTAACCTAATATTCGGTTTATTGAGTACAATATATTAAGTGTTCAGACATAATAATATAAGCAATTCACCTTATACCATGTTCAGACAGGCACTTTTATTGCATAAATCGCAATAAACGCCATTATTGAGATCAATATTTCATATAAAATTTCAATTAATAATTGTACAATAAAAATTCAAATTGTTATAATATTGAGAAAAATTTTAAATAGAACACTGTCATAATTATATTCATATCACATACCATATTATAATTTTCCAAACACTTTCTATTGATATTTGATAACTCAAATGTAAACAACGACACTGCCATAAACAAAAGCTTTCTTTTCTGCAGGCTATTCCATATTATCAAATTTTATTTCTCATACTTCTGAGGAAAGCCACTTTGGAGTCACAAGTAGTCCCTATTAACCGCAACAACTCTATGTTTCAGTTAATCATTAGCAATACATTTTCCAATGTTAAATTGCTTTCTATTGTTTCTAAAAAAAATTTTGACACAAATTTTCGCGATTGTAAACAATGTTATTAAACCAATCAGCTGTTTTGGTTACCAACTATCAAATAAATATATAAATAATAAATAAATATATTATATGTTTGAACGCTAAAAATATTGTTCTCAATAAACCGAATATTGATTTAATAAAAGTGCATGTCTGAACATAGTATTAGTCAATATTAATTTGACAGTTGGTAAACAACAATATTGTTTTTATTTTGGTCTCGAAAATGAGGGTTGTTAGTTTATTAGTGTTTGTCGTTATTGACATTTGAGTTGTCAAATATCAACAGGAAGTGTCAAGCGCTAAATTGTTGTAAATAAATATTGGCTTAATAATTGCCGTGATGTTTATACATTATTCATGTCATTTTTTATGTTTGGAATTTTTAATGCGGCCCATACCAGAGATTGAAGTCGCCGTGGTCTAGTAGGTAGTGTGTTGGCTTATTAGACGTAAAAGCCAGGGTTCGAGTCACAGGCCAGACATCAAAACAAAATATAAAAAGTATTTTGTCGGCGATTTCCTCTCAGCCGATTTCTGGCAAAAACTTTGAGAGTAAATAAAATTGCCATGAAAAGTTTCTCATAAAATCTATCGTTCGGAGTCGACTTTAAACTGTAGGTCCCGCTACTCATGTATAAAATTAACACACACAATATAAGTGGCGTGAGAAACTAGGACAATAATCCTGACTGATGGGTTCTAATGACCAATTATGTATGCATACCAGAGATCAGCAACGAGTATTCAAAACGACGAGTAGATTCGAATAATACTTATAATTTCTGATACTTATACGCATTCAATACTTATTTTAATATGATACTCATACTACTAATACTCAAAGTTGGAAGTACTCGTCGTATTATTTATAACAATGTCGTATATATATATATTTAACAATATACATGATGTTATTGACTTCGACTCGTCTCACTTATTATTTATACAAAGCACAAAATAAATATGATTCGCGTACGAACACTACTATACCTACAAGAAGATTGTACGTATGCTTTGCTTGTTGTCTTTGTCGTTCCTTTCTTCTTGATTTGTATATGCAACAACAACAAAGGCTGCAAATTTTAATGAATGATTCGAATCACTCAAATTACTTATAAGTATTTTTCTAAATTTATGAATCAAAATGAGTAGGCGTATGAATTTGATGTCAAAATTGTACTCATACTCATTGTAACTTGTACTTATAAATCAATGTTGTAGCGATTACGAATGAATCAAAGTAGTTGAATTTCAATTCTGTTGACTCACTCATACTCAAAATTTGATGAATGGTTATGAGTAGCCGAAAAACTATTTATTGCTGATCTCTGGCCCAAACACATTGCGTTGGTTTGTAAAACTAAGTTGTAGGTATAAACAAGTTGGCCGTTTTATTCACATGTTTCGATATTTCAACCGACTTCACTTGTGAAATGTTTTTGTCTCATCATTTTGATCGTCTTTTAAAAAACTGTCACAATATATTTATTTGTTCTATGACAATTTAAAGGATTAAAAAAAAATCAGCTACAAATGTAAATAATTATCTCTGTCTTATACATAAAAATGTCAAACATACTTACAGTGGGATGTTCATGTTTTATGGTAGAACATCAAGCGAAACGAAACGGAAAGGAAATATGAAACGGAACAATTGTTGAATTTTTTATTCATTTTTTTAAAATTTAAATTCATTTTTTTTTTTGTTTGCAAAAGCACAAATATGCGAAATAAAAAATGGCAAAAAAAAAAAAAAAATACAAAAATAATAACAAACAAGTAAAACTGTGTGCAGCGCAAACGTATTACGAAGAGAATGAGAGAATAATAATCAAAACAAAAAACCGTGTGACGTCATTTTTTGATGTTTTTTTTTATTATTCCTTATACAAAACGAAAACGTGATTAAAATAAACATTTGCCGACATCACAACAATAAAAAAGTACTCACTCCCCTTGCTTCTATTTCAAAATTCCACAACGTTAAAGAAACGTCAGAAATAACAATAACAACAAAAATAAATCAGCTGATTTTCAACACATGTAATAATAAAACATAATAACAAAATGGAGAAGAAGAAGAACTTTTATATTAAACTGAGCTAATAATACGAAAAACAATTAATTTGAAATCTAATCAAATGATGTCAACAGTGAATAGGTACAACAACGTAAGTATTGTTATTATTACTCATAATCACTTGAAACTTTATAATTACGAGGACAGTAAGAATTAGTCGTACAGCCAAATCGATGCGACTTTGAACTGCTTCATGTTTTTGTTATTATTCACGCATAATTTTGCCATTTTTTGTTTTTTGCATAAAAAAGTGCGTTTTGCATGAGATTGCAATAAAAAAAACTACATTTCAACACAAACATTTCACAAAACTACGTATTCCCATAATCACTAAACATGCCACTTGACGGTGAAATTTTCTATTTTTTTATTTTATTTATTCCTTCGCGTTAAGTTAAAAACTACCGTTTTAAATGCAATCGTTTCAACGAATTTTGATTCCACTGAACCTCAAACAAATTTCAACTAATAATCATTTATTCAATATACGGCAAACGACTGGTAGCTACAAAATTGCGGCGAATTCATTCCATTAAATATTCGGTAAATACATATGTAAGCGATTATTGTTTTTGTTTTTCTGGTTCATATTTATCAGTAATTTTTGTTTGATAAAATTAAACGAAAATAAAAGCTTTTTGTGTTTTGCCTGCAAATTATTGAATTAAAGTGTTGCCATTGTAGTATGTTTTTTGAATACTAATTGTGTGTTATAAGTACATATTTTCAAAACTAGGATTTTCGTGCTGACTTGCAGTTATAGTTCGGCCATCGCACGATTAATTTTTGTCTCTCAATTAGTGTTGCCAATTTTACTTTTCGTAACTTTTAAAAGTTTAAAAAATTTCAGTTTTTCAAAATTGTAGCGAGGTAAATAAATATTCGATACTTAAAATAGTAGTGTCAAGTTAAATAGGTCTTATATAGAGAGGTTTTAAACTCAAAATTTAAAAATTAACATAAGCCCAAAAGCTTTATTTGACTGATAGTTGCATACATATGTGGAACCTTCGATATCTTACGGTTTTGGTTAAGTTTTCTTGAAATCATTTGTTTAAAATTACGGATTAAAATTACGGTAACATTTATAATAAATTCCCATGAGAGATTTTATTTATTCATAGCACAACTCTGCATGGGTTTTGCAAATAAAATAGGTCCAGGTGTGTCCAAAACATTTTGGACGCTGAACACGAATCTGAATTCAAAAACTTTCCGTCACGTCAGGTTTTCGATTTTACCCAGGGGTTTTTGGGGTCGCTGATTACAGATGTTCACTCAGATGTAAAAATTTCAAAAGGGCGGATCGTAAATCTGATTAATTTTTAATCAGAGGTACATGCAATCAATTTGGTTTGGACTCATTTTAAAGAGCATGGATCAATTGTCAATTTTTGACAATAGCGCTGGTTCTAGCACGTCAATGTTTAGCTCTTCACTTTTTCAAAAATGGCCAGAAGCACTTTTTTTATGGGTTTCAACCTCCTTTTCCACGAAAACCACACGTGATGGAAAGTTGTGTATTCTTTAAAATAAAAATTTTTCAAAAAAAAAAGTTGTTCTAAAACTACTTTCTCTGTATATAACACTTTTACAAAACCAAATCCGTAACTTTTAAATATTATTTGATGTAAATTTTACCCGAGGGAACTGGTGGTAAATCCGTAAGCTTTAATTCTTACTCACTCTCTTTTCTAGCATTTTGTTTCATTCAACTGTTCCTACAACAAATAGTTTAGGGGGGCAAGTCGCACGATATTGGCAACTAATGGGCTATTGTGCCCCGATTATAACTTATACTATACGCTTCTCACATACCACGCATTTTTATAATATGATTAAATAACTTATGCGATTATTGGTCTATTCATTGTTCAGCATTTTCACACTCCCTAAATCTTAGTTCAGTATTCGAAGATCCGATGGAAGAGTTAGTATTCGAACTTCATATAAATGAATGATTGCACTCGAGATATACATATAACAGCCACAAAAGAAAACAACGGTAGTACAAACGCCCTGGTTGGGGGCTGTTGTTCGGTCCAAATTATTAGTCCAATTTGCTGGACGGAAAACATTTGTAAAAGTGTGAAATGCAAGTACAATGGATGATATAGGAAAATTTATGGCTTCAAAGACTACAAAATTTTTGGAAATGATAAAGAAGAATGGATATGCAACTAAACCCTGGTTTCCTTAATTGTACTTAAGTTCAATACGTTTCGAACCACTTAGGGCCATTATTACAACTTCCCGTTAAAGTTGCCGTTAGTTAAAGGTACCTTTAGCTAAAGTGAACGTCGAAGTTACCTTTCATTTATTTTCGTTATTACAACTTACAGATAAAACAAAATTAACTTTTTCAAAAATATGGCAATGTCGGAGCAAAGTCGATAAAACTGCCTAATTAAACAAGTTTTTTTTTTAACGCAGTGGTAACAGCGGACTTCGTTGTATATTCTCATTTTGTTTAAATTTGAAATTGCCGTATCTTAAATAGTATATAATATGCCAAGTTCAAACATAAAGTGACTGATCTTCCCTTTAGCTTAACGTTCATTTTATATCAATTTGGGTACTCGTAATAATGAAAAACAATTTGTCTTTCCTTTAAAATCCTCCCTTTAGTTAACGACAAGTTGTAATAATAGCTCTTAAATTTGAAAATATTTTAATAACAACAATTTTTTTTTTATTTTTTTTTCATTGCAATTATTGAAGAAGATTTTAAATTAAATAAAATTTTTAGTTAAAAACTTTTCATTAAGTTTACAAGATTTTCATACGTTTGGAAATGTTTTGGCCACTACTGCATAATATGTAAACTTTACTGTCATATGAATTCACTAGCGCATGTCATCCTACAACATCGAGGTCACACTCGATTAAGAAGGCGAGAAGCAGTTACTCGTAGCAGAACAGGAGGACTTTTTAAGTGACAAAAAGGCAGAAGTTGTAGAATTTTAACTTTTGTCTGACATTGGTTGGACTTAAGTAACCAAAAGTTCTGCCCAGCCACATATGAATATGATTTTCTGCAACAGTGTTCCTGTTTCTAAAAACTTGGGGCCATTATTACATCTTGCCTTTAAGTAAAGGGGGGATTATAACGGACAAAAAAGTGTTATTCAGTGAAAAAAAAAATTATTTAATTGAGCAATGTTATCGATATTGCTACGACACTGCCATATTTTTGAAAAAGTTAACCTTATTTTATTATTGGGCTGTAATAACGAAAAAAAAAAGTTAAAAGTGGCTTTAAAGTTCACTTTAGCTTAAGTTACCTTTAACTAAACCCAACTTCTACGGCAAGTTGTAATAATGACCCTTAAACAATTCACTGAAATGGCAGATTTTAGTTATTGAACAAATAATAATTTAAACTTTTTAATGATATGCGTGACTTAATTGTTGTTTAATGTTTTCACTTTAGAGTTGTCTTAGATATTTCACACTAATATGGCCTTAGCAACTTTTATAAAAATTTTAGCGTCAATTTTCGATATCAAACACCATATTTAATCCATTGTATGATTAAGATTAACTTACAACAACTTTTAATTCAATATGGTTTTGCAACGGAATTTCAAATGAAACACACTTTCTTAACACTGTCACTCTATTGACTGAAGTCGTTGCTGCAAATGTTCATTGTTTTTAAACTCTTCGTATCCCAAAGAACTCCAGTATAAATAAGACATTTGGATTACTTGTACTCCACCAGTAATCCAGACATTTAGAAAATTTTCAAATAAACAAAAAAGTTCTTAAAGAAAGCAGCCAAAAAAATCCAATTAAAATGCAAATAGTAACAGGTTATGGGTGCGTTTGACCTGTTTGACGCTTTTGGCACATTGTGTAAGCAAATGTAAAACCCCATTTAAATGTATTACAATAAGAAGTTTTTGTCCATCAATATTGTGTAGAATGATAAAATGTCTTCGAATCAAAACACTGCTGGATTTCCCGAAATAAAGTTACATACTGCGTTACAAAGGCTTACGCCACAGTGCTTACCGAAAACTTCAAATTTATGACATACTAAGTGTACGGAAAAGCGCATTCTTGATGAATTATTTAACAATTAAAAGAAAATTATTTTAAATGCAAATACTTATTGTAATGAATATCAATTTAATTTGAATTTAATTTATTTATTTTGTTTTGTTACGATAAAGAGCAAACACTAGACTGATTGTGGAACAAAATTTAAATAAATTCTTTGAGCCACATTTGAGCCTAAACTCTATGGGATTTATATGTTGCACTGTAAGTAATCGCACACTTAGGCTCATTTGAAGAAAAGAAGAACGGCATAGTTTAAGATGTTTCTGTTTTATAAGAAACAGATGAATATCAATCAACGTAATACTATGTTCAGACAGGCACTTTTATTAAGTCAATATACACTTATATTGAGAAAATCGCAATAAACGGCATTATTGATCTCAATATTTCATATAAAATTTCAATTAATTAATGGTCAAATTCATTAATTGTTATAATATTGATTAAAACTTCAAATACAACACTGTCATAAGTATGTTCAGTGAGTGTATTACATTTTTCCGAACACTTTCTATTGATATTTGACAACTCAAATGTAAACAACGATAGTGCCATAAACAAAGTATTTCTTTTCTGCAAGTTATCCAAAATTATAAAATTTTTCTTTCTTATCCTTCTGAGGAAAGCCACTTTGGGGTTACAAGTAGTCCCTATTAACCGCAACAGCTCGACGTTTCGGTTAATCATTAGCAATATCCTTTCCAATATTAAATTGTTTTCCATTTCTTCAAAAAAAAAAAAATTTAGCACTATGTTGTTGAAGCAATCAGCTGTCAAATAAATTTTTGTAGATTATATGTCTGAACGCTAAAAATATTGTTCTCAATAAATCGAATATTGATTTAATAAAAGTGCATGTCTGAACATAGTATAAGTATTCAGACACATAATATACGCAATATTTATTTGACAGTGGTAAACAAAACAGCTGGTTGTTTCAACAATATTGTTTTTTTATTTTTGTGCTGTTTTTTGTAGATGTTAACATTTGACTTGTCAAATATCAATTGAAAGTATTCGGAAAATTGTAATATACTCACTGAACGTACTTAATTTTGCTCAATATTATAACAATTTGCATATTTATTGCGCAATAATTAATTGAAACTTTATATGAAATATTGAGTCTCAATAATAGCATTTCTTGCGATTTACGTAATAAAACTAACAATTTCCGTATTTATTGCGTAATAGTTAATTGAAATTTTTTGTATATGAAATATTGAGCTCAATAATGGCGTTTATTGAGATTTACGTAATAAAAGTGCCTGTCTGAACATAGAATAAGATATCTGCATTGCTGAAAGGAATGAAAAGGAATCTCTCCCCATCTTATTAGAATTTTTGGTTTCCTGCACTTTCCTTAACAATTAACTTTTTCAACTAAGCAGGTGATTGGTGTGCTATGACAGGTCCTAGGATAATAAAAGAACTATCATTCGTCGATGCGTAGAAACTTTCTATTTATAATGAGTACAGTATAGTTTTGATTGATTAATCACCTCTATGGGCATGTTGTGCCGCTGAACAGTTCCGAAGTCCCTTTGCTTCAGAAGTTTGTCTCAGAAATCAACAGCAGTACTTATCAAATATCACGAAGTGTATGATATGCATACATACATACATAAGTACATGCGTGTTTATTTTACAATTTGTAATTTGTTTCGATACTTTACACCACATAATTAAACTGTATTTATCTTATGCTCAGTTTACATTAGCAAACAATTCGTTGACACTTATTCTTTATGTTTTCCTCTTAAAAACTGTCTCTTTAAAGGGTTATTCGCTTTCAGTTTCTATTTCGAAAAGTTTTTTTTTTGTTCTTCGTCTACACAAATTGTTATTCGCGCCTTTCCTAGATACATAGTTGTGTCAATAGTAAGTCACTGGACAATAATAAGGTCAATTTATTCTCGTAATTCGTTAGCTGACACATACATAACAAAGGGGCTTACAGAGCTCAAATATCGGTCACTGGTGGTCTATACAACATACGATGATTTCGTTTTTTTATTCAATTATTTTGTATTTTACTATAATTGCCGTATAGTGTTTAATTACAATCCCTTTGCCTATTCAATATATGCATAAATAGTCCAAAAAGAAATCTGATTTTTTTTGGGGTGTGATGATGCTGGACTCAGATGATACCAGACTTGGAGTGTATCAGTACATCCATTATAGTATATAGTATAGGTGTGCACAAGCCATTCTGCTAGCTTACCCTTCACCGAATGCAATACTGTAGTGTACTCTTTTCTGTTGCTCTTGATTTTACGAGTGCACTGAAATGTGTATTTCTCATTTATTCAATGTATACAACAGTACTCGTTTGCCTGTGAAGTAACGGAACTATGCTTTTGTGTTGTAAGAGCATATTTTACTGCTGAAGCTAGATTTTCAGTATTGCCATATGAATATCAGTAGTGTTAAAAAAGGTTAACAAGTTTAAAAAAGTTACTGGCAATGCTGGCGTCGACGAAGATGTTCGGTTGCCGACAGCAAAAAAAGAAATGCATGTTGTAACTCTATGAAGAGTACAATATGTTTGTTGCACTCTTCACACAACTCTCTTTTATACTGTTGTACAATGGTTTACGAGTGCAGTTGTATTTTTGTACTCTCTCTTTGCTTCACACTTATTTATATTTGCAGCTACAATCAATATTCGGTGCAATTTTATATATCTTGTGCACACCTCTAGTATATGATATACCCCGCAAACAAGCGCTGTCAAATATCCTAGCAAGACTGTGCTTATAAACGGGGAATTCTTATATCGAAATCCCGCACTTTCGAGCAAATAGCCGCTTATCATTTAAGCTAAGCATTGATTTCGTATTTAATTCAATACCGGCTAATCAAGAAGGCTTCTGTCGTCTCCTACAGCTCGATGTGGCGGGCAAAGTTGTAATTTACTGAGTCACCTTGTCACTTAGGGTTCACTGCGAAGAAATTAGCTGAAGGGGATGCACCCCCGCAGCTCACTTTATAGTAAGTCCGAAGTTAGTAGAAGAAGGACCTTTACGAATTATAAAAGGCGAACATTGGGAAAATGAGAATCAATTACTTAAGATTGCCACCAGTCGGTAATTGGTCATATTCACTTAGATACCTTCGTCGACTAAAGCGCGACAACTTTTCTAAAGATCATAACATGATCAAATGCACAGTTTACGGTATAATTCTTTTTAAGTAATTTTCAGTGGCGCCACCTGTCGGAAATTAGCAGCACCAACTTAGAAACCTTCCCCGGCTCATGCGCAACAACTTTGCTAAATATCATAACATGGTCAAATGCTTAGTTTACGATTCTATAAGGTACATACAAACCCACATTCATTTTTATATATATAGACTATGGGAGGTAATACGCCCACTAGAGCCAATCCGACCATTTTGTTCATATATACGTCAAAGTCGTTCATACAAAATTTGAGGACTCTAGTAGTTGCAGTTTATAAGATATGAGATATACTTGTTGGGTATGTGGGCGTGGCACCTCGCCTACTTGAGATTTTAAAATAAAAAATAGCCTATAGTTCCTTCCAGACATACAGGAAGGTACTGTTTCAAGAACGTCGGTCCAGCCGTTTAGCCGTCTATAGTTGAAGCCTATACAAACAAAGCCACAAACAAATAAACACACATTCATTTTTATATATAAGATGTGACACACCCACTAGAGCCAATCCGCCCATTTTGTGCAATTATACGTCAGAGTCGTCCATACAAAATTTGAGGACTCTAGCTGTTGCAGTTTATAAGATATGCGACATTAAATACTTATTGGGTATGTGGGCGTGGCACCTCGCCTACTTGAGATGTTAAAATAAAAAATCGGCTATAGTTCCTTCCAGACATACAGCAAGATGGTGTTAAAATTTCAAGAAAATCGGTCCATCCGTTTAGCCGTCTATAAACTTCAAACAAACAAAGCCACAAACAAATAAGCACACATTGGTTTTTATATTTATAGATACGAAAAAATGTTTGAATTAAAAGAGGCTAAATTTCAAACTTGACTGGTGTTAACAAATAAAATAAAAAGATCATTGATAATGAATATTAACGAAAAAAATTCAACAAAATACAACATCCTCGATAGTATAGTGGTCAGTATCCCCGCCTGTCACGCGGGAGACCGGGGTTCAATTCCCCGTCGGGGAGAATTAAAACTACTTCCTTTTTTTTTTTTTACTTCACCTACTGAGAATATTTAACAAACTTAATTATTTTGTTTTCATAATACCAAAGGTCGTTTAAAATAATTAAAACTGGCTCTACTGCAAATATAAAGTTATGTTCTTAAAGCTTTAATTAGCGTATTTCAAATTGTTTACTTAAAAATTCTTTAACAATATTATTCTAGTATGCATTTCAAATCTTATAGGAATCATTTGTTCATACAAATATAGCATAAACTCGTGTGTCATGTTCATATGTGCATGTGTGTGTATGTGAGCATTACACGCATGGGTTAAAAACCAAAATTTATTTTTATTTGCAATCAAATTGCTTGTAGGCTTATGTATAAGCATTGCTTACAAGATCAATATATCCCATATGGTCTAGTGGCTAGGATATCTGGCTTTCACCCAGAAGGCCCGGGTTCGATTCCCGGTATGGGAAGAATTTTTTTTAATTATTTTTTTTAAAAAATGTGGGTTTAATTATAATTTTATTTTATTCTACTAATAAATCCAGCTGTACTAAAAGTTAATCGGGTTTGTTATAGAAACCAATTTAGAAATAAAACTAGATTCTGATTTGAACCTGAATTAAATAAATTATTTGAGTGGCTTTGGCAGATAAAGAGGTAGATTTGATTACTAAAGCTCACTTGAGCGTACAAAGCGGCCCGTTGTAATGACACAGTCCTTATAATAACTGAATTACCCCTTACAAATAGAAGAAGTTGATCAGCGTAAATACTGCACATTAATCACTGGAAAAACAGGTCGAATGTGTAATAAGCTAACAAAGAATGCAGAGTCCAATAAACTAAACCTGCACCTCGCAAGATATGAACATTGACAAAGAAAGTAAACAACAGTTTCCTCCTCTTTAGGAGACCCATATCCACGCAGAATTCTTTAGATAAGAGCTGCAGTTTTTCCACTTATCTTCCCATAACCCAATGTCCTGTAAGCATAGCCACTGTGATCGAGATGACATTGCAATCAAGTTTGACTAATTCCGTTATGAATCTGGCGGTGGTGCAAGATGTCCCATTGACCGAGGATAGATTGGCGTCCCGGCAGAATTTTTGCCTAATTGCCCATTTAACCGAGGTAAGTGGCATATCTGGTTCAACTGTCGAGTGTTCCGGAAGAAGTGTACCAATTCGGGCGAGCTCATCGGCCCCACAATTGACTGTTAAAAAAAGGCTGTAGGCGCACACTTTTTTTTTTAACAGAAAATAATATTTCAATCCGAATAGCATGGTTTTGAGTAATTTCCCCCCATAATTTCCCAACAATCCTATTGACATGTCTAACTTTAGGATTGTGTTCGACGTCAATAAGGATAAATCCCTGCCTATTAAATGATAAACACATAGGTTATTCTTTCCGAAATAAATTATCGGTCCTGGATGCTAGTTTACAAGAAATTTCTCTAAGAAACCCTCGACATTCATGGCCAAGTACGGACGTTAAAAGGAATTAATTGAAGCCTACATATATGAATAAATCAGGGATTTTCCCGACACTCAGCAAGCATTACGCCGCTTTCAAAATTCCCATGGCCTCTGCTTGGAAAACACTGCAGTGATTAGGCCTATACGAAAATTTAATGTCAATCTACACTGTCATCTTTGGGCCTTCAATGTAAACCTAAAGGGTATCCGGTTCCCCTAGTCGGAATTCTCAAATCAATTGTTTTATTTGGAAAATTAGAAGGAATCATATAATCGAACCGAGCATGCCTATGCCTTTCCAGCATAGCAGTATGTCTATAGTTCAGATTGGGCCGGGATGTAGCTGCATTGAGTCTTAATGTAACCAGCTCAGCCCTCTGTCGTAACAGGAGATCGAAGGTGAATCGGCTAAGTACAGCAAATAGAGGTTTGGTTGGAGTGGAACAGAGCGCACTGCCTGCGTACTATGTTCATCAGTCGACAGCGGCATTGGTGCCTGTGTACCGTCCACCAAACATGTAGTCCGCAGACCGAGGTTCCCATATATCCGATACGTGGCGCAACTGAAAATTACTTAAAATCAATTAAATCGTAAACTGTGCATTTAATCACGTTATAATCTTTAGCAAAGTTGTTCCGCATGACCCGACGAAGATTTCTAAGTTGGTATGACCAATTTCCAATAGGTGGTGCCACTGAAAATTACTCAAAATGAATTAAATCTTAAAACTTTGTATTCTTTAATAAAGTTGTTACGTAAGAGTCGACTGAGATGGGTGCGATTAATTTCCGATGAATGGGGTCACTGAAAATTACTCAAAATGAATGACAAGCAATTGGTCGACCTACACCCCAAGCACGGAAGAAAAAAGCATTACGAGCCTCAGAATCAAACGAGCACTGTGACTGGAAAATCTTCGAGAAGAGAACCGTTCGCATGAACCACTTGAACGACGAGAAGTGAGATTAGAAACTGATCGAATGCGTACTATTTAGGGCCGTTCATCTGAATCATCAGGACAACGGAATGCAAAATCAATAAAATGATTCAAAATTAATTGGACATTTGTTTAATGCCTTTATTTCAAATTTGTTTTAGTTGGGGGCGCAGCAACACGTGCAGGGTACAGCTAGTGAATTTATAAATAAGAAATGATTTGAAATTTTTGTTATCAAATGAAGCGATTTTATTGCAAAATTAAACTTAAAAGAATTAAAACACTGAAACGAGTGTTGAAAACTTATAATTTATTAAAAATTAATTATTTATCTAAACGAACTAATGTACAGGCAAAGGAAAAAGTCTGCATACACCGTTGCTTTTTATTAAATTAAAAAAAATGTACAATCAAGAATGTTTGAAGAGCAAAATGAATATGAAAAAAATATACCATAGAAATTACAAGAAAGGAGAATAAACAACAACATTGTATGTAGACTTTTTTCTTTGACTATACATATTGTAGGTGAAGAAATATCTGAGTTAGGCAGTATTGAGGGTTATTATTACTATTGCAGATTTTTAACTTGTAATGGAGTATTTCTGTCTAATAGAAACGCTTTTCATGCGCACAGAAGAGCCTTCATAAAGACTTCCATACAAATATCATACTTAGGCATTCGTTAAAACTTTACTCAACATTTTATTTTTTTTTTTAATATTTTTTTAAGTATAATTTTCAATTGCAAGTAATCGAATTCATTTCTACAATTAACATTATGTTTACTGAGTTATGTGTTCGTTTTTGTAATTATACACTGGCAATCAAAAGTAAGTGCAATAAAATACTTAGGGTTATTATTACAACTTGCCGTTAAACTTGGGTTTAGTTAAATGTAAAGGGAACTCTAAAGTTATCTTTAATTATGTATGTGTGTATGTAAAGAGGCTAATAAATTAAAATTCGAAATAATTAATAGAATGAAAATGAGGAGTGCGCACGAAAAAAAAAATGGGGCTACTTTTAAGCAAATAACTTTTATCATAATTGAAAAAAATTAATACCGTTACATTTTTTTTGTTAGTCATCTGTTTCAAAATCCATGTGCTTAATGTCATTGCAATAGCAAAATTAGTTTTTTGAAAATGGGCACCCAAGTAGAATGTCGTAAAAAATAATTGAAATTTTCAATGAAAAACCGCGCCGCTTACAAAAAACGATTGCTAGGTGCACAGGTGTTAACCAAAAGACAGTTTCTAAGATAAGAATAAAACAATATAAGTAGTCTTTGAGTATTTAGAGAAAGCGTGGAAGTGAAAGAAAAAAAGGATTTGCCGGCTAAAACAAAGCAAGTAAAATAATGCGTATTTTTCTAAAACACCCTAAAATGTGTGGAAGAAAAGTGGCTTAAAAAGTTGGATGCTCTGAGACCTTTGCCAGAAAAAAATTTTATACACAAAAGAATTCAAATATTATTTACTTTAATTGAAATATAAAACGAAAAAAATCCGCCACTTAGTTTTATTTCTATAACGAAAAGTGTAAGTCTAGTTTTCTTCGTGCGCACTCCTTAAAAACATTCAATATAAAATCATAACCTGTGTTCTACCAAATTCACAATAGATTTCAATATCCGTTATCTTAATGGAATAATCTTCATCATAAACTTACGTGTTCTCAATTGTATTTTCACTATCACCCATCTAGGGTGGGTGGAAATTTTAAGCAATAGACATAAATCCAGTAGAACATATATGTACAAACTAGAGTAACGCAGTCCGCATTGCTGCATAATCATACCATATTTATATTAAAAAATTAAGTCTTATTTGAAAAGAACATTTTCAATTTTGTTAAGTGAGAATTTAAAAAAAATATTCCACTGCTCGATATTTTCGAAATTGCTTGCCATTTTCACACAAACTGGTTAAAGATAACGTTTTCCATCATGCGAGGATATAGGATACGGTTTATAGTAAAGGAAATTTTCAACTTATTTCACAATATTGCAACAACTCTACCCTGACAGTAGTAATTCCAAAGGTTAAAGAACGGGCATCTGTAATAGTTGAAGTCCAAAATCAGGCATAAGGAACGCACAAAAAAGAAAACTTTAGAAATACTAAAAAAAGGACTTTTCTTACAAGCTATTTAGAAAGTCTTAATGCTACACCAGAGCCAAGCTATTATAGTACAGTTTACAGGAAGGAATCTTAAATGGTCTATTAAAAAACCGCTAACCAAAATTGTTGAAACCCAAAAATCTTCGGGATCAGCTTTTGGGTTGGGTGGTAGATATTAAATTAACTTCGCCTTTGAATTTCCCATTTTAAGGGCCATTGTTACAACTTCCCGTTAAAATTGGCGTTAGTTAAAGGTACCTTTAGCTAAAGTGAACTTATTAACTTATTTTCGTTATTACAACAAAATTAACTTTTTCAAAAATATGGCAATGCCGGAGCAAAGTCGATAAAACTGCACAATTAAACAAGTTTTTCTTAACGCAGTGGCAACAGCGAACTTCGTTTTCTTCGTTGTATATGTTCAGCATATGGGATTGGTGGTAGATATTAAATTATCTTCGCCTTTGAATTTCCCATTTTAAGGGCCATTGTTACAACTTTCCGTTAAAGTTGGCGTTAGTTAAAGGTACCTTTAGCTAAAGTGAACGGCAAAGTTACCTTTCATTTATTTTCGTTATTACAACTTACAGATAAAACAAAATTAACTTTTTCAAAAATATGGCAGTGTTGGAACAAAGTCGATAAAACTACCCAATTAAACAAGTTTTTTTTTTAACGCAGTGGCAACAGCGAACTTCATTTTTTTGTTTAAATTAGAAATTGCCATATCGAAAATAGTATATGATATGGCAAGTTCAAACATAAAGTGAGCTTTAAATGTTAAAGGTAGGATGATCTTCCCTTTAGCTTAACGATCACTTCTACCTTATTGGGTACTCGTAATAATGAAAAACAATTTATCTCTCCGTTAAAATCCTCTCTTTAGTTAACGGCAAGTTGTAATAATGGCCCTAAATTTTTCAATTACATAATTTCATAAGATGAAATGTATGTTACGAAATATTTATATTGACAAACGTGTATAGATTTTATATACAGAAAATCTCTTCAAATATTTCATAAACTTTTAGCACGTATTTCCTTAACTTTGTTGATAAAATTTACTTTCTAAATAATTGAAATTCATTTGTTACAATTTAATTTAAATTTTCATATGAATTATGGATTTTCGACGCTCTATAACTGTAGTCCACATTGTATTCGTTTCGATTTTTAAGTTGGTAGTTGCATTTAATGCGAACACCAACTACAGCCAACTGAGCTTGTATTGGAAGTGCTGCAACCGATTTAAAACGTTTGAAGACTCCATGACTAAACTGAGTTCAAATTTACAAAATATGTCAACAATATCTGAGCAAGCATGTGTATTTAAGGGTCTCATCAGTAAATAACAATGTAAACAATGTAATGCTGTAGCGTAATGTTACAACCCGCCATAAGAAATTTTACTTCTACATAATGCTCATTCTTTACATCGATATTCTTTGGTAGAACTCAAAAATAGCCACAGAGCTGATGTCGTTTGGCCACGTTAGAGCAGTGGGGATTTGTCACCGTTGGACTATTAATTTGTGGGATGCCGTCAAAGATAAGTGTTACGCCGACAAGCCAGAGACAAAATGACGCTTTAAAGGACAATATTCCTGAAGCCATTGGTGAAATACAGCTGCACACAATCTATGCTTTAAAATTGGACCGGTCGTGTAGGCTACTGCATGGCCAGCCGAAGCAGCCACATCACATGTGATGCACAGGACAGGGAATGGGTTAAATGAAATTATTCTCCCTTATTAACCGGAAGGATTGTACTTTCAAATAAAAAAAGAAATTTGAGAAAATATTCAGTCGATTTTTTAGAGCATTTTCAAAAAAAAAAATATTTGGCGGACCCTTTATTTGGGTAATCAATAAGTTTGTGTGAAAAGATCAAAAAAACCAACAAAACAAGTTTGGAAGGTTCGAGAAAAGTAAAAAAACCTTGTGAATAACTTAGACTATGTAGTTAGTCGGGTGTATTTCACTGTCGCACCATGAGATCTATGTAAAGTTTTTAATTTCCTGTTAATATGCTATCCTTCAAGAATGATAAACTAAAGATTACGCCATCACACAGACAAAACGCAAATTGTGTTCCTAATGATAATGCAAGTTATATAGCAGGGCTGCCAACATTTCAGAAGAAATGTTAATTTTCACATATGAAAAAGACTTGGAAACCTTTAAAATAGCCCAACTACGTCATCTAACGGGAAATCAGGCGCAAGGCCTTATTATGTATTAGAGATACAGGGTGACTTTAATGAAATAACAAATTAAAATTGATTTAATTTGTAGGATTTTTGAAAATTTTTCTAAATTGTTTACGTGTAAATAATACACAATGAAACCAAATTGAATGACACTGACTGAGTAGAATAAAATTTGACAGAGACCAAGAAACCAAGAAATAAACTAGAAAAGGGCAACAAATACTAATACAACACACACATACACATACTTTATGTATGCAAAGATTGACAATGAAATTGTTTTGAAAATTCTTCTTTACTTCTTACCTGATTGCTGTTGTTGTTGTTGTTTTGTTGGGGGTTTTTCTTTTGTGTAAACAAAATGATTTTCGAAAAGAAAATAAAACTGCTTTCAAACAAATATTTTGTGCAATTGTTTTAACAAACTTAAATTTTTACATAAACATATACTATGTAGATATGTATGTAAATGTATTGATTGATATGAAATATTTATATTGATTGGCCCACAATTGTCAAATGCGTGTAAAGATTTTATAAAAACAAAAATTAAAAAATCTTTTTAAATATATTTTGAAAACTTTTAACATCTTTTATAATAAATTTCACTTTCTAAACAATTGAAATTCGTTTGTTACAATTTAATTTAAATTTTCATATGAATTATCGATAGCTATGTCCCATGCAATGTGCCCGTTCGATTTTCAAGTTGGTTGTTTGCATTTAACACTTTCAAAATTAATAATTGCAACCGTACGCGAACACCAACTACAGCCAACTAACTAACTAAGCAACTTAATGCTGAAAAAGTTTTAAATTTTTCTAACTTATGTTGGGTATTTTGAAATCTATGTATGGGTGTGTGTATGTACGTATGCATATGTATAGTTTAGTATGTTCAAGAGTTAGTTGTTGTATGAATTGTTTTGCATGGATGGTGTTTTGGTTTTGGTCTTAAAGCGCGTATATTCATTGAGAAACACTACTGCGAAACAAACAGCATTGTTAGTTAAATTGTGATAATTTTTGTTTTTATGTTGTTGTTTTTATATTTATATTTTAATAAACAAATGTTAAATGCTAACAGTGACAATTAAATTATTTTATTTTCATTTCTCTTCTCGCTTTAATGAAATAGTTTGCCATTAAATCTTCTCCTAAAGAGTAAGTTGTTGCAATACTTTCCTTCTTATATAATTTAACTTTTTGTTTTTATAAGTAAATAATGCACAAAAATGGAAAGTGCAAAATGGAAGTGTAAATTAAGTTGATTGATTTCAAATCAGCAGAGAAGGCACTGCACCTGTTGGGTGGGTTCACTGCTTTGAACATATTTGTAATGTATACACACATATTTACCAAAATATTTTTTGATCCAAATCAATCAATCAAACATCAAATCAAATCAATCAATCAAATCAATCAATCAAATCAAATCAATCAATCAAATCAATCAATCAATCAAATCAATCAAATCAAAACAAATCAAATCAAATCAAATCAATCAATCAAATCAATCAAATCAATCAATCAAATCAATCAATCAAATCAATCAAATCAATCAATCAAATCAAATCAATCATTAATCAATCATTCAATAGGTACATTTTCAGGCTGGTCTTAATAACTGCCGTACTCATTGTTGCAAATGCCTTATAAAATTTCAGCAGATTTCTGGCTAAAAATAAAGAATTGCTATGAAAAGTTTCCCCAAAAAAATCTATCATTCATAGTTGACTTTAACTGTAGATCCCGCCACTCTCAAATCAAATCAATCAATCAAAGCTATCAATCAAATCAATCAATCAATCAAATCAAATAATTCAATCAAATCAAATCAATCATTAATCAATCAATCAATAGGTACATTTTCAGTCTGGCCTTAATAACTGCCATACTCATTGTTGCAAATGCCTTATGAGATTTCAGTAGATTTCTGGCTAAAAATAAAGAATTGCTATGAAAAGTTTCCCCAAAAAAATCTGTCATTCATAGTCGACTTTAACTGTAGATCCCGCCACTCTTGGTTAAGATTATATGTTAAACAGCAGAAGTGGTATGAGAATAATGACCAATTATCTATATACAGTGAGGGTCAAAAAAAAGAAAAGCATTCCATTATGGACTCACCAAACTCAATTTTTACCACTTAAGGAGAGTGACGGAAAAAATTTGGCAATGTCACAAAAATTATTAATAACTTGCAATGAAACTGTAATTTATGTATATTTTTCTTAATGTACAGTTTCTTTTTACGCTCACTGTGTGTGTGTAAGGATTGATTGCCATTGCTCATCAGACATGGGTAATTTAGATTTTTCACTTTGAAATTTAAAGGACTTCGACCACATATCATTTTTTTTTATCAAACAGTACGTATAATTATTACAAGATTCCCCTGATGCTGCAGGAATCAAACATTTTTTAATGAATCTTCTTAATGACTTTTCCCTGCAGATAAAGTTGCAATATTGTCTGTCAGGCCAAATATGGGACATTATCTCTTTCTGTCACCTGTGGATTACATTTAATTTTTTTGTGGATGTCATATTAGGTTGGCCAACTGAACCCATAGGTATTTTATTTTCTGTGTTATTATGTTGATTTGACTCTAATGAGTACCTGCCTGTATTTGTTCGTTCAATAATAAAATCAGGCATACACTGGGGTCTACACCGATGTGACTCTATTGCCAATAATTTCAAAACTGTTCGAAAAGCTTTTGATGCATAAATAATAGGAAAGAAACTTACATATTGGCGTCAGACACGGTCATGTGTCTGATTCACTTTTTAAAATTCACTGTTGTTGGATTTGTCCGTAAATTTATCGTTAATCAGGACGAATTTATTAGTGCTTGTCAGACAATAACTGCCGGTATACCTCAGGGCTGTATATTGGAACCAGAGATCAGCAGCGAGTATTCAAAACAATAAGGAGATTCAATCATACTTATAATTTCTGATAACACATTCACACTTAATATGATACTTATACTACTCATAAACAAAGTTAGAAGTACTCATCGTATTCATACTTAACAATACGCATAAGTTATTCACTTCGACTCGTCTCTACTTAACATTTACACGAAGCACAAAATAAGTATGATTCGCGTACGAACACTACTGTACTCATAAGAAGATTGTGTGTATACTTTACTTGTTGTCTTTATCTGTCCTTTCTTGATGAATCATTCGAATCACTTATAAGTATTATAAGTATTTTTCTAAATTTATGAATCAGAATAAGTAGGCGTATGAATCAAACATACTTCGAATGTTGTGAGTTTGATGTCAACATTGTACTCACGCTCATAGCTACTTATACTTATAAATCAATGTTGTAGCGAGTACGAATGAATCAGAGTAGTTGAATTTCAATTCTGTTGATTCATTCATACTCAAAATTGCATAAGTAGCGTATGAGTAGCGGAAAAACGATTCATTGCTGATCTCTGGTTCAAACCTACCACTAGCGGATCATGGCAATGGGGCCTTTCCTTTCACTAGATAACACAATGGGCCATATGGCCACCGAGTGGACTTGCCTGTGAATGGCAAGCTACCAGCCTGCCTAACCTGACCTTTTGTCTTTGTGTGTTGGAAAAATCGTTCAGGATAGGCAATATGGTTATCACTTCTTCTTAATTGCTGATCTCTGATTGGAACCCATAAAACGCAATAAGTCGTATCTCCCAAATCTCTCATCCCATCCAGATACTTTTAACATAGACAATATTTAAAGCCTGATAACTCCAGTTCCAAAATTATTTGGGAGATACGACTTATTGCGTTTTATTAGGGACACCTTACGTTACAATTTGTATATAGAGGTATATGTGTAGCAAATCCCATTTCTCCATAACTCCCAAAATCTCACATCCCACCCAGACACTGTTAACATATGTATTATTTGAAGCCCGATATCTCTAGTTGTAAAATTATTTGGGAGAAACGACTTATTGCGTTTTATGCGGGATACCATAGGCTACAATTTGTATAGCAAGTCCCATTTTTCCATAATATCCATCATCCCACCCAGATACTGTTAACATAGGCAATATTTGAAGCCCGATATCTCAAGTTCCAAAATTATTTGGGAGATACGACTTATTGCGTTTTATGAGGGACATCATAGGCTACAATTTTTATATAGTGGGATATGTGCATCAAGTCCCATTTTTCTACAATATCCATCAGACACTGTTAACATAGGCAATATTTGAAGCCCGATATCTCAAGTTAAACAACCAAAAGTCAACTGGACAACTTTCTCATGAACGGTAAATACGAGTATCAACAGAAGACACCTAACAAAACGGGTGCTCTATAACCATTTACTTTAAGTACGTAAATATGGAGTCACAAAAAAGTTTCCCTTATTAATGAAATCCTCAGCTGTAACTTCCTTTCATTGTTTACATTAATGAACGATTGTACATCTAATTGTCCTTGGAGACACTTAAAATAAAAAGCTTTGCGTTAATTTTTTACCAACAGTTTGCCTACTTAAGAGCGCCTTGGGTATTTTTATGTAAATATTGAATGTATGTAAAGGTCAATGGTTTTATTTACGTTTAATTGTATTTGACACACAAGTTTTAGATTTCAATGTCATTGCCACTAATTTTGTCTTCTGTTTAAACAATTATTTAGATGGCCTATTTCAGGCATAAAAGGTGGATTTGGAAGAAAACAACTCCCATATTTTAATTCGTTAGTAAAGCCTTACATTCCATAAACAACATGTTCTTCTTACTCTACCCGATATTACAACTGCATTAAATTTAATGTAAAGAGTGGGCCATTTAACAGTTTAAATTTAAAAATGCAATTTAACAAAAACAATTTAAAATTTTAACAAATAAATATTTTTTAGTTTTGTTGTGAAGTACAATTGTTTCGATTAGAAATCGAATATTATTTCATTCCTATTCCTATGACTGTCGCGGCTGGTCTCACAGTGTCTCATTAGATCGGTTCAATTATCGGGCACTTTTTCGAGTATATGGGGTGGTATCTCAGCAATGTATAACGAATGTTAGCCTCCATTGCCTCCCTTGTTTTGGAATGGAATAATATTTCATTCATATGACTATAGCTGCTGGCCTCACAATAACTCATTCGATCGGACCAATTTTCGGGCTCTTTTTCTAGTATATGGAGTCATATCACGGTAATGGCATAACGAATAGAGGCCCTCATTGCCTCCAGTTTGTCGTCATAACACTTACTTTCTTTAACGGCGCCCCATAGAAAATAGCCCAAACTCAATATAAATATTCCATGTGGTATGAGTGTTTCTCTGTAGTTTGAAGTTCATCCGATAGATGGCGAAATATTTAGTTTTTTTGTGTTTTTGCACCGTAAGTCAAGAACTACTGCACGGATTTTGACCAAACTTTACATACATGCTCTATGGGGCGTGTGGAGTGTTTCTGTGAATAGAAAATAGTCCTACGGTGTTAAATCGCAGCTTCTTGGCGACCAATTGCCATCACCATTTTGACTAATTAAATGGCCATCAAACGTTCGACTCAATAAATCGTTTGTTGCATAAGACGTGTGGCAATTTGCGCCTGTTGAAATCAAACATTGTTCACATCAATACCATGAAATGCGGGTACACAAAGAAATCTGTTATCGCGGTGCAATATGCGTAATTGTTGCCCCATCCTCAATTTCAAAGAAATATGGACCAATGAATAAATTCTTCGTGGTCTTGTAAGTAGTGTGTTGGCTTATTAGACATGAGGACTCGGTTCAAACCGCAAGACAGGCATTTCCATCTAAACGAAATATGGCAAAATATTTCTTCGGTGACTTCCATTCAGCAGATTTCTGGTAAAAACTCCGAAAGTGAATAAAATTGCCACGAAAAGTTTCTCAAAAATCTGTCGTTTGGAGTTGACTTTAAACTGTAGGTCTCACCACTCATGTAAAAAATTAACGCACACGATATAAGTGGTGTGAGAAACTAGGTTGTAATCCTGCCTACAGAGTTGTAATGTATGTATAGACCTATGATGCATCCGCTCTACAAGCCGTACTAAGCAATTACACGTAATTGATGCATTGGTTTCTATGAAACCACGTTTAAATTCCTTGAGCCCCAAAGACGGCAATTTTGATTATTAACGTACCCACCAAGATGAAATGAGTTTCATCCTAAAAGATAATTTCCGAAAAATTGTCATTGTTTTGGAAATAAACTCCAATAAATCCGAACATTGCTCAAGCGTAATTCGATTCATTACGTTCAGTGGAGATAATATACTGAATTATAGAATCGTATTGCCGGATTCGAAATAATCGTTGCTTCAAATTTAAATCGATAGATTGCCCACTCGACTATAACTGTATTTAATGTATATTTCTATTAATCGTTTTTATATCTTTTAGTTATCGATAAAACTTCAGAAAGAAAATCAAAACCACATGTCAGTCACTTTAATGAAATAATTGACAGCTGGTCACATTCATTATTATTTAAACGAGGGAATGGTGAGTGAATGCATTAATGAATGGAGAATTAACGATTTAGTATGTCTGATTAATATACGAATTTACATTAAAACTTTACCAATACAATAAAATTAATAAATAATTAATTGACAATGTTAATATGAAATGGAGTGAAAAGTTTCACATTAATTTGACAATCACTTTGCATGAAATTATTATTTTTGGTGTACTTTTGTTTTCGTTAAGACTATTAATGTTGCCCTTTTAAGTATACGTGACAGATATACATTAGAGCGACTTACCAAAAAAAAGTGCTCGATGTACCCTCTTAAAAATGAACTTTGGACTTTTTAAGATGACATTTATAATATTTCGGCTCCAGCTTTGGCCTCTCGTGAGCTGGACCATTTTGAAAAAGGTTCTATTTTTGCATATTTTGTTAATTTGGGTATATGTTTCTTTACCAACATTTACAATACGTCATATCATAAGAAAGGGTTTTTTAAGGCGCGTCCAACAGTCTAAGTCCAAATGTATTATACTTTCGAGAACCGACAAATCATTTATCATGCCTGAATTGTACATCAGGGGTAGTAAAATTGACTTTGTCAAATATTATTATATAGTATTGTCTTTGATGGCAGTTTATCGTGGTCTGACCATATAGGTGTTATTGTTGGTAGAATTTATAGTATGCTTAGGAACTTGTGGACTGTTATTGATTCGACTTCTTTTGCCATTCGTATGCAACTTGCTAGAACGTACTTAATTCCAGTACTTTTGTATGGGTGTGAAATCTTCGCGAACTGTGGTTGTGGTAAGAACCTTAAACTTAACTTAGCATTTAATAACATAGCTAGATATGTCTTTCATAAAGGGCGTCGTGATCACATTTCTCATTTGGCTTGCCGGATTCTTAATGTAAAATTTGATAATCTCTTGAAAACTAAATGCCTTATTTTACTTCATAACATAATTTACATGGAGTATTTATTTTGTCGGTTTAAGTTTGCTAGATCCTATCGGGGTAACAACATTATTCAACAATGATTCAAGACTCCTTTGTCTCAAAGACAATTTTTTATACACACCACTAGTCTTAGTTCTTTAAATTATTTTCATAAGTAAAATTTTTTACGATTTGTGATTTGTTTTATAGGTCTATATCGGATATATTTTTATTCCCAGCTCTTTTAGACTGATTTTTCTAAATAGTAACATTTTTAATAATTTTTCAACTCTCTTCTTTACTTCTACAGTATTAATTATTAATTAATTATTAATTTTGTATTTTTTTAGTAAATTTGTTTTGTTTCAATATTAATTTTTTATAACTTAATGATTCCAAACATAGCACTGTCACTTATAAGATTCACATCTTGTTGTGCTATGTAAATTATAATAAACTAGCAGATTGTACCCGGCGTTGCGTGGGTTATAAAAATTACAATAAATAAAAATCCGATTTCGAGACCGGCTTCTTAAAAAAATGCAATTTTTCAAATTATTCGGAAACTGGTTTATCAAGCAACGCACTCAATTTGCACTTTTTTCGCCCCTTTCCCCCTTTTGGACCAACCTTATAAACGGAACACCGGGGTGCTTAACCAAGCTAAATCGTAAAAAAATACCTTTAAATAAAGAAAATACAGCATTTATGCATAAAGTACTAATATTTGCCCTTTTTTCTCCCTTTCTCCCATCTTTTTCCCTTTGGTTCAAAATTTTTAAAAGATTTATAGCCTATAACCTGTACGAAAGCGCGATCCATATCCCAAGGTTCAACAAAATCAAGTTCAAGCGTTCAGGCGTGATTGAGTATGCACTTAATTTGCCCCTTTTTGGACCCCTTTTGGTTCAACGTTAGAAACGGAACACCTCCAATAGCTATTTGGGAAACTTAACCAAGCTAAATCGTAAAAAATTACCTATTACCATTTTTTCCCCATTTGTCCCATTTTTTCTCCCTTTTTGGTCAAAATTTTAAAAGGACTTATAGCCTATAACCTGTACCGACTAACGCTCGATCTATATCCCGAATTTCAAGAAAATCGATCCAGGCATGATTGGCTAACGAACAAACCAACAAAAATTTGGAAACTTCACTAAGCTAAAATAAAAAATTACCTATTACCATTTTTTCCCCATTTGTCCCATTTCTTCTCCCCTTTTGGTCAAAATTTTGAAAAAATTTATAGCCTATAACCTACACTGAAAAAATCCGATCTATATCCCAAATTTCAAGAAAATCGGTCCAGGCGTGATTGGCTAACAAACAAAAAAACAGACTTACAGAAAGATTTATAATATATATTACGATTAGGATATTAGGATATATAAATAAATCATCTATGGCCTTTTTTAAGGATATTCTATTAACAATAACGGTTTTTGAATTTTTTATTCGGGGAAAAATGCCAAATTAACATATTTTAATTTTTAGTCGATTTAATTAAGACCCGTAGTCTTAGCTTTTTTTGAAATTCGCCCAAGTTCGCATTAAGATTATTAAATCTTGGTGCGATCACTGTGATCAATGATGCATAAATATTACTCACATTATACTATATGTTGCAGATTTCATTTCTCTGTGAGTTATATTGTCACCTAGTTTACTCCTCACCAAATATTCTTTTGCAAACCTTTCTGCAGATCGTGGTATGGTTATCTTTTATATATAAATTCGACTCAGAGTTTGGATATGTTATCAGTTCACTAGACGTTCACGCTTCTGTTATTTCATTTTCTTAACATGGAAGTTTAAAATCATGTTCTAACTGTGACTACAAACTAAAGTTTAAATTCCCGAAATTAAAATCGACGGCGTATAATTTGTAGATAAATTTCGAAGTTAAATGAGGGAAATACCTTTAGTTTTTAATTAAAAATTTTCAACTTTATATAGATCCATAACTCTGGGTTAATATAAGTAAATCTCTAATTGTTAAAAATTATAACTGTAAATTATTCCATTTATTTTAATGTCCTTCAAGCCATAAATACAAGTTTTATATGCTTTGTAATATTTAAAAAAAATAATTCATTTAATGTGCATACATTCATTCAAGTGTAACCAGAATAATCTATTTTTTAACCTTTTTCCAATTTATTATCCCTTGGGGAATATGTCAACAATATTTTTAATTAATATGGCAACTAAAATTAAATAAATCAATTTCATATTAATACACTCACATACATAGAGGCAAAAATTTCTAAAAATGTAATGAAAATTAATAAATTTAAGTGGTTATCGTTAGCGATAGTCGTTCAAAGGTGGCTGTTAATTACTACTGCTAAATAGCTTAGCTAACGTACATTATCTTTAAATCAATTTAATTTAGTTTTTAATTATTGGTAGTAAATATAACTTAAAAAGCAATCATTGTTATTGAAAGTGACTGCCTTATTAAGATTAAGTTTTTTGAAAGCTCATATCATTCAAAAGCTACGACTTTTTTTTTGCAATTTATGAATTCATACCAAAACATGAATCGAGCCATCCTTAGATAAAAATGGTAGTTAAAGCAGGCAAAATCTTGGTTTTATCAAATAGCTTTAGACAAATGCTTTAATATATGAACGAGCGTTGTCAGGTTGGAAATTTACGACTTCGTATCGAGTTGTAACCCTTCAGTCAGGATTACGACCTAGCTTCTCACACCACTTGTGTTGTCTGGGTTAATTTTATGCGTACGTGGTGGGACCTATAGTTTAAAGTCGAAACCGAACGAAAAATCTTTGTGGAAACTTATAACGGCAATTTTATTTACTCTCGGAGTTTTTGTTAGAAATCTGCTGAGGAAGACATCGAAGAAATATTGTTTCATATTTCGTTTTGATGTCTTACCTGGGGTTTGAACCGTGATCTTACGTCTAATACGAATCTCGGGATTTTTCGGGATTGTGAATTCATATGTAATTTGACCCTACAAAAGGTCCTGAAAAAAAATTCTATATCACTTGATTTCGATAATAGCATCTCAAATGAGAAAACCCTACTCCCAGTGATAAAAAATAATTTGATGCCATCGAAGAATGCAAAAACCCTGTAAAACGAATTAAAAGGGTATCTGATTTAGATACTCAACTGTCCATAGAAATAGATTTATTTACATCAGGAGGTGGTAGAGGTCAATATTTACAAGCCGCATACAGCTATCTTGCAACTATTTTACGCAGTTTTAATTGCCAGAAGTGTTTTTCAGCGGCAAGTTATGTTGACAACAAAATTTGTTCAAGCCTATCAAATCACATTTTAGATACTTTAATCTTTTTGTTGGAATCCAAATAATTTTCTTAAAACTAATGCATTTTCATATGTATTAAGAATTTTTATTTTTGTTAATTTACGCTTTTTTGATACATTTTGTCCTAATATAATTGGAATATAATTGATTTTGTTAATAAAATATATTTTTTCATTTATTATTAAGAGAAAACCGCGATTTTCCCCATGATTTTTAGGGATTTTTTGATCCCGAATTATCCCGAAATATCCCGGGATTTCGAATACCGGGATTTTTAAAAATCGCTAACGTTTGGCATCCCTAGCAAACACACTATCTACTAGACCACGTCGTTGTATTTCAAGCTGGATTAATAGACAATGCTGGCTTCAAACGAATAAATTGTTATCTATACAGATCTCCCATGATATTCTGGTCCACTATTAGCAGCTTCTGACATCCTTTAATACAGCGCATTACCGTGGCGTTAAGGATATTCTTCTTGGTAAATTTTGATTGTTATCCGTAGTTTACATAAGCCTTCTGCACATTCAAATCATATTTTAACGTCTTTCGGCTTCAGTTCATGAGATAGCCAATTTCTTTGCCTCATTACGCTGTTCTAAAACGCATCAAATGACTGCTTGAGTCACGACTAATGACTGTGCATGCCGTTCTTGCATATGGCACGACTCTCGGCGTTTGCGATTTATGGCGTTCTCTTCTTTTTATTTTTGGCTGTCACTAACGCTCTTTGTCTTTGGTATTAAAACACCCATTTGAGAAGTGGTCAAAAAAATTGTAGAGAAAACGTGACTCAAGCGTGTAAAAGCAAGAAGATTGAAAGTAATTGGATTCCACATGAGCTGAAGCCGACAGACGTTGAAAAACGATTTAGTATCTCTGAAATTCTGTTTTATCGCTTTAAAAAATAAAATTTTTTGTATCGTATTATCAATGACGATGAAAAATGAATTCATTATGACTATCCCTATCGCAAGAAATATATGAAGCTTAGGCAGTGAGTAATGGATCCAATGGATATTCTACCCATTGCGCCATTGTAATGCTCTGTATTGGTTGGGATTAGAAGGAGGAGTGATGTATTATGAGGCTGCTAAAACTGTGCTAGACCACGGACTCAGATAACAACTAATTCGTTTAAAGCCAGCACTGATCGCAAAACGATTTGAAATGCAACTCGATACGAGGCCGTAATTTTCTATCATGTCCTGGCCATTCGTCTCTGACTGCTTGTTGTTTCGGTCGATAAAGAATTTTCTAACCGGAATAAGCTTTACTTACTCGATTAAGACACCTCAAATGACGAGCAGTTTTTTTTTTGTCATTGAATCCATAATTTGCCACCAAGAATGCATTGTCAGGCTGCTGAAACTGTGCTAAGTTATCATGGGAGTCCTGTACTGGTGACAATTAATTTGTTTAAAACCATAATTGGCTGTTAAACACTTTGTAATAGAACCCAATACGAGTCCATAATTTTCCATCATGCGACGTTGGTTAAAAACTATTTTGAAACTAAGTGGGTAGGAAGTTCAACATCATCTGTCATATAGCCCAGACGTTTTGTCTTCACGATCCTATTTGTTTTGGTCGATGTAGACCTCTCTCACCAGAATAAGCTTTATTTCAGAGCAGAATATCAAAAATTTACACGAACAAGAAGTTTTAATAGACGAGTAGACGAGCGGTATTTTTGGGTCAGAGTTCATAAATTCCCATAAAAATTTGAATAAGTCGTTGGTTCCGATGTAGAGTACTCTAAATGACTTCTTTAAAAAAAAACTTTCTTAATGAAAAATTTGTTTTTTTTTTTGAACTGATCGGTTTCTTTCTTGATTGTCATAAATAATTTCAATAATTTTAAATTAACTTTCTTTTTCCATTTCAGAATTGATCTTTTTTTCAAACTTACGTAGTAATAGAATTAAAAGTTTCCATTGAATTCGCAAAAACATTCAGTCCGTAATTCATATAAATTAATATTGAATTTAACTTTTGGGGTTTTGTTTCCTTATTTTTTTTTTTTCTTTTAACAGTAATTCACTCTTATTTTGACAAGAATTTTTCCCACGATACCAAACCAATGACTGATGTTGCGATTACGAGTATGACCACAAACGAAATTATTTAAAAATTTAAAACATGAACACTTGACAACATTCTGTATAGTTGGAATGGCCATTTAGTATGTAGTATGTTTGTAGTTATTAAATTTAATCAATTATTTAAATTTTTGTTGTATTGTATTCACAATTTTTGTTGTTGGTTTCTTTTTCAAAATTCATTTTCATAATAAACGATTAAGGACGCAAGACATTAACACGGTTAAAGGACTGAATCGTAACTGAAGTCCTTATGAACTGAAGAAAAATAATAAAATAAAATACAGAATAAAATAGAATAAAAAAAGTAACCAAATGAATACAAAAAGAGGAAAAAATAAAAACAAAACAATATTTTGAATACTATTTAACACACTTTTTTTATATACAACTTTGACTACAAAGCAAAAAAGTAAAAGGACGACACGAATACAAAACTCATAATGGAATAGCAATTTCTAAAGGAACACAGTAAAATACTGAATATACTAAACTAAACTATTTTGATTTAAATATGTCAACTAGTATTTAAAACTTGTCACTAATGGTCCTAACATTTGTGACGAATATACTCGTATATTTAAACAATTACAACATATGAGTTTGTACTGTGAAAAAAAAAATTCCTTTAACGGATTTGTGAGCTGGCAGCGCAAACGAAGATCAGCATCTTCACAAAAGACGATCACTAGTTTAAGATGACTGTAAATAATAAGAGTGCTTAAGCCAAAAAAGATAACCGAAAATTTACTGTGCCATAATAAACTTTACAGGGGCTGGGATCAAAAAGAACTGCAATGTACAGGATGTGCCCCCTGTCTAATCACTGCAATTTTTTCCTAGGACTGATCGTGGCAATTTTGAAAGCGGTAACAATATTTGTTAAGTCGTGGAATGACTGTGTTTAAATTCCTAATGAACGTAGTTTCAATGTCCGTTCTTGTCCAGTGAAATTTCGTATCATTCAAAGGTAATATTATCTTATATGGGTTCCGACACACAGGGATAACGTTGGAAATTGTTTTGCTGATGGGTTGGCCAGGGCCGTCACAGAGCTGACAATCTTTAACATATTACAGGACATAAATATTCCCATAATTTACTCCGCATCGTTCTCAGGAATTAAGACAGTCTTACAGTAACGTGCCACATCTACATCCATATAAAGTTCAGCTCACGCAACAACTGAAGCCAGCTTACCATTCACAATGTCGTAGACACGTGGAATGGGTGCTTGAACCACAGTCAGTGGACGGCAATTTTTCGAAAAAAATTTTGTTCAGCGATGAAGTAAATTTCACACTCGGTAGGTATGTTAATAAACAAAATTGACGTATTTGAAGTCGTCGTGGTCTAGTAGGTAGTGTGCTGGCTTATTAGACGTAACGCCAGGGTTCGAGTCCCAGGCCAGACATCAAAATAAAATATGATGTCGTCTCAGCAGATTCCTGGCAAAAATTCTGAGCGTAAATAAAATTGCCATGAAAAGGTTCTCAAAAAAATCTGTCGCTCGGAATCGATTTTAAACTGTAGCTCCCGCCACTTATGTGTAAAATTAAGACACACAACATAAGTAGTGTGAGAAACTAGGTCAATAATCTTAACTGAAGGGTTTTAATGGCCAATTATGTATGTAAATATTCCCATTACATATATCCATAAGTCAGAGATTTTGTCAGAAAATTGCTGAGAGAGGAAGTCGCCGCAGGAACACTTTTTTCATATTTAGTTTTGGTCAGCGTGCGAATGTCATTTAATCTATTAAATAAGTTCTGTCATCCAACAGAGGGGCTATCTGTTGAATTGGAGTGTAATTTTGAAACGGTTTTTGCATTCTAAAGATTGTAGGCAAAGTATGTGCAGCTCTGTTGTATGGTCGATAGTCGATAGGTATCACATGTTCCTTTCATAAAATTCTAACAATATGGTTTAAATTTGCCTTCGTAGGCTATCATAATTCTTAGACATGATAGAACATTCGTGGTAAAGCTTCCGCTATAGATTTAGAAGTTTGCCGGGTATATAGCCTAGGCCGAGAGATTAATTGTATTTTAGTTTTGTAAGCGAATTTTTAATTACTTGCCATATGGGAATCGTAATGGAAATATATTTTCTGCAATCGTCTGCATGCTAGCCACCGACTAACTAGGCAATTGAATAAGTTGCGCCACTATTAACCACTTTTGTTAGCGTTTATCAGGGTTCTTGATGACTATGAGACTCCTTTTCACATTTTCATCTAGCTTTTACATCATACAAGTATATTGTGAGTACATATCCATACACTGAATCTTTCTGAGTCATTACCAGGATTTTATTTTGGAGACTTAACATCGCATGAGCCAGTAAAAGTTTCAATAGTTTGTATGATGGCCTACTGATGAGGGCTAGTGACATTATGATAAAAGAACTAGGAAAAAAAGTATTTCTCCTGGCAATCGCTCTAAAGGGAAAACTTGTTCGTCGTTCGTAGTCGACATTAAGCAGTATAAAATTAAAATAAACAACCTATAATCCTGGATGCAGGATCAGGATCATGAGACCAATGATATGTATATTACTTATAATAAAATATAAGTTGTATTCGCTATCATTGAAATTTACGGTTCTTTTATTAGAGACTTTAACTTCACCTCTAACAGTTGATATAGACAATCTTGGTGCAGTCACATCTTATCTTATCTTATTCGCTATAATTTATTCAATGTCCTTTGTCAAATCAACCATGGACGACAAATGACTTCTCAAGCTCAAGAGCAGTGGAAAACTGAACCTAATTTTCACCGAAAAATCATCTTTAGCAATGAGGTCCATTTCGGTATGAATAATTAACAAAATTGTTCAATTTGTTTCAATACTATCCACATGAGATCCAAGAGCGTCGTAAGTATCCTGGAAAAGACACGGCCTCATCGGACCGTATTCCTTCGATACCAATATTGGCCAAACCATCACAATAAACAGCGAGCACAATCCACACACCAACGTCAAATATTTTTAGCAGGACTATTTGAGGAACCCTGCCATCGCGCAATTTGACCTAGCTAGACTTGTCACACGCATATGCGAATAAGCTGAAACTATAGGGCAAAGCACTGCACTTGTGCGGTGCAAAAATAAAGAGCCACCAGAAAGTTTCGCTGTTTTTTTTTATGTGTCTGTGAAAAACCTTAAAATTTTTCTTATTTTAAAATCGTTACATACTTTTACGAATTATTACTTCAAATTTATAAAAATTCCTTGCACATATAGGTGTACTTGAACCTTTCCGGTTTTGTTGATATACACTTGTTGTCTACTTTACTATTTTTATACACTTTCAAATGTAAAAGTAAACATTAAAATGTTAAAGTAAACATTAAAATGTAAAATAATCAAGATTTTACTGTTTACACGCAACTATGTTTGTTGTTACTCTTATTTTTACGACTTGTGGTGTGTTGACGAATATAAGTCACAGTCTAAGGTTTGCCTGATAATTAGAACGAATGAATTTTACAGTCTGCAATATCTGAATGGGCATACTTATTATGAATGTGGGCTAATGGTGATACTCGTAGTACCCCTGGATAGTCATTTCCTTTTTTTTTTTTTGATTTTGTTTTCGTTTTCCTGTTTATATTTTTGTACATTCAATTGTAACACTTCAAAAAAATGAAAAAAGAACAACAAAGAATGTATTAATGTCAGTCAGTATTAACAAAAGCGATAATTTCAAAACAAAAATATTTGAAGGTAAAATTTAATTACATCTCACAAACAACAGATATTTAGTGAATTAATATTGCAGACCGGAGTAAATTTTATGAGAGCTATAAACTATTATTCAAACGACCATTTTCACATACACCATACCATATACTAGACAATTTGTTCGACAGATCTTTATAACGGAGATCTTCAAACCACAATTACTTTCTTCAAACACACCGCGTCTTTACACAAGACTGAATGAACTTTTACGGACTCAGTTGCCTGCTTTGCTTACATACACCAATAGCCATAAATAACTTCAAACTATTTTATGTATGATGAAAATTAAAAATATTACAAAAAACCTCTTGTGTGGTAAATCTGAAACTTATACGACTTAAATAAAAAAGTAAGAAATATGCATAGAAATAAAAGTTCAAAGAGTTTTAAATGAATGTCACCTGTAAGAAGGAATAATGCATGTCATATCTACGCCATAATATAAAAACAAACTCACTCCACATTCAACTGTTCTAATGTCAGTACACTTGACATTTCATGTAACATTTATCACTTTGAATAGTTAAATTTATAACATTTAAAAAGTAAAGAAACCACTTTGGATTGCACTAACTTTTTTAAGGGATAACGTCATATTTTAAATATCCTGGCATAAATCCGGTGTACAAGGCTACCATTTTACAGTTTAAAAGATGTACAGGTATGACGTCAACTTCCATGGGGAACATATGTTCATACACGGTGAATGAATCTTAACCTTTTTTCCTTTTTCAGTCAGTCATGACATCTGGACTATACTAAATACTTATAAAAAATATAACAAAATAAAAATATAAATTACCGTCAAAGTTACCTTTAACTTATTTCGGCTATTATAACTTACAGATAAAACAAAATTAACATTTTCAAAAATATGGCAGTGCTGGAGCAAAGTCGATAAACCTGCTCAATTAAACAAGTTTTAAAAGTAGTGGAACCAGCGAACTTCGTTTTTTTTGTTGCATATGCTCATTTTGTTCAAATTTGAAGTTGCCATATCGAAAATATCATATGATATGGCAAGTTCAAACATAAAGTGACTTTTAAATGTTAAAGGTATCTTATTGTTTACTCGTAATAATGAAAAATAATTTATGGCTTTTAGGGCCATTATTACAAGTTGCCGTTAACTGAAGGGAGGATTTTAACGAGCAGATAAATTGTTTTTCATTATTAAAAGTGGACAATATGGTCGAAGTGAGCGTTAAGCTCAAGAGAGTAGCATCTTACCAGTAAATTTTAAAGTTAAGTTTATTTTTTAACTTGCCACTCTGTCCCGTCGTTGCCAATGTGCTTAAAAAAAAAACTTTATTAATTGAACAGTACTATCGATATTGCTCTGGCAATGCCATATTTTTGAAAAATGTAATTTTGTTTTATCATTAGGTTATAATAACGAAAATAATTTAAAGTTAACTTTACAGTTCTCTTTTGCTAAAGGTACCTTTCAATAAACCCAATTTTAACGACAAGTTGTAATAATGGCCTTATATGAGAAGCTAGGTTATAATCTATAGTTAACAGCAAATTGTGATAATAACCCTTAGAGTTATTGCCAGAAATCTGCTGAGAGAGGACGTCGCCGCAAGAATACTTTTTCACATTTAGTTTTGCTCGAGATGCCACAAACACCCTACCTACTCGACTACGACTTCATGAAGTATTAGGAGTCAATATTCATTCCATCATTGGACCAAAAATCCTAGTGTATTTAAAAAAAGTAGTAAAATAATGAACTGATCGGATACATACATACATATATAATTGGCCATTACAACCCATAGGTCAGGATTACGGCCTAGCTTCTCACACCACTCATGCTGTGTGCGTTAATTTTATACGTGAGTGGTGGGACCTACAGTGGGACCTCCTATTTTTGAGAAACTTTTTACGGCAGGTTTATTTACTCTCAGAGTTTTTGTCAGAAATCATATTTCATATTTCGTTTAGATGTCTGACCTGGGATACGAACCCGGGCTTTCCGTCTAATAAGCCAGCACACCTACTTACTAGACTACCGGGAGTTGAACTGATCGGATAGATCATCTAACTCGTAGGCACGACGGACTTACGCCGGAAATAATATGTAGAAAAAAATAATGTATTGTTACAAAAATAGAAAAATCTAAATGTTTGCGTTTTGGTTCTACATCGTTTAACATTAAAATTATAACCAAAAGTTACAAAAACATAATAATGAACTTGTTTACAAATTATCGCACTGCATAATATAACAGTAAACACCAGCATAAAGAAATGATAAACAAGTAAACAAAAATATACCAACAAACTCCAGCATAAAAATAGTAAAAAATAAACAAAAACACAACAAAAAACTCTTCGGGAATAAAGGTAAACAAAAAACACAAACGACAATAACGAAACAAAAATGTTTACATTTGTAGAGATCTTGAGAAAGCGAAGCCACGAACATTCGTCTTCAAGAACATCTATCAAACTGTTTACGTTGCCTCATAAAATGGCAAAGTAAAGCAGGTAACTAAGTAAGTAAAAGTAAGTTCAGTCAGTCTTGTGGGAAGACGAACAATTGGAATTTTTATTTTTTGCATAAGCAAAGGGTGTAAATAGAGGTTGATGTTGTTACATCCAGTTGTGGCCAGTGGCACACAGAATTGTGCCGATTATAAAGAAACTTATTTTTATTTTATCTGCAAGCTACGAGCTAATATTTTAAACGTTTATAAAAGGTGAAAACGTAAGAGTATTATCATTTTAAGTTTCTGAAAAGACACCCTATATATTTTAATCCCTGTTTTTTATTTTTAGTATCGAACATATGACTTATATTTTATGGTGTCTTTAATTACTCCTATTACGCATACATTTTTGGAGAGTTAAAATCTGTCATTTACGTACACTTAGTTATTGACCGAAATAGGGTGAACAAATAAGAGCTTTTGGGTTACGAAAATGTTGAATTTCTTCTTCTCTGTTTTGAACTTACGGTGTATATATTATCAGTTAAGGAAAAAGGAAGAATGTAGCCGTAGTGCCACGCCCACATACCCAATAATTATTTAATATCGCATATTTCATAAACTGCAACAGCTAAAGTCCTCAAATTTTATATGGATGACTTTGACGTATTCATATATATGTTCATATACAAAATGGGCGGATTGGTTATAGTGGGCGTTTCACCTCCCATAGTCTATATATATAAAAATAAATGTTTGTTTATATGTACCTTATAGAGTCGTAAACTATGCATTTGATCATATTATGATCTTTAGAAGAGTTATTGCGCATTTCCGGAAGGTGGCGCCACTGAAAATTACTTAAAATCAATTAAATCGTAAACTGTGCATTTGATTATGTTATGATCTTTAGCAAAGTTGTTGCGCATGAGCCGACGAAGATTTCTAAGTTGGTATGACCAATTTCCAATAGGTGGTGCCACTGAAAATTACTTAAATGAATTAAATCTGAAACTGTGTATTCTTTAACAAAGTTGATATGTATGAGTCAACGGAGATTGGTGCGATTAATTTCCGATGGTTGGAGTGACTGAAAATTATTCAAAATGAATGACAAGCAATTGGTCGACCTACATCCCAAGCAAGGAAGAAAAGAGCATTACGAGCCTCAGAATCAGACGAGCACTGTGACTGGAAAATCTTCTAGTTTATGCCGCTGAGTTTCGTTCGCATAAACCACTTGAACAACGACAAGTGAGATTATAAACTGATCGAATCCGCAATACTCAGATCCGTTCATAAGAATCATCAGGCCAACGGGAAATAAAAGCAATAAAATTATTCAAAATTAATTGGACATTTGTGTAATGCCTTTCCTTCAAATTTATTTTAGTTGAGGGGCGCCGCAACACGTGCAGGGTACAGCTGGTTGTATTATAATGGTCACTCTAAAAGAAACAAACAGCGACGATTAAAGTCATTTCGATAAACATGACGTTTAAATAAAAATAAGTAAACTAAAATGCTAACAAGGAAAATAATTATGTTTTAATGAACAATATTTTATTCGTAAATACATATTTATACGCACATGTTAGGTCAATGAAAACAGAAAAAATAAATAAAAAAAAAACAATTTGAAACACTTGTTTCGAATGAAATTTAATATTGAAATCTTATAGGTGACTGACCATTTAAAGCTTGCCGTAGTAAAATATGTTACGATTGTATTCATTAAAGAACTGAATTTAATTAATATCGTGTTGTACTATACTTCACTTCTTAAATGTTTTACTAATTTAAAGACATGTTTTCTGTTACTTAACTCCTATGAAAGTTAATAAAATGTTCAATTAATATTGTTGTAGTTAACAATAAAAGTTAGATAGACATCTTTATTTACATTTGTCATTACTACTACTAATAATTAGGATATAAGTTAACAAATTGTAATTACTTCTGATGGTACGAAGTTCTACTTTAGCCCTCCACACTTAGCCAGCGGTATTGGGTTTCTACCGTATACGTTTTAAAATTAAAATTAAATTTAAAAATTTTAACTGAATTTTTTAAGGCTTTTTTCGGTTTCAGACGAATGAACAAATTAAATTAAGTGTTCTTGGTGTATGGACAATTGTTTCAGACAGTTTAAATTAGAGGCCTTCAATACACTCAACATACTAAGGACCTGTTTTTGTAAGACGTATGGTTTCAGACAAATGTCTGTTTTTATGGAAAACACCAAGAATAATAAACTAAAGATTACGCCATCACGCACACAAAATTAAAACTTTCTGCGCATGTTGAATTAATGACATCACGCTAATTGTATTCCTATTGGTTAATGATAATGTAAGTTATATTGCAGGGCTGCCAACTACTTTCACGTAGTGCACACACTTTTCAGAAGAAATGCTAATTTTTACATATGAAAAAGACTTGGAAATCTTTAAAAGAGCCCAACTACGTCATCTAACGGGAAATCATGCGCAAGGCGTAATCTTTAGTTTGTCATTCTTGGAAAACACAAATAAAATTAAGGCTTCTTGGTGTCCGGAAAGTTGTATTAAATTAGAAGTTTCAATACATTCAACTTCAACACACTAAAGGCCTGTTACTGTCAGACCAACGGTTTCAGACGGACATCTGTTTGTATGGAAAACACAAACCAATTGCTGCCAAATTTTTATTTTCTAACATACCCCATATATGCTTTATTCTGTTCAAACCTGTGACCTGGACTGATTGGATATTAATGTCACTAAAAAATCTCAATAAACAAAATTTTATTACTTGTTCCACCGCTATATGTACCAGAGATCAGCAACGAGTATTCAAAACGATGAGTAGATTCGAGTCATACTTATAATTACTGATACTTGTACGCATTCATACTTATTTTAATATGATACTCATACTACTCATACTCAAAGTTAGAAGTAATCGTCGTACTTATACTTAACAATACGCATGATGTTATTAAAGTTTACACGAAGCACAAAATAAATATGATTCGCGTACGAGAACTGCAATACTCACAAGAAGATTGTGTGTATGCTTTGCTTGTTGTCTTTGTCATTCCTTTCTGCTTTGTTTGTATATGCAAACAACAACAAAGGCTGTAAATTTTGATGAATGATTCGAATCACTTATAAGAATCTTTCGAAATTTATGAATCAGAATGAGTAGGCGTATGAATCAAACATATTTCGAATGTTGTGAGTTTGATGTCAACGTTGTACTCATACACATTGTAACCTGCACTTATAAATGCTTTTTTAATGTTTCCAAATGTTGAGGTATCGAGTGCACGAGATGGGCTTAAAATTTCGGGGTATTGTTCCATTCTCATTCCAATATTTTGTTTTAACTGCACCGCTGTGGTGATACTAGATTTATAGGGCTTACGGGTAAGATTTTCCTAAACATGCTTAATTATGTTGAGATCAGAGACCTATGCCGGTGTTTTGAGTAGTTTTGAACAGTTATGCATAAGCTACAGCTTCGCAACGTATTTCGAATTGTTGTTCTGGTAGAAACAAATTTGTTTAATTTATTTAAAATCTCACCATTTTGCTTCATATTTTGTTTTAAAATGTCCCAAATATTGAAATGAATCCATTTAACTGTCTATATAATGGATATACCCTACTCCTGCACTGGAATCACAACCCCCAACCAGTACCGACACTCCCCCATGCTTGAAAATAGCCTGAGTATTGTTAGGGAAAATTTATTAATAGGCTTACGTCAAACGCTAAGCTTACGGCCGCTATTCCAACTTGTCGTTAACTATAGAGAGGATTTTAACGGGCAGATAAATTGTTTTTCCTTATGTGTGGACAATATGGTAAAAGTGAGCGTTAAGCTAAAGTGAGGATCATACTATAGGTAACGTTTAAAGTTAAGTTTAAGTTTGAACTTACAATATTATAAATTATTTTCAATATGGCAACTTCGAACAACAAAAAACGAAACGCGTCGTTGCCTACTTCGTTTATAAAAACTTACAGTTCTCTTTAGCTAAATGTCCCTTTAACTAAAAGTCAAGTTTCACAGCACATTGTAATAATGCCCCTTAATGTATAAGTTATACTTTTTATAATATAATACAAATATTTAAAGACAATAAATGGATTTTTAGGTCTTTAACAAACAAATAATTGTTGGAATTAAATCGTATTGCCATTAACACGAAAATACTTGCAATCGATTTAACGACTATCTTCTTTAAGACATGCTACGATTTATGATTCACCTAGCGAGTGACAGTTGTACGGATAACATATGAAATTATATTTTTTTTTATTGGCACCTCAAACTAAGTGATAATATACTAAAAATCTTTGATATGTAAAATCTATATATATAAAAACGATGTTTGTGTGTTTGTTTGTTTGAAGTTTATAGATGGCTTAACAGCTGGACCAATTTTCTTGAAATTTTAACAGTACCTTCCTATAAAATTTAAAATTTATTTAAAAATTTCAAGTAGGCGAGGTGTCACTGCCCACATACCCAATAAATATTTAATATCGCATATCTCATGAACTTCAACAGCTAGAGTCCTCAATTGTGTATGGACAAAATGGGCAGACTTGCTGTAATGGGCGTGTCATCTCCTATAAAAATATTAAATTAATATATCTAAGAAAATATAACAGTTAGAATCCTAAAATTTTGTCGAATCCCCTTTAGTATCAATATGAATATTTCAGATAAAAATTCGCTGACTAGGAAAAGGGGCGTGGTACTTCCAATATGAATTAAATTTAAAACTTCTTATACCTATGAATAATTTGTGGAAAAAATTGCCGGACTATATGATATAAAAGATCGTGTACATGGAAAACTATTAGTGCTGGAATTTAGCATGAAGCACTTTGACACATATATGAACATTCCGTGTAAGGGAAATAATTCGACTCTATTTTTATATGAATTCTTAAACAGAAAGTCAATACTAAACATCATATAATGGATAAACTATTGCAGCTAAAGTCATGCGGATTGCCTGTTCATTCCAATACCTATTTCATTATATGTTTGGGACATGTGTACCTTAGGTACATATACTGCCTAAATTTATTAACTTTTTAAAGAACCAATTGTTACAAGTGGTTATATAATACAGACCAAACCTTTATGATCGGGTCATTTATAGTCACTCTAATAAAAAATATTAAATTAAAGTTTTTTATGTTAGAAATAAAAAAATTTTAACTGTTATGGTATATTTGTCTAATAGATTGGAAGGAAGTAATTAAATAGTACTATTAATCTTCTTCACAATTCATCTAAACGAGTTAAACATTTTTTTTTATTAAACCTGCACTCAAGGGATGACCCCTACATATGCAGTGCATTGTGCAGGTTTAGGAAAGTTGGAAAGAGGGAAGATGCGAACGGTAAGGCAACGAGTTGCTGTTGGTGACTATAAAATTGGCCAATGCTATACCTTCCTTCACCATTAGACAGTCTACAGCAATCGTCTCAAAGAAGCCCACAGTTTCTCACACCACTTATGTTGTGTGTGTTAATTTTATACAGAAGTCGACTCCGAACAACAGATTTTTGAGAAACAAGAAGATAAAGTGAAAAAATCGCCGAAAAAATACTTTTTGTATTTTTTTTTTTTTATTTCTGATGTCTGGCCTGGGACTCAAACCCTGGCTTTACGTCTAATAAGCTAGCACACTACCTACTAGACCACGGCGACACCAGTTATTTTGTGAGGGATCATATTGTGATAAATTAAAAGCCAAAAAAATACCACCTAAAACGCACCAAAAATTCATTTAATTTACAATCACAAATGGCTGGCGAAATTCCCGAAGAACGTGATGTTCGTCTGAGTGTTGAAAGGTCTAGAGCCCTCACATCTAGAGCTGCTGAGACTCAAGTTCAACGTAATGAACGTTTAGAAAAGGAAATAATACAATTGCAAAGAGCAGTAGCTACAGAAACACTAGATCAGCGAGATGTTCGTGTAGAAAGAGTGAGAGGCTACGAGTATCATCATCTAAAGCTTATCAACGTGGTGCACGTCTTAAACGAAAACGATTCCAATCGTTAAGTTCAAGAACTAGTGAGACAATGGATTAACGCAATGTACATCTAGAAGGAGAGAGACTACGAATCTCAACATCTAGAGCAGCTGAGACACCTGATCAACGTAATGTACGTCTTAGAAGAAACCGATCCCAATCATCAAGATCAAGAACTGATTAGACGCTGGATCACTGCGATGAGCGCCCAGAAGGAGAGAGGCTGGGGGTATCAACATCTAGGGCTGCCGAAGGTACTGTTAAAATTTAAAGAAAATCGATCAAGCCGTTTAGCCGTCTATAGACTTCAAACAAACAAACCCACAACCATATATATATAGATATCGATAGGAGTAGCGAATCACATCGGATTTTAGCTAGTTTACATACAAAAACTACATTTTAATGGCAACGTTTGGCATTAATTACTATCGGATTTTTGTTTTTTCTTAAAGCATACAAAAGGTATTTTATTTTTTGAACATGTCTGTGTAATTTATTTTTAGAAATAATAATTTGCTACTAAATCAAGATATTTTGCAGTATTTAAATAAACAAAAAGTTTTATTAAATGTTTAACGTTAATTTTGTATCCTTTGTCTCTAGCTATACTGATTCCATTATTAAATTGCGTGACGCAATTTCTAATTTATTCAGTATAAAAAAGTAGTTAATTTTTAACGATTTTTCTTTTAACACTCCCCTAAACTTTGCGAAAACGAAAACTGTAGCATGCATTTAAATAATTTTCTTATAGAAGTTATATATTTAGAAATACAATAGCCAGTAAGGAAATGTTCTAGTGAAGTTATTTAAATAAAAGACACAAATAAAAAAGAAAATTCTTTTTAACAATATTGTTACGAAAATAGAAAAATCCCGATAGTGGTGTTTTACTGTTACATCGCTTAACACTAAAATTATAAATAAAAGCTACAAAAACAGAACAGTACAGTAAACAAACTTGTTTACAAAGTAAGTAAACAAAAAAATACACCAACAACACTGCAATAAGAAATGTAAACAACGATGTTTACAAAAAAAATCTTTTAAAATCTCTAAAATTGGCAACTCTGGTAATTTAATAACGTGACATGGGTGTTGTCTGTAATACAAATGTTAGTAACTGTTTCTTATTTGCAAATATTTTTAAATTGAAATTAGTAGTCACCCTGTACTGTAAGAAATAAAAGATTATTTTTAGTCTGAGTCTTCTTATTTATTCATTTTTACTTTATATCGTGCTAGTAATGATAACGAGTGACAAAATGTATTATAAACTAAAGGTCTCCAACTGTTTCCGTGGTGTAGTGGTTATCACATCCGCCTAACACGCGGAAGGCCCCCGGTTCGATCCCGGGCGGAAACAAGAATAGTTTTTTTATGAATTTATTTTTCATTACAAATAGGACACAATAGTAAGACATACTTTCAAGCCTTAAAATTTATATTATATCAAATTGAAATAGTAATAATATATTTAGATCCCACCCAAGTCCAAGGAAAAATCAAGCTTTTACATTGTTACGATATTACCCTTTTAAAAACGTTTAAAATATGAGTTCGCAAATTGCAAATAAAATAAAAATAATTTTTTTGCTTAGTTTTAATTAAAATTCTTTATTATTTGCATAATTCTATATGCCAATGTTCACAACTTGATGTAAACAACAGCAATTGCTTTATTTGTTATTCCTCTTTACACGCTTTTGCGTAAAGACTAACAATTGTTCGACAGATCTTTATAGCGGGGATCTTCAAACCACTGATTATTCTCTACACAAGCACTCTGAATTTTTGCTGACTTGTTACCAACTTTGAGTTGCCTTTTATTTTTATATGTCAATGTAAACAGTTTGTTGAATGTTCTTGAAGTCTGATGTTCGTGACTTCGCCTTCTCAAAATCCCCGTAAATGTTAACATCGTTGTTTTATTGTTGTTTGTGTATTTTGTTTATATTGTTTGTTGTTGCATTTTTGTTTACCAACTTATCCCCTATTTGTTATATTATTTTGTCTTGTTCATCATGTAAACAAGTTCATTGTTTTTGTAGGTTTTGTTTACCAGTTTAATGTTAAACGAGGTAATATCATTTCCATTTTCGTAACAAAATTTTGATTGCATTCCTAACATAAATTGTTTTATAGGGAGGATGTACTACGAGCTAGTTTAACTATCTTTCTGAATATTTTCTAGTCTGATTTTTAATTGTAGGCAAGTTGACATCTTCCTGTAAGGTACTGATGATGAGATCTTATTTTTATTTACTTTTCCGGAACTGTACCCCAAAACATTGCTTATTATTTAGAAAGATCATTTGAATTTTATTTTCTATTTGTAACAACTTGCTCAGCTAACATGACCGCACTCATTATAAGTCAAACGACGAATCTGCAGTAGTAAGTAGGTAGGTTGAACGGAGGAGGTCAGTATCATATCAAATTATCTTATGCCTTACCTTCGTCGGCTTGCTATCTACCCCTCAATTGAGGCCAAAGGCCTAAAGATCTGGAAAATATGAATCGTTTAAGTATTGTTTTCTCCGTTTCTTAAATATCTTCCCTTGCTCTCAGATCAGCAATTGGGAATAGATTATCTTTCGTTAAAATCTACCATTTCATGAGCAATTACAAATCAAGTGATCCATCATTTCAACATCCTCTTAAAATTCTCTGCATTTTGTATTGTTTGCATGTTTCAGAAACATGTGTTCAAAGGCATTTGTAAAGTTAAGTGCCTCCCATGGACGCTCACCGTTGTCTTCACTAAGTATCCCAGTAATTATGACTCTCATAGTATTCTATGTGACTCGGTTTTCAGTGGTCCGAACTAATTTCAATTTTCACTGTTCATTCCTGGCGAATCCTTAATCGTTTCTTCCTATTTTAGGCATCAAAAACCCCAATGTGCAACGCCTAGAAATATTATTTATTCGAGTTAGACGTTTTCGGAAAATTCAATGGCCAAATATAACCTCGAATGTGGTAAGTCATTGACCCAAACCTAAATGAAATCAGCCGTTACACAAGTTGAAAAGGTTTCTCGAACAGCACATCAAAATAATTAAAAAAAAACATGTTACAAGATAGATGGAGGTGTAACCATTTAAAAGCTGTAAACTGTAATGTCGAATTATATATTGTTACGAAAGTGGAAATGGTGTTGTTAAAATAATAAACAAAAGCTTCAAAAACAAAACAATGGACTTGTTCACGTGAACAAGTAATAAGCAAAAATATAGCAACAAAAATATCGGACTTCTTTACATGATCAAAGAATAAACAAAAATATAACAACAACATAAGCATAAAAAAATATAAGAGATAATAGATGTAAACAACCAACAACAAAGTGCAGCGAATAAAAAAGTAAACAAGCAAAAACAAAAATGCATATAAGACATACAAACAACAATAATGAAAACATGTTGTTTACATTTTCGGATTATTCTCGAAGGCCGTCACACTGATGAGCTAGCGATATAAAAGGACAAGACAAAGCGAGCAATGAGGGAGTACTAATTAAGTTAGTCATGACGTCACGTTGGTTGCAGTGAGAATTAAATCAGTTGTGTGTGAAGACACGAGATCGAGCTATAATTCAGTCAGACATGTGTCCAGACAAGTTGCGTGTGAAGAAAACAATTGTTAGTGTTGTGCTTACAAAACGGTTGTGAGCAAATAAGAATAACTAACAAGTTTTGTTGCTTACAAAAAGGTTGTAAGCAGAGAAATATAACGAACAGCCACACATTGTGAAAGTCTCCGTTGTTTACGTGGAATATGTTCGAACAGTGGCACAAAAATTGTGTAGATAATAAAGAATTGATTGAAATCTATTTACGAACTAATATTTTTAACGTTTTTAAATGGTTATGTTGGCTTTAAAGGCTGCTGCCTTATTCTCATACATATGCGATTTCAGAAAGCTCTGCAAGAAGAAGTCTATGCGGTATTACGGTTAGTTCACCTAACTTGTGTAGAATATTCAATGTAATATGAGATATGTGGGACGTAGCTTTACCCTGTTGAAACCACATGTCGTTGGTGTTAGGTTATCCAATTCAGTCCAAGTCGCCGTAGTCTAGTAGGAAGTGTGTTGGCTTATTAAACGTAAAGCCAGGATTCGAGCACTAGGCCAGACATCAAAACAAAATACAAAAAGTTTTTCTTACGGCGATTTCCTCTCAGCAGATTTCTGGCAAATACTCTGGGAGTAAATAAAATTGCTATGAAAAGTTTCTTACAAATCTGTCGTTTGGAGTCGATTTTAAACTATAGGTCCCGACACTTATGTATAAAGTTAATACACACAACAATAATCCTTACGGAAGGGTTGTAATGACCAATTATATATGTATGTATGTAATATAGGCAAAAGTGCGATGGTAATCAACTTCCCATAGCGCTTGCTACTGATAGTGATGACCTAGCCTTGAAAGTATAGATCTTTGTTGCCGAATTCAAAATGATGTTGACTTCAAAATTAGCAACGAAATAAAAAATTGGTTTCAATCATACCAACTTAGTTGGTCGTTGGTTAAATGGTAACAAAAGTTTTTGACTCAACCAGCCAAACTAACCTATTCATTAAAGTAATTCCACTGATTATGTCCTTCAGCAATTTGTTTATCCTTCTCGATAAAAATATCCTCTTTCCACTTTAAATTCATTTTTCTTTTTTTTGGAGGACAACAAAACTGTTGTCAGTCAAAGTGTACAAATGTTTAGTTTTTAAATTGCTTTGTTTCGTCTTGTTTTGTTTTTCCGTTGTGTTTATATAGGAAACGGAAATATGCAGGCGGTGTATGTAATAATAATTTCCCGTAGCCTAATTACAAAGTCATTGAATTTTTGTTTTTGGAATTCGCTTTTGATTTTTTATAATTCCAATCACGTAATGCAATATAAGTTTAGCCAAATTCCAATTGCATTGCATTCTATTCCACCATCTATGTATGTACATACCAACAACAACAATAATAACAACATTGAGCAATTGACTTGCCTTTGTAAGTGTTAAAGTAATAATCTGAATTGACTTTTTCCATCTGTTCTGTACAACAAAACAACAATATGGGGAAACATAAGCGGGGATACATGCATACCACGTTCATATAGGCAAATATTGTTAGCACGTCTAGATATTATACCTGAGCTTATATGGCACACACACACAGAGAGAGAGAGAGATAGAGGCACATATCAATGCCTATCCATCTATAATATGTGGAAATTGTACCCCTCCCCCCAACAAATGTAAACCGAAATAATATAAGAATTTGCATATTTCATGAAAGTGATAGGAAAAATTGCACAAAACAAAAAGTCACATCAACACACCAACAAACAAACAGGAAAAGTTTTCGTAGGCAGGAAAATTTTTCACCACAAAAACAAAACAACACAATTGGCAACGAAAATCATAGCAACTTAAGGATAAAGTTAACGATGTATACCCTCTTCAGCCAACTGATTCTTTGCAATGAAGTCATGATTTTTTTTTCTGCAACGCTCAAACGTTTTTCGGTTACACAGGATCGCATCAAATGGGATTTTATGGGAGATGTCGCCTTATGCTGTTTGCAAACCCCTTTCCTTACACTATTTGGAACCCAATATCAACCAAGTAGAGCCGTGCGGCGTATTGATTCTCAAATTACGGCCGATAACTATACTTTTGATACAGTCAAGGAATTCATTTATCTTGGCTCCGCCGTTACCACCGAAAATGATGTCAGTCTGGAGATTAAGCGCAGGATTACTCTTGCCAACAGGTGCTATTATGGTCTCTCGTAAGACTAAACTAATACTCTACAAGACGCTCATCCTACCCGTGCTTCTTTATGGCGCAGAAGCATTGACACTATTAAGAACTGATGCACCTGCCTTGAGAGTATTCGAGAGAAAAGTTCTACGTAAGATCTTCGGTCTAGTGCGAGTTGGCGATGATTTTCGCATCCGATTCAACAGTGAGCTGTATGAACTCCTCAATGACATGGACATTGTACAGCGTATTAATATCCAGCGGCTGCGCTAGCTCGGCCATGTCGTTCGAATGGAGGAGGATGCTTCGGCGAGACGAGTATTTGATGCGGGGATCTGCGGAAGTCGGCGAAGAGGATGACCTTGTATTCGTTAGAAGGACCAAAGCAAGGAAGCCCTGTCATCGATTGGTGTGACCCACTGTTGTAGGCGCGCAAGAATAAGAGGCGCCTGGAAGGATGTGTTGCGGCAGGCCGAAATCCGTTAATCGGGTTGTTATGGCCAATTAAGTAAGTAATTAAGTATCAATCAAGTAGGTCAGAGTAAATGAATTGAATAACCACAGCTTGCAGCAAAGGTTTATCGGTTTCTTCGAACTCAAATTCTTACAACCTGCATTTAAGTGCCTATACATCTTTAAGTTAAAGACATCGCGTTCCCATTAGTAGTCAATTCCATTTCATATATCATCCTCAAGTCTTCGCAAAACATGTCTCATGCCTGAAAATTTTCTAGATGCCCGTTGTTGACCCTAATTTGGAATTATTAGCCTAAGGCTAGGTCCGACTGGAAAATATTATTACGTTTCAACCTTCTTAAAAACGTTAAAGATATGAGTTCATAGATTTCAAATAAAATAAAAATAAATTTGTATTTAATTTTAAATCAATTCTTTATTGTTCACACAATTCCGTGTGCCACCTTTAGAAATTGATTTACACAATAGCAATCTTCTTTAATTGTTATACTTCTTTCACACTCTTCCGCGTACGCAATAACAACTATTCGTTATTCTTCTCCGCTAACAACCTTTTTGTAAGCAACACCACAATATTCTCTTCACACAGAACGTGTCTGATCGAATTCTTACTGAATCCCGCGTGTCGTCTTCACACATGACTTACTGAATCCTAACCGAATCTCCCGTATCTTCACACACGACTGACTGAATTCCTACTGAATCGCCGTTGCCTGCTCCATTTTGCTTTTTACATCGCAGGATCAATAGTGTGATGAATACTCTCGAAGGAGGATGACGGCCTTCAGGAAGTATATAAAATGTAAACAAGTTGTTTTCACTACTGTTGTTTGTATTTCTTGTTTACTGTTTATCCGCTCTCTTTTTTTTGTACTGCGTTTTGTTGTTTGACTTCTCTGTCCGCTGCACCTTGTTGTTGGCTGTTTACATCTTTATCCCTCCTATTTTTTTTTATACTGATGTTTCTATATTTTTGTTTTGTTTTTGATCATCTAAAGAAGTCCATTGTTTTTGTTGCTATATTTTTACTTATTCGTTGATCACGTGAATAAGTCCATTGGAGCTTTTGTTTATCATTTTATACATGGTCTAGTCCATTGTGTTGTATATGGAGCTTTTTTTTATTATTTTAATAACAGCATTTCCATTTTCGTAACAATATAATCCTTTTCCTAACTTCGACATAGGTGTAACCGCATACACTAATGTGGGTCATATATTTGTTTAAATTGGAACCATCAGTTACTTCGAATCTAGCAATACTTATGGCATTCAATTCTGTCTCAAAATTCAGCATATTATCTCCACTAAACGTAATGAATCAATTTACACTTAAACAACGTTGGGATCTATTGCAAACTTGTTTTCAGAAAAAAGACAATTGGTTGAAAATTGCACGAAAATGTCGTAAAAAATTTAGTCGCAGAAGGACCCACTGTTAGTTAGTGTCCATATACGCAAGTTTATTGCTAAAGATCGTGAAACTGGTTTCATTGTTGTAGCGCACAGCCGAGAGCTTGCTCGTACAGTGCTTACACGCGAAAATATCGAAGCTGTGGCTGAGAGTATGCGTGAGAATCTTTCAAAATCAACTCGGCATCATTCTCAAGAATTGATCATTTCACCCCTAGCTTCTTTTTTACAATGTGCAATGGGTTCAAGACTTAAACCCCCATGACCATCCGCTTCCCTAGCTGATCTAACGAGAAACTACACGATAATGTCGATTTTGCCAAAAAAAAAAGATCAACTTTTTCATTTTTTTAAGCTTATTTTCATCTCGATGGTTGCGTTAATAAGCAATATTGCTGTATTTGGAGCTCAGAAAATCCATACGTTGTCTGACACAAACCAATGCACCCATTACGAGTGACTTTTTGGTGCGGCTTATGAAGCAGATGCATTATTGGCACATATTTCTTTGAAAATTACAACAGCGCAATCATTACGGTCAATGCAGACACCTATCACACCATGATTACTGATTTTTTTGTATACGCTGTTCGTGGTATTAACATGAACGATGTTTGGTTTCAACAGGATGGTGTAACTTGCCGCACATCTGATGCTACAATCGATTTGTTGCGTCCAACGTTTTATGGCCGTTTGAAGCTGCTATTTGATGCTGTTGAACTATTTTCTGTGCGCGCCGTTTAAGAAAAATCTTATGCCTACAAACCATTGACGAGATTCGACCCCATACACTCGAAAAAGTACACGAAAATTCTTCCGATCGAATAAGGTACATTTCTATCTGGAATAATTGTACTTCAGAACAAAAAATTAAATTTGCCAAAATTTTAAACCATTTTTGTTTCATTGTATTCTTAAATTTAAACTTTTAAATCACCCTCCCTATAGTAATCATGCCATAACACTAATTAAAGAGTGACCAGTAATCAATTCAAAAAACATGTTTAGATCCCATATCTGAATTCTATATGCATATTATCTCTTACGATCATAGAGGTTTTACATGTAACGTGTAGGTTTCCTACTCCATTTATCGAGAACTTATACTTGATTTCTCTCTCGGGTGATCTCTCTCAGTTGTAACAGGTAGAAAGGGTTTCGGATCATATGTTCATAATTATAGGAAGCTAAATGGCTGTCTAAGGTATCCTATTAGTGACTCGGTTTTTTTCATTCCTTACATTGTCATTCAGGCTGTCCAACATTTACCAAACAGAATGGAAGTTGTGTAAATATCATGCATGAATTTATGAGGAATCTTGCTCTATAGCGAGAATCACTTGGCTCATGATGGTGGAGAGACGTACTAACCAAATTCTCAAACTTGTTCTCAATGCCATCTCGATCACAATGGCAATGCTTACAGATCATTGCGTTATGAGAAGACACGCGAAAAAGTTGCAGCTCCCATCAAACGACTACTACCGAGGTTGGGGTCTACTGAAAAGGAGGAAACTGTTATTCAGTTTCTTTGCCAATCAGACCTCTCGCGAAGTGCAGATTTAGGTTACTTGACTCCTATTTCTTGTTGGCGGAGTTATCATCCCTTGATATCAAGGATGTAGCTTTGGTGATAAAACTTTCATGCAGGTTTCCAGTTTAGGGGAGTCGAACTTTTAGTGTGCAGTCTCTGCTGCACTGACCAACTTCTTCGATGAGCCCGGTTGAATTCAGTTAGCATAGAGATTGCGCTTACCCGTGGTATCACAACGGGCCGTTACCACTACAAGCTAACCTAATACCATGCATATCTTTCATATACTCGGTAACAGTTTAAATCGCCTCTCATACTGTGGCAAGTTGGGTATACATGCAGGTGTGCATGCAAACATGGTAAAGTTTCAGACTGTGGTGAACGTGGAGATCCTTGTCTTGCTGCATTCAAGTTGACATGCATCCTCCATGAAGCAATGTTCAATCCCCTGAACTTTAAATGCGTAGGACTTGGAATTCACCACGTAAAGTAGATATCCAATCAAAACTAAGCGTCGATAAAGTTCCCCTCAAAAATTGATGACTACGGCAAAAGTTTAAAGGACCATGATTTACCATTAGGCACATTGAACGTCCGCAGCTTTCACGCTCCGCCTAGCTGGCAGACGCCCTTATGAAATTGTGGACCGATGTCACTGTTGCATAAGAATTACGATGGATGGATAGGATAAGGATGCAAACAAAATTGATCACATTGTGATTGATGAAAGCCACGTCGCCAATGTGCGCACATTCAGATGTCTAGATATCGACTTGGACCAGCACCTTATAGCAGCCAACTTTCGATTGCGCATTAGCGCCCCAATTCTGCCTTAATTCATTATCATGTTACTGGAACATGTAGAGATAACGTGTTTTGTTCATAGTTAGCAGTGGTTAAACACTTCCGTTTCTGTATTCTGCAATTAACCTTAGACAGATAAATTGTGACTCTCTTCAAGAGATTTTTAAAAGAATAAACATTTTTGGGACAACCATGTGAGATGTAGTCTTTGGCATAAATTCCCAACATAATTCAAACACACTTCCACAGAGGCCTTATCAAACACTTACTGCCACTTCAATAGCGATCATTGTAGCTGATGGAAAGCATTAAATTTTCTGCCTCTACGTCACTGACTCCATTTATTAAAGTGTATTGAAATCTTCATTGAATTCAAATTGTATGTGAATGCGTTTGTATGCTAAAGATGTGTGTGTGTAGCTGTGTGTGTGGTCGTATGATGACATCTATATTAACTTTGGCGAAACATTTACTGAAAGAAGCCTAGTTCGAGGTTTTGCATTTACAATGTGACTCCTATTCCAAATCAGTTTTGTTGGTTATTTTCGCTTGTAAACACTATGCAATACGAAATGAAGAGCGAATTTAGTTAAAGCGACACATGAACACATGAACAATCAGTATGAACTTGTTCGCAATCAATGCTTATGTCGTTCATGTTAATACTACGAGTACAACTCGTATACGTTTCTTTCGTGCTTAATATTTTGGTGTTATTGTCGCTGTCGTTGTTGGTTTAAAACTTTGAATGTACGAATGCATCTTAACGACTTTAAGTCTCAATATGTATGGATGTATGGATGCCTGTGTGATGTCAACAGAAAAGTTAAGTATGGAAATGTCTAGTATGCGAATCCTTTTGTCTTTGCATTTGTGTGTGATGTGGGTGGGTATGTAAGACCTTTAAATGGGATTTGTGTGTATTTTTCTGTTTTAGCATACTCCACATGGTGTACTATGGTACGTGAAGTCTTGTTTTAGAATTGACTTTCAAGCCTGAAAAATATTTTTCGTAATTTTGGACTAAAAAGAACACAAATATGCATACGAACCTGTCCTTAAAAAGTGCTTAATCTTTGGGAAAGTACTTAAGTCCGACCGCCGTAGTTTAGAAGGTGGTGTATTCACTTATTAGCCGTGAGGTCAGTATTCAAACTCCAGGCCAGATACCTCCAACAAAATTAAACTTGAAAAAATATTTCTTTGACGACTTCCTGCCTCAACAGATTTTTGGCAAAAATTCTTAGAGTAAAAAAACCTGCAATGAAAAGTTTCTCAAAAAAAATCTGTCGTTCGGAGTTAAATTTAAACTGTAAGTCCCCCACTTATGTATAAAATTGACACACACTCTGAAAGGTGGAATGGTTCCATTCACCGCTTTGGTGAGGCCAAGGCTGTAGCTTTGGATATCTCAAAGGCGTTTGATAGGGCCTGGCATGAGGCTCTGGTATCGAAGTTAATTGGTTTTGGTGTCGGCACTATTAGAGTGATTATAGATGGCGTCTTTTCCGACGAGTTCAGGATAAATTCAGGGGTATCGCAGGGCTCTGTTCTTTCTCCTACTCTTTTTCTTATTTTTCTTTACGATCTTCTATCCATTAATTCGAATCCTATTTACTCTTTTGCGGATGACAGCAACATTTGTTGTTAATATTCATTTGATCGGAGGCCGAGCCTTTTGGAGATTGGGGGGAGGGGGTCGAACATGAATGTCGCACTTACTAAGCTGATAACAATCTCTGAGTTGGATTGCGCAAACAGAATCGATTTTAATGCGTCTTTTTGGCGTCTGGCTGGGTTTCGAACCCTGGATTTACGTCTAATAAGCCAACACATTACTTACTAAACTATGGCGACTTCACGTACCCACAAAGATGAAAATGAGCTTCATTCGAAAAGGTGTTTTTTTTTGTGGAAAATTGTCATCATTGTGTCAGTTTCTCGTTGGCCCAATAAAATTATTCGATTAATTATCTTCAGTGGAGATAATATACTGAAGTGACAGAATACTCAATCAGCTGTTCGGATTATGCAAACCCATTGTGCAGTTAGTGTGTATAATAAGTCTGTCTGTGTATATGATTAAGAATGTGAAACATTACGAAAAGGTTTTCAACTTCCGTTTAACATCTCTTTTTGATGCACATAGTTTGTATGGAGATGTCTATTCTGTCGTTTCATCTCTCTTTTTTCCCATTTTTTCTTATTTTTTTTTTTTTTTTTAATTTTCTCTCCGTTAAACAACATTTGCGAAATGTGTTCTTCAACACGTTTGGCATGCTAAATGCTACTCTGTTCGTTCGTTTTTGTGGATTTAGCAAAAAAAAGTCCTCTTTTAAAGATTTTTGCTGCGTTTTTTTCTCCTTTTTCCTGTTTTTTTTTTTTTTTTGTAGTTTTAAAATCAATGCGATTCGAGTAGAATTTAAACACATACTCGTACACAATTATACAGACTCCCAACGAATAAATGTATGCAAATCTGATGTTACAAAAAAAAAACAAAAAGAAAATCGGATTTAGCAGTTGAATTGTATAAAAGTTAAATGAATAGACAGTCAAGTTTTGAATGCAAAGAAAAGGTTATTGAGAGAAATTTAACGACTAGTTATGTATCCGCACAGTGGAGCTAGTGGGGAAAATATTTGAAAATTTTCAAAAATATAAAAAAAAAATTACATAGGGTGGACCATCTATCGGCTTAAATTGAAACCATCGGTTATTTCGCAATCTGACAATACTATTCTACCACAAAATTCAGTATATTAGCTCCTCTGAATAGATTTACGATTGAACAGCACGATGCACGATGATGTCGATTTTGCCAAAAAAAAAAAAATCATTTTTTCAGATGAAACTCATTTTCATCTCGGTGGGTATGTTAATAAGCAAACTTGACGTATTTGGGGGTTCAGAAAACTCACACTCAGTCTAATAGAAGCCAATGCAATGATTATTTGGTGTGGCTTGTGGAAAGGAGGCATCAATGGCCCATATTTCTATCAAAATGAGGGTAACGCAACCATTACGTTCAATGGAAACACCTATCGCACCATGTTAACCGAATTTTTTGTATCCGCTTTTCATGATTGATGATGTGAACGATGTTTGGATGGTGTAACTTGCCACACATCTCATGCTACAATTGATTTGTTGCGTCCAGCGTTTTACATCCATACATAATTGATCATTACAATCCTTCAGTCAGGATTATTGGCCTAGTTTCTCACACCACTTATGGTGTGAGTGTTAATTTTATACATAGTGGCGGGACCTACAGTTTAAAGTCGACTCCGAACAATAGATTTTTGAGAAACTTTTCATGGCAATTTTATTTACTCTCAGAGTTCTTGCCAAAAATCTGCTGAGAGGAAATCGCCGATGAAATATTTCTTCGCAATTCGTTTTGTTGCTTCACATCTAATAAGCCAACACGCTACCTACTGGACTATGTCGACTAGTTGTCTATAACAATCAATATTATTTCCCGAAAAAAAGTTTTTGCCGACCCTTCTTATCGTCTTCCATACAGTTCTCACTCAAAATAGCACTAATTTTAGTAAAGTGCTGACTTTCAACCTAACGCTTGCTAAAACTGTAGCGATGCATGTTCTACTCAAAAATAGACCGATTAAGGGCTACAAAATTAACGTTGGGGATCAATAAGGCGTGACTCTTTGTATATCCGTACTCTTAACACCTCGGTAACAGTGTGCTCTATCAAAAGATTGGAAAAAAGTAAGCCCTTTAGTTTGTATTGTGTTGGGAAACCTACAGTGAGCGCCATAAGTAAGTCAACACCCATTATAATTTTAAATTTTCTATTACAAAAAATATATTTGTAGCACAACAATAATTTTGTTTTTTGTTTTTGTTTTAACATTTCATAAGTAATAAATAAACGTTTTTATTTTTAGAAATTTATTCGACTATTCTCATTTACTTTTCATGCTATCCTAAGAAAATGAATTATATCAGTGGTATTTACATACTTTTGGCGCTCACTGTATGTGATGTGAGAAATCAGGGTTGTAATGACCAACTTTGTTTGTATTGCATTTAAATGAAGACGGGAACAGGAAAGAAATTGTTGATGCAATGGATAAAAGGCTAAACAACACCAGCATATGTGTCCGTTCCAGCTGATTAGATAGCATTTTCCCCTTGTACCAAAGATCAGCAATGAATCGTTTTTCCGCTACTCATAAGCACTAATGGAATTTTGTGTATGAATGAATCAAAAGAATTGAAATTCAACTACTCTCATTCATTCATACTCGCTACAACATTGATTTATAAGTGTAGGTTACAATGAGTATGAGTACAACGTTGACATCAAACTCACAACATTCGAAATATGTTTGATTCATACGCATACTCATTCTGATTCATAAATTTAGAAAAATTCTTATAATACTTATAAGTGATTCGAATCATTCATCAAAATTTACAGCCTTTGTTTCTGCTGCATATACAAAAAAATAAGAAAGGAAAGCCAAAGACAACAAACAAAGCGTACATACAATCTTCTTGTGAGTATTGCGGTGCTCGTACGCGAATCATATTTATTTTGTGCTTCGTGTAAATTTTAATAACATCATGCATATTGTTAAATGCAAGTACGACGAGTACTTCCAACTTTGAGTATGAGTAGTATGAGTATCATATTAAAATAAGTATGAATGCGTACAAGTATCAGAAATTATAAGTATGACTCGAATCTACTCATCGTTTTGAATACTCGTTGCTGATTTCTGGTACATATAGCGGTGGAAGAAGTAATAAAATTTTGTTCATTGAGATTTTTTAGTGACATTAATATCCAATTGATTATAAGTACAAGTAGTAATGAGTATGATTAAAACGTTGACATCAAGCTCACAACATTCGAAATATGTTTGGTTCATACGCCTACTCATTCTGATTCATAAATTTAGAAAAATACTTGTACTACTTATAAGTAATTGGAGTGGCTCGAATCATTCATCAAAATTTACAGCCTTTGTTGTTGCATATACAAACAAAGAAGAAAGGAATGACAAAGACAACAAGCAAAGCACACACAATTTTCTTGTGAGTATTGTAGTGTTCGTACGCGAATCATACTTATTTTGTGCTTCGTATAAGTGTTAAGTAGAGACGAGTCGAAGTCAATAACATCATGTGTAGTGTTAAGTATGAATACAACAAGTAGTTCCAACTTTGAGTATGAGTAGTATGAGCATGATATCAAAATAAGTATGAATGCGTATAAGTAGCTGAAATTATAAGTATGACTCCAACCTACTCATCGTTTTGAATACTTATTGCTGATCTCTGCCTTGTACCATGTTTATGAACAATTGTGTCAATTTTTTTAACTTCAGTGAATTACAATCGAATTATTCCTTAGACAAAACACATTTCCATTTCATTGGATACGTAACATGCGAATTTCACTTACGCAATACAGTTAGTCACACTGTCTTTTGATATTTCAGGTTTGTGAGGAAATGACAGGAAACGGAAATCGTGAATTGCATTGTTTTACATACGTTTTCGGTGTTAGTAATCGAAATTGAATGCATTGTTTTTATTTTTGCCTTTTGTTGTTTTTTTTTTTTTTTTTTTGTTCGGCATTTAGTTTTTATACAGAAATTCTATTGTTTTCATCAATTTTTCTATTACATTTCAGTTCATTTCATTTCGTTCGATTTCTTTCTTACGAACGATGCGAACAATAATAGTTCGTTCGAATGTTTGTTTGCTTAGATGATAGTTTGGTTGTGGTAAATATAAAGATTTAGTTCAGAATCCTATTTTTTTTGCATTTTTTTTTTATTTCAAACATGGATAAATGACATAGGCTTTGTTTTTCGTTAGCATACGACTTTTCGTATGTGTTTTGAAAGCAGCCAAACTGACATTTCGCAATGATTGCCTTTCGCTTTAGTTGTTACGAAATCAAATTCACCGAAATACATTGACATGTTGGCATAGAGGACTACGGATTCGTTTGAATGTTTGAAAATATTTGCACACGTATTTATGGTAAAACATTTGTTTGTTGGATTTCGACGATACTCTAGTATTGTTTTACGCTAAGAATACAAAAGAAAAATTTCTCCCTGACACACACAAATCATCAGAACCTCTGTTCTATGCTATATGAAATGAACCAAATTTTTTAAAGAAGATTCTCCACTAAAACAAAAAAAAATGTAAAATAATATGAAAAAAAAAATTAAGCAACAGAGAAGATATGATGATGTGGGAGGTATGGATTAGCTACAGCATGGTATAGAATATCAATGATATCATAACATAATTGTACATACACACATACATACATACAGATTTATATGGTAAAATAAAGAAAAATATTTTACTAGGTTGTCCCTTCAATACTAATAGAACCAAATATAGTAGCATAGCTATGACATTATTTGTGTTTAGTTTAAATAAAATTCTTTATTATTTGCACAATTCTGTGTGCCACTGTTTACAACTTTATGTAAACAACAACAATTGCCTTTTGTTGTTATTCATTTGTTGTTATTTGCATAAACAATAACAGTAACTAGACAATTGTTCGACAGATCTTTGTAAAGGATTACATTCTGCAAACACACCGTGACTTCACACAAGACTGACTGAACTTCACCAACTCCGTTACCTGCTTTGTATTGCTTTTTATATGGCAGAGAAAATAGTCTGATAGGTGTTCTTGAAAGCGAATGTTCATGACTTCGCCTTCTCGAAATCTCTATAAATGTAAACATAGTTAATTATTGTAATGTTGTTTGTCGTCGTGGTCTAGTAGGTAGTGTGTTGGCTTATTAGACGAAAGACCCGGGTTCGTATCCTAGGTCAGACATCAAAACGAAAAATATTTCTTCGGCGACTTCCTCTCAGCAGATTTCTGGCAAAAACTCTGGGAATAAAAATTGCCATGAAAAGCTTCTCAAAAATCTGTCGTTCGGAGTCGACTTTAAACTGTAGGTCCCGCCACTCATGTATAAAATTAACGCACACAACATAAGTGGTGTTAGAAGGCTATGTCGTAAACAAGTTTGTTTACTGTATTGTTTTGTTTTTGTAGTTTTGTTTATAATTTTAATGTTAAGCGGTGTAAAAGCAAAATATCAGCATTTAGATTTTTGATTTGCGTAACAATATTTTGACGCATGTTTGATTTATTTATAAGCGTCAATGGTCAGATTTGGCTTTTAATGCATTTGAGATTCAAGTTGCTCCGTTCAAGTGGCAAATGTCAACCATCACTTATTTAGAATCTGGCAATAATTATGTCACTCTATTCTGTCACAAAATTCAGTATATTATCTCCATTGAACGTAATTAAGATTTAAGATTGGACAACGTGGCTATTTATTGGAAATTTATTTCCTAAATAAACACAATTTTTCGGAAATTGCACGAAATATCATACAAAATTGTTCACAGAAAAGGACTAACAATGATCGGTATACGCAAGTTTATTGCTAAAGTTCGTGAAACGGTTCTCATTGTTGATGATCCAAGACGTTAGTGCGCTCGTACAGTGAGCACAACCGAAAATATTGAAGCTGTGTCGGAGAGGGTGCGTTAGTATCCGTCAACATCAACTTGTCATCCTTCTTAAAAATTGAATATTTCAGGCACCAGTGGACGTTTGCAAAAAGATCTCGGTATGACGCCTTATAAAGAGCAATTGGTTCAAGAGTTGAAGCTGCACTCGTTTTCGCTTCGCTGATGATGTCGATTTTTCCAAAAAAATCATCTTTTCGGTCTACACGTAGTCTTACAGAAGCCGATGCACTTATTAGGAGTAATAGTTTGGTGCGGCTTGTGAAGCAGAGACATTATTGTCCCATATTTCCTTGAAAATGAGGATGGCTCAACTATTACGCTCAATGAAGGTACCTATCGCACCTTGATAACCAATTTGTTCGTACCCTCTTATGGTATTGATTTGAACGATATTTGGTTTCAACATGATGGTGCAACTTGCCATAATGTCACATGCTACAGTCGATTTATTGCATCAAACGTTTGAAGGCCGTTTAATTAGTCGAAATGATGATGTCAATTGGCCACCAGCTGCGTTTTGACAGTTTTGAATTGTTTTCTGTGGGACGCCGTTAAGGAAAGGTGTTATGCCGACAAACCAGAGTTATTTCAGCATTCGAAGGCGTACATTCGTATCGACATTGCCGAAATACGATCCGATGCATTCGAAGGTACTGGTACGATCGAAGAAGGTGCTGTGAGGCCAGGTGGGGCAACCATATGAATGATATAATATTCCATTTCTAACCGAAACAATTTTACTTTACAACAGAAAAATAAATTTGACAAAATTTCAAACCGTTTTTGTTTTATAAATTTTTTTAAATAATTTCGGGAACTTCCTTCCAGAAGCAGTGATAGGTTGATGGTAGTACTGGTGGTAGGCGGTAGAGTTATAGAATGATACGACTGATTTACCACACTCGTAGAGCAGCCTTATTTTATACTGAAGATTATTCCGTTCATTTCTAATAATGTTATCCTCAATAGTGGAAGCATTCGTGGTGCCATTGTGGAGATATGACCATATACACTCGGAAAAGTGCTCGAAAATTGGTGCGATCAATTGAGGTACTGTGATAATAGTTGCGGCAGTCGCAAGTGGTGTAAGAAGCTATGTTATTTGACCAAATTATTTATGTACGTATTAGAGGTGTGCACAAGGCATATAAAATTTTTCTCAAGACCGAATATTGATTGTAGCTGCAAATATAAATAAGTGTGAAGCAAAGTTAGAGTACAAAAGAACAACTGCACTCGTAAACCATTGCACAACAGTATAAAAGGGAGTTGTGTGAAGAGTGCAACAAAAATATTGTACTCTTCATAGAGGCATATCATGTATTTCTTTATTTGCTCTCGGCAACCGAACATCTTCGTCGACGCCAGCATTGCCAGTAACTTTTTTAAACTTTTTATTTCTGGGAAAACATTTTTTTTTGAGCTTATGGCTAAAGTGGTGAAATGATGTATGCTATAATATTTTTGTTTTTTAACGCAATTTTATTTTCATTTTCCAAAAATATAGTAGTGAAATTATAAAAAAGTAATAAAAATAATAAAACCAAAAACAATTCATACAAAACAGACTATTTTTGTAATTATTAATCTTTTCTTATAAAACACCCGCGAACGTAAAATCGTAACCTACTTATAAGAATGAATAAAAAAGGTCTGAATGTTTTGCTCTTTGTTTACTCGCCAGCATTGCCATTTAAACTTTTTATTTCTGGGGAAAAATCTTTTTTTAAAAATACAACTTTTTTCTGCACTATTGATATTCGTATGGCAATATTGAAAATGTAGCTTCAGTAGTAAAATATGCTCTTACAACACAAAGCATAGTTCCGTTACTTCATAGGCAAACGAGTGCTGTTGTATACATTGAAGAAATGAGAAATACACATTTCAGTGCACTCGTAAAATCAAAAGCAACAGAAAAGAGTACACTACAGCATTGCATTCGGTGAAGGGTAAGCTAGTCGAATGTTTTGTGCATACCTCTAGTATGTACGTATGTATGTATTTTGAATATTGGAGTTCCTTCTTTAAGGACCACCCTAAGATGTATGACTGAAAGTATATTTATTTTGTTTTCATGTTTGGTTCATGTTTGTCTCAAAAAGATGGATGTGTTGTGATAAGAAACACAAGAGTACGAGTACATTCACATGTAATGTATATATGTATGTACATATGTATATGTATATTGAACATTGTACATATTAATATTGTAGTATAGTTTTAATCCTTAGTTGTCAAATTTTGTTTAAATTAAAAAAAAATATAAAAAAATTTTTCATTTCAGCACAATTTTGTTGTGTAAAACTAATCGAATTTTGTTGACATATGGATTGTTTTCATTTTCTTTTTCATTTTCATTTTCTAATAAATTTAATTTTTTTTTTTATTTTTTTGTTAAACTATTATTTAAATATTAAAGAAAAGTAAAAAAAAAAAATCTTATTCTTTCAACATTGCCAGTAAGAATGATTATCCGGAGCTTACCTCCATAAACCAAATGGGTTTTAAAATTTTCTTCTTTTTCTTTAAGGTTATAAATAATAACGGTTTTTAAAGCTTTAGTTTTATTCAACATTGGCAAGTTTTTGTTTGTTTTTTTCTGAAATTCTTTTTTAGTTTATTTTCATTTTTAAAAATTGTTTCACTTTCGACTTCATGTTTTTTAAGACACTCTGTTTGCTAAACTGAAAAGTATTTTTTGAACTTTTTATAGTCAAGTAAACCCAAGCAAGACATCTAAATTTTTCTTTTAATAATACTTCTTCGTTTATCCTTGTTCTTCTTCTTCTTCTTTTCTTATTCTACATTTAAAATTCTTCTTTTTGTTGTTATTGTTGTTGTTGTCTGTTTAATTCTTTTTCTTTTGGATATTGTTACTCTGTTGGTTTGCAGCCTGTTGCAGCAATAAAATTTACCAACACTTTCAACTTTAAGGCGACAATAAGTCTACTGTACATATATATGTCTATGCATGTATATGAATACTTGTAAGTCTGTATCAATGTATGTGTGTATGCCATGGTTATAGAATTTATTCAATTTAATTTTATGATGATTGAAAAATCAACACAGTAATTTTGGCGCCATTGTCGTCTTGTTAACTAAAAACAGAAAAAAATGAATCGTTTTAAGATTCAACAGGATAACGTATAAATGCATACCGATTATTGAATGCATGTTGTGCTATATCATATCCTTAAATGATAATTAAACAGCTGGAAATCCTATGCTACCTGTTTTCAAAAGATATATGAATAGAGAAAATTAAAAAAAAACTTACATTAAATTTTTATTGTGGTCACGTCAAAACTATTGTATGTAATTCCTCCGCTTTCCATTCTCCCTCTCCTTCCCTACATTCCTATATCCTCTATTTCCTTCCTCCCCTAAGGACAATGTACAGAGGGTCAATTTCGACCTCCGGGTACTGTGTTTGTCTTGACCGACAGGTGCACCTCTAACCTAACCTACAATTGGTACACAGCTGGCCTCAGAGCAGCTCATTCGGTCGGACCAATTTTCGTGCACTTTTTCGAATGTATGGAGTCGCATCTCGGCAATGACATGGCGCATGTTAACCTTCAAATGTAAAATTGTCTCTGGTTTATCGGCATAACACTTTTGTTTAACGGCAGCGCAAAGAAATTACTCCAACGTTATCAAATCGCAGCTCTTTGACGCAGCATCTTGACGCAAACGCAATAAATCGATTATGGCATGAGATGTGCGGCAAATTGCATCATCCTGTTGAAACCAAACATCGTTCACATAAATATCTGTGCTTGTCTTGATCGACAGGTGCACGTCCTCTAACCTAACCTAACCTAAACTAAAAAAATTCAACAAAACATTAAAGACCATTATTACAACTTCCCGTTAAAGTTGGGTTTAGTTAAAGATGACCTTAAAGATCACTTTAGCTAAAGTTTACTTTAACAGTACTTAATAAAGGGTCCCCCAAATAATTTTTTTTGAAAATGCTTTAAATAAAATCTACGGAATATATTCTTAAATTTCTTTTTTTATTTTAAAATACAATCCTTCCGGTTAATAATGGAAAATAATTTCATTTAAATGGCTGCCTCGGCTGGCCATGCAGTAGCCTACACAATCGGTTCAATTTTGAAGCACATTATCGATTGTGTGCAGCTGTATTTCACCAATGGCTTCACGAATATTATCCTTTAAGGCGTTAATTGTCTCTGGCTTGTCGGCGCAACTCTTATCTTTGACGGCAACCCATAAATAATAGTCCAACGGTGTCAAATCGCAGCTTCAAAGTGGCCAAACGACATCAGCTCTGCGGCTAATAATGTGATATTCAAAAACAGGGCGCAAAACATCGCATGTAGCTTCAGCTATGTGGCACGTAGCGCCGTCCTGTTAAAACTAAATGTTGCCAATATCCTCCTCTTACAATTTTTGTGAACAAAAATTCGTTCAACATGGCCCGCTAACGATCGCCATTGAATGTAATGGCCACTCATTAGGTCAATTATGCCTCTGGACCAAAATCTGCACCAAACAGTGAAATGCCACAATTTTGCATGTTTACATAGCCGCTCACAATCAGCTGCACACAATCAATAATGTGCTTAAAATTTGGTCCGATTGTGTAGGCTACTGCATGGCCAATCGAAGCAGCCATTAAAATGAAATTATTTTCCATTATTAACTGGAAGGATTGTGCTTTCAAATAAAAAAAGAAATTTAAGAAAATATTCAGTAGGTTATTTTTAAAGCATTTTCAAAAAAAAAAAAGTTATTTGCCGGACCCTTTAGTTAAAGGAACCGTTAGTTAAAGTAAACTTTAAGGTCATCTTTAACTTCTTTTCTTTATTACAACCTAATGATAAAATAAAGTTAACTTTTTCAAAAATATGGCAGTGCCCAATTAAACAATTCTTTTTCTTTAAAGTAGTGGCAACGATATTTTTGAAGTTGCCATATTGAAAATAATATATAATACGGCAAGTTCAAACATAAACTTAACTTTAAAAGTTAAAGGTATGATCATCACTTTAGCTTAACGCTCTCTTTTACCATATTGTCCACTTATAATAACGAAAAACAATTTATCTGCCCGTTAAAATCCTCTCTTTAGTTAAGTTGTAATAATGGTCTTAAATTTTGTAATGAAAATTCCGTCCAGTGTGAGAAATCTGTTTCAGAGATCGAGAAATTATCCTTAAGGAAGAAATTCATTTTTGACTCAATAAGTTCGTTAAAAAAATGGAATTGCAGAATATGCTGCGAAGGGTTTACAATGCACACCGAAAGATCCAGTGTTTGGTGCAGTTTGTAGGCAATGGTATCAGTGGAAAGTTTTTGTTCAAGAACTATTAAAATTTCAAGGCATTATGCTATGATTACTGATATTTTTTAACAAATTAAACTAGGTTCGTATGTAGTTTTAAAAAAACCAATGACACATTCCACACGCCACGCGACGTTTTATACAGTGGACAGTAAAAGTCTTAGTACTCCAATATATTTCGACAAAAATAGTCCCCATAGGTTTAATACTCTTGCACAATGTCCCGATATGACTTCAAGAGAGTATTTATGAGATCATCTGAAAGAACGGTTACGTAATCACTAAATCTCAAACAAAATTCAATCGATAAACTTGCTTATGGTGCCACCAGAAATCATTAAACAAAACTTGTACATTCAATTTTAAATAAGTTAAATGGAAGGCTTGATCTTAAAAATTATTCTACTAAATACAATACAATATTTTCATATATTAGGCCTTGTAATCTTGAAATTACTACGGGTTCCCCTAGAGTCATCTGAAATTGTTTTTTATTGAAAAACTTTCAAAAGTGGTTTGTTTTATAATAAAACAGAAATAAGTTAATAAAATAAATTAGAAACTATATATTTTTATACATATTGTTGGTTAAAATTAATGAAATTGTCATAATATATTACCGTACTACGACTTTTGGTGTCCACTGTATATAGAGCTTTTGACGATAACAGGACATCCAGTCTTATTAAAGTGTTGACATATAATTAATAGGCAATCTAAACAGATTTTTCACAAATGTTGGACTTGAAATTTTCAATACATACATAATTGGTCATTACAAGTCTTCAGTCAGGATTACGACCTAGTTTCTCACAACACTTGTGTGTGTTAACTTTATATAAGGGTGGCGGGACTGAATGACAGATTCTTAACAAAGTTTTCATTGAGAGTTTTTGCCATAAATCTGCACACAGTGAAATAATTAATGGATTTAAATTAAATTATCAGACTTACAAATATCTAGTCCGTAACAAGTCAATGTGGTATTGCCCAATGTAGCTTCAACACAATTTTCTTCCGCTATTCCTATACCGCATAATAGGATATGCGTGTATTGTATTTCGCTCTAAGCATGTATTTTCATTCAAGATCGCCTTGACTATAAGAACATTTGCATACGTACACACATACATACTTAAGCAGCTTTGGTCAAAATAATAGCAGCACAAATAATAATGTGATGATTATTATTGATAATTTGTTCAATACCAGCTTATTAAAGCTGCGAATGCTTAAATCAATTTATTTATTACGGCACGTCTAAAACAGGTTAGGTTAGGTTAGCGGGTTGCTTGTCTTTTACAGCCAAGTTTACTCGGGGGCTTATATGGCTCATTGTTTTACCCAGTGTGAGGTAAGCCGCCTTGTCAGGATATGTTAGAGTTGGGTTTGAACAACCCTAGCTTCCAATGAAACCGACCAGTTCCCTTAGTGGCATGTTCGCCTCCATGCACAGATCTTGAAACGTTCTGTCACCCAAAACCTGATGACTTTTGTTCTGAGACGCAAGGCACTTTCATAAAATGTGTTGTACTGATTCCGTTTCTTCAACATCATGGCAGCATCGACAGTAATCGTGATGGGGCAGAGCGATCTTGTCAGCAAAACTGTAGTGTAAAAAATTTCTGTTAGAATAAGAACCGTTCTGTTGTCGAACTCAAATAGTTCCCCAGATCTTCCATTGTACAAAGCTGGTCATAGTAGTTTTGAAATCCGGAAACCAGGTATATTGGATCAACCACGGTTTGTTCAATTCCATACTATCCTTTCCAATTTTTGCAGTGTCTTTTTCTTGCATCTCCGATCCCTTCTGTGCCAGTTCGTCTGCTTTTACGATCAGCACAGTGTTCCATAAGAACTACTAATACAACAGTTTTCTAATTCGCAAACAGGTTTGTTGGCTTTCACGGTGCTTTTTCCAATTTTGAAAAGTATTCTTATAGAGGGGCATATATATCCCCTCTATCGTAAGCTCCTCAGACATTTCCGATCCCTTCCTTGCCAGTTTATCAGTCTTTTCTTTTCTCTCTTTGCCACAGTCTGGCGTGGAATCCATTAGAGGAGGGTGTTGCATCCACCTATACGGTGTAGAGAGTCCATGCAACTCCTGATGTCCTTTTGACTTGACGAGTAGGGATTTCAGCGCTTAACAATCCTCCTTCGAAAGAGGTAGGTAGCAAAAATTTTCACCTGCAATACACTAACATACTTAAATAATCTGAATAACCCCTTCAGTACCAGATTAGCTGAATAGACTGGATGTGGCTCTAGCTCCACATTCCATTTTTTAGCCATCAGCGAAGATCGTTATATCACCGTTACCGATGGCAGGTTCAGCAATCCATTCTTCGCATATGGGCGTAGGAATTTTGTATGTTCGTCCGTCTATTTAACATTTACACGAAGCACAAAATAAGTATGATTCGCGAAGAAGATTGAGTATATACTTTGCTTGTTGTCTTTGTCTTTCCTTTCTTCTTTGTTTGTAAATGTAACAACAACAAAGTCTGTAAATTTTGATGAATTATTCGAGCCACTTGAATCACTTATAAGTATTATAAGTATTTTTCTAAATTTATGAATCAGAACGATTAAGCGTATGAGTCAAACACATTTCGAATGTTGTGAGTTTGATGTCAACGTTGTACTCATGCTCATTGCCATTTATACTTATAAATCAATATTTTAGCGATTACGAATGAATCAGAGTAGTTGAATTTCAATGCTGTTGCGTCACTCATACTCTAAATTGCATGAGTGCTTATGAGTAGCGGAAAAACGATTCATTGCTGATCTCTGGTATGTAGGTCCTCGGTTTCAGCTATGCGTGCAGCTGGTTCAGTAGCAAAAATTTTCACCTGCAATACACTAACATGCTTAAATAATCTGAATAACCCCTTCAGTGCCAGATTAGCTGCATAGACTGGATCTGACTCTAGCTCCACATTCGATTTTTTAGCCATGAGTGAAGATCGTTGTATCACCATTATCGCTGGCTGGTTCAGCAATCCATTCTTTGCATATGGGAATTTTGTATGTTCGTCCGGAAATAGAACCTGGGACCATATAGCCACACCTAAAACCGGAGTGAATTATTTACTTACTTAATTAGCCATAACAACCCGATTAACGGATTTCGGCCTGCCACAACACATCCTTCCAGGCGCCTCTGCTTCTTGCGCGCCTACGCCAATTGGTCACACTAATCGATGACAGGGCTTCCTCGTTTTGATCCTTCCAACGGATACAAGGTCGTCCTCTTTGCCGACTTCCGCAGATCCCCGCATCAAATACTCGTCTCGCCGGAGCATCCTCCTCCATTCGAACGACATGACCGAGCCAGCGCAGCCGCTGGATATTAATACGCTGTACAACGTCCATGTCGTTGAAGAGCTCATTTAGCTCACTGTTGAATCGGATGCGAAAATCATCCCCTAATTCGCACTGGACCGAAGATCTTACGTAGAACTTTTCTCTCGAATACTCCCAAGGCAGCGGCATCAGTTCTTAATAGAGTCCATGCTTCGGTGCCATACAATAGCACGGGTAGGATGAGCGTCTTGTTGAGTATTAGTTTCGTCTTACGAGAGAGGTCTCTGCTACTCAATTGCCTATTGAGACCATAATAGCAGCTGTTGGCAAGAGTAATCCTGCACTTGATCTCCATACTGACATCATTTTCGATGGCAACGGCGGAGCCAAGTTAACTGTATCAAAAGTATAGTTATCGACCGTAATTTGAGAATCAATGCACCGCACGGCTATAGCTTGTCGATAACACATACTTTGTTTTGCCCTCATTTACTGCCAGACCCATCTTCTTAGACTCACCGGTGTGAATTAGTCTAGAATAAATTACAGTCGGAAATATGATAGAAATAAAATGTTAAACTTTTGCTGTTAAAGTTGTTTGTTAGTTCCGTAAAATTTTGTTTAAAATTAATTCAGACAACATAGGTGACGTGATAAGCTAGAACGTAATCCTGACTTTCATAAATTCAATCTTACAGTTGCGCTATTATTTTTATGGCTGCTGCTGCTATGAATATTCAAAGCTATTTACGTAAATAAATAAAAAACAATAAATAGACGTAGTCCATGTGATTTGTACTAACGTTTATACGTTTATATGCGTTTCTCAGCCATAACGAGGACAAAGTAATTTTTTTTCTGGATTTTTTTTTTTTCAAAATTGTTTGTTTCGTCCTCTATATACTAGAGTTTTTGTGTTGGCCTTTCTCTATTTTTATTTGAACAATGACCGATGATGTTGCATGCAGTTGCAATTTGTTGTCCAACTTTTTAAATTTAGTTGTTGGCGTTGTTGTCATTGTCATTGTTTTTTTTTTGTTTGTTAGATTGAAACAAACAAACAAGAATAACTCACGTTGACGGTGTCACGTTTGACGCATGTTGACAGAGGTTTCAAAACAAAACTTTTGAAGCCGTACTTCAAAAAACCCAAACACGAATAATATGAATGGAAGGGGAAAAAAAAAGTTCGAATCAACTGGAAAATTTTTCGAACACGATTGTTTACAGAGATTATGCAACTCTTCTGCCTTGTTGCAGAACAGCGTTAAAGTTTAATAAGTTTAAATTGTACGTACGTCTGTATGCAACGTCAGTGGTCCGTAAGTTTTTTAATAAAAGAAAACTTACTGGATACAAATTGTTTTTGACTCGTACAATGGCAAAACAAAAAAATAAAAGAAAAGAACAAAAACAAAAAGAAAAATTTGTTGAAAATTGTAGTGATGCTGCATACAATCCTATGAAGCATATGTTGGATTGCGTAGGTCAAACATTTTTGAAGATTCACAAAACCTTGATGTTCTTCATTTTAATAGTTTTTCAATTAATTACAGACGAGTGTGTTAAGGGAAATTAAAGTTTAAAAACAAATAAGAAAGTTACATGCTAAGTCCCTTATGACCAGGGCAAGGATTTTAATGCAAATGCATGTTTGTAGTCGGTACCTCAAAATTACTTTTGACAATATATTTTTTCAAATCGAAGAATTTGCAACAAAATGGCACCGGTTTGTTGTTGCATATTTTTGCATATTTTATAATAAATGCATATTTTGCATATTTTTCTTATAAGTGCATATATTTAGCATATTTTACTATTTTATTGTATATTTAATTTTCTTTTGGAAATACTTATTTTGATGTCAATACATCATGTTTACAAAAATCTCATTTTACCTTCATTCAAATAATATTTTTATTTGTTCGAGTACACGAAATAAATTTTGTTCACTATTTATGTTACTCAATAGGAAAAATTTGCCTGTTCGTTAAATGCGATGTTCGTAGAATCGAATGGTCGTTAAATCGAATAACTACTGCATAAATATCTCTATACATAAAAAAAATAACGTGTATTCTCGTCATCGCTAAACGCAAAAACTACTATACCAATTTTGACCAAACTTAATATGCATGTTCTATAGAACGAAAAGCAGTTCAAAATAAAGGCCAAATTTATGGCCAGCAACGCGGATCGGGCCAAGCTATCAAAAATGTATGTATTTGAACAATAATTGCTATGTGGATTTAGTGCACCTTTCATTCTTCTTCTAAATATCAATCAGCCATGACTTTGCATGGAAACCAGACTTACAGTGAAAATAAAATTCAAAGGCAAAACAACGTTTGCCCGGGTCTGCTAGTTTATTATATTTATAAATGAACAATATCCATATATGTACCCATTACATATGTAAATAATTCATCTTCTTTAAAAAAAACATTTAAAATCTAATATGCTCCTTATAAATATGAAACAGTGACCTGAATATTATTTTTCTTATTTTTTTAATAAATATATTTCAAACAAAAAATTTTTTATTGCATATTTTTAACATTTTTAGTGCATATTTTCTCTTTTATAGTGCATATTATATGCGCATATTTTTAATTTTTTAGTGCATGAAATTCCTTGCCCCGCTTATGACCAACAAAATTCATGTTAGATACATACATACATACATAACATAATTGGTCTTTATAACCCTTCAGTTAGGATTACTACCTAGCTTTTCACATTACCGATATTGTGTGTGCAATTTTTATTTAAACTCTAAGTTTTTGCCAAAAATCATGCTAGCAAATGGGCGGAGGTACTGCAGGCATATTGAAATTGTATTTAAGTAATTTTCTAAATGTTCGGGTTTTGAAAATTGAAGGAAACCTCCTATATATTTTTTTCTTTAAAAAAAGGTTACGAGTTTACATAATTTTCTAAATTTCTTTAAGAATTATTTTCTAGAACAGAGTACCACTGAAATTGTATGATTCAGAACTCAAACTTAAAGATGAGTCTTCGAAACTAGATATCTTAATAGCACAACTGCCAGATAAACGAAGCATCAAATCGTCAAATATTTGAGAAAAAATCGTCAAAATCGTCAAAGTCTTTCATTGAAATCGTAAAAACCGTTAGATAATATTGCATCATCTAAACCTATGTGTGGTGTGAAGCTGGCTAGAACTGACACATTTATCAGTGCCTTGGGTTTTGAAGTCGCCGTGGTCTAGTAAGTAGTGTGTTGGCTTATTGGACGTAAAAGCCAGGCTTCGAGTCCCAGGCCAGACATCAAAACAAAATCCAAAAAATATTTTTTCGGCGATTTCCTCTCAGCAGATTTCTGGCAAAAGCTCTGAGAGTAAATAAAATTGCCATGAAAAGTTTCTCATAAAATCTGTCTGTCCCGCTACTCATTTATAAAATTAACACACACAACATAAGTGGTGTAAGAAACTAGGTCAATAATCCTGACTGATGGGTTCTAATGACCAATTATGTATATATGTATGGGTTTTTAAGACGTTGCAATAAATACTTCACTTCATCTGATCTATATCCACCACTTATAACCGATCGAAAATGGAACACATTTCTCAAGTATGGGTAGGCCCTTAAAGTTAAGGCTTCTCGACCGTGTACAGGTGAGACCGTAGTAGGTTGTTAGTCACAATATTGTTCCAACTCCATTGATTTATTGGAACATTGTTACAATGTGGCTTGTGTTTCACTACAACAATGGATACTGCTCGAAATAAAGGAACTTGTTTACTAAAATCATGTACTCCTACATACTCCTACGGCCAACACATCCGTATGTGGTCGATTGGCCAGTGTATCGCACAATGCGTTACAGATAAAGTTCGTTTGTTAGGTAGAGTAATCGTATGTGTATCTGCTCTCTTTCAGAGATCTTTCCTGTTACTTATGGTATAAAAATATTCATAAATACTGCTCGCTCTTTCCTTATTCCTATGATATATTTTCCTAGTTCCAAAAACAATGACAACCCTTGAGAGTTGGCCATATGATAAAAAACAATGACACTTGCCTTTGTTCTTCCGATGGTAATATTAGCAGTTAAAAATCGTCAAAATATGGGCATAAATCGTCACGTCGTCAAAATGACATTTTTGGAGTTCAAAATCGTCAAAATGACGATAAATCGTTAAATCTGGCAGCTATGCTTAAGAGGGCTACAAAGTTGCCATATGCTCTTAACGAGTATTGGAGCAAAAAGTATTTGTAGTGTCTTGCGTACTATTTAATATAAGGATAAGCAAAAGTTGGCACAGAGGACAATTTTGTCTGTATTACAAATTAGGGATGCCAATCGGGAAATCCCCAATCCCGAAATCCCGGGATTTTTAAAAACTTGTCCCTAGATTTTTGGGATTGTGAATTCATATGTACTTTGACCCTACAAAAGGTCCTAAAAAAATTCTATATCACTTAACTTCGATAATAGCATTTCAGATGAGGAAAACCCCACATCCATTGCTAAAAAGTTATTTGATGCCATCGAAGAATGCAAACACCCTACAAAACGAGTTAATAGGGTAACTGATTTAGACACTCAACTGTCCAAAGAAGTAGATTTAATTATATCAGGAGGTGGTAGACGTGAATATTTACAAGCTACATCTTGGAACTGTTTTACCAACAAATGTTGATTGCGAGAAGTAAAGAGTCCGCCAAATAACTATTTTATTTTGAAAATGCTTAAAAAAAACTACGGAATATTTTCTCAAATTTCTTTTTTTATTTGAAAGTACAATCCTTCGGATTAATAATGGAATATAATTTCATTCAAATGGCTGCCTCAACTGTTCCTTTTTGTCTTGCTGATTTTATATTTTATTTTTAATGATATATAATTCTGATATACATAATTGGAATATAAATGATTTCTCATTAACAAAATATTTTTATTATTAAGAGAAAATCGCGATTTTACGCGTGATTTTTCGGATTTTGTAAATTCCGAATCCCGGGATTTTTAAAAATCGATCCCGTTTGGCATTGATAGTGCTTACGTAATGTAGTACATTTTCATTAGATTTAAAATATAATTGAAATCTGTTTATTTGCTTATTTATTATTATTTCGTTTTTTTTTTTGGTCACTAATTCCCAATTTTAATTCATTGATCATCCGGGTGATATACTTATTGTATGGAATTTATATGCATAAACACTTTAGCATGCAAATATTGTATACAAAATTATTTAATTAATTTTAATTTTAATTAATCTTTTTCTTTTCATAATACAGTCAAACCCGGTTATAATGAACTCCGTGGGACCAGAAAAAATCGTTCGTTATAGATAAAGTTCGTAACAAACGGGATGAAGTCAGAGAAGAAAATATAAAATACAAAGAATTTTTTTCATTTATTAAAAACCAAAAAATATTTTTTTTATTAAAAACCAAAAAATATGTGTTAATTCTTTTTACCTATCAGCTGATTAAAGATACTGAGTTATAATTTAATGCTGCTGTATTAATTAAAAATAAAAACTACTAGATGAGCGAATGTTTCGCACAGTTAGTTGTCATTGTTGTAATATAAAATGAAAATAATTAATAGGAATTTTATTAAAATTATAAAAATATTAGAAATCATAATAACATTATACATATTTACATACATGCATAAGTACATACGAGTATGTTTAAATGCTTTTATAATACTTCTTGAATCGATAACTTTTTGCCCGTACGAGTCCTGAATACAAACAAAAATATCTTTCAACGTACGCAATCGAGAAAAAACCACGTAAACTGCCCATGTGAAAAGACCGGTTCTGGTAAATACAATCCTACCTTTTGAAGGCTTTGCCCTTCTGCTTTGTTTATTGTCATAGAAAAAGCAACTGTCACTGGGAATTGTTTTCGTGTCATTCGGGAAGGCGCAGTTGGATCAGAAGGTTTAAGGTTGATGCGGGGTATCAGAACAGTTCTATCAGTACGAATAATTTTTGCTGATATGATGTGCTCTCCCAAGTTTGTTACGATTAGCCTGATATCATTTATTAATCCCTGTTTAGCATTAAGATTTCTGATTAACATTATAATTGCATTTGTCTTTTCAAATGCACGTTATGTTTATTCTTACGTTGCACGTTATTTTTCTTGAGACATTTTTAACTGTTAAATATCAGCTGACACTATATTAATGCATATTTTAAAAGACAATGCCATGACAATAACGACAGTTCCAAAATAGCTTTTACAACTTTATATATTATTATATAGAATATCATTACAATTAAGCGACCCTGTCTATCGCACTTGATCTAACAACTACTGCAAAGTATTGCCAAATCAGCTTTTTACAGCTTATAACTGACTTAGTAATAAACGGCATTATAGTAAATAGCGGTATTGCCAGAATGGATACATACTATATTATATAGAACTGCATTACTATTAAGCGACCCTGTATTAGCACACTTGAACAAAAACATACAATCATAATGACAACAGTATTATCATGGAGTTCTATATAAAATATAATTTTTATCAATGAAAATATTATTTTTTCAATTTGTAATTATTTTTTCCCATTAGTGTTAGATATAAGCTTTAAAATGAGATATCATTCATTAAATTTGATGCGGTTTTATGGGAGATATTTGCAACCGACAAAAAAGTGCTTTAGAAATAATATAATATATATGACTGCCACATTTCAAAGTTTTTTCTGAGGGTTCATTATAAAAAGGTAAAATTGTATGAAATTTAATTACTGGGACCATTTAAAGCAGTTTCTTTTAACCGAGAATTCGTTATAAACGAGTTCGTAATAAATGAAGTTTTTTGTATGGAAATGTTATTAAAACGTTGGGACTTGAAAATATGTACGTAATAACCAAGAATTCGTTATAACCGAGTTCGTTATAAACGAGTTTGACTGTAAAACGTATTTAATTTTTTAAAACTAAAACTGATTTTTTTCAAAATGCCTTATAAAAAATCTAAAACAAAAATAAAATAAAATAAATATTTTTAATAATTTTATCAAACATTTTATATCGAAAATTTTTTCAATACAAACTTCCATATTGTTTGCCAAACAAATTCTCACTTCTCAGTTGAGAACACTAATAACAAGCAAACTAATCGGATTACGATGAAAATGACATGACATGTAGAGGAAAAGAAGTCCATTAGCGGATACGTGGACTGAAACTGAACGTAAAAATTCTGTGTCTGTTTGGACAATAAGTAATTCAAGTAGAATTTTTATTAAATGAAATAACGAAACTGGTTTTGAAACAAATCTTGTTGAAATCTTTTGACAAAAAAAAAAAAAAAAAAAAATTGAGACTCATTCGGGTGTTATTAGAAAACCTATGACAATTACAACGATTGAAATAATCAGGCATGACACTCTACCACCAAATATTGTTCAACAAAGGCGATGTATTATATCCGCATAATAGGAAGGAAAGAAAGAAGGGAAAAGAAAAACATCAAAATCATTGAGTTAAATAGAGTATCTCAGCAATTTTTTTCTACTATATAAGACCCATTAAAGTATGTTATTGGCATCAGTTCTTAAAGTTCCATTGCAAAGAGCACTCTTTCAAAAACATCCAAAATGAAAGTAAGTTTCCATACCCAATAAAATCAATTTCTTGTGTCTTTGTGAAATTAATTATTCTTTATGTTCCCTTAAAGTTCCTTATCTGTTTGGCACTTTTCGTTGCTGCTGCTTCAGCTCATGTTGTAGCTCCAGTTTCTACTTATTCAGCACCACTTGCTGCTACATACACAGCTGCTGTTCCTGCCGCCTACAGTACTTACTCATCTCTTGCTGCTCCAGCTGCTTACACCACCTATGCTGCTGCCGCTCCTACCTATAGTGCCTCTGTGTATAGTGCCGCTCCCGCCGCTTATGCTTATGCTCCTGCAGTGTACAGTGCTGCTCCAGTTGCTGCTTATTCTGCTCCCGCTACCGTTTACTCCACATTATTGAAGAAGAAGTAAAAATCTTTGAAATTGGATTTGTAATACGAATTAAAAATAAAGATCTTTGATGCCTGACTTAAATTAAAATAAAATTGAATCATAATTGAATCCGATTTATTATATATTTTTGTTACTTTTTTAATATACAGTGTACAGCAAAAGTCTATGTACCCTCACGTATTAGATCGGAGAGGTAGCTTTGATTAGCAAAGCTTACTGGAACACGCATAGCGGCCCATTGTGAAGCTACAGATAAGCGTAGGCCCTGTACTGACTAAGGAATAAGTTAGTCAGCGCAAGGTCTACACATTATAAAACACGGCTACGTTACGCTGGAAAACCAGTCTGAATGTTTAATAAACGAGGCAACTTCTTTAACATTAATGGATGATAATTCCAGTAAGCTGAATATCAATATCTTCACCCAGCAATACAGGGTGGCTGATATATAATACAACAAAGTAAAGTGCAATATTTTTTTTATTTTTTTTTTAATTTTATTGTTCGAAAGCAAAAAATGTTGGAAATAACATCAAATTTTAGAATCAGTTTACATTTGTTCGAATTGGCCACCTTTAGTACGAATTATGGCCTTCAAGCGGCCGACAAAGCTATCACAGGCCGCACGAAAGTGGCTCTGCGGTATTTTGGCCCATTCCCGGCAAAGCGCCATCTTGATTTGATCGACACTTTGGTATTTTTTAGTTGGAACCTAACTCTCCAAAATGCCCCAGGCGCAAAGTCCAACGGATTGAGATCCGGAGATTTTGGTGGCCATTGTACGGTAGAAATGACGCGAGGAACCTTCTTTTTAAGCCATTATTGGTTAACGCGTGCTGAGTGCGGTGGTGTAGAGTCCTGTTGAAATGTCCATGGTCTGTGGCCGAAATGTTTGTCTGCCCAGGGCTTCAATACTGTCTTTAAGACATTTTCCCGATAATATTTGGCATTTATTTTGACCCCACGGTCGATTAATACGAGCGGGGAGCGACCATCGGCCGTTACGGCGGCCCACACCATTACCATCGACGGCGCTTGAGTTCTGGTAGCCAATCGCAGGTGTAAATTTTCAGCTGACCTTTTTGGCAAGTAAGCCCGATCATTTTGTTTGTTCACAAACTGCTCAATTTGGAATGGCACTTTTGGAATGGACACTTTCTTGCAAGCCTAGTAACTGCTTGGCTCTTTCCAGTCCAACTGTTTTTTGTCCACCGGTGAGCTCTTGAAATTTTTGGAACTTCAATGGCTTTAGTCCAAACTCATTTTTCAATATGTGTTGCATCCGTTCCCGCGATATGTACAGGTCACGAGCAATTTTTCTACCACTTTATTTCTTCACTTTTCGGATCATTTCTGGTGTTGTTACCGTTTTTTTTGTCCACTTTTTGGACGCGATGGAACACTGCCAGTATCACGGTAACGAGCAATGGTACGAGAAACAAAAGGTTTATTCACATTTAAATGCTGGTGGGTTCTAACGATGGCCACCTGTGGTTTTCCAACCAAATATAAAGCAATCACACTATCACGCTAGAATTCCATTCCGAATAACTTCTTTTCTGAATGCAATAGATCAAAATGCTTTTGTAAGCTTGTAAATAATACAATGAGCTGTCACTGGAATAAATCTCTCAGCTGTCAGACGAGCGGTTTACAAATGATAATAAACTGAAGTTGGTTGCAATACATATCACCCACCCTGTAGATGGGCTTTAACAAAGAAGGTAGACAATAGTCTTCTCTTCTTCAGCAGATCAACATCCACGACAGAAGTCGTTATGCGCATTCTTTCTGCGTATCTTCCCATAACACAGTGACCTGTAATAATAGCTACTGACGTTGAGATGTCACTACGTTCAAGTCCGAGTAATCGAAGGCCAAGTGAGGCTGGTAGTGGATCAAAATTCTTCATTTACCTAGGTTGGTTGACGTCCCGAAAAAATTTCCGCTCAATGGCCAATCTAACTGAGTATAAGTGGCATCTCCAAATCGATGGAGGAGGGATCCGTTCAATAGTAGTAGGCTTTGCAGTTGCCCGAAATGTGGCTGTGTCCAGTAACACAGACATGTGGGACTCTGAAGCAACAAGAGAGAAGATTGAGACAGCGGCGCCACTCTCTAACGAACCTAGAGTTAATCCCAACACCCGATATAAATCTAATAACAGCCTGATTGTAAGAAAAGATTGATATGTGGGTGAAAGGAGCACTTTTGATGAGTGTTGACTGAGCGACCCGGCAGATGGCTAGTACCTCCGCTTGAAACACGCTTCATTAATCAGCCAGCCAGAAAGAAATTTCCATGTTCAGTTTCCCAGAGTTTAGAGCCATCTGGAGCTCTAAGGGAATGATCCCATCAGGGACCTATTCGTTCCTGCTCGGCATCAGAAAATGAAACCCCCTATTAAAATAATATTCCGCAGGGCGGTAATCGACTAGGTACCCCAATATATGATGGAAATTTAAACTCACAGAATTAATATTCCTACACAAAGTCCCGATATGACTACCAGAGAGTATTTAGGAGATTATTTGGAATAACGTTTACGTAGTCGCTAAACCTCAAACAATATTCAATTGAAAAACTTGTTGATGAGTGCATGGTGGCAGAAAACTCCAAACATAACTGTTATATTCAATACCAAATGGAGAAAATGGAGTACTTGGCCTTAAGAGATATTGGGTATAACATTTTAATATATTGGGCCTTTAAATTTTAAATTTACTTCGTGGTCTCCTTTAGAGATCGTTTATCTTTCAAAGTAGGGCCTTACCATTATCTCAATCAGTTATTCCGTCTCATAATTGTATTAAATGCCGTACATTGTAATAACATTTCGTATAAAGTGTATGAAGAGTACTACTTTTGATTTGTTCATAAAAGGAAATCAATACAAAGTGCACGCATTATTCCCTTAAGGATCCTCAGGCTCTGAGCGAAAATATTGCAATAATTTTGAATCTAAACTCAATCCCCAGTATGAAGACATGGTCTGCTCTGGTAATACTATGAAAATGTAGACTTTTCACGATTGAGAATTATGCAACGTTACAAAACGTAATTGGTATTTACATGCAACCAGAGATCAGCAATAAGTATTCAAAACGATGAGTAGATTCGAGCCATTCTCATAATTTCTGATACTTATACGCATTCATACTTATTTTAATATCATACTCATACTCAAAGTTGGAAGTACTCGTTGTATTCATACTTAACAATATGCATGATGTTACTGACTTCGACTTGTCTCTACTTAACATTTACACGAAGCACAAAATAAGTATGATTCGCATACGAGAACTGCAATACTCACAAGAAGATTATGTGTATGTTTTGCTTGTTGTCTTTATCTTTTCCTTTTTTCATTGCTTGTATATGCAACAACAACAAAGGTTGTAATTTTTAATGAATGATTCGAATCACTTGAATGACTTATAGGTATTTTTCTAAATTTATGAATCAGAATGAGTAGGCGTATGAATCAAACATATTTCGAATGTTGTGAGTTTGATGTCAACGCTGTACTCATACTCATTGCTACTAATACTTATAAATCAATGTTTAGCGAGTAGGAATGAATCAGAGTAGTTGAATTTCAATTCTGTTGATTCACTCATACTCAATATGAATTGTAAAGTCAATAAATTTTATAAATTTTTCATCTTGTAACGAAGTTTCTCGTTAGCTAATTCAATTATAATTGTTACCATTATTTCATTATTTAATATTATTATGTTACATAAAAAAGAAATTACTTAAATTAGCTTAAGCTGTTATACATATAAATTTCCATTATCATTAACGGTATTTTTTAATTATCATTATATTTTTTATAGTGTACTCAGCATTTATATTTGCAGAGTTAATTTTAATAGATTCATTGCCACTATATTTATAAATAGGTGAATAACAATGCATTTCTCTATCTCTCTCTCTTTGCTATCACCATAAGCTTAAATGCAATTTCAGTTTTATTCACCACTAAGTTTAAATAAACGATCGTACTCTTTATTTTATATTTTGCTACTGCACACAAGAATTAATAAGACTTAAGCAACAAACTTTGTGTAGAAATGATCTTAAGGTGGAGCAAAAGTGCAGTTAATTATCATTAAATGAAATGTAATTTAAAATGATGTAATTGGGATACTTAATTAAAGATGTTAGGTCGAGTGAATTATTTTTTGATTAATAAATAAATATTAAAATAACCGTGGAAATCCTTTGTTTGACTTAATTTATTCAGTGATCCTTGGAGTAACTGAATTTATCCTGTTACATCTGTTATAATCTGTAACATCTGAGAGGCATATAGCACTTATATAATCATGTGGCCCATTAGCTCAGTTGGTTAGAGCGTCGTGCTAATAACGCGAAGGTCGGGGGTTCAATCCCCCCATGAGTCAGACTAACTTTTTATTATCATTTTATTCATAATAACAATTGCATCTTGCGCAAGACATATTAAATTGCATTAGTGTGCATTTGTCTCAAGACCGAAATATTGATTGTAGCTGCAAATAAAAATTACTGGGTAGCAAAGGTAGTGTACAAAAAAACAACTGCACTCGTAAACCATTGTACAACAGTATAAAAGAGAGTTGTGTGAAGAGTGCAACAAAATTATTGTACTCTTCATAGAGGCATAACATCCATTTCTTTTTTTGCTCTCGGCAACCGAACATCTTCGTCCACGCCAGCATTGCCAGTAACTTTTATCAACTTTTTATTTCTTTGGAAAAAATTTTTTTGAAGTTTATGGCGAAAGCAAAGCATGTTTTTGTTTTTTAACACAATTTTATTTTCTTTTTCCAAAAATATAATAGTGAAATTATAAAAAAGTAATAAAAATAATAAAACCAAAAACAATTCATATTTTTGTAATTATTAATCTTTTCTTATAAATCACCCGCGCACGTAAAATCGTAACCTACTCACAACAATGAATAAGAAAGGTCCGAATGTTTTCCTCTTCGTTTGCTCGCCAGCATTGCCATTTAAACTTTTTATTTCTGGGGAAAAACCTACTACTTTTCTTTACACTACTGATATTCATATGGCAATACTGAAAATGTCGCTTCAGTAGTAAAATATGCTCTTACAACACAAAGCATAGTTCCGTTACTTCACAAGCAAACGAGCGCTGTTGTATACATTGAATAAATGAGAAATACATATTTCAGTGCACTCGTAAAATCAAGAGCAACAGAAAAGAGTACACTTCAGTATTGAATTCGCTGAAGGGTAAGCTTGTCGAATGTCTTGTGCACACCTCTAGTATATACATCTCTAATTTAGTATGCACCTACTTATTTTTTTATAACACCAGCACTCAGGGGATGGCCCCTACTCATGCATTGCACTGTGTAGGTTTTTTTTGGAAAGAGGGAAGGTGCGAACGGAAAGGAAACGCGTTCCTGCTGGTGACTATAAAACGGCCAGTGCTATACCTTCACCATTAGACAGTCTAAAGCAATCGTTTCCAAGAAGTCCGCAGATTCTCACACCACTTATGTTGTGTGTGTTAATTTTATAGAGAAGTGGCGGGACCTACCTATTTTATTTTGGAAAAAGTTTATTGGAACATAACTCTTAAATTTATACGAAAGCTAAGTTTTCTAGAATGCCAATTACATAACGCTGAATTTTCCTGGAACGTAACTACCGCGTTAAACGAGGGACACCTGTATATTGTTTCGTTTCGAAATTATAATTTATAAATTATATATAGGTTATCTATCTGTCAGTCTCTTTGTTACAAAATATTTTAATTTCCAATTATTTTTTAAACATTACAAAAATCAAATGATTTTCATTTAATTTAATCAACAGATTTTTTTTTTTATCAATTTAATATCTCTAGTGACTAGACTACCACCATTTCATTCCATATTTGGACTCAAGGCGATGAACTGAAAATTTATTTCAATGTTTGTATGGTAATGTTTAATTTAATATGTGTTATTTAAAATTGTTTGGCTAAATATTTGTATTTAAATTGATATCAGAAAATATCATCACATATGTACATACCGTACATACATAAATAATAAAAGTTTAAATCAATAGAAATTTAAGAAAGACAGAGAAAAACCGAAAACCTCATTTTCGTTTCCAGTAAATGTCATTGAAATGTCTCTCTATTTAAATATCAACTTATATTTGTATTTTTTTATTTCTTTTTTGATTTTTTTTTTTTATTAAGAACAACTGACATTTCTAAGCACTCAAGGAAGAAAATTTCACTTCTATACACCCGACGCTTTTTCCTTCTCTCTCTCTCTCTCTTTCTCTGTATCTCTCTCTCTTTCTTTCTCTCTCTTTGTGGAAAAAAAGAAATTCATATGCAATTTAGAATTTTTATTTTTATATTTTATTTTTGGATTTTTTCTTAACATTTTGAAAATTTTCCGTCAACATTAGATTTTCCTAAGAGTTTTATGAAGTCAACACTCGAATAAAGTTTGCAAGAAGATGAGAACGTAAGAAAAATAAAGAAATTTTGTCTTTTTTTTTTGTTTTATTTCTTGCATATCTTTTATTCAAAATAAAACATAAAAGAAAAGTGAATCAATTTTTATTGCAGTCACTGACATTTTATATGCTCCCATAGAGTCATTCATGTAACAAACATACACAATCGCACGTATCCCCAATATGTGGGAATATCTCCTCATATTCAAAAAAATAAAACAAAAAGAAACGGAAAAAACTGCAGTATACTACACATATATACATGCATGCATACATACATCCATATATGTACATATACATGCATACATATATCAGGGATTTTAGGATAACTTACTGGCTGTTCCATCATAAGAATACGACACAACTTTCGACATTCACATACTCATACTATAACATATTGATTGTATAAAACAAAAAATACGAACGTGTTCACACACACACACCATACATATATATTTGAGAAACTCGTATATCGACAGAATCGTTATATATTTTCAATACAAATTGAGCAGTTTATAGCATTGAAGATTACAATGTTATAATATGGTAAACAACAACAAAAAAATATTTAGATTTCCTTCACAAACGAAGAAGTAACGGAGATTGAGAACGAATATTAGGTTTTCTTTTCGCTTTTTAAACAGTTTAAACAACAAATGTTATCGCAATTTATTGGTTAATTAGCAATCTATGTTAAAAGAAGAGCTGGCCACTCGATTCTATTTCGCCTATATAATGGCAGCTTCTGCGGTAATCCTGGTTGCGGCAGACCGAGCATGTCAGCTAAACTGCCAATAGAGCAGCATTCCGTTAGAATTCCTATTACAGGGCGGCTGATATATAATGCAACAAAGGGAAATGCTATATTTTTTTAATTTTTTTAATTTTATTGTTTAAAAGAAAAAAATGTTTGAAATAACATCAAATTTTAGAATCAGTTTAGATTTGTTCGAATTGGCCACCTTTGGTAAGAATTATGGCCTTCAAACGGCCGACAAAATCATCACAGGTTGCACGAAAGTGCCGTCTTGAGATGATCGACATTTTGGTATTTTTTAGTGAGAACCTTACTCTCCAAAATGCCTCAGGCGCAAAAGTCCAACGGATTGAGATCCGCAGATTTTGGTAGTCATTGTGTGGTAGAAATGAAGAGAGGAACCTCCTTTTTAAGTCATTCTTGGTTGGCGCGTGTTGAGTACGGTTGTGCTGAGTCCTGTTGGAATGTCCACGGTCTGCGGCCGAAATTTTTGTCTGCCCAGGGCTTCAATACTATTTTTAACACATTTTCCCGATAATATTCGGTATTTATTTTGACCCCATGGTCGATGAATACGAGCGGAGGGCGACCATCGGCCGTTAAGGCGGCCCACACCGTTACCATCGGCGGCGCTTGAGTTCAGGTGGCCAATCGCATAACTTTTTTTCTGAATGCAGTAGATCAAAATGTTTTTGTAAGCTTGTAAATAATAAAATGAACTATCACTGGAATAAATCTGTCAGCTGTCAGGTTTTCAAATGATAACAACCTGAAGTTGGTTGCAATACATATCATCCACCCTGTAGAATGCGAAACTTTCCCTTGTTGAAGTAAAGTAGTTCCCTGGTTCTTCTGCAGTCAACTACTGCATTCAGCAATTTTCGAATTCGGCAATCAGGTATATTGGACCACCCTCAGTTTGTCACATTTCTTGCTCATTTTTCCAATTTGGAATGGTATTATTCTAGGGCGTATATATCCCCTTTATCGTTTCTTGTACAGACATTTCCGACCTCGTTCACGTCAGTTCCCCGCTTTTTCGTTACCCTCTACGCCACAGTGGCCCAGAACACAGTAGAGGTGGGGGTTATGTCGTCATACATATTCGGTTTAGAGAGTCTATGCAACTCCTGGTGCCCTTTAATTTGACTAAATTGTATCCCAGTCCTTGTTGTCTTTGTCTTTCCTTTCTTCTTTGTTTGTATAAGCAACAACAACAGCAAAGGTTGTAAATTTTGATGAATGATTCGAGTCACTCGAATCACTTATAAGAATTATAAGTATTTTTCTAAATTTATGAATCAGAATGATTAGGCGTATGAATCAAACATATTTCGAATGTTATGAGTTTGATGTCAACGTTGTACTCATACTCATTGCTACTAATACTTATAAATCAATGTTGTAGCGAGTATGAATGAATCAGAGTAGTTGAATTTCAATTCTGTTGATTTACTCGTACTCAAAATTGCATGTGTACTTATGAATAGCGGAAAAACGATTCATTGCTGATCTCTGATACGTACCATCCCAACATTAACGGACGGGTGTTTAATTTAATATGTTGCTTAAATAATTGTTCGCAGGTGTTAAAGGACATGTTGCCCTGTCGTATGTATGTACGTCGTTCAAAACCCTTTTAAAATTCATTAATGACGTCGAAGCACTTGTCATGCAAACTGACCAAAACATTATAACATTTAATTATAAAAATTGCGACATTAAGTGTCGCATATAGTACGCGACAATATGTATGTAGGCGCCAAACGTTGACTTGTAATAAATTAAATTACATACATACATACGTACATATGTCCATAGAGATAATGAAAATTAATTAAAAACTGATTTTCATTTTAATCGAGACAATAGTATGGATTAATTACAATATTTTTTTTTTTTTGTTTATTTCTTGTTAACAGTACACGGTTAAAGGTTGTTAAAGATAAACCAAATAATATAAGAAGAGCCTAAAAAAAATATTGCTGCTGTCTACTACGAGTATTTTTTACAAAAATGCTACCAAAGATTTCGTCAATATATATTTCCGTTATGGTCATTTCATCGCACCGTAAACATATTCACATTTAAACCACAAAAAAAAAAAACAAAAAATGTCCATTTCTATACCTTCTTCCTGCCTGTGTCCCAACAGTGGAAGTGCATTGGTTTGATCGTTGGAGTTTTACCATTTGATGTCAGTTTTGCATATTTTATAGCCTTCCTTCCGGCTGCCAACAAGTGTTGCGGCTAATTCAGAAACAATTTTTTTATGACATATAGTTTTGGTTGTTTTTTTTTTTGTTGGAATTCTTAACCACATAGGAGGGGTTAACAATTTATTGTGGAAAAATGTTGCGAACTATTTATTTTGTTTTGTAGTAAAAAAATGCTCCAGTAAGTCGTTTTTTGATTTTATATTTGCTTGCACATTCTTTGGCTATCAAAATAACAATAAAGCGTGAAAATATCAGAAAATAGTTACGCAGTAGTGAAAAATGCATACAGTGGACAGCAAAAATCAACGTACCCTAATATATTGTTATGTATTTACCTTTTAAAAACGTTTAAAATATGTAAACGTAAAAATAAAATATGTAACGTAAATTGCAAATAAAAATAAATTTGAGTTTAGTTTTGCCGTTACCTTCCGATACGATTCGCACTAACTAGTTTTTCATCAACGATCTATCCCATTTTTGACACCAATTGCTATGTCTTTGCCTTTTAAAAAACGTTTAAGATATGAGCTCGTAGATTGTAAATAAAATAAAAATAAATTTGTGTTTAGTTTCAATTAAATTCTTTATTGTTCACACAATTTTGTGTGCCACTGTTAACAACTTGATGTAAACACTAACAATTGCTTTGTTTGTTATTCCTTTCTTTACACTCTTTGTATCAACAATAACAATAGCCAGTCAATTGTTCGAGAGATCTTCAGACCACGATTACTCTCTACAAATACACCGCGTGTTCACACAGGACTGACCGAACTTGTATTCTTTAGTGTTTGTTGGTATATTTTTGTTTACTTCTTTACCATTTTTTAGGCTGGTGTTCGTTGGTATACTTTTGTTTACTTGTTTTTGTAGCTTATGTTTATAATTTAAATGTTAAACGATGTAAAAGCATAATACCAGTATAGAGATTTTTCTATTTTCGTTGCAATATTTTAGCACTTTTATGAAATTAAAGCAATAATTTGTAAAAGCATACCACCAAGTTTGATATTTATTGACAAAACAAATCAAATCAAATCAAATGCTCCAAAAGTTGGAAAGAATTAAGAATTCGTAAAGATAGATAATTCCAAGGATTCAATTAACCCAATCATACTGCTGTCAATGTGAAGATGTAATTTTGCTTCCAAACTCTCCATAGGCTCAATACTTTTGCACAAAGTCCCGAAATGACGCCCAGAGAGTATTGAGGATCTCTGCTTCTTTTTAAGGCTCTTACCTCTCGTATAACTTATTTGACAAATTTGTCTTCCAAGTGGACAATAGCCGGCGAAAATGGCAATTGTGTGTGTTAAGGACTGATGAAAACTAACTAATCTCCTTCTACCTAAACATTCAACAGAGTTTAGTAATATTACAATCACTTTTCGCGCTCCTTACCATAACTGATATGTATTGCAACCAACTTCAGGTTGTTATCGTTTGTAAACCGCTCGTCTGACAGCTGATAGATTTATTCCAGCGACAGTTCATTTTATTATTTACAAGCTTACAAAAGCATTTTGATCTACTGCATTCAGACAAAAAGCTGTTCGTTATGGAATTCAAGCGTGATAGTGTGATTGCTTTGTATTTGGCTGGAAAACCACAGGTGGCGATAGTTAAAGCTCTCCCATATTTAAATGTGAATAAATCTTTTGTTTCTCGTACCATTGCTCGTTACCGTGATACTGGCAGTGTTGCATCGCCTGCAAAAAGTGGACGAAAAAAAGTGGTAACAACACCAGAAATGATCTGAAAAGTGAAGACCAGATTTGATTGAAATCCACGCCGCAGTGGTAGAAAAAAATGAAAAATGAGTTTGGACTAAAGCCATTGAAAATCCAGAAAGTGCAAGAGCTTACCAATGGACAAAAAAAAAGGCAGGCTGGAAAGAGTCAAGGGCTTACTTCGCATGCACGAAAGTGGCCAGTTGCCGAATTTGATTTTCTCCGATGAGAAGCCATTCGAAATTGAGCAGTTTGTGAGCAAACAAAATGATTGGGTTTTCTTGCCAAAGAGGTCAGCTGAAAATTTACACCTGCGAATGGCCATCAGAACTCAGGCGCTGCCGATGGTAATGGTATGGGACGGCGTAACGGCCGATGGTCGTTCCCCGCTCGTATTCATCGACCGTGGGGTCAAAATAAATGCCGAATATTACCGGGAAATAGGACAAAATAACGCAGAGCCACTTTCGTGCAGCCTATGATGGTTTTGTCGGCCGTTTGAAGGCCATAATTCGTACCAAAGGTGGCCAATTCGAACAAATCTAAACTGATTCTAAAATTTTATGATATTTCCAAAATTTTTTACTTTTGAACAATAAAATTAAAAATAAAATTAAAAAAATATAGGAATTTACTTTGTTGCATTATATATCAGCCACCCTGTGGAGGTAACAGGGTTTGTTAGACGAGTTACTTTTGAGTTATCCGAAATTTCCGTAACTTAAATCGGCATTCACGGATGAAGATAAACGTCTCGAAGATGCGGCTATCCAAACATCTGAAAAGAGTCCTTAATTTATGTCTACTTTTTAAAGTCATAGTTATAAACTTCTAAGATCATGCTGGAAACTATCGAATCGTCAGACTTGAATTCCCTAGTCGCAATTCTGATAACATATGTCAAAAGGAACCATATAATCGAGGAACTGAATGAGTTTATGTTTCCCCAACAGGATGTCTGTAGTCCAACTTGGGCTATTAAACCAAAACTTACCAAGCATGGGCGCTGTAGAGTCGGGGTTAAATCACGGTCCGGTGTGTATGAGCGGGTCTAAGTAGACAAGTTTTACCCAAAGCATTTTAGAAGTATAAAGCACAATGATCACTACCTTTACCCTTACAATGTTATATCGCCATGAGGATTTAGCGTACAGAATAATCCCAAGATTTTTTATTCTCTTAAATAGTGAAAGTTGAATCCCGTTAAGGACTGACAAGTTAAAGGCTAATATCGTCGTATTAATTATGTTTTGCAAGCTAGGTTTGGCGTACAGAATAATCCCAAGATTTTTTACTCTCTTAAATGGTGAAAGTTGAATCCCATTAAGGACTGACAAGTTGAAGGTAGGTGTCGTCGCATTAATTATGGTTTGCAAGGTTTGACCGCTGTTTCATAGCCTTTTAGGAGTGGTTGCACCTTTAACAAAGTACAAAGCTTGTTACCGTATTGACTAAATCGTTTGCATAACGAAGGCCTTCAAATGAAATCGTTACAGTTCCTACAACAAAGACCCTGTAACCATACTCTATATAGAGGGCGTGAGAATTTGTGGTGTTCTATTCACTTCTTCTGGCATATGTTCCTGCATAACAGTGTTGACCTAAACCACATGCCATCACCAATATTCAAACTCATTTAACGCAAATAAAGTATTCCACTTCTAATGTTTTTTTTTTTATTTTATGACAATTTCTCTTAAAAAATTTCCTTAAAAAAATTCTTAAATTTCAAAAAGTTACTCTTTAAGTCGATTCTAACAAAACTGACTAAAAAGTGATTTTTTTTCATAAGAACAAATAAGAAAGAGAATAACACCGAATATATTAAGCAGAAAAAAATTTATCAACAATTTGTACTGGCAACAATACACTTGAAGAATTGTTTTTTTTTCGCTTTTATTCCTTATGTCAGTATAATCGTATCAGAAGGATCTTAACATAGAGCTTCCTTTTCAAAATATACATAGTTTTACGAAAGTCGGAAATGGTGTTATTAAAATAATAAATAAAAGCTCTAAAAACAAACTCTAAGACATAAAAGAAGTAAACAACCAACAACAAAGTGCAGCGAATAAAGAAACTATCAAGCAAAAACAAAATGCATGTAAGACACACAAACAACAAAAATGGAAACAAGTTACTTACATTTTAGATTGTTCCCGAAGGCCGTCATTCTCCTTCGAGAGCATTCATCACACTAATGATCCAGCGATATAAAAGAAAAGACAAAGCGAGCAATCATGGAGTTTGAATTAATTCGTGTGTGACGATGTCGCGTTGGTTGCAGTGAGAATTAAATCCGTTGTGTGTGAGACACAAGATCGAGCTATAATTAAGTCAAACTTGTGTGCAGACAAGTTGCGTGTGAAGAAAACAGTTGTTAGTGTTGTGCTTACAAAAAGGTTGTCAGCAAGGAAGAGTAACTAATAAGTGTTGTTGCTTACAAAAAGATTGTAAGCAGAGAAATATAACGAACAAGCACACATTGTGAAAGTCTCCGTTCTATACGTGATATAAGTTCGAACAGTGGCACAAAAGTTGTGCAGATAATAAAGAATTGATTTAAAATTAAACACAAATTTATTTTTATTTTATTTGCAATCTACGAACTCATAGTTTTAACAATTATGTTTAAATTACATTTTAAAGAAAAAACAAACTTGAACGAACCTGTATTACTAGTACGACACATGAAGAAATTCTACAATTTTTTGACTAGTGGGACGGTTGTAGATTTTGGTAGGGACTCTGACCTGGTACATAGTCTGATTTGATCTGTTAAAGTCTGAGTTACTTAGCTCATAATAATTGTAACATAATTTGTAATTGTATTCAATAAATAAATAAATTCTATAATTTTTCGCAGTGTATACACATTTGACACTTTTACTGCTTAAAGTTATACGTTAAGTTAGACGGAGTCAAAAAAAAAAAACAAAAAGGAATGGTCAAGCGGGCAAATTTTGCAGAAAATAGAAAAAAACTATCTTAAAGGGAATTAAAAGTTTTAATTAACACTTGAAATAATAGACGACAAAGTACAGTAGAAAACGTATTTAAACGTATTTGCATAAAAGTAACATTTTAAGTGCAGCAAAAAAGAAAAACATATCACTTTACAGAGTATCTTTTTAAATCTCTTTAGCACAACTTGGAAATGTTTTAGATTTTTGCAATATTTAACAATATTTCTGTGAGTCTGTACAGGTGGCAATAGTATTTGGAATAAAATCCTATTTAAATCAGTTTTTGGGTCAGTAAACAGATGCTTATTAAGCCACATTAAAATTTTACCAAAAAGGGGCCGTGCTGCCCCTGGTCTGACCCACTTCTTCAATTAGTTTAGTGGAATTCGGTTAGTACAATAAGTGCTATGAGTGCTCAAGTGAGCATAGATATTCGCAGCTACCACTCCAACCTGACTACCTACTAAAATACTTAACTTATTTGCATAGGTTCAGGTAACCTGAACACACTATTGATCATTAGTAATTAAAATGTAATTTAAAAATTATGGATTAAAATATTAAATCTTATTACGAAAATGAAAAATCTAGATACTAATGTTTTGCTCTTACATAGCTTAACATTCAAATTATAAACAAAAGCTACAAAAATTAAATACTGGCTTTAAAAATTGTAAACAAGTGAACTAAAATATACCAACAAACACTAAAAGAATAAATGTAAACAAAATACATCAACAAAAATAATGAAACAACGATGGTTACATTTATTGAGATTTCGAGTTATCAGACTGTTTACATTGCCATATAAAAAGCAAAGCAAAGCAGTCAACTGAGCAAGTAAAAGTTTAGTCAGTCTTCTGTGAAGATGCGGTCTATTTGAAGATAGTAATCATGGTTTAATGATCTTCATTACAAAGATCTGGCGAATTTGACTAGTAATTGGTATTGTTTAAGCATAACAGTGCAAAGAGAAATAACAAACAAAGCAGTTGTTGTTGTTTACATCAAGTAATGAACATTGGCACCCAGAACTTGTACGAATAACAAAATATTTAATTACAGCTAAATACACATTTAAATTTATTTTATTTGCAGTCTACGTTTTTAAAAGGTAAAAACGTAACAATACTATACCCGCGAATACCATAAGTTTGAGACTAAATGAAACATAATTATTCAATTTGGAAGATACATATTATTTTAGTAGAGAGATTATCCTGTATTGTATGTATGGTTATGAATTTCAAAACAGATGGTGGGCCGAGAGCGGGAATGTTCTCAATTTCTTGAGATAATCTAAACTTTTACTGGTTAATTATTTTCAGAGACTCAAGCCTTGCCTCCAACTATACAAAATCAATCTGAAAATGGTTTTCACACCTCTATTGAAGATTTAAAGAATATTATACGGAATAGTGATCGCATTAAACTTAAGATACAGATTCTGTGTTGAGGTAAACGAATTATTAAAGAACATACTTAGAATGCGATACCAATCTATATAAGATTCAGAGGGTCCAATGTATTCAGAAAAAAGCATTGTTTTGTGTGGAGTTTAGGCAGTTGACACTGCCGGTTCACATTATTTTGGGTACAATATTAAATCACAGTGAATAATTAGGACTATTAGTAAATGATTATTAACTTTTTTTTGCCTGATTTAGATAACTTGGACACCATTGAAAAGTTGCCCCTACAGGCAGGGTACGATGCACATGAGCTCATAATACACTGGATATTGTACACGAGCGATTTAAAGGCACGGTTATCTCACGTGTGGCTAATATTAACTCGATATAGAGGTCGTGAAATTTTACTCTATTAGAATTTTTCTTGGAGGTATTTTGTAAGTTAATGGAATATGGGAATAAGCCTCAAACCACAGAATCCTTAAAGGTAACATAACACCTGCCATCGCTCATATTCAAACTGATTTATGCGCCTGAGTGATGGGAAATTGGATATTTAGAATGCGGTTTAATGGCATCAATAGGTTCGTCGATGAACTTTCACACATTTTATAGTAAGTGCTTATGTTAATGAATTGTATAAGTTTTGTGCAGCTTATTTTTTAAAAAACTCGGCCCGGAGGTACACATGAAAAAAAGAAAAAAAAAGAAACCTAATGAACTTCACGACGTAAAACGATAAAATCTTATTTAAACTTTTTAATTTAAATTTGAGATTACTATTGAAATGATCGATTAACTATGTAATTCATAAGACGTAGTTAGTAATTGTTTTCATTGTACAGATTTATTAATCGATACCTCTGGTAGTCTAAGGTCCATTATTAGAACTTACCGTTAATATTGGATTTATTTAAAGGTAACTATAGCTAAAGTGGACTTTAAAGTCACTTTTAATTTCTTTTTGTTATTACAACCTACATATAAAATAATGTTACTTTTTCAAAAATATGGCAGCGCCTGGATCAATGTCAATAATATTTGCCAAATTAAAAAAGTTTTTTTTTAAATGCAGTGGAAGCAACAATCTTATTTTTTTTTGTTCTGGTTTGCTCATTTTGCTTATATTTCAAAATTTTCATATTGAAAATAATATTTTTACGAAAATGAAAAATCAATATAATGGTGTTTTGCTTTTACAACAAAACAAAAAGCTACAAAAACAAAACAATGCAGTAAACAAACCTGTTTACAAATTATCGTACTGCTTAATATAACAACAAACACTAGCATAAAAAATGGTAAACAAAAGTACATCAACCAACACCAGCATAAAAATGTAAACAATAATGTAGCAGCCAAAGTCATGATCGTTCGACTTCAAAAACAATCATCAGACTATTGACTTTGCTATAGGCCATAGGAAAAACAAAGCAAGCGACTGGGTTAGTTATGTTCAGGCAGTCTTGTGTGAAGACGTGGTGCATTTGAAAAGAGTAATCTTGGTTTGGAGATCTCCGTTAAAAAGATGTGTCGAATAATTGTTATTGTTTATGCAAAGGGTATAAACAGAGAAATAACAAAGAAAAGCAATTGTGGTTGTTACATCAAGTTGTGCACAGTGCCACACAGTATTGTGCGAATAATTAAGAATTTTTATTAAAACTATACAGAAATTTATTTTTATTTTATTTGAAACCCACATGTAATAATAAAAAACAATTAATCAGTCCATTAAAATCCTGCCTTTAGTTGAAGTCTTGTTGTAATAAATGTTTTCAATAACATAATATTCATTCTTACGTAGATACCTATTGGTGACAAACATTAAAATTCGATTAAACTTTATTTTTTTTTTTACTTAATTAGTTGCAAAAACTTAGTTACTTTGTTGTATTTTTAATTTAGTAAGTATGTATGTACATATGAGAGTATTGTATATGAAAGTAGCCATTAATCCTTTTCCAATCTTACTCAATTTCCTTTAAGTCCGAATTGTATTACAAACTGCTTTTTTTTTGTTCTAACAAACCATCAAACTATAACAATTAATTACCGGCTGGAATTTGAAGAACAACAAATGCGCTTTTACTTCATTTCCTTTACATTGTTTTCTATCTACAATATCCACATACAAAGTGATATAAAAGTCCTCTTTAACATTTATATTGTGTATACACATATGTATGTAATACATACCTACAACTGATGTCAACTAATTAGAAATTTGTTTTCAGTAAAAATTTTTTTATTATATACACACGCTACATATAAAAGCGTATACTGGGTGAGGCTATACTGATGCGATACATGTTTTATGATCAACGCAATGATACAGTGGATACAGTCGCAAATAGCCTATTGATGTTATCGGTGAAATCAACCTAAACCAATCAATAGCACACATGCATACATAACTCGTCAGGCAGCTTCTCACACCACTGCGTTAATTTTATACTTGGCTAGCGGGACCTACAATTTAAAGTCGACTCCGAAGGAAGGATTTTTGAGAAGCTTTTCATAGCAATTTTTTTACTTACTCTCAGAGTTTTTGCCAGAAATTTGCTGAGAGGCAGTCGCCGGATTTGGACCGTGGCCTTACGTCTAATAACCCAACACACTACCTATTAGACTATAGTGACTACTACTAGAGAGAATTGGGCCTCAGTGGCAAATTACGTGGAGCATATATTGAAACTGAAAAGGGAGATCTGGAGGCTGCAGAACATGTAGGCACGCCGGCATAGATGACACTACGTGTCAAACGAAATCCCTATCGGGAATCTGGACGAAAGGAATAGTGGAGACACTTAGAAGTCTCCTCAAACTTTAATACGCAATCCGGAAGCGGATATGAGCATGAAGATGGCCAAAGGGCCAAAAGGACTCCACTCCGAAGTAATACCATCGTAGTTCAGGACATCACATCAGTCCACGGGACAAAGGGGGACTTAGTGGGTGAGGGCCTCACACACGGAGAACGTGACGACTACCTCTATGGTGCGGTTAGGTACATTTACACCCCCCCGGCGTAAAAAAAAACGGTGACTAATTTAAATCCAAACCAGTCTATAGCAAGACCAGTCTCTACTGCATTCCGGGCCACTGTGGCATAGAGGCAAACAAAAAAGGGGGATGACGCGAAAGGTATCGGAGAGGATGATACTATATGCACCGTGCCAAGCTGGCTTTTCCAAATTGAAAAAGCAGTATGTATTTCAACAAGCCGTGGGTGATCCAACATATCTGGTTGCCGAATTTCAAAATTGCCGCGACCTACTTGTGCACGGTTCTCATTTTAACAAGAATGCTAATGGCACACTGCGCTATTGGCAGTTTCGCTAGGTCTGCTCTACAAGGATTACTGCAGAAGAATGATGTGAGAAAATGGAATCGGTGCAACATCTTTTAAGCGAGTTACCTGCACTTCAGAACATATGTAATCGGTTTTAGGGTAACGGAACGTTTGAAGTTCTGGGCAAAATGGCGAACGTGCCACTAAGAGAACTGCCAGGTCTCATTTGAAGATCGGGGTATTTAAACCCCTTCACTAACGGATTTTGACAAGGGGGCTGACCTCATATTCGTTAACACAATGAGTTCTATGGGCTACCGAATAAACTTTCCTGTGGACGGCAATGTACCCGCTAACATAACCAAAATTTTATGAATATAGAGCAGCTCTCAAGACACTACCCAAGGCAAAAGTAGTGGTGAACCAGGAAGTACTGATAAAAACAAATAAACCGATCATCATGGAATTTGCATTTAATGGGGCAACATGGTCTGCCCATAATAAAACTTTAACCTAAGGAGTGCGCACGAAAAAAAGTGGGCCTACTTTTAAGCTTATAACTTTTATTATAATTGAAAAAAATGAATACCGTTACATTGTATTTGTTAGTCATCTGTTTCAAAATCCACGTGCTAAATTTCATTGCAATAGCAAAAAAAGTTTTTTATAAATGGGCACCCAACAAGAATGTCGTAAAAAAATAATTGAAATTTTCAATGAAAAACTGCGCCGCTTACAAAAAACGATTGCTAGATTCGCAGGTGTTAACCAAAACACAGTTTCTAAGGTAAGAATAAAACAATATAAGGAGTCTTTGAGTATTGAGAGAAAGCGTGGAAGTGGAAAAAAAAAAGGATTTGCCGACCAAAACAAAGCAAAAATGTCATATTGTTGTCGTTACGTGTCGAATACAATATGGTTCAAACGATCACGGCCTTTCTGGAGGGAGCACATCCAACATGTACAATTTTAAAATATCTATGGCGCATAAATCAGACTAAAGTTTTCCGATGATACGGATTGTCTTGGCTTTGAGCGCCATTTTGGCGGTGTCTTATTGGCATGCGAATTTTTATGGCGTCTTTATTTACTTTCAGAATTTTATTCAGAAGAAGTCTGCTGAAAGGAAGTCGCCGAAGAAGTATTTTCTCATATTTCGTTTTGTTGCTGATGTCAAACCTGGGAGTGAGACAACGGTTCAACACACTACCTGCTGGATAACTGGATGGACTTTCCATTTGGGTAACATATGAGTCACCTTATAAAACATATCTCCGTTCACGACTTTTATGTGTTCTGTACGTGGGTGCTTTTAAACTTTCTTAACATTTTTCTAGTTTTTGGCTTCCACAATCCTGTTTAAGTTCTTCTTCATAATCCTCTAAATCCGATTCTGCTTTCCTTAAGTCTTTATATATAAGTTACTATTGGCCCTCTAGTAAGCAATTGGTAAATAATTTTATTTCTAATTAGTTTTCAACAACTATTAGCTTATTTTGTATGACTGTGAGTAATACACATGCACTGTGTGCATGCTAAAGTGATCAATATTTTTACCCCCAGGATATTGTCAGCCAACATAAAAGAATAACAAAAAAATAAAGAAAAAAGGATAACAAATAAAAGAACAGCAGCTATAAAATGAAAAAGACAAAAAGTAAAGAAATTTAATAAAACAAACTTATTTTGTTGCAACATACTTCACAACATACATGCCACATTCGACAGTAGAAAGTGCTATACAGAGCCACATAGTCGGGCAAATAAAGTGTCAGACATGCATTCATTGCATGGTGCATGCGGGTGTTAATGTGCCTCTTGTTGTCTATTGTACTTGTGCAATTTGATACGTTACTGGAAATCTACACCTAAATAACAAATCCCACACCTCTCATCATATGCCACCACCATCAATTTAACGTGGAATACATATTCTACTACAGTCTTTGCAAGAACACTAGATAAAGGTTTTTGAAGTTTGTGCTGATTTGTAATACCAAATAAATTTTACTTGAAACGCTTTTAGTTATGACAATCGATTCGGAATATTTTCTTCTATCGTAATCACATGAGTAGAAATCGCGGGTTTTAAAGATAATTTGATAAAATTTAATATTTTTCTTAACACCCGTTCATTATTTTAAAGTTAAAACTTTAAGGGCCATTATTACAACTTGCCGTTAAACTTGGGTTTGGTTAAACGTAAACTTACAGTTCACTTTAACGTTTACACAGTTACAGTTTAGCTTAACGTACCATTTTATCACTTTATGTTCGAACTTGCCTTATCATATACTATTTTCGATATGGCAACTTCATATTTAAACAAAATAAGTAAACACAACAAAAAAAAAAACGAAACGAAAACGAAAACGAAACGTCGTTGCCACTGTCTTTAAAAAAACTTTTTTAATTGAGCAGTTTTATCAACTTCGCTCCGGCACAGCCATATTTTAATTTTATTTTATCCGTAATTTGTAATAACAAAAATCATTATTGCAACTTGCCGTTAAACTTGGTAACCTTACAGTTCCCTTTAGCTAAAGGTAACCTTACAGTTCTTACCTTTAAACCCAAGTTAGTTAAAGGCTTGTTGTAATAATGACCCCAACGGCCGGTTAAACTTGAATGTAGTTAAAGGTACCTTTAGCTAGAGGATACTGTAAAGTTAGCTACCTTAGCTGCCTGCTTAGCGAGAAGCACGGAAGGAAGTCACTTGAGCATTGCGAACACGACTTTTGTGGAGGTGGTGAGCAGTGTGTTAGTTATATGAATGGCCGCAGATCGTCTGACCTTGTCAAGAAGTCTGATGTTGTGTTGCCTGTTCAGAGCAGTCCACCAATAAGTAAAACCCTATAACCGTAGGTTCAATGACCTAAGAATAGATCCAGCCCATGATCTGCGGGCGAAGACCCCATCTGGTTTCGATCACTCTACTACAGCATTAAGCCAGCACATGCCGCCTTACGTGCCCTAGCAGCCAGAATCGCCCTTCAGTTAAGTTTGGATCGAGGTATTTAATCGAGATATTTAACTTTTGGACTACGCGACAATGAGAATGTCGTTAGCGTAAGCTATGGCGTCATTACCAGTGTGTTCCAGCCCCCTCAAGAGTGAGTTGGTTGCAAGGTTCCAGAGAAGTGGGGATAGAACACAGTAGGTTTTGGGAAAAATTATTTATATTACGTTTACACTTCCAGTTGTTATAGCGATAAAACAGTGAAACGTAGTGGACATACAATTAAGCCTTGGTGATTTTATAACAATGAATTCTCTTTTCCGTCATATTTAACAGAAATTCAGCAAAAACCAATTTATACATAAAGAAAATCATTGTTATTGGAATACTTAAAGTTCAACTAAAATTTGTTTCCGGGAATAAATCTGCTGTAATGTAAAGCAACTCAAATAAGGGATCAATTTTACATAAAACGTTGCAGTCTTTTAGCTGCTTGTTACGTAAATTACTAGCCTGTGCCTTACAGTCTAACAAAACGAAAATTTATTGAGTGTGAGGAAAAATTTTGAGCAGTTAATGAATATTTTTGATAAATTTTAATGTAAATTTTAATAGTTTTAGGGCCATTATTACAAGTTGCCGTTAAACTTGGGTTTAGTTAAAGGTAACTTTATTAAAAGTGAACTATAAAGTTTTCGTTATTGCAACTTACAGATGAAATAAATTTTTCGAAAAAATGGCAATGCTCAATTGAAATTTTTTTTTAAAACAAAGTGGCAACGACGGACTTCGTTTTTTTTTGTTGTTGTGTTTGCTTATTTTGTTTATATTTACAGTTGGCATATTAAAAATTATATATAATATGGTAAGTTCAAACATAAACTTAACTTTAAAAGTTATCACTAAGGCTAACCATCATACTCATAATGTATTTCAAAAAAACTTTTCATGATGAGGTGTCTAAATGGGGCTTAAACCATGGCCTCTTGTTAAATAAGCCAACACATTACTTACTAGACTATTAATAAGTTTTATAACATAAAAAATGGATAAACAAGACTTGTAACTTGTTTTATATTGGACATTTGAGACAACAGTGATAGGGAAAGGTCGTCAGATTTAAATCTCCAAATGGCGTATCCATTGTGATAGAGATAATCTCAGACAAATGTAAATAATAGGGAGTACGTTCGATGTCTCTAGGTTTTAATAATGTTATTAAAGTAAAAGGAATATTAGTAAAAGAGTACATAAACAGTCTACCTCTTAAGAATTCTTGCTTTGTACACTTCTTTGGACACTTCTTTGGATGTTGTAGTCAATTTTTCTGTTAAATCTTAGGACTTGTTGTCGCCATAGTCTAATAAGTAGAGTGTTGGCTTATTAGACATGTTGCCACAGTCCATAGTCCAGATCAGACATCTTCAACAAAACGAAATATGAAAATATAAAATAACATACACAACATAAGTGGTGGCTACATACGTCGTAATCCCGACTAATGGATTGTACAGTACGACCCAAATATATTTTCCAAAGTCGAAATCACAGTACTATCGCGTTTTTCCTGCGTCACAATTGAATTATTAGTTGTCAGCAACGTTACTAGGTGTATACGTATCGCTCCTTTATTGCAACATAGTCATATCTCAAAAAAACATGAACTTGGCAAAATGCGATTTAAGTTTACAAGACATAAGTCCTATGATCTAATTGCCGCAAACATTCTTTGCTATAACTTCGCTTCAGCTGATTATTTTTTCAACATGTACAGAAGGTCTAAAAGAGCAGTTTTGCTTAAGTAATTACAAAATTTTAAATTTTTGAGATATGATTACGTTGCAATAATGGAGCGATATGTACGTGCTAAGTTGTCTCGTTTAACGCTATTTCGTTTAGCGCTGGAACTTATTGGAGCGTAACCCCCGCGTTAAGCGGGGTCTTACTGTAATAACTAATTCGGTATGTTATGAATGTTCTTAAGACTTGTAAAACTTTGAAAAATTAAAATATAAATAAAAACTTTCCAATTCTGATGTACACTTTATTTACGCGTTTTAAGGTTTGGCAACAGATAGCCAATTTGATTGAATTATCCAATTACCCTTAAGTTTTGAATGAGAACGTCAACATCAATCAATTTAGTTGGATTTCACAAATCAAAATATTAGGTTTCTACAATAGAAATTATTTTTATTATAACTACAACACAAATATTTTCATTTTCATATACTTTTTCAATATTTCGATTTAATGTGGGTTAAAATGTGTAAGCATAAGCGCTTACATATGTATGTACAGGGTGGCTGAAATATAATGCAACAAAGTAAACCGCTATATTTGTTTATTTTTTTTTTTTTTAATTTTATTGTTCAAAAGCATAAAATGTTGGAAATAACATCAAATTTTAGAATGAGCTTAGATTTGTTCGAATTGGCCACCTTTGGTCCCAATTATGGCCTTCAAATTGCTCACAAAGCCATCACAGGCTGCATGAAAGTGGCTCTACGGTATTTTGGCCCATTCCCGGTGAAGCGTCGTCGTGAGATGATCGTCATTTTGTTATTTTTTATTGAGTTCCTTACTCTCCAAAATGCCCCAGGCGCAACAGTCCAACGGATTGAGATCCGGATATTTTGGTGAACATTTTGCAATAGAAATGAAGCGATGAGCCATTCTTGGTTGACGCGTGCTAAGTGCGATGGTGCTGAGTACTGTTGGAATATCCATAGTCTGCGGCAGAAATGTTTATCTGCCCAGGGCTTCAATACTGTCTTTAACATTCGGCATTTTATTAATTCGAGCGGAAAGCGATCATCGGCCGTTACGGCGGTTCACACCATTAGCATCGGCGGCGCTTGAGTTCTGGTGACCAATCGCTGGTGTAAATTTTCAGCTGACCTTTTTGGCAAGTAAACCCGATCATTTTGTTTGTTTACAAACTGCTCAATTTGAAATGGTTTCTCATCGCAAAAAATCAAATTTTGTAACTGGCCAATTTCGTGCAAGCGAAGTAACTCCTTGGCTTTTAACAGTCTAACTTTTTTTGTCCATCGGTGAGCTCTTGAACTTTTTGGAACTTTAATGGCTTTAGTCCAAACTCATTTTTCAATATGTGTTGCATCCGTTCTAGCGATATGTTCAGCTCACGTACAATTTTTCTACCACTGCTTCGTGGTTTTCGATCAAATCTGGCCTTCACTTTTCGGATCATTTCTGGTGTTGTTATCGTTTTTTTCGTCCATTTTTTTGACGCGATGCAACACTGCCAGTATCACGATTACGGACAATGGGACGAGAAACAAAATATTTATTCACATTTAAATGCTGGGAGGGCTCTAACGATAGCCACCTATGGTTCTCCAGCAAAATATAAAGCAATCACACTATCACGCTTGAATTCCATCACAAATAACTTTTTTTTTTGAATGCAATAAATCAAAATACTTTTGTAAGCTTGTAAATAATAAAATGAATTGTCACTGGAATAAATCTGTCAGCTGTCAGACGAGCGGTTTACAAATGATAACAACCTGAAGTTGGTTGCAATACGTAACAGCCACCCTGTATGTTTGCTGCTATGAAATGTATCCCATTTAATGTATATTTAATGTATTTATTTTAAATATTTAGACAATTTACAACAGATTTGCGTTCATATTTATTTTAATTAAAATTGAATCAACCAAAAATTTGTTGTTTTATTCATTCTCATGTCTATTCGTTTGTCTGTCTATATGCCTCATTTGGTAAGGACACATGTAAGCACAAACCGTATTTGTATTTGTACTCCTGCAACATTTTAATCTTAATGTTTTCTTCTAAGGACTTGGAATGTTGATACTTCATGTTGGTCAACCGCAATGTGTGTTTAAACAAAATTCCTATATCTATACGTTCTTATAATAAAAATTACAAACTCTATTAACTTTTGTAGTCGTTATACATGGTTATATTCGTTATTTGCATTAAACCATAATATTTCTAAAGAACTCTTATGTGGCCTTCTCTTCATTAACCCAGTTAATTAAATAAAAAAAAAACTTTAAATATTTTGGATACAGTTTGACGGTCACACATTTTATAACACACCAGTACAGATACACCAGTATAGATTTCAACACAATTCTTTTTCAAAATTTTACGCTTTGCTACTTGAGTAATGCCTACCAAAACCAACGAAATCAATCAAATGAAAAACTAAAGCCGAGACAGACATGTTTTTCAAAATATGTTCACCTCTTTGTGCCGCCAAAATTAAATTCCTTTAATGGGTTAAGGCATGTAAGTACGTAAGTATAATCGTATATTTTACCGCATGGGATCTTTAATAATATACGAGTACAATACGTATGTATGTATTAACTTCCTGTTTGGATGAGGTAGAATGAGTCTGAATAAGCGAATAAAGCTTTCGATTGCACCATCATCTACGAAAGAGTGCAAGACTTCACTCTTTTATCAGGCCTATGTTTGAAATGAGTTTGAAGCCAAAGCATTCGAACATAATAGCAGGAAAAATTTGTACTAGCCTGGTATGAAATGAGCGTCATGATACAAATCAGGGATCAGTAATGAATCGTTTTTCCGCTACTCATAAGCACTCATGCAATTTTGAGTATGAGTGAATCAACAGAATTGAAATTCAACTACTATGATTCATTCGTACTCGCTACAATATTGATTTATAAGTATAATTAGCACTGAGTATGAGTACAACGTTGACATCAAACTCACAACATTCGAAATATATTTGATTCATACGCCTACTCATTTTGATTTATAAATTTAGAAAAATACTTATAATACTAATAAGTAATTCGAGTGGCTCGAATCATTCATCAACACTTTCAGCCTTTGTTGTTGTTGCATATACAAGCAAAGAAGAAAGGAAAGACAAAGACAACAAACAAAGCAAACACAAAATCTTCTTGTGAGTATTGCAGTTCTCGTACGTGAATCATACTTATTTTGTGCTTCGTGTAAATATTAAGTAGAGACGAGTCGAAATCAATAACATCATGCGTATAGTTAAGTCGCCGTGGTCTAGTAGGCAGTATGCTGGCTTATTAGACGTAAAGCCAGGGTTCGAGTCCCAGGCCAGAGATCAAAATAAAATACAAAAAGCATTTATTCGGCGATTTCCTCTCAGCAGATTTCTGGCAAAAACTCTGAGAGTAAATAAGATTGCCATGAAAAGTTTCTCAAAAATCTGTCGTTCGGAATCGACTTTAAACTGCAGGTCCCCGCCACTTATGTATAAAATTAACGCACACAACATACATACATAATTGGTCACCGCAATCCTTTAGTGACGGTTACGACCTAGCTTTTCACACCACTTGTGTTATATGTGGTAAAATTACATTATTATATGAGTGGCAGGCAGAATATGGTTGCGACAATTCAGAGAGAAAAATTTTAACGTAATAAAGAAGGTGGATGGCTATCGTAAAAGTTTGAGTCGCATCGAATGCTTGTCTAGGCATTTGTAGATCGTGCTCTATTAGAAGCAATATGGAAAAGATAATTGCGACACTTCAGAGATAATGTAAATTGAAAATGTTGTGAGAAATGAAGAACATGGAAAACTACCAAAACAGTTTCAGTTGTATAGAATGCTTGTCGAGATATTTGATGGTACTGGCCCATCGGAAGAACTATGCAAAAGATGTTTTCAGCGATTCAAAGATAACAATTTTGATGTTGGAAATGCAGAATGTGAAAGACCAGCAAAAAAGTTTAAAGATGCCGATTCGAAAACAATATTGGATGAACAGGACAATCAGAAATAAATGGCAGAATTTTTAATTTCGGACTATATAAAAGCGAAAAATTTAAAACTTTGGAAAATGGTTTCGAAATGAATGACATGCAGTTGGAAAACCGCAAAATAATTTGTGAAATTTTGCTTCAAAGACACAATAGAATATTTTGAAAAGTGCAATTTGTTCTCATGATTCCAATTCGGAACAATCATCAATTTCGCGTAAACAACCTTATCTATTCGACAGGAAGACAACGTTGTGTGTCTGGGTTGTCCCGGAAAGGTATGGTTTACCACGAGCTCGCAAATCTATGTAGATCGATGAGGCGTTAATACAACGCTGTGTTGCTGATGGGTCTAAAAAGGTGAGATGTACCACAAGCTCGTTAAATATGATGAAACCGTTAATACAGATCGCTACCGACAACAAATGATAAATTTGAACCGCACTGGTCGAAAAACGAATGGAAGAAAGGGTCACAAGACACGCAAAGCAATTTTGCAACATGACAATGCATCTGTACAGAAAGCAAAATCGGTTTCAGATACAATCAAACAATTAGCTGCAACACTACCTGCCGTGTTCACCAGATTTTTCTTTTTTTTTATTGGCGTATCATCCGCAAATTACCTGAAAGATGGAAGTATTCTGTATTTATTTTGCTATTAAAATTTAGCGTTTTACTTCCACAACCTGGTTTTACACCTGGTGTATTATTACATTTAAATTTCTGTACAAAAAGGTTTTCAGTTTCTTTAAAAATTAATTGTAGATGCAAAAGGAGTAAGAAATTAAGGACAACTAAACTTCTGATCAGTGCACTCCTTTGCCTGATTCAAATTCTGTGTTGTTGTGCCTTAAACACAATATACGCAACGCAGCATTGAAAAACAATTGGACCAATCGTGTAGGCTACTGCATTTCCAGCCGAGGCAACCATTTGAATGAAATTATTTTCCATTATTAACCGGAAAGATTGTGCTTTCAAATAAAAAAAGAAATTTTAGAAAATAGTCAGTAAAAAAAAATAAGTTATTTGGCGGACCCTGTAGAATGATATAAGCACTGAATTAATTTTGTGTACTTTTAGCTCATTTTAAATTAAATTTATTTTAATCAGATCAGATTAGAATTTTTATAATTTTATCTCCTCTCAGTCTCATCCACTCGTACAGGGGATGAACTCCTGCTAGCCTAATATGTTTATCGACGAAAGTAATTTGTAAGGAAACTATAATCAATTTCCGTTTCTTTTCATGCATACTGGACTGGCCTTGTACTGGACTCCAGTGATATCAGCATAGAATCGCAATCGCAAAAATTTGTTTTTTTTTTTTAAAACCACATGACAATCGTATTTTATTTTATTTTCTCAGTTTTTATTTTTGTTTTTATTTATTTTTTTAAATAAAATGATTAATGCAACGTTTTAAGAATTGCAATCAAATACTCATTCAATCCATTTACAATCAATGTGGGTCTTTCATTCTCCTTTGCATTTAATTTGTATGCAAGTGTGTAAAGGATTTTGTAAGAGTACATCTGGATATTTAGTTTGTTCAAGTATCCGGTAAGTATGCAAAATAAAAACAATTTAAATCGACAGAATAGCATGGCTATTCTCATTCTGGCAACATTTAAATGCATATAACAGACGTATGTACAGTCAACCCTCCTATAACGTCGTGAGTGGGTAGCGCATTATATGGAAACCTCGCTATAAGAGTACCGTCTTATAGGAGGGCTGTTGCAATTGCAGCCCCGCGTTCTGAGAGTACCGCGTTATAGGAGGGTTGACTGTACATACATATGTATGTACGTACGTATGTATGTATGGTATAATCGATATAATTTGTTATGTACACTTTCCACATTTCTGTAATTAAACAACAATTAATTGTATTGAATATTGGTTGGCAAGTTTGTATTTTGCATTGCAAATGCAAATGCAAATACGGAATGCTTAAGTTGTTGTTCGTTGTCCTTTTCTACCTTCTGCATCGTCTATAAATGTTTATCACCTTAAGGGTAAACGTTTAATGATTAAAATACTCGTTCTAATTTGGAAAGTTTTCTAATGTAAAAAAATCTAAAACTGAAGGCAGTAAAGGACGATAACAATCCCAATGGTGAGATACGAATCTTTAATGAATAGGTAGCTTGATGTGGTAGCTTTATACCAAAAGCTCTCTTGAGCACGTATAGCGGCTCGTTGGAGCGCCACAGGTGAACGCAGTCCCTGTACTGGCCAAGTTCTCCGAGCCAATGAGGGAGAAGTTGGTCAGCGAGCATATTTAAAGCACGACTACCCCACGCTGCAAAACCAGCCAGAAAGTTTGATAAACAATGCCATGACGTCAATGGACGATTGCTCCGTCTGACTGACAAGGGTTGGAGAGCCAAATAATCTATATCTGTATCTCTTAAGAGGTGGGCATTGACATAGAATGTGGATTTTTTTTTATAAAACCAGCACTCAGGGGATGACCCCTACCCATGCAGTACATTGTGCAGGTTTTTTTGGAAAGGTGGAAAGAGAGAGGGAAGATGCGAACGGTAAGGAAACGAGTTGCTGCTGGTGACTATAAAATAGCCAGTGCTATACCTTCACCATTAGACAGTCTACAGCAATCTTCCCCAAGAAGCCGGCAGTTTCTCACACCACTTATGTTGTGTGTGTTAATTTTATGCAGAAGTGGTGGGACCTACAGTTTAAAGTCGACTCCGAACGACAGATTTTTGAGAAACAAGAAGAGAAAGAGAAGAAATCGCCGAAAAAATACTTTTTGTATTTTTTTTAATTTTTGATGTCTGGCCTGGGACTCGAACCCTGGCTTTACGTCTAATAAGCCATCACACAACCTACTAGACCACGGTGGATCTGCATCCACGGTAGAAATCGTCAAATGGGAGCCGCATTCTTTCCACGTGTCTACCCATAATTCAGTGATCTGCAAGCATGGCCACTGTGATCGCAATGATGTTACGACCAAGTCCAAGTACCTGGTTGGTGCGCCTTCTATCCATTGAGGGCCAAGTGAGCCTAGCGGAATTTCCTTAAATTTCTTTAAAGAGTATATTTTCCGAAACACTGACTGTTCATTGCAATATCAGCTCTTATCAGTTAGAGAGATAATTTGAATGAATTCGATTTCTGAATGAGACAATATCATAGAAGGTTAGGTTAGGTGACGTTAGGTTAGGTGAGAGGACATGTACTTGTCAACTGTGACAAGTACAGTAACAGGAAATCAAATTGACCCATTGTACAACGTCCTAGCTTCAGACACCACTCGTGTTGTGTGTGTTAATTTTATTCAAAAGTGGAGGGACCTACAGTTTAAAGTCGACGCCGAACAACAGATTTTTGAGAAACTTTTCTTTGCAATTTTATTTACTCTCAGAGTTTTTGCCAGAAATCTGTTGAGAGGAAGACGCCGAAGAAATATTTTCATAAATTCGTTTTAATGTCTGACGTGGGATTTGAACTCGGGCCTTTCGTCTAGACTACGGTGGCATTTAAAATATCACTGAAACTGGATGTAAAATATCGGGGGAGCTCATAATTGGCCATTACAACCCTTCAAACAGGATTACGATCTAGCTTCTCGTACCGCTTATATTGTGTGTGTTAGTTTTTGAGAAACTTTTGATGGAAATTTTATTTTGTCTCAGGGTTTTTGGCAGAAATCTGCTGAGATCAAGTCACAAAAGAAAATATTTTTTCAAAATTTGTTTTATTGGAGATATCTGACCTGGGGTTTGAACCTTGGCCTCACACAGCCTCTACACTACGACGACTTCTGGCAGATCATTTGATAATAAATTGATATAGACAAGACCATATAGAGACCATTTAAGAAAAAGTCAGACATGCTATAATAATATGCAAATGCATAGAAGTGTTAACCAGGAATAATATGCAGCCCTTGCGCTAATCAACTTCTTCCTTTCCCTGATTTGGCGAAACTTGGTTAGTACAGGGGCTGCGTTTCATCCGTGGCATCACAACGGGCCGCCATGCGTGCTCAAGTGAGCTTTGTGATATCAGAGCTACCACTACGATCTAACCTAACCAGGAATAATGTATACATTATGACAAGCAGAACAAATATAAAGTCAAATGCAATTGAACAAGGCATAGAGACTAGGGTGTCAGAATATAACATTGGCAAAAAAAATTTTTGCTAAAGTGGCGCTGAAAACCCTGTGTGGATTTAAGACCGCTGCACATGTTAATAAAGACCAGAGTTTTCTAGCCTATGGCTAGGATAATGCAGATTTCGTGACATAATAAAATCTAGTAACAGATAGCTCCTGCTCCAACTGAACATAACCAGAAGACTCTATGAATTTAGTGAATGCAAATAGAGTTTTTAATAAGTATTGTTACTAAGACTGAAATAAATGAAGTATTCTGGAAGCTAAGAACGTGACTTTCAACGGGAAGGGGAGTTTTTGGTTGCAGAATGAAACATTTTGAGCCCGTGATGAAAGTCAGATTCGACCACTTAGGCCTTAAGAGATTAAATCAAAAATAGTATACGACTGTATGCAGAAGCTGAATTATCTAGGTACGAAAAATATGTTTACCTCTGCTAGGTGCTAGACTAGGTGTGAGGAGAAAGGTTTCCATGATCCTTTATGTGTTGTATTAAAGGTTGCTTGGAAAAGTGTAACTAACGAACTTAAAGCAGAAAAAGTCATTTTCAAACTGAATGTTTTAAGGCAATCAAAAGCAGGGTTCGGACATTATACAGAAATCACCTAAGATTTGTAATCTGACTCATAAGAATGAATCACAAGGACAGCTTGTTGGAACATTCATTTCCTGGGTGAAGGAAATTTGCAATATTGACTCCATGCAGTCCCTGAAGCTTGTTGGGGCAATAGACTGCAATAGACTTGGAGAATACATTATAGGAATATATAGCAGTAAAACAGATTGCATGGTTACGATATTATGGCTCCTTTTCGCGACAATAGTATTACCAATAAAAACCTCGCTTTGTTTTAAGGATTGGATTTTCACTTACTTAATTGGCCACTACAGCACTTCAGTTAAGATTACGACCTAGCTGCTCACATTACCCATGTTCGTAGACTTTATATCGACAAATATCCCACCAAAAATGGGCGTGACAACCCCTCCCCCCACCAAGTAATGCGGATAACTCTTAAACTACTGAATCGATTTTAATCATCCTGTTTTTGTTCGAAAGCTTATCAGGTTTAGATTGTTTAAAAAAAATCGATATAGCAAAATGTAGGCGTTGCAAACCTTTAAAATTTAATATTTAGGACCATAATGATCGTAGACGAATGTAATTTGGTGCGTAAGTTCGAAAAGTCGATATATACAAACTCACCAAAAATGGGCGTGGCAAATCCTCCCTCTTTAAGAGATACCTATAACCGACTAACTCGATAATTTATAGCTACGTATGCATGTCTGTTAGTTTTTGTTTTGGAGCGATTACAACAACTACAACTTTAGGGCCTTTAAACAGGGATTTCCAAACTTTTACGGTTGATCAAGTTAATAACGTAACCTGTCGCATTAGCTATAATTTATTTTATCTGCTTTGCCAAATCACATTGGCCTGTCATAAACAACGAAGAGTGTTCGCTCTTGAACGGTTGACAACTGGCCCTAATTTTCATCGAAAAATGGGTGTAATTTTAAAATGTATGGACGTGAGAGCAAACTAAATTGTCGAATGTTTGGCGGTACCAATTTCCAAGAGATCTATTGCCCAAAATCCCGAAAAATTCACTATTTTGGTCTGCCGGCATCATTTGTCATTATTTCTGAAAATGATGTTGGCCAGGCCATCATTATCAACGGTGAAGACATAAGGTCGATGGTTACCAACTTATTTTGACCTTTGACCTAAATTGAGTCATCTGGACACTAAAGACATATAGTAATGAAGCAATAAGGGATATAAGCCTGGCAATAATTTACTGCATGCCAAATAACAAAGGTAAGGACGTTGTAAATTTTCTATTAAAAATTTTAATGATTTTCTCTATTAATTTTGTATTGGAAATCCTAATTGAATTGAGTATTCCTGATGCGAACGTATTAACAATATTGGCAAACATTGTCTAGAAGAAGAAGAAGAAATAGGAATAGTAAGAAATAGAGGAACAGAAATCATTACTGCGTGACCAGCAATTTGTAAAGTTTTCAATAATAGTTGTCGGTATACACGCTTAATGCTTGCTAGTGTTTCACCAATCTAAAGTAAAAGCATGAACAGGATATAAAAAAAAGAACAACAACATACAGATAACCCTTGAAATAACCTATATAATACAGTTAATTACAACTAATTAGAAATGTCTTAAAAGTTTATGTAATTAAAACAAAAATATGAAAAAGATTCCAATAGTGTTGTAACAAAAAAGTAATTAATAATTCGGTTTTTGTTTATGAAACATTAATGGAAATGTTTCTAATTAGCAGACTCTGCTATATATGCCGGCATCCAATGAAGCATCAAATGAAAACTCATTAAACATTTAATTTTATATTGGTTTCGGTACAACGCTTAATTAAAAACTTTTTACAAGTAAACAAATATTCTGTGCACATACACACATCCACTCATATAACTACGGAATAATCCTATACGGCTCTTCTATCTACTTTTTAGATATGTATGTACATATGTATGTATGCATATGCATATAAAAATTCTTCATTGACATATAGCACGTGGCGTATAGTCCCTCTCAAAATGCCTTAGAAACTTATGTATTTAAATCTGTATTGCCAGTAGTAGCGCAATGGCGCTTTAATGAAAAATATTTTACTTGTAATATTATTTTTTGCTAAATCTAATATAAAAAATTCTCTTGTCACGGTGTTAGTGGTTAAATTTCTCCCAATGGATCGACCGAATTCATGAAATTTTTTGTGCATATCGGCTAGGTCTAAGAATCGGATAAAATCTATTTTTCATATCCCTAATTGTTAAGATGGCGTTGCATATCGTTAAAACTGAATATTAAGGTACATATTGATCGCAGACGAATAAAAATTTGGTAGGTAAGTCCGTAGAGCTGATATCGACAATACCATCAAAAATAGACATGATAATCTTCCTCCTTAAAGTGGTACCTACACCTCTTAAACTACTGAACCGATTTTAAACATTTTTTTTTGTTCGAAATCTTATCAGATTAAGATAGTTTAAAAAAAAAGTCGATGTATCAAAAAGTAGGCGTGGCAAACCTTTAAAATTGATTATTTCGGAACATAGTGATCATAGACGGACTTAATTTGGTGGGTAGGTCCGTAGAGCCGATATCGCTAATACCACCAAAAATAGACGTGGTACATACACCTCTTAAACTACTAAACTGATTTTAAACATTAATTTTTTTTTCGTTCAAAATCATATCAGATTTAGATAGTTTTAAAAAAAAATTCGATGTATCAAAAAGTAGGCGTGGCAAAACTTTAAAACTGAATATTTAGGGACATAGTGCTCGTAGACGGACTCAATTTGGTGGGTAAGTTCGTAGAGTCAATATCGGCAAACTGACCAAAAATTGGCGTGGCAATCCTCCTCCTTTAAGGGATACCTAAAAGACTGCTACTTCGATGGTTTATAACCACATATGGACATATATAACATGTATGTCTGTTAGTTTTTGTTTTGGAGAAATTACAACAACTACAACTAATTGGTCATAACAACCCTTCAGTCAGGATTACGACTTAGCTTCTCACACCATTTATGTTTTGTGCGTAAATTTTTATACATGAGGGGCGGGACCTACAGTTTAAAGTCGACTCCGAACGACAGATTTGTGAGAAGTTTTTTCATGGCAGTTTTATTTACTCTCTGTGTTTTTGCCAAAAAATCTGCTGAGAGGAAATGGTGATGTTTGACCTGCGATTTGAACTCGGGACTTTCGTCTAATAAGCCAACACACTACCTATTAGACTATAGCGACTGCAGCGTATTACTTTAAATATATAATGTGACCAGTTTTGGGCAATAAAAAATTAATTTTGGTCGGTACGAAGTTCGCCGTGTCAGCTTGTAATCAAAGATTAACGTAAATTATTTATCGCATATAAAATTCAACAAATTCTTTATCCCTTAATCGTTTATCTTTCAAATTAGGGCCTTACCATTATCTCAATCAGTGATTCCGTCTCATAATTGTATTAAATGCCGTACATTGTGTTAACATTTTGAATAAAGTGTATGAAGAGTACTATTTTTGATTTGTTCATAAAAGAAAATCAATAAAAAATGCATGCATTATTCCCTTTGGGATCCCCAGGCTCTGAGCAAAATTATTGCAATAATTTTGAATCTAAACTCAATCCCCAGTATGAAGACATGTCCTCTGGCATGGTCTGCTCTGGTAATACTATGAATAGTCTACATAAATGGTTGAGAATTATGTAACGTTACAAAACGTAATTGGTAATTACAACCAGAGATCAGCAATAAGTATTCAATACGATGAGTACATTCGAGCCATACTCATTATTTCTGGTACAAATTCAAAGTTTGAAGTACTCATCGTATTCATACTTAACAAAGCACATGATATAAAATTCGAATCTCCTTTACTCGGCATTTACACGAAGCACAAAATAAGTCTGATTCGCGTACGAACACCACAATACTCACAAGAAGGTTGTGTGTTTGCTTTGTTGTTGTCTTTGTCTCTCCTTTCTTCTTTGTTTGTACACGAAACAACAACAACTAAGACTGTAAATTTTAATGAATGATTCGAGTCACTCGAATCACTTACAAGTATTATAAGTATTTTTCTAAATTCTCTAAATCTGAATGAGTAGGCATATGAATCGAACATATTTCGAATGTTGTGAATATGATATCAATGTTGTACTCATACTTATTGCAACCTATACTCATCAATCAATGAATCAGAGTACAAAGTTGAGTTTTAATTCTGTTGACTCACTCATACTCAAAATTTCATAACTACTTATGAGTAGCGAAAAAACGATTGATTGCTGATCTCTGATTACAACCCTTTAGTCTGAATTACGACCTAACTACTGTCGCCATTTATGTTGTGGGTGTTAATTTTATACGTGAGGTATACAATTCGTTTTGACGCCTGAGCTGGTATACGAACCCGGGCTTTACGTTTAATAAGCCAACACACAACCTACTAGATAACGGTAACTATCAATTACCTTATCATAGACGAAAATAAGCCACAAAAATCACAGAAAATATGTAACCATGTACATCTATGAGTTCGCATTTTGGCCCACTCGTTGGCCCATATAGCGAAGCGAAAACAAAGCGGATGGCCATGCGGCCTTAATCAATTTGAAACAATTGAACTTTAATCTCTTCGCAAAATTTGACGTAAACTGGTCTATGGAATTTTCAATTCTTGTAAATAGTGACAAGTTGATGTTGATGGATTCTCACGCACTTTCTCAGTCTCAGCTAAAAAAAAATCATCTTTTGGGCTGAAACTCATTCTCACCTTGGTGTGTACGTATTACCGTATTTGGGACTCAGTAACCCACTCGTGGTCTTACAGAAGCCAACGCACCCATTACCAATGACTGTTTGATAAGGTTGGAGGAGTGGGGGCATCATTGTCCCATTTTCTTTCAAATGAGGATGGCGCAACCACTACCGTTGAAAGAGACACCTACCCCAGCATGATAACTGATGTTTTGTACATACTCTTCATGGTATTGATGTAAAATATGTTTGTCTTTATGCAACTCACCGCACACCTATAGGCACAATCGATTTACTGCGTCAAACCGTTCTACAGTAATCCAGTAATCCTCTTACTTTCTAAATACCTTGTGCAAGATATAGCCACCATAGTAACACTAATGACATCTAGATAACAATACTTAACAAAATAGCCGAAATGTGTCAAATCTGCAAGTAGAAATACTTGTCAAAGTAAGCAAATAATTGGGGTCAGAAGTGGAATTACATACATAATTGGGCATTATAACCCTTCAGTCAGGATTTTCACCTAGCTTCTCACTAGCAGAAGTGGGATTACAATATCTAAAAGTAGAAATCCAGTCAGTCTTGTGTGAGGAGAATAATTGTGGTTTAAAGATCTTCGCTGTAAATGTCGATCGAACAATTATTATTGTTTACAAAAACATGTATAAAGCAGAGAAAGAAACAAAGCAATTGCTGTTGTTTACATCAAGTTGGGAACAGTGGCACACAAGATAACCATAAAAGCTTTATAAAATTAAAAATCTTAACAAACGTTTAATATTTTTTAATTGCTTAATATTCGGTTTTTTTTTTAATTTAAAATATCTCAATCCCCTTTTGTTTCAAATCGTAGATAAAAAAGTACGTAATAAAGTGCTATCCATTTCGTGGTTTCAAAAGTATGGGACTGGAATTGGACATCTGTCAAACTAAGTTATGAAACAAATTTTTTTCTTTGCAGTTGATAGTCTGACAGTGACGAAAATGGCGAAACGCTTAACTATCACAAAACGCATAAAAATTATCAAAACCTATTACAAAAATGATGATTCTGCCACAGATACGTATCGTGCTTTAAGAGAAGATTATGGTTTACATAATCATCCAAATACACAAGCAATTGGCAAAATTGTGAAGAAATTTCAAGAGACTGGAGTGTTTACAAAGTGAAAAGTGAAAGACCTGTGCATCATTGTTTTGCTCGTTCCGCTGAAAATATTGCTATTGTAACTGAAAGTGCTGCCGAAGACCCGAATTTGTCGATTCCCCATCGTTCTCAGGAATTAGCATTGTCTGACGGCACATTATGGCGTAGTTTGCATTTAAATCTACACCTACATCCATATAAAGTTCACCTTACGCAACAACTAGAAAATCCATGTTTCACACATGGACAGCTTTACGTCGCATGTTCGCGGGTAGGAAAACCCGCAGATTTATATGTATACGCACCAGAGGGAAAAACAAAAAATATTGTATATCCCTAGACATTAGAATAATAATTATTTATTAAAGTAAAAAGTACCACGATATATATTATTTCTAAAGCACTTTTTTTGTCGGTTGCAAATATCTCCCATACCACCGCATCAAATTACTGAATGATATCTCATTTTAAAGCTTATATCTAACACTAATGGCGAAAAATAAGTAGAAATTAAAAATTTTATATTTTCATAGATAAAAGTTATATTTTATATAGAACTGCATGATAATACTGTTGTCATTATGATTATATGTTTTTGTTCAAGTGTGGTAATACGGGTCGCTTAATAGTAATGCAGTTCTAGATAATATAGTATGTATTAAAATCCATTCTGGCAATAATGTCGTTTATTACTAATATGCATAATAAGTTGTAAAAATCTGTTTTGGCAATACTTTGCAGTAGTTGGATCAAGTGCGATAAACATGGTCGCTTAATTGTAATGCTATTCCACAAGTTAAGTTGTAAGAGCCATTTTGGTAATGTCGTTATTGTCATGGCATTGTTTGTTTTATGAAGTGTAGTAATACGGTGTGAGCTAATACTTAACAGTTAAGAAGGTTTTAAGAAAAATAAGAATAAAAATAACGTGCAACGTAAGAATATATAGAACTTGGATTTGAAAAGACAAATGCAATTATAATGTTAATCAGAAATCTTAATGCTACACAGGGGTTAATAAATGGTATCAGGCTAATCGTAACAAACTTGGGAGAGCACATCATATCAGCAAAAAACTGTACTCATACCCCGAATCAATCTTACACCTTCTGATCCAACTGTGCCTTTCCGAATGACATGAAAACAATTCCCTGTGAAAGTTGCTTTTGCTATGACGATAAACAAAGCACAAGGTCAAACCCTTCAAAGGGTAGGATTGTATTTACCAGATCCGGTCTTTTCACATGGGCAGCTATACGTGGCTTTTTCTCGAGTGCGTACGTTTAAAGATATTTTTGTTTGAATTAAGGATTCGTACGGGCAAAAAGTTAACGATGATTACCTCTAACATTGTATTCAAAGAAGTATTATAAAAGCATTTAAGCATACTCGTATATATGTTTGTATGAAAATATTTATGATGATATTATGATTTTTAATATTTTATACTTTTAATAAAATTTCTATTAATAATTTTCATTTTATGTTGCAAAAATGACAACTAACGGGTCATATAGTATATTAAATTTTATTTACTAAATAAATAAAACTATTTTTTAATTATTATGTATTTAATTTCGATAGGGGGTAGCGAAGAACACCGGGTATTAGCTAGTGATATCAGAAAGAAGAGCTCATTTACAGATTAAATAACATTTAATTACAGAAAACAAATCGGATTTTGCTAACATTAATGAGATGAACATTTGAATTTCTAACATAACAAAGCACAGAACTAACATCCAACAACTAACGGGATAACAGCTAACCTTCTTCACTAAGAAAATATTAACAGCGGCAAGTAATTTGACAGAAGGAAACGTGCTGAAACTGTTGAAACCCTAATAAGTTGACATATTCAACGACTGCTCAAATTACATACAAAACAGCAGTTCTTAAGTAAAAATTATTTTTTATTAAACAAATGTTTTATGTTTGGGGGGGATGTTTAGGTTTTAGGTCCTGGAAAATATAATATTTTGCGAAATTAGGATGTGGTAATGCGGGCAATGACAAAAAACACATACGCATTTACATTACATACATATGTATGTATGTATACAGCGAGAATATTAAAACAAAAGATATCGATTGTAAAGTAAATAATAAATACATAAACATTTACGAATATATTCATAGTAAATTAATAATAACTGGTGTATGTATGTAGGTATGTACGTATGTATGTATGTATGTACATGCCACTTGCAATGAAACTTAAATCAAGGAAGGGTTAAACAAAACAAAATAACGTAGTAATAAAGGCTGTCGGTCGGTCGGTCGGTGTATGAAAATGGACAAGAGAATCCTTATAAATGTTGTTTCATTATTATTTGCAAAACTTTCAATGTGTAGGCAGCCTTATTGTTATTGTTGTTGTTGTTTGTTGTTGTTATTGTATTATTTACAAATTGAAATTTTGATGAATCATTTCTAGAATACATTACAAATATGTGCCCATATATGTACACCACGTACGTACGCTGGCTGCTTAAAGTAAGGACTTTATTGCAAAAGCATGTATTCCTTCCATTGTACACATACACTTGGTTAACGGATAAGCTTTACGAACACTTACTTTTTTTGCAGTTTTGCAATCAGGGGAAACTCTGAAACGAAACTCTTATAAACTGTATATGAAGCCAAGGAAACGAAAAAGCTTTCCTAAACAAATAACATTAAAGGCTGCATAACCGGTCTCATATTTCTTTACGTTGATTACAACTGCCACACAGCTGATCCTGATTAACCCATACAATAAAGCTTTCAATGTTTTTAACATAACATAACACTAAGCTTATCTATGGAAAGCATGCGCTTTACAATTGCAATACAATCTACCCCTGATAAGAACACTGTAACTGTTAAGTGCAAGAGGTTATTATTGAAAAACCGAAAGAGAGAGAGAGAGAGCGAGAACGAGAGCATAAAAAGTAGGACTTATTTGTACTCAATGTTTTTGCAAGTTTTTGTTTTGCAAATTCCCAAGCACTTTACATGTTTTGTAAAATACTTTTTAATGTAAAAAATATTCGGTTCAACGTTTAGTCTAGCAAGTGAGTTGATTGCGACAAGGACTACAATTTGTCACTAAAGTCCCCAGCAATTCCTGTGATTTCTTTGCCAAAAGTTTCTTTGCCAAGATTTAAACTACTTTTACACACAAGACTTGTAATAAATTCAAGTGAAAAAAAAACCATCATTCTACGACCAGCTAAAATTCTGTACGTGTCCTGTTTCCAACAGCTTTGCATGAAAAAAAACAAAAAAAAGAAAGAAAAAAAGAGAGTGGCAAAGCAATACTAAACAGAAAAATATCCTGGTTCCCAGCGAAGTTTGACGAGCTGAATGTTGAAATTTTCTATTCAGTTGGTGACACGTGCCCCAGGAAGACGTTACAGGGCTATGCTGCTCTTGGCAAAATAAAAAAATTTTTTTTTTGAAAAATAAAAAAGAAATCCAAGTGTTCCAACATTTTTGTTTTTTTTCCAAAGTAAAAAATTGTGTTTTTTTGTGTGAAAATAAATGTAAAATTAAAGACTAAAGTGAACAAAATAAAGTGAACAAAAAAAAGTCAAATGTGAATGAACCTTCAATGTAAACACTAAACGATTTGAAAACGTTCTTTCTTTTAATTTTTTTTTTTCCCTGTTAAACAAATTAAAATACGATTAAAAGATGAAATATATGCCAGGTAAATATTTATATTCTTACTTACTGTTAAGTTTAAATATTATTTTTAAATATTAAATATATTGTCTATTTAAAGTGTTTAGAAAATAAAAAATATTTTTCCATTTCTACTATATTTTTTAAAGAAATTCAAAATTATGCCATAAAAAATTATAAAAAAAATCTAAAATGGTTTTAACATTTTCCGGGTATACAGTGTAAAACAAAAGTGACTGCATAAATATTAAATAAAATTATTATAAATTTCTTTTTTGTTCTTGTGTTTTCCAAAATATTTTTTAAATTATTTAAAAGTCAGGTCAACATTTTAAATTCTATGCGAAATCGAGTCGAAACACCACTATTCGTATGCAATCGGTATTAAGTTCATTCATTTTAGACAACATATTTTTGAACTTGTCATATGTATACGTATTAGTGGCATCCCTAAGAGGGATCGAATTTTTAAAAATCCCGGGATAATTCAGGATCCAGAAATCCCGAAAAATCACGGGAAAAATAGCGATTTTCTCTTAATAATAAAAAATCATTTGTATTCCAATTACGTATATCAGAATTATATATCATTAAAAGTAAAATATAAAAACAACAGGACAAAATGTAACAGAAAAGCGTAAATTAGCATAAATAAAAATTATTCATTATTATTGGGGGTCGCCGTGGTCTAGTAGGTAGTGTGTTGGCTTATTAGACGTAAAAGCCAGGGTTCCAGTCCCAGGCCAGACATCAAAACAAAATACAAAAAGTATTTTTTCGGCGATTTCCTCTCAGCAGATTTCTGGCAACAACTCTGAGAGTAAATAAAAATTGCCATGAAAAGTTTATCATAAAATCTGTCGTTCGGAGTCGACTTTAAACTGTAGGTCCCGCTACTCATGTATAAAATTAACACACACAACATAACTGGTGTGAGAAACTAGGTCAATAATCCTGACTGATGGGTTCTAATGACCAATTATGTATATATATATGTAAAAATTATTCATACGTACATATGCGAATGCATTAGATTAAAAGATTAAAGCTTCTAACATGTGATCTGATAGGCTTGAACGAATTTTGTTGTCAACATACGCTGCCTTTGAAAAACACTTTTCGCAATCAACATTTGTTGGTAAAATGGTTCCAAGATAGCTGTATGCAGCTTGTAAATATTTACCTCTACCCCCTCCTGATGTAAATAAATCTATTTCTTTGGGCAGTTGAATATCTAAATCAGTTACCCTATTATTTCGTTTCATAGGGCTTTTGCATTTTTCGATGGCATCAAATAACTTTTTAGCAATAGATGTGGGGTTTTCCTCATCTGAGAAGCTATTATCGAAGTCAAGTGATATAAAATTTTTTTCGGGGCCTTCGGGGGTAGTGTCAAAATACATGTGAATTCACAATCCCGAAAAATTCCGTGACAAGTTTTTAAAAATCCCGGTATTCGGGTTTTTATGAATCCCGAAAATCCCAGGATTTCGAAGTTCGGGCTTTCTCGATTGGCATCCCTAATACATATGTATACACATACAGTGTACAGTAAAATTCTAAGTACTGCAATACATATTGACAATTTCATAACTTTTAACCAAACGTTTATATAAAAATTTATAGTTTCTAATTTATTTTATTAATTTATTTCTGTTTTGTTATAAAATTAAAGAGAAAAGTAAGCAAACGTTTCAGATTTGAAATTTAAAATTCAAAGGCCTAATATATAAAAATATTATCCCTTGTATTTAGTATAATATCCCTTAAGGTTAAGCACTCTATTTAACCCATTTCGAATAGAATGTACATGTTTCGTTTAGTGTTTTCGGGTGGCACCATGAGTAGGGATTAGAGTTTCCCGGGAAATTTTTGTCGGGAATTCCAGGGAATATTTAAAAAATATTTTAAATTAAAGTATTCTTGTACACTGTTTTGGAAAAACAAATGATTTATCAAATAAAATAAATTAAAAGTATTGGAATTTCATAATTTATTAGCGATTTGTCGGACAGACCCGATGTAATGAAACGATTTGGGGCAGAGATAGTCCAGTTGAGGGTATTTTTTGTTAGAATCTTGCCATTCAGTTGGCCATATGAGAAGTTAAGTACATTAAAAAATCAAATTGTACTTATCCTGAAAGCCAATCTGATTATAGTGAAGATGGGATAAAAATGGAAATGTATGATAACATACCAACAGTATGTTTATTATATAAAATGTATAAAATCAATTTTGATACATTTAGTTTCATAAACAAGGATAAAAGTAATTACCTAGACCAATGAATATTTAGTAAATAAACTAGTTCATAAAAAAGTCAATAGACTAGTCCATAGATTACTCTGTAGACTAGTCAATAGGCTGGTCAGTAGACTAGTAAATAAACTGGTCCATAGACTAGTCTATAGAATAATCACCGACTACTCTGTCCGTTTTAAAATGCTACTCTTCAGAAATATGTAAAGGAAGTATGCCATAAAGAGTATAATCTAATCCTAGATGTACAAACTAAGTGGAACAGCTAAAAATGTTATCATTAATCTGTTTGCTTTTGGTTTTACAGTATAAATTTAAATGCATTGTTTTCGTTTTTGTTAATAAAATTTTAATTAAAATCTTAAGCATTTTACTAGTATTGCGATATTTGAAAGATTTCCCATTTCCCGCGAAATGAAAAAGTCCGAGAATTCCCAAACTCTAGTAGGGATGCAACTTCGTTAGGAAAATCATCAATGTTGGTAACATCGATGTATCAAGAAAAAAACATCGATGTGAAATATCGAAACTTATGTGTATAATGTTATCGAAACATCAATGTCTCGTTTGCATCCCTAAGAATGAGCAAGTTTTAGATTGAGGTTTAGCGATTACGTAACCGTTATTTCAAATGATCTCCTAAATACTCTCTTACACTCATATCGGCACTTTGTGCAAGAATATTAACCCTACACGATTACTCTTCTATTTTGTACATTAAGGCTACTCTTCTTCTTCTCTTGATTACTGTTCGTCGAATCGACGAAGCTAATTTACACTTTATCATAGAATTCTTTTATGTATAGCCAAATTTCACTCTCTTTATAAACAATGTTGATTGATTACTGATTAATCCTGGATTTTACGAGTGCACTGAGATGTGTATTTCTCATTTATTCAATGTATACAACTGCACTCGCTTGCCTGTGAAGTAACGGAACTAATACTGAAGCTACATTTTCAGTATTGCCATATGAATATCAGTAGTGTAAAGGAAAGTAGTAGTTTAAAAAAGTTTTTTCTAAGAAATAAAAAGTTTAAATGGCAATGCTGGCGAGCAAACAAAGAGTAAAACATTCGGACCTTTCTTATTCATTGTTGTGAGTAGGTTACGAAAAAGTTCAAAAAAGTTACTGGCGCACACATAACTCTCTTTTATACTGTTGTACAATGATTGACGAGTGCAGTTGTTTTTTGTACAATCGATATTCGGTCTTGACAAAATTCAATAGTGTGGAATTTTATATGTCTTGTACACACCTCTAGTAAATATTGAATTATTCCTAATTATTTTCACTGAATTTACCCGTGGTCTACTAGATAGTGTGTTGGCTTATTAGCCACATCAGGCATTTCCAACTATACGAAAAATTAAAAAATATTTCTTCGTTAACTTCTTCTCAGCAGATTTCTAGCAAAAACTCGTAGAATGAATTAAATTGCCATGAAAAGTTCTTCAAAAATCTGTCGTTCGGAGTCGACTTTAAACTGTAGGTCCCGCCAATTATGTATAAAATTAACATACAAAACATAAGTAGTGTGAGAAACTAGGTCAATAATCCTGACTGAAGGGTTGTAATGACCAATTATGTATGTACACGACTTTAAATAATAAAAAACAAAAATTTAAGTGAGTATTGTTTGCAAGTTACTCTGCTGACTGTAACGTTGTGATTACGATTTCTTAAATAAATAAATATTCTCACCGTATTATGCAGGATGTATTTGCAATTCATGTATTGCCTTTGGGTACTATTTACATCAAACTAGCCAAAAATTTTTTCAATAAAATTTTATTTCGATTTAAATACCTGAAAGAGAAAAAAATATAATTTATTAATATACATACATACATACGTAAATACACATTATAATGAAAGGTTAATCATGTTCGAACTTTTATAATTTAAAACGTATTAAAAAAAAAGAATTAAAGTTTTTGTATAAATTTTACAAATGGGTTTATGCTACTGTTATTACAATAAATAGTTTACTTTAGATTATGAACTTTATAACTTTATACTCGTACTATATGCATATGATTTTCTACCATTCATAATATTGCATTCAAATAATCAAAAAAAAAAAAAAAAAAAAATAGTCCACCATATATCCGCACCATTTTGAACAATTTCTCCTCAACTAAGGAGTGCGCTCAAAAAAAAACTGGACTTCTACTTTTCGTTATAGAAATAAAACTAAGTGGCAGATTTTTTTCGTTTTATATTTCAATTAACATACATAATTGGCCATTACAACCCTTCAGTCAGGATTACGACCTAGCTTCTCACACCACTTATGTTGTGTGCGTTAATTTTTTGCATGAGTGGCGGGACCTACAGTTTAAAGTCGACTCCGAACGACAGATTTTTGAGAAGCTTTTCATGGCAATTTTTACTCTCAGAGTTTTTGCCAGAAATCTGCTGAGAGGAAGTCGCCGAAGAAATATTTTTCGTTTTTGATGTCTGACCTGGGATTCGAACCCGGGCCTTTCGTCTAATAAGCCAACACACTACCCACTAGACCACGGCGACTTATTCAATTAAAGTAAATAATATTTGAATTCTTTTGTGTATAAAATTTTTTTCTGACAAAGGTCTCAGAGCATTTAACTTTTTGAGGCACTTTTCTTCCAGACATTTTAGGGTGTTTTAGAAAAATACGTATTATTTTACTTGCTTTGTTTTGGTCGGCAAATCCTTTTTTTCTTCCACTTCCACGCTTTCTCTCAATACTCAAAGACTCCTTATATTGTTTTATTCTTACCTTAGAAACTGTGTTTTGGTTAACACCTGCGAACCTAGCAATCGTTTTTTGTAAGCGGCGCGGTTTTTCATTGACAATTTCAATTATTTTTTTACGACATTCTTGTTGGGTGCCCATTTTCAAAAAACAATTTTTGCTATTGCAATGAAATTTAGTACGTGGATTTTGAAATAGATGACTAACAAAAACAATGTAACGGTATTCACTTTTTACAATTATGATAAAAGTTATAAGCTTAAAAGTAGGCCCATTTTTTTTTGTGCGCACTCCTTAGTACTGCTTGTAGTATTTACTATTACAATAGGATAGTATACTGCCGAACAGATGATGTTTCATTGTTTACCAAAAGAGTACTTCTGGTATTCGGGCAAGTTTTACAATTAGTGTAGAACTATTTATCGACTAAAAAAAAAAAAAAAAATAACAAAACATTTCAAATCGATCAAATCAAACTGAAAATAAGATGCATTTAAACGTATAAAGTTTTTAAAATTCCATTTCTTGCTTTTGCCTTACCAAATTGTTTAATTTTTTTAAGGCCAAACTCCGATTTTCTTGAAAATATTTACACAGTGGTTTTTGGGGTCGCTGATTACAGATCTTTATTTAGATTAAAAAAAATTCAAAATGGTGGATTCAATACGGCGGTCGAGAAATTAATCAGATTTACCTCGACATACATACAACATACATGTAATACCTTATGATATGAGCTTCTTGGGGACGATTGCTGTAGACTGTCTAATGGTGAAGGTATAGGACTGGCCATTTTATTTTCACCTAGAAGCTCGTTCCCTTGCCGTTCGCATCTTGAGGTAGGGCGTTTATCTTTCAATGGTTCCTTATCCTGTCAGTTATAATATAGGTAAATTTAAATCCAATGTCCACAAACACTACTCATTCTTTCCACCTTCCTATAAACCTGCACCTGTATGAGTAGGGGCCATCGCCTGAGTGCTGGTTAACTTAGTTTTCAATTTTTTCGGTATCGTATATCACGCCCACTTGTTTATTCGAGTACAAAAAGTTTTACAAAATTTTTCATAATACAAGTGGATCTAAAGACTTATTTATGTTTACATACACCTACATTGATAGCAAAAGTCTTAGTACGGCAACATATTTTAGCAATTTCATGACTCATTCCAATAGGACTCAGCACCACCGCACTCAGCACGCGTCAACCAGGAATGGCTTATAAAGGAGGTTCCTCACTTCATTTCTACCACACAATGACATGATCTCGATGTGTTGGACTTTTGCGCCTGGAGAGGAAGGTTCGCACTAAAAAATACCAAAACGTCGATCACCTCAAGACGGCGCTTCGCCGGGAATGGGCCAAAATACCGCAGATCCACATAATTCGTACCAAAGATAACCAATTCGAACAAATCAAATTGATTCTAAAATTTGATGTTATTTCCATTATTTTTTGCTTTTGAACAATAAAATTAAAAAAATACATAGCGCTTTTCTTTGTTGCATTATATATCGGTCACCCTGTAGACAGGTTATTACATCTATTAAAATACTTTGGTTGCATTCGAAATTTAAGTTAAAAATTATCCCCCAAAATAACTAATCAAACAACATATTTTATTTAGAATACTTTGTTTATTTATTGTTTTATTCGTTGTTTATTTATTAAAATAACATTTTGTTGTCATGACATAATCCATTATGTTTACATATATGTTATCCGATTGCTAGAATTACTTATTTATATACATAAATAAACATTGTAAATATGTTAATAATCATTTATGTTTGTATGTATGTATGTATGTATAGAACTATAATTATTTGGTCACAATAAATTACTAAAAATAATTAACGAAGAAGACGAACCGACCATTGCTAAGCAATTTCATGCATCAGTGGTAAGTAAGATTATTTATTCAAAATAATAAAAAAAAAAAAATGGTTTCATATTTGTATACTTTATTTATAAATATAAAATATTTATACAATTAAAATTAATTATTTGAGCAGCTATATTATTTAAGGAAATACTTTCATAATCTTTGTTGATTTTAATGCTTGAAATATTTCAAAGTGTAGACTATCTACCACAGAAACTAATATCCATAAGGAAAGGAATAATAATTGCCTTCAAGTACATGAAGTTGCCAACTAAAATATAAACAAAGTAGAACCTTAGAATTCTTTATTAATCGTAGTTAAAATAATAAAATGTATGTACTTCAACTATACAGGGTGGCTGATATAGAAGGCAACAAAGAAAATCCCTATATTTTTCTAATTTTTTTTTTTTTAATTTTATTGTTCAAAAGCAAAAAATGTTGGAAATAACATCAAATTTTAGAATCAGTTTAGATTTGTTCGAATTGGACACCTTTGGTACGAATTATGGCCTTCAAACGGCCGACAAAGCCATTACAGGCTGCACGAAAGTGGCTCTGCGGAATTTTGGCGCATTTCCGGCGAAGCGCCATCTTGAGATGATCAACACTTTGGTATTTTTTAGTGAGAACCTTACTCTCCAAAATGCTCCAGGCGCAAATGTCCAACGGATTGAGATCCGGCGATTTTGGTGGCCATTGTGCGGTAGAAATGAAGCAAAGAACCTCCTTCTTAAGCCATTCTTGGCTGACGCGTGTTGATGTTCTGCGGCTGAAATGTTTGTCTGCCCAGGGCTTCACTAATGTCTTCAAGATATTTTCCCGATAATATTTGGCATTTATTTTGACCCCACTCTTGGCACTCTTTGGCTAGTAAACCCACCGCTCATTTTGTTTGTTCACAAACTGCTCAATTTGGAATGGCTTATAATCGGAGAAAACCAAATTCGATAACTGGCCACATTCGTACAAACGAAATAACTCCTTGGTTCTTTCCAGTCTAACTTTTTTTTGTCCATCGGCGAGCTCTTGCACTTTTTGGAACTTTAATGGCTTTAGTCCAAGCTCATTTGTCAATATGTGTTGCAGCCGAACAATTTTTTTACCACTGCGGCGTGGACTTCAATCAAATTTAGCCTTCACTTTTCGGATCATTTCTGATGTTGTTACCGTTTCCACTTTTTGGACGCGATGCAACACTGCCAGTATCACGGTAACGAGCAATGGTACGAGAAAGAAAAGATTTGTTCACATCACACCTGTGGTTTTCCAGCCAGTATATAAAGTAATCACACTTTCACACTTGAATTCGATCACAAATAACTTTTTTTCTGAATGCAATAGATCAAACTGCTTTTGTAAGCTTGTAAATAATAAAATGAACTGTCACTGGAATAAATCTGTCAGCTGTCTGAGGAGCGGTTTCAAATGATAACAACCTGAAGTTGGTTGCAATACATATGAGCCATCCTGTACACTGTTTTATTTGATAATTTATGCTGATAATTTTGTTCATTTTTTCGCCCAATAACGCTGAATCTATTATCAAAAAAAAGGAACAACTTTATTTTACAAACAATATTATTCGCCATAAATAGATGCAGATCCAGATATATTGTCAAGTTTTCTCCGAGTATGTCTTCTGTAATCCAGAACTAAAGGTTGTCGATGTTTACATTATCAAGACATTTTGAGTTTTATACTTATAGTAGCATATGTTTTAGCTTATAGTAGCGCCCACCTAACATCATTAAAATAAGGGTCACAAATCGTTCGTTCTAATTTTGATTATATAAGATCCGAATAACAACTTTTTTTTTGAAGACCAATACGTATGGCGAAAGATATTGCTTTATACCAAAACAATCATCCCAAGCACATTTCGGGTGTGGCAAAGCTTTGGTTGATCCATAATTGGCCCAAACTTATAGAAACCCCTGCACAGAGCCCAGACCTCAACGTAATTGAACATCTTTGGGAAGAATTAGCAAGAAGAGTATACCGACAATAATTTAAAACTTTGAATCAGCTTAAGGCGGTTTTACTGGAAACGTGAAGCTCCATAGAACCTGTGGTACGCTACAATTTGACAGTTCGTACTTGAGAATAAAGGATATGCCATAAAATATTAATTGTTGCCTTTTGTCATTTTTAGCAATGGTGCTCTTATTTGTCCGATTATGCGTTGAGTGCAAAAAAATTGAGTTAATTTCCTTTTTCTTTATAAAATTACCGTTATCATGAAAAATGTTGGTATATGTTGGTATATGTGTATCAGATTAATGCTCGTCCGATTATGCGATGGAGCCACTGTATATGTGACAGGCAATTACAAAATTTGCTTTTACAGTTTCTTTGATCTCTCCTTTTAATGGAATTAACAAAGATATGAATTAAAACTTGCAAATATAATTCGATTATATTTTTTAATTATTTATTACTAGGAAGTAAATTTATTTTAATTGAAACATGAATTCCCCAAATGACTGTAAGTTATAGACATACATACCGTATGTATACAGTTGAGCTCAAAACTAATTCAATAAAACTTATTTAAGTTTGCTCAGCAGATTTCTGGGAAAAACTCTAAGAGTAAATAATTTTTGCCACGAAAATGTGTCTCAATAAAACCTATGGTTTGGAGTCGGGTTTTAACTGTACGACCCGCCACTTATGTTTACAATTAACACACACACCATAAGTAATGTGAGAAACTAGGTCGTAACAATTTGTAGTGGACAATTGTGTATGTTTCTATCTATGTAACATGTATTTACTAGAGGTGTGCACAAGACATCCTGCTAGCTTACCCTCCACCGAATGCAATACTGTAGTGTACTCTTTTCTGTTGCTCTTGATTTTACGAGTGCACTGAAATGTGAATTTCTCATTTATTGAATGTATACTACAACAGCACTCGTTTGCCTGTTGTAAGATCATATTTTACTACTGAAGCTACTTTTTCAGTATTGCCAAACGAATATCAGTAGTTTAAAAAAAGTTTTTCCCAAAAATAAAAAGTTTAAATGGCAATGCTGCCGAGCAAACAAAGAGCAAAACATTCGGACTTTTCTTATTCATTGTTGTGAATAAGCTACGATCTTATATGCGAGGGTGATTTAAATATAATAATTTGAATCCAAATGTAATAAAGAAAATTCAGTTGGAATGTAAATGTCACGACCACCATCTAATCAACGCCTTAATCAGAGATACTGTGAAGATGCTGTTAATCATGGATATGCATTTCAATTGTTATCATTCCTGGGTATACGTATTAGTAGGTTGGAAGTACAAATCATACGAACAATGCTGTAAAAAGTTATTTGAAGTAACTACATGTTGTTATCTTAGATTGGTACCCACAGTCCCTTGTTCTTTACTAGATAGTTAGGTTGGAATTGTCCGTTAGGAGGCCAAAATTAAGTGTAAATTCCACCAAACTGACGGAAGCAGTTGGTCAGCGCATAGGCTGTACTCATTCATCTACAATCGTGTAAAACATATGGGCTTCAAACAAAGGTCTGAAATAAAATCTCACTAAAGAGTCAGTTTTATTGTCAATTTAACTTCTCCATCTTTTTTCTATACTTAGCCTAAGTATAGAAAAGATGTAATGTTTCTTTGTAACTCCAGTGATATTCAGATCTGCTACATTAGTGGATTACTTTGCCGTTTATCTATGATATTTTCGAAGCTTAGAGAGAGAAGAAATATGCCATCGACGTTAGAGATAATTGGTCATTAGAACCCACCAGTCAAGATTATTGACCTAGTTTCTCACACCACACACACAACATGTGTTAATTTTATACATAAGTGGCGGCACCTACAGTCTAAAGTCGACTCCGAACGACAGATTTTATGAAAAACTTTTCATGGCAATTTTATATACTCTAAGAGTTTTTGCTAGAAATCTGCTGAGAGGAAATTGTCGTAGAAATACTTTTTTTGTATTTTGTTCTGATGTCTGGCCTTAAACCCTGGCTTTTACGTCTAATAAGCCAACACCCTACCTATTAGGCCATCTGTTTGCAGATCTGTCACAAAAATTCTGAGAACCAATAAAAAAATCTGTCGTTTGGAATCGACCAGAGATTAGCAATATGTATTCAAAACGATGAATAGGTTCGAGTCATACTTATAATTTCAGACACTTATACGCATGCATACTTATTTTGAAATCATAATCATACTCATACTCAAAGTTGGAAGTAGTCGTTGTATTCATACTTAACAATACACATGATGTTATTGACTTCAACTCGTCTCTACTTAACATTTACACGAAGTACTAAATAAGTATGATTCGCGTACGAATACTACTATACTCACGAGAAGATTGTGTATAAGCTTTGCTTGTTGTCTTTGTCTTTCCTTTCTTCTTTGTTTGTACATACAACAACAACGAAAGCTGTAAATTTTGATGAATAGTTCGAGTCTCTCAAATGACTTATAATTATTTTTCTAAATTTATGAATCAGAATGAGTAGGCGTATGAATCAAACATATTTCGAATGTTGTGAGTTCGATTTCAATATTGTACTCATACTCATTGCAACCAATACTTATAAATTAACGTTGTACTGAGTACGAATGAATCAGAGTAGTTGAATTTGAATAGTTGAATACTGTTGAATTACTCATACTCAAAAGTGCATGAGAACTAAGGAGTAGCGAAAAGACGATTCATGACAGATCTCTATTATAATTTTATAAATGCCATTCTTTAGGTTTGTTTTCAAATTTCGTTTCGACCTTTTCGACTACCTAAACTCTATTTATTTAAGCTTTACTGACATATCGCATCAAATGAAAATAGAATTTTTCAGAGTAAAAAAATATGTATTTGTTCATGAATGACTTACACGTATTATAAGTATTTATCTAAATTTATGAATCAGAATGATTAGGCGTATGAATCAAACATATTTCGAATGTTGTGAGTTCGATTTCAATGTTGTACTCATAATCAATGCTGCTTATACTTATAAATCAATTTTGTAGCGAGGACGAATGAATCAGAGTAGTTGAATTACAATTCTGTTGATTCACTCATACTCAAAATTGCATGAGTGCTTATGAGTAGCGGAAAAACGATTCATTGCTGAAATCTGATCGACATAAACAGAATCTTATTTAGGATAGCCAAACATGCTCCATCTGATTGTCTGATTGAATGGTAATATTGATGGCTTCATTACTATGTAACCAACACTGTATGCAACTGTTTTGTACTTATGGTCATTGTGTTATTTCTTTGTGTAAGTATAGGTAACATTCATATTGAATTGTTGTTAAAGAAGGAAAAACTTTTGAAACTAAACTAGATTTATATGAATAAGCAGAAAAGTTTTTAATTTTATTGTTTATACAACACAATATAATTATTGTGTATAATAAATTAATATATTTTAGGTTGCACAATATATGTATGTATGTGTGTACATACAATATATGAACACATTCTCTACATACACAAAAATGTAATTGAGATAGTACCAGTCACTTACTTAAGATTACATACATACGTAGCATATTATACTCTCTCCGGACTGTTTGCATTTTGTTTGTTTATATTTCCCTTGCTACAGATTTTTGTAAATCTATTATCCATAAAAGTTCTTAAAGAAAATTATTTTCTTTTCCTTATTTTCTAAATTTACTTCTTTTTTTTTTATTTATTTAATTAGAAAATGGAACAAATGAAAAACAAAAAATAAATACAGAAATTTTATTATTTAGGCCCCGGGGTCATTTTGTGTTTTGAGAATTTTTTTCTTCTTCTTTTTTTTTGTTAAATTATTGCCACAAATTCAATCGTCTCACGTAAGATTCCGAGTTACCCTCTAAGCCGAAATAGCTAACAAGAGTACAAAAAAAAAAATTCAGTTTTAACTATAATTGAACAGAATGTTCGTTACCTTTTGTAATGGAATTTTTGTTTGAAATTTGGATTTCCATGTACAAACATTTTTGGAGTACGCAAGAGAGTCTAATTTGAACGTAAATTATTACAAAAATTTTTCATGTTTTTTATATCATTAGACTTTATTATTTGGACTGGCTAATAAAAAAAAAATAATACTTAAGAACTGTTGTTTTGTATGTAATTTGAGCAGCCGTTGAGTATGTCAACTTATTAGGCTTTCAATAGTTTCAGCACGTTTCCTTCTGTCAAATTATTTGCCGCTGTTAATATTTTTTCTTAGTGAAGAAGGTTAGCTGTTATCCCGTTAGTTGTTGAATGTTAGTTCTGTTCCTCGTTATGTTAGAAATTCAAATGTTCATCTCATTAATGTTAGCAAAATCCAATTTGTTTTGTGTAATTAAATGTTATTTAATCTGTAAATGAGCTCTTCCTTTCTGATATCACTAGCTAATACCCGGTGTGCTCCGCTAACCCCCATCGAAATTAATACATAATAATTAAAAAATTTATTTATTTAGTAATTAATTACTAAAATTTAATATAAACTTGTTTCTTAAATAAATAATTCTTATTCTAATGCCTTGGGATACACAATATTTTTTGTTTTTCCCTCTGGTGCGTTTACATATAAATCTGTGGGTTTTCCTACTCGCGAACATGCAACGTAAAGCTGTCCATGTGAGAAACATGGATTTTCTAGATTAAGTCCACAAACTTGAAAGGACTAATCTTTAGCCTTATTAAGTCGTCATTGCAAATGTTAGGCGAATAGGATATTGCAGGCATCTTCGTTGTGCTCATAGGAATACGTGACAGCAATACATCAGTTCCCTTAAACTTTCCAATTATAATGTTCGCCTCGATAATAATGCTCATCATTTTTTTTTTTAGTTTTAGTTGAGTGTCATTACAAAAGATCGGGGAGGATCAATATTTCTAAATAAAATAATGGGAACACCGTTTTTTAACTGTAAGTCATGTGGTGGAAAGCCTGGTAAATCTAACCGAATTTAAAAATTCGATTGGATAATTGACGACATCCTCAATATTTGAAACTGTGTCGATCGATTCATAAGTTCTTACATTCCCATCGATCTTGTTGAGAATATTGCTGTTGATGAAATTAACGTTAATGTTTTTGGATGCTTGTAACGCACGTTCACCAACGTGTTTGTTCACGAAAAAGGACGGGCGGGGCCCCGGTTAGGGAACATAAAAAATTTAATTTTTTTCTATTTCCTTCCTCCCCTAAGGACAATGTACAATGTGTCAATTTCGACCTCCGGGTACTGTGCTTGTTTTGACCGACAGGTGCACGTCCTCTAACCTAATCTAACGCACGTTCAGAAAACCATTAGATATTTTTAAAATTTTCCACGATATTGGGAAATACACAATTTATTAATTCTTCTTTTGATTGTGTCATTCTGCACAAGTCTAATGGAAATTTTATATACTTTGTTATAGGATCCATTGGAATCTTTCCATTACCTAAATCAAGCAATTTTTTGGAAAAAGTTGAAGCTGAAGCATCACGTTGCAACTGAGAACACACATATTAGTAGTTAATTTTAGAATGTGAACATGTCGCCAAATGTATAATGATTTTAGACATGCGTTTAGCTCATTAGCTGACTTTGATCCCAAAATATGGGATTCCAGCTGTTACAGTTTTTCAGATATACAGATTTTCGTATTTACTTTATATGGAAGGTGCCATATAAAGTATTTTCATTAAAAAGCTTGAATTCATTTCATTAATTACTGTTTTTTTACTGCTATTTTTTTTTATTAAACTTGCACTCAGGGGATGACCCCTACACATGCAGTGCATTGTGTAGGTTTATGAAAGGTGGAAAGAGTGAAGATGCGAACGGTAAGGAAACGAGTTGCTGCTGGTGACTATAAAATGGCCACTGCTATACCTTCACCATAAGACAGTCTACAGCAATCATTCCCAAGAAGCCCCCAGTTTCTCATTAAAATTATTTTTTTTTTTTGTTTATGCTTGTATGGTTTTGTTTTTGTAGATGACGAAACTCAGTATTGTGAACATGCACTCACTTCTGCTCGCCACTGTATGTGGCAAAATCCTTTTTCATAAAGTAGTTTAATTAGCTTCCAATATAAAATTACAATAAATAACACACTTTGGCCTATGGGCTTTCATTAGCCAACCAAAGAGAAATAAACAGCATTTCCAACTATATACAGCAACTCCAAGTTTTTTTAAGTTTTAATTTAAAACATTTCAAAAGAAAATTCATTGTTGTAGTTGGATTCTCAGAAGTACTGCAGGTGGTGTAATGCCTCTCTCGCTAGAGTAGCGGCTAATGCAACAATCCGTAAACAAATCCTTGGAGAATCAATTTCGTAGAAAGAAATATCCAACTATTCACGTAGAAGTAAAGAAAATCTAAAGTAAACTTCATTGGACACGTTCATTTGAAAATTATTATCGAACGGTTAAAATGCTTTCAATAGTGAAAGGGAAGGTCTCCTAATACAATTATTAATAATGAAACTTATAAACAAAATTAAATATTCCTCTCTATGTACATATAATAAAATATTTAAGAAGGTAAAAAATCTGGATTTTAAAGGTATGAAAAAAATATATTATTTCACAAAAAATTTCGATAATATAAGGCGTATGGCGTCTGAATGGAGCTGAGATCCCTATGACATTCTAAAAAACAATGTATAATACTTCAAAAACTAGGTTAATTTAATGGGAGAGCATGGGAGTGCCCAGGAAGTCTAGTGGGTAGTACGGAACGTGGGTTCGATTCCCACCAGAAACTCAGGTCTGTGACACTACACCGATAACATCGTCTAAGTTACTCAGCTCGCATATAATTAGAATATAATTTGTAATTGTATAGTAAGCCGTAGTCTAGTAGGTAGTGTGTTGGCTTATTAGACGTAAAGCTAGGGTCCTAAGCCAAACATCAAAATAAAATACAAAAAGTATTTCTGCGGCGATTTCCTCTCAGCAGATTTCTGGCAAAAACTCTGAGAATAAATAAAATTGCAATGAAAAGTTTCTCAAAAAAATCGTGTCGTTCGGAGTCGACTTTAAACTGTAAGTCCCGCCACTTGTGTATAAAATTAACACACACAACATAAGTGGTGTGAGAAACTAGGTCAATAATCCTGACTGAAGGGTTGTAATGACCAATTATGTATGTATTGTAATTAATAAATAATTAAATAAATAATTAATGGAGGACAGCAATGCCTTGTTGAATCCATTTGCTTTCAAGAAAGTTAATCAAAATAAAATATCATTCGGCATTATTCCATGTGGAATACTTTCCCATTCTTTGGCAAAATTTATTTCCATGTTTTGTTTTCTTCATTACAAAAATGTAAATCGAAATATACCAACACTTTTGATAATTATTTGGAATTGTAAAACAAATGCTAGTAAATGTTAGAGGGTAGCTTGCAGTTCACAGGCAAGTTCACTTGACGGTCCATATGGCCAATCATATCATTGTATCAGGATCCATTAGCCACTACGCCCAAGTCATCAAACGTTCTGTCATCCAAAAACTAATAAAAAAAACTGTTCTGACATGCAGAGTACTTCCATAAAAGGCACTACAACAATACCGGTAGGACAGATCAATCTTGTTAGTGAAACAATCTATAGCGCAGTGTCTCAAGTAGTTCTCTGGTTCTCCTGCTGTCCACTACTAGACATAGCAGATTTGTGAATCGGCAACCAAGAATATCTGAAGATGTTGAAGAATGTGTGGTATGTTGAAGTGTGTTGGTGATGTCATTGTTATTACAGGGTGGATGATATATAAAGCAACAAAGTAGAGCGCTATATTTACTTATTTTTTTTTTTTTCATTTTATTATTCAGAAGCAAAAAATGTTGGACATAACATCAAATTTTAGGATCAGTTTAGATTTGTTCGAATTGGCCACCTTTGGCACGAATTATGGCCTTCAAATGACCGACAAAGCCATCACAGGCTGCACGAAAGTGGTTCTGCGGTATTTTGACCCATTCCCGGCGAATAGCGGTCTTGAGATGATCGACACTTTGGTATTTTTTAGTGAGAACCCTACTCTCTAAAATGCTCCAGGCGCAAAAGTCCAACAGATCGAGATCAGGAGATTTTGGTGGCCATTATGCGGTAGAAATGAAGTGAGGAACTTCCTTTATAAGCCATTCTTGGTTGACGCGTGCTGAGTGCGGTGGTGCTGAGTCCTGTTGGATTGTCCATGGTCTACGGCCGAAATGTTTGTCTGTTCACAAACTGCTTAATTTGGAATGGATTCTCATCAGTGAAAATCAAATTCGGTAACTGGCCACTTAAATGCAATCGAAATAACTCCTTGGCTCTTTCCAGTCTAACTTTTTTTTGTCTATCGGTGAGCTCTTGCACTTTTTGGAACTTCAATGGCTTTAGTCCAAGTACATTTTGCAATATGTGTTGCATCCGTTCTCGCGATATGTTCAGCTCACGATCAATTTTTCTACCACTAAGGCGTGGATTTCGATCAAATCTGGCCTTCACTTTTTGGATCATTTCTGGTGTTGTTACCGTTTTTTCGTCCAATTTTTGGACACGATACAACACTGCCAGTATCACGGTAACGAGAAACAAAAGATTTATTCACATTTAAATGCTGGAGGACTCTAACGACAGCCACCTGTGGTTTTCCAACCAAATATCAAGCAATCACACCATCACGCTTGAATTCCATTACGAATAACTTTTTTTCTGAACCCAATAGGTGAAAATGCTTTTGTAAGCTTGTAAATAATAAAATGAACTGTCACTGGAATAAATCTGTTAGCTGTCAGACGAGTTTTAAAATGATAACAACCTGAGGTTGATTGCAATATATATCAGCCACCCTGTATTTGTTAGAGATGTTAGTGTTGTTAGATTGAAAGTCAGGGTTGGGCATGTGAAAATTTGTTCACTCATGTGAACACCACCTACGGTTTGTTGAATTCCATACCGCTTTTTTAAATTTAGACAAGGATTCCTGTAGAGACGCAGGCTCCCTCCGCACAAAGAAGTAAACAAGCAACAACTAATGTAAACAAGATGCACAAACAAAACAAATTGCTTTCAGTTTTAGGTATTTCTCGAAGACATTATCCATCAAGTGCATTCATCAGACTGCTGACCATTGTGATATAAAAGCCAGATTATTCAATGGCGATTCAGTTAGGATTCCGTCAGTCATGTGTAAAGACGACACGTGAGATTCAGTTCGCATTTAGTCAGTCGTGTGTGAAGACGACACGTGGGATTCACTAAGACACGTTGTGTGTAAAGAGAATATTGTGGCGTTGCTTACAAAAAGATTGTAAGCAGAGAAGAATAACGAATAGTTGTTATTGCGTATGCGGAAGAGTGTGGAAGAAGAGTAACAATTAAAGAAGAAGAATTAAGAATTGATTTAAAATTAAATACAAATTTATTTTTTTAACGTTTTTAAAAATGTAAAAACGTGACAATACTTTTTAATTAATTGTATTACAATAACTAAATAATCTTAAACAAAATTCTGAAAAATAGCAGAAGGATTAAAAAAACTAGGTTTTATTGAAAATCTTATCGTTAAGCTTATTACATATTGCTCATATTGCTGACTGGTTCTTTAAACACTCTTTTCAGTCCTACGACTCAGATTTATAATGAAAACCTATGGGAAAGTAGATAGACTGACTGTACACAATTTTTAATTTCATACTACAGTCAAACCCGATTATAACGAACGCCCTAGAACCGGAAAAAATAGCTCGTTATTGGCAAAGTTCATAATAAACGGGGTGAAGCCATAGAAGAAAATATAAAATACAAAGAATTTTTATCATTTATTAAAAATAAAAAGAATTTTTTTATTAAAAATCCAAAAGATGTGTTAATTCTTTTTATCTAGCAGCTGATTAAAGATGCTGAATTATAATTTAATGCTGCCATATTAAATAAATGTAAAGACTATTGCCACACCTCAAAGTTTTTTCTGAAATTTAATTGCTGGGACCATTTAACCGAGAATTCGTTATAAACGCGTACGTAATAAACGAAGTTTTTTGTATGAAAATTGTTATTAAAACGTTGGAACTTGAAAATATGTACGTAATAACCAAGAATTCGTTATAAACGAATTTGACTGTAGTAGTTTACGAATCAAAATAACTTGTGGTTAAAATAAAAAATAAATTGCCACAAAAAAATATTTTCAAGCAATTCTAAGCGAATGGATTGCAATCAAAACATATTTCATTTTTGGTTTTTATTATAGAAGTTGTTGTTGTTGTTGTATTTCTTATCACCTCAATATGTGCCAAATTAATATGGTTTCAGTTTGTTTCAAAAAGCCTTAAAAATATTTTCAAAAATTTTCATTTTTTGTTTTGAATTTTTGGTGCCAACAGTTTTGTTTTTTTTTTTTTTTTGTCAGAGAAAAGTTAAATTACAAAACATTTGTTGAGCAACAAAAGAAGAGAAACGAAATGAAAAGAGAAAAAAATCATAGAAAAACTCATATTAAATTGCATTCGGCAGCAGGAATAAAGTTAAAGAAAATGATAAAAACACCACCCTCTTGTTGCAAACAGTTGTTGCTGTTGTTGTTAAGAAGGAAAGATCTTTGTTGTTCTAAGTATTACTTGCCGTGTGCAGCATGTTTTGGCATGTGTACGAGAATGAACGAACGAACGAGCCTTGTGCTATGGATTGTGGTGAATTTAAAAACTGGAAAATTGTGGTTGTAGCCTTTATTGGTATTTTGTTTCTGTCTGTGTGTGTGTGTCTCTCTCTCTCTCTCTCATTTCATTACATTTCTTCAGTTCAGTTCAGTAGAGTTCAGTTAAGTTGGACTGTGTTTGGTTGGTTGTGCAGAGCAAAGTTGTCCTCTAACCCTTTTTCACAAGCAACATTTTATAGTGACAACATCTGTTTGCACTTGTTCAAGAATATGTCTGTTCTGTTCTGTTGTTGTTTTGTTGTTGTTTTGCCAAAAATAATAATAAATGTTCTAGTATAAAATGATTTTTGTTATTACAACTTGGATACTCCGTTTATACAGTAATGTAGCCATCGCTGTGTACATCATCATAGAATACATTGAACAGTAGCAGTAAAGCAATAGGCTGAGTTGAATGTAAATGTAAAAAATGTTGTAAAAATAAAGGGAAAAACCATTTACATTTGATTTCTGATACGATAGTTTCAAAATATTTTCATCATATTTGTATGGCAGTGTTGGAACTTTTATGTTTTATGTTTCATGATTTCATTTCCTTCTCCCCACATGTATGTATTGGCAAACAAAGTAAAGCCAATAAAATTTTGTAGATAAAGGTAATGGAGAAATAGTTTTTACGTGCAGCTGCTGGCAAAAAAAAAAAAATGAAAATGTGGCTGTTTGTCAATAAAAGTTTATAACTGAAATATATTTTCAACTTTTAAATCAACAACTATTTTTATCACGGGATCTCTCTCCTCTCTCTCCTCTCTCTCTCTGTATGAACTTTTAAATGGTTTCCGATTTGTCATTTGCATGTCATGTTTTTCTTTTTTTTTATTATTATTTTCATTTGATTATTGTATTTGCAATGCTGCAGTTTTGATTAGTCGTCCATTGTTAACAAATTTTGCAATTTGCATTTTCTATTGCAAATTGGTAATTATATCGCTTAGCAATTACATTTTTTTATTATTAAATCTGCTCATTGACAAAAATAATCTTTTTTTTTTAAACAGTTTTTAATAAGGTTTGATTTTTTTTTTTTGGTCATTTTAATTTCAACAATTAAAAAAAGGAAATAATAAAAATCTCATAATCTTTGTAAATGTTTTTAACGACTGATTTTGAAATCATTTATGTTTTGAAAACTAAAATCCAATAAAATATTTATGTGAAGCCATAAATGGTTTTTAATAACAATTTCATGTAAATGTTTCAATTATGACACACACACACTTTTTTCAACATTTCAACGGCTATATACTGTCTTTTCAGCTTTTCAACTAGGTCCATAATTATAACTGAAGGGTTGTAATCATAGCTGCCAGATAAATAAAGCATCAAATCGTCAAATATTTGAAAAAAAAAATCATTTAAAATCAAGAACATTTAGAGTCAATGTTAAGCAGTGATGATATTGCATCATCTACACCCATGTGTGTTGTAAATATTAGGGAATTAGAAGATCTTAACTTTATGGGCACGGAAATCAGAGATCAGCAATGAGTATTCAAAACGATAAATAGATTCAAATCATACTTATAATTTCTGATACTTATACGCATTAATACTTATTTTAATATGATACTCATACTAAAAGTTGGAACTACTCATCGTATTCATACTTAACAATATGCATGATGTTGTTGATTTCATCTTTCCTTTACTTAACATTTATACGAAGCACAAAATAAGTATGATTCGAGTACGAACACTACAGTACCGACAAGAAGTTTGTGTGTTTATTTTTCTTGTTGTCTTTGCCTTTCCTTTCTTCTTTGTTTGTATATGCAACAACAACAAAGGCTGTAAATTTTGATGAATGATTTGAGGCACTCGAATCACTTAAAAGTATTAGAAGTATTTTTCTAAATTTATGAATCAGAATGAGTAGGCATATGAATGAAACACATTTCGAATGTTGTGAGTATGATGTCAACGTTGTACTCATACTTATTGCAACCTATACTCATAAATCAATGAATCAGAATACATAGTTGAGTTTCAATTCTGTTGACTCACTCATACTCAAAATTTCATAAGTACTTATGAGTAGCGAATAAACGATTCATTGCTGATCTCGGATGGAAATTCAGTGAGATGTTCGCTAGAACTGACACATTACTCAGTGCCTTGGTTTCTTAAGACGTTGCAATAAATACTTTACTTCATCTGATCCACTTACCATTTACAACCGATCGAGAAAGGAATACAACCCATACAAATGTATGGGTAAGCCCTTAAAATCTATTTTGCGGCTTCTCGATTGTGCACAGTTGAGGCAGTCGTATGTCTTTAATCACGATAGTGTTCCAACTCCATTGATTCATTGGATTCTATCGCTGCTATAATAAATATTGCTCGAGCGAAATAAGGTGACTTGTTTATGGAAATCATGTATTCCTACATAACACTTGTCTTTCTCGGCCAGCACATCCGTATGTGGTCTATTAACCAGTGTATCACACCCTGCATTACAGACAAAGTTCGTTTGTTAGATGGACTATTCGTATGTGGGGAGAGACCTTTCTGTTACTTTTGGCATAAAAATATTCAAACCTAGTCTCCATAAACACTGCTCTTCTTTCCTCATTCCTATAATATATTTTCCTAGTTCCAAACTCAATGGCATCCCCTGAGTGTGCCTTTGCTCTTCCGATGGTGATATTAGAAACTATAATCGAATTTTTAAAATTGTCTTCAACGGCGTTTGATAATTTATTATCAACTACGATGTTATTTACGAGTTTAATGTACTAAAGTAAAGAAAACGATGTAAATTTTTAATTGCTAAAAATCGTCAAAATAAGAGCATATATCGTCATGTCGTCAAAATGACATTTTTAGAGCTCAAAAATCGTCAACATGACGATAAATCGTCAAATCTGCAAGCTATGAAAGTCATCAATTTAATATCAACAAATCAACGGTTTGTCGGATTTCATCGCAATATCGTCAAACAAATAAAAAAAGAAAGCCAGGAAGTGGTTGACCTTTTAAATCTAAAAATAGTAACAGTTGACTCTTGGAAAAGGATAATAGATGTTACTAATTATGCAAACGATCAATTAGAGGTTTCTATTGCCATCTATTGCAGTTGCTTGTCAGCTTTCAGTGAAGTAGGTTCACATCGCTTCTTTTTGAAATTCTTTTGTATACCAGTTATACATCCAAAGAAAAATTACAGTAGGATTCTCTATTTTCTAATGAGATTCACTAACAACATTTTTTAGAAGAATATTTATCAAGTTAAATTCGCAATCTTTAGAGATTTGGCCCTGTATATTTTACACTACATAAACATATTAGGTTAGACTTGAAAATATTACTCACACACATTTTTATCATGTTGTCTTTGTGTTGACGTCTGTTTATAAGTAAGATTAATAGGAAAAAACGACTTGACTTTCTTACACGGCCAAGAGAGCAGTGGGCCAAAGTTTTGTGGAGCGACGAATCAAAGTTTAACTGATTTGGCTCTGATGGGTTAAATTACATTCGTCGACGTCCAAAACAACGATATTCAGAACAATAATGTGAAAAAACAACATTCTGTAAACAAGACAAGACACGGTATTGGACATAATATGACATCGAGTTGCATTTTTTTTCATGCTACAATTGCGACTACGAATGACAGACTTGATATATCCTCATAAGTAGTAGTTTATTGTGAACTATGAATCGATTTACGCTTGAGCAACGTTGGGATTTATTGGGCCAACGAGGTATTGCACGTAAAAAAAAATTATCGTTTTGGACGGGGCTAGGTTGAAAAGAAAATTTGGCGGGGCTCAGAAAATTCATTACGAGTAATTGTTTGTTGCGATTTGTGCAGTGGCAACATTATTGGCCCATTATAGTCATTAGAGACACTTATCGCACCATGATATCCAATGTTTTTGTACCTGCTCTTCATTGTATTGATGTTAACGATGTTTGACACACATCTCATGTCCGAATCGATTAATTGCGTCAAACGTTTGATGGCCGTTTAATTATCCGAAATGGTGATGTTGATTGGCCCCCAAGAAACTGCGATTTGGCAACGTTGGATCATTTTCTATGGGGCTCCGTTAAAAGAAAGTATTATGCCGACAAACCATATACTATGGAGCATTGGAATGAGGTACTGTGAGGTCAGCTGCGACAACCATATGAAAGAACTAATATTCTAACAATTTTAAAATTTTTCGAAATTTTGAATTGTTTTTGGCTTTTTTGGTTAGTGCTAGTTTTGTCAATATATTCGTAGCGTTTTTTGAAACGATTCACAAACAAACTGTTAGCAAATAGCAAAACTAGATCTATATTCAAGCTATAAGTTCAAGTTTCTTTAATTCATTTAAATAGATTTCTCTTTTGCTGTTTATTTATAAAATACATGTGATATTTAATTTATAACTCACATTTTTTCATTTTATTTTAGATTATCTTTTGCCGATTGGGTGATCAGTTTTTAATAACAATTGCTGATCACTGAATTGCCACAAAAGCAAAAGCGCCTAATTTACCGCAGTAAGTATTCTATTTTATTATTATTAGTCCTGCTTTTTATCATCGTGAATCAGTTACTAAACTTTCTTATATGCTGCCCGACCACTGCAGTGTTTTATAAGCAGAGGTCGTAGCAATTTTTACAACGGCGCAATGTTTGTTGAGTTGGAGAATTTTCCCTGAAAATCTCTCGATTTACACAGGCATCCAGGCTATGAATAAATTCCTGGTGAATGTAGTTTCAACGTGCATTAATTATTTATGAATGCCACGAAATTTTGATTCATTCAAAGAGATATCGTTTCAAATTGCATTGCTGACGAGCAGAACATAACCGGCTCAGAACTCTCATTCGATATATTTCAGGTCCTAGCCGTTTTAATGCCCTCAGATAAATTGCCTGAATTAAATTTTGCAAGTAAGTACAATCTCGTTAACAACAACATGGTACCCACCAGAGATCAGAAATGAATCGTTTTTTCGCTACTCATAAGTACTCATGAAATTAGTATGAGTGAGTCAACAGAATTGAAATTCATCTACTCTAATTCATTCATGCTCGCTACAACATTGATTTATAAGTATAAGTTGCAATAAGTATGAGTACAACGTTGACATCAAACTCACAACATTCGAAATATGTTTGATTCATACGCCTACTCATTATGATTCATAAATTTAGAAAAATACTTATAATACTTATAAATGATTCGAGTGTCTCGAATCATTCATTAAAATTTATAGCCTTTGTTGTTGTTGCATATACAAACAAAGAAGAAAGGAAAGACAAAGACAGCAAGGAAAGCAAACACGCAATCCACTTGTGAGCATAGTAGTGTTCGTACGCGAATCATACTTATTTTGTGCTTCGTAGAAATGTTAAGTAGAGACGAGTCGAAGTCAATAACATCATGCGTATTGTTAAGTATGAGTACGATGAGTACTTCAAACTTTGAATTTTAGTAGTATGAGTATGATATTAAAATTAGTATGAATGCGAATAAGTATATGAAAATATGAGTATGACTCGAATTTACTCATCGTTTTGAATACTTATTGCTGATCTCTGGTACGTACAATATTGCCTTTGTGCATTGCTGAACCTGCATGGAGAAGATCGACTCATTTCTATGCTTTAATCTTATAGCTATTCATTTCACAATAGTCGAGAGGCTTGGCATTCCGGCAAATGACTTCTGCTGAAGCTATAGGTCTAACGAAAAGAGGCTGTCTTTCACATCATATGTCAGTGGGCACTGGTTCTATCGTAAAGAGACAGACATTTTTAGCCTGCCACTTTCTGGCATCTTTAACTGAGTTCTTGTTGCAATATCAAAATTTATTTTGGATTCGGGTCGAAATTAATTGTGGTATGACAATGTGCCTAATTGCTTGTCTAAGTGTAACCTCTTTTTTTAAGGATGGTACGCCATCTTTGCAGTTTTAGCTTAACCCAAACCTTCCTTCTTTATCCCTCTTGGAAGCAAATTTTTTAACACAAAGACTCTCCTTGTTAAGTAGTTAATTGGTGTTATCTTCGCTTCTTCCTTCAAACCTAGTTATTAGAGTATTGTACGACTCAATGTGGTTTTCGGGCCGATCACAGTTTATTACAAATTCGTATTTAATTTTCAATATTATTCCTGAGGATACGACCGATCAATTTACATTTCAAAACTTTTATTTCTATTATAAATCTAGTCAGCAAGGTGCCAGTAATTCACATTGATGGTATTATTAGGTCAGAATTTCCCTTATATGATTCAAGATACTTGTTGCTAAATACATGCAATTTTGTACGCGATGTTGCATGAAACTAATCGGGTTATACTTTGCCATAACTGAGTTAACCTTATACCTGAGTATTCTAAAATTGTATCGTATGAATATTAGAGAGTTGCTTCAGACTCTAATCCAAATACAACTCTGGTTTTATTAACCGTGTTATTTAAGTTCGTTTGGAAATCGTACGTTAGCGAATAGATCAAGGGCATCGTAGTTGTACTCCATCATTTGTATGAAATGCTTAACTGATATTCCCATAGACAGTTCTAATGATTCGAATCTTCTTTCGGGAAAATTGTAAAAATTTGTATGTCCAACCTGGGATAATATACTACTTACTAGAGTTCGTCGACTTAACCCATGGGTAGGTAACTTTGATTACCTAACTTCTAATACCACTTATGTTGTGTGAGTGTCAATTTTATCCATGAGTGACGATGCCTCCAAACGACAGATTTTTTTTAACTCTCAGAATTTTTGCGACAGATCTGCAAAGAGAAAGTCGCTGAAGGAAATATTTTATCATATTTCGTTTCGTTCGTGATGTGCGGTTTGAACTACGGCCTCACGTCTAATAAGCTAACAGATTATTTAATAAACTACGCCGATATTATAATTGCTTATATCATGTTTATGGTCTTAAGTTGAGTTATTCATCAGCATGTTTCAATCTTTCAAGTCGTCAGTTTTCAGTAACTGAACGGGCTACTTCCAAGCCGAAGGTAGCCTTTTTCCCAACCACACTAATATGATGTGGTATTGCCAGAGAAAAAGTCGTATACGATTACTGTCTGTTAGTACGATGTGCATGCATGCGAGTATTGTTTTTTTTAGTAGTTAAACATGCCAATATTATTAAATCCTTATACGGCATACATAATATCGCACATTAAATTCGTTTACACTTCATGGGGGTAAAAAGAAAAAATTAGTTTTAACCAATATTTTGGAATGTTTTAACATTTTACGAAATTTCGATGTATTATTATATGATAAAGCTTATATTGGCAGTAAAATTTCTATTTTAATAATGGCTTCACATGATGTTACATAAAGAGGACACTAAACTCTAGAAATTCTGCGATTAAAAACAAAAAAAGGAGAGGAAAATAAGCATAAAAGAATGTGACAAGAAGAAATCATAAAAATACAACACGCGCTGTCAAATTTATACTGGATACTGGGATTTTAATAACACTTTACATTACTAGTCGGCAAATACATATAAATTCGTATATATAAAGGGGAATATTAAATCGAAATTATATCATATTTATGGCCAAGACATTAAGTTTTAATGCAACAACAAAAAAAAAATCTTTAATAGCGTTAATCAAATTTTATTGAAACAAACCAAACTTATAGCAAATAAATGCAATAAAATGTATATGATGCTGGTGGGGCACATGCATAAGAAAGATTAACTTTCACTTACCAATATCCAGGCACTAACTTATCATTTTCCAAAGATTTATTTCTCTTTTGGATTTATTCTTCTTATAATTCAGTGTTTCCTTTCCCATCCATTGTATTCAAGACATTATTTGAAAACTTTATTTTCATTTGTTAGCCAACAAAAAAAGAATTCTTTTCTTTACATTGCGTTTTCCTTACTTTCTTCCCATTTAAGTTGGTTTTCCTGTTTTTTTTTAATTGAGTATTTAAGGCAAATGAGCCGTGAAATTTCTTTTTTCCAAAAATATGAACAAAGTTTCTCTTCTATTTTTTAACGCAATAAAGAAATTAACTAAATACCAGAGATCAGCAATAAGTATTCAAAACGATGAGTAGATTCGAATCATACTTATAATTTCATATACTTATACGCATTCATACTTATTTATTATTATGAAACTCATACTACTCATACTCAAAGTTGGAAGTGCTCGTCGTATGTATTTCTTAACAATACGCACGATGTTATTGACTTCGACTCGTCTCTACTTAACATTTACACGAAGCACAAAATAATACTATGTTCACACATGCACTTTTATTAAATCAATATTCGGTTTATTGAGAACAATATTTTTAGCGTTCAGACATATAATTTACGAAAATTTATTTGACAGCTGGTAAACAAAACAGTGATTGCTTCAACAACATTTCTTTTAATTTAATCGCGAAAATTAGTGCCAAAAATAATTTTTAGAAAAAATGGAAAACAAATTTAACATTGGAAAAGATATTGCTAACGATTAACCCAAGCGCCGAGCTGTTGCAGTTAATAGGGACTCTAAAGTGGCTTTTCTCAGAAGGATGAGAAATAAAAATTTGATAATATTGGATAGCCAACAGAAAATACAGCTTTTGCTTATGGCACTGTCGTTGTTTACATTTGAGTTGTCAAATATCAATAGAATGTGTTCGGAAAAATGTAATATGCTCACTGAACGTACTTATGACAGTGTTGTATTTGAAGTTTTAATCAATATTATAACAATTTAGGAATTTATTGATCAATAATTAATTGAGATTTTATATGAAATATTGAGATCAATAATGCCGTTTATTGGGATTTTCTCAATATAAGTGCATGGCTGAACATAGTATAAGTATGATTCGCCTACGAACGCTACTATGCTCACAAGAAGATTGTGTGTGTGCTTTGCTTGTTGTCTTTGTCTTTCCTTTCTTCTTTGTTTGTATATGCAACAACAACAAAGGCTATAAATTTTAATGAATGATTCGATCCACTCGAAACACTTATAAGTATTATAAGTATTTTTCTAAATTCATAGATCAGAATGAGTAGGCGTATGAATCAAACACATTACGAGTGTTGTAAGTTTGATGTCAAAGTTGTACTCATACTCTTTGCTACTTATACTTATAAATCAATATTGTATCGAGTACGAATGAATCAGAGTAGTTGAGTTTCAATTCATTTCTATTCAAAATTGCATGAGTGCTTATGAGTAGCGGTAAAACAATTCATTGCGGATCTCTGCTGCAGACATAATCTAATGAATTCGTCATGTATTAGTTAGCTTTATATGCACTGTAATCTTGCGTTAATAATTGAGTCTAATATTTTGAAATGCTGAAAAACGTGAACCCTCCTTAAATCCCCTTTTTTCGAGTTCAAATATATTTTAAAGGTGAAAAACATTTATAAACTAGAATATGGAAGTTAGTGAAGTTAAGTCAGTCTTGTGTGAAGACGCGGTGTGTTTGAAGAGAATGAGTACACTAAGTAAGCTAGTAGAATGTTTTATACACACCTTTAGGAAATACAAAGCCTAAAGTGACTTTTAATATACTAAAATAATGAATATGATGTAAAGTTTTAATTTCTAAAAATCGTCAAAATAAGGGCATAAATTGTGACATCGTCAATATGATATTTTTAAAGCATAAAGTCGTCAAATCTGGCACCACCTGGTCTCACAATTTACGGAATATGATATTGAGTGTGCCTTTGTTCTTCCGATTGTAATATTAGAAGCTATAATCGAATTTTTAAAATTGTCTTCAACGGCGTTTGATAATTTATCATCAACTACGATGTTATTTACAAGTTTAATATACTAAAGTAAAGAAAACGATGTAAATTTTTAATTGCTAAAAATCGTCAAAATCACAGCATAAATCCTCATGTCATCAAAATGACATTTTTAGAGCACAAAAATCGTCAAAATGACGATAAATCGTTAAACCTGGCAACTATGGTTGTAATGAAAGACATCAATTTAATATCAACAAATCAACGGTTAGTCGAATTTCATTGCGATATCGTCAAACAAATAATGAAAGAAAGCCAGGAAGTGGTTGACCTCGTAAATCTACTTAGCAATGGTAAAAATAGGAAAAGTTGACCCTTGAAAAAGGGCAGTAGATGTTACTAATTATGCAACCAATCTATTAGAGGTTTCTATTGTCGTCTATTGCAGTTGCTTGTCAGCTTTCAGTGAAGCATATTCTCATCGCTTCTTTTTGACATTTTTTTGTATACCAATTATACACCCAAAGAAAAATTACAGTAGGATTCACTATTTTCTAATGAGATTCACAAATAACAATGAGAAATTGTCTCCATTTTTTAGAAGAATATTTATCAAGTTAAATACGCAGTCTTTAGAGATTTGGCCCTGTACATTTTACACTACATAAACATATTAGTTTACACTTAAAAATATTACTAACAATTTTCCTTTGGGTTATAAACATGCCTATCATAAACTCACTTTGTTACACGGCATCTGCATTGGTCAAAAGAGCAGTGGGCCAAAGTTTTGTGGAGCGACGAATCAAAATTTAACTTATTTGGCTCTGATGGGTTAAATTACATTCGTCGACGCCAAAAACAAAGATATTCACAACAATAATGTGCCAAAACAACATTCTGTAAACAGGATAAGATACGGTGTTTAACATAATATGACATTGAGTTGCATTTTTTTTTTTCGCTACTGTATATGCTGAATATGATATTGACTTTAATAATTGACGTAAACGTGCCTTTATCAATTTGAGTTTTCTATTAAAAAAAAAAAGACAATGAAGAGTAGTTCGTTGATTCTTAAATTAATCAAAGTCCATTATAATTTTGAAACTAATTACACATCAAAAGTGTAGCCAAAGATAAGCACAATACATAGTACATACATACATACATGGCAACAAAAAGTTCACATACTTAGTGTGAAACATTTTTCCTTCGAAGGACGAAGAAAAAAGAAACTTTCAAAGTAACAGTTAAAGTGTGAATTCTTTGTTTTTCTTTTTTTTGATAAATGGTTAGCCATGGAAGTGGAAGAAGTGTCACATTGCGCCTGTTTGTTTTGCAACATGATTAATGAGCTTTATCAGTCGACAGTTTTTGGCACACGGCTTTCACTGTTACGCTTTTCAATTATACAAAATACTCAAGTTTTTCTTCTTTGTTCACATTAAAACCAAACAAGCGAATAAAAATAAAAGTATTATAAGCCAACAGGTGAATTAAATAAAGTTGACTACAAAACGTAGTTTACGCTGACAAAATTGTTTTCATTTTTTTTTTCTAACATAAACAATGATAAAAAGTATTTCGTTTTTTTTTTTTGTTGTTTTATTATATTCTGTCAGTTTGTTGCTAAAAATTTAATTTATTTTCGAAACGAAAAAGAATTTTTTTTTTGTTTTCGAACATTAAATATAAAAAATTAAAGAAAATTTTCTTGGAATACTATGCAAAGTATTTTACGAAATAAGAAATATTCTTACAAAATGTGTCAAATAAAAATATGCTAAACAATGAGAACTTTTTAGTCAAGTTTTAATATGAATTCTATGTATAAAGGAATCGTATAGCAATTACTATGTATTAAAGGCTTTAATAACACGGTGCGACTTTGAAAATATACCCGAGTAACTACATAGTCCACGTTGTTCAGTTAGTTGAGTAGATCACAAAAATATATTTTTTTATATTTCTTGAACCCTCCAAACTTGTTGTATTTGACAAAAACTGGTTTTTCTGGCTTTACGCACAAAATTCTGAATTACTCTAACATTTCTGACCCGATTTCCAAAACTTAAATCTTGTTGGAAAGGGAAGATATGGATCTTTCTAACGCTATACATATATCTATTCTTCGACTTAATATGCTATAAGATTTGATAAGCTAAACTTTCAAGTTTTCAAGTTTGTCCATTCATAGGAGCAAACTTTAATAAAAAAAATATTGGACAAGTCGTAATATTTTTAAAGTCTGTTGCCTTGTGAAGAGATTGAGTTAACATTTGATCAAATCGGACAAAAATTGCCGTAGTTATTATTTTTTTTTCGAACGTCCCCGGCCACACACTAACCCACCCTCACCCGACCGCGGAGGGCTCGTCCCCATTACGCAGGGACACGTACACACCACAGTCCGGACTGTAGCGGGAAAAGGAAAAGCTATGGCTACTAGAACATAAAAACAGCTACAGAACTTAATCACAAGCTGAACTAGGTAACAAAAAAAAAACAGAACTATCTAAGACTAGAACAAAAATACGTTTTTATACGATAATTTATAAATTACTGCGAGAATACAAGATACGTTTTATGTTACAAACACTACAATTAAAATCTATAGAATTATAATGCGAATTAAAATCATTACATAATCTCCGGAAAGGAAAATTACATGCATAATTCGATCTATAAACATTTAAGGAAAGAGGACGATAGTGCCGTGTAAATCTTGCAGGAATGCTGAAATTCAGGTTGGAAAGCAAAAACTCAGAGTCGATATCACCTTTAACCAAATTAAAAATAAAACAAACACCTAAAACAGACCTTCTACGTTCCAGAGTTGGAAGTTTTACCAAAGCTAATCTATCCTCATACGACGGAAGCCCATTGGTGTAATCCCATCCTAAGCCACGTAAACAGAATAATAAAAACTGTCTCTGCACAGACTCGATTGAATCACTATGACAACGATAGTATGGATTCCAAATAACAGACGCGTACTCCAAAATAGGCCTAACAAGTGAAATGTACAGTAGTTTTGTTATATAAGGATCAATGAATTCCCTAGCCCATCTTTTCACAAAACCAAGAACAGCTCGAGCCTTGCCAATCATCAAACTAATATGATCAATAAAAGACAATTTAATATCCAATAATACTCCTAAATCAAGATATGAAGGCACAGCTTCCAAAGGGCAAGAATTAATCATATAAGTGGACGAGATTACACCAAGGCGAGAGAAAACCATGCATTTACATTTTCTCAAATTAAGATCCATTAAATTTAGCCTGCACCAAGTAACAAACAAATCAATATTTCGCTGAAGAACAGCCTGGCCATGATCATCATCAAAAGTATAAAATAATTTAACGTCATCAGCATACATCAGAATATTACAATCAGAAAGAGCAGAAGGAAGATCATTCAGAAACAATAAAAACAGTAAAGGACCCAAATGGCTACCCTGCGGAACACCAGAAGTAACACATACAGTCTTAGACAATACATTCCTAAACAATACCCTCTGAGTCCTAAGGGAGAGGTAAGAGTCTAGCCAACGAAGAATAATATCAGGAATACCGATTAGTGAAAGTTTAAGAAGCAAAATACTATGATCAACCCTATCAAAAGCTTTACTGAAATCAGTATAAATTACATCAGTCCGAGCACCGACAAGAAAGCCCCTGAAAACATGTGTAGTAAATTCAAGAAGATTTGTGACAGTCGACCTGCCCTTCAAAAAACCATGCTGGAAAGGAGATATTAAAGATCTTGTATTAAAAAAGAGATAATCCGTCACTAGTTTCTCCATCAACTTGGGAATAGCACTTAGCTTGGCAATACCCCTGTAATTGGAAATATTAGATTTATTACCCGACTTGTGCAAAGGAATTATGAACGAACTCTTCCAAATAGATGGAAAATGACCAACCCTCAGAAGCCTATTGAATATAAAGGTCAAAGGACCACTCAAGACAACAGCACATTTTCTTAAAATACAGGCCGGGACCCCGTCAGGGCCCGGCAAGTATGTAAGTTTCAGTCCAGACAAAGCATCAAGAACAGACTCCTCATCAAATGAGTATATGTTAGGAATAGAGACACTTCCCACAGAATAAGGATACCCGCCACTCAGATCAGGGCCCGGGTCCAACTGCCTATAAGTAGACTGAAAGAAGTCAGCAAACATATTCGAAATATCAAGGTGACTGGAGGATGATAGATCCCCGTAAAACATCTCAGTAGGAAACAAAGATGATTTACGTTTTGCCCGAACGAAGTCGTAAAACGACTTAGGATCGTTAGCGAAATTCGACTTGACTCGAATCATATATTCCTCATAACAGTAATGATTCATTCTACGATAATCCGCACCCGCCCTAGAATAAAGAGCATAATCAATATCAGAACCTGATCTAACAAACTTTTTAAATAATTTCGATTTCCTATTCCTCAACCTTGACAGTCTAGCCGAATTCCATGGAGGACCAGAACGCTCCAAACGACTTTTTACCAATGGAACACACTTCCCAAAACATTTAAATAATACATCATAAAAGTCACCCAAGATCCTGTCAAGTGAAAGAGAGTCGTACGGTGGCGAGATAAGTACAGACGACCAATCAACAGAGGACAGAAGTGTATTCAAGCGACCAAAGTCCGTACGATGGAAATTAAAACGCTTCTCATTATCAAATGAGCGATCAATTACAGGAGGTGAACAAAGATCAACTTCAATAGAAAGTAACAACGTAGGATGATAACTATCCTCGGGAATAGATATAGGATCAATGCGAAATAAAGAAGAAATACTTGGATCCTCCAAAAACACAAGGTCCAAAATTCTCCCCATTGAATTAAATACACCATTAACTTGGAAAAGACCTAGATCACACATAGCGGACAGAATTTCATCATAGAATGGAACTGAAGAACATGGCACCAATGACCCAGACTCAGGTGAAAAATTCCAAGATATATGAGGAAGATTAAAATCACCAAGAACTACAATACTCCCCTCTTGCCCCATTGAATCCATTACCTTAGAAATCAAATCAAAGTGAGCCCTATAAATATGAATGTCAGCACCAGGAGGAATATATGAACAAGTAATGTAAATAGACTTCCCATGATTATAGACCCTAACGCAAATAAACTCAATATCCTCCGAGGAACTAAAGTCAATTAATTCAGATGAGTATTTAGAACAAATTGAAATAAGAACACCACCACCATTTCTTAACTTCCTATCTCGTCTATAAATATTAAAATTACTAGACAAAATCTCAGAATCAGAAATATCACAATTCAGCCAAGTCTCAGTAAAAGCAATTACATCAAATTCAAAATCAAAACTACTATTATAAAGCGAAGAAAGTTTAGACCTAAGTCCACGAACATTTTGATAAGCAATTCCAAAATTAAAAGACAATTTAGAAGCTAGTTTTTTCGAGAAATAGAACCAGGCAAATCAACACCATTCCTACGATGACCCAGCCTGAATACAAATTCACGTACCAATACACCCTGTGGCCAGAATGCAGGATCAACAATTTCACCAAACTTTTCATCAGCAACATATAATTTAAATGAAGAAATGCTACTATCCAAGGATGACCTCAACTTATAGCAACCAAACTCAAAAGGCTCTCTAATCTTCGATTCAACAAAGCCTTTAATATCATCAACCGAAGTATCGCGAGAAAGACGTGACACAAAAATTGTTCTTTTAGGTTTAACTACCACCAGTCCCTTTGGAGCAGAAGTAACTAAACTAGCGGTCACTACGGATGAATACGAACCATATGACGGTTTAGAAGATGACTGAGACGTGACATCAATCGGAGGTAAAGGTAAAGGAGTATACCTGGATTCATCATTTACGGACACAGGAGGATTAATTGAAATTGGAGTTTTTAAAGATTGTGGAGGATGGGATTCACGATATACACTATTACTATTCATTTCAGCAATATTGGAAGATTGAACATTACAATCGGATGCAGAGTTGCATGAAGGCACAGAAACAATTGCTGGGTCGTCACGTTTATCTTTATTCATATTTCTTGCAGACTTACGACGTTTTGGGGAAGACTGTGGAGGAGATTTTAAATTATCCAAAGATTTAAAATCATCAAACAGTTTTCCATAAGCCGCAATACGATCATTTAATTTAATTGCCTCCTTTTGAAGTTCGGTGAATTTATTTTTAGTCTCCTGGAAAAAACGGTAATAATTCACTCCGATTTTTCTACAGTGATCACAACACCAATGAAGACCTTTATCCCTAGACACGGCTTACATTTAAAGTGACAACATTCATGACACAGCCAACAAACTATCATTCTTCATCTCGCTTTTTTATATTACAATTTTTCAATAAACAAGCCATTTTCACATAAAAAATAATCATTCAGCTAGAGGAGAAAAAAAATACGAAACAGATGGTAACTTAAAATTATTCACGTGGAAATAAAAGCGTTTCGTTGGGTAGAATTTCTTCAGCAAAAAGCTTTCGATATTATGCGGACACTAATAAGCTTTATCAACTTAACAAACAGATCAAATATGAAGCTTAAATACAACAATCAGGACGTCAACCAAACTTTCACAGATGTAAAATTTAAGTATATCTCAACACTTTTATTTCTGAAACATATTGTTTTTGTTAAACACAAGCAAAAACGAGGGAGAAAGAAACACTTGTTATATATTAATAAAATATGTTATATGATTTTTGTTTGTTTACAGATTCCAATTGGGAAACAAAGACAAAAGCAAAGTGAATTATTTTTCCAATAAGAAACACATAAAAAAGCAAATAGAAAAACAAAATAATGCTTAGCGATTACTTTTTATACTTTACACAAAAAAAACAAAAAGCAACGACACATTTATAGATAAATAAACAATATAGATTCCTTTTGTTTTTTTATACACTAAATTTGGATTTTGTAATATATTAAACCACTTTGTTCAAACAATATTTTGCGACCGAAAAATTATACATCCCGCACGCTTAATAACAATTTTTAAATTAAAGAGTCTAACAGTCGAGTAATATGTTTTTTATATATTATATCATCAAACGAACTTTTACTTCAAAAATTTTCAGAATTTTTGATGGATCTTGATTGGTTTACACAAAATTTGTCAATTTCATGTTTGTACGACTTCCAGAAGGAAGCTCAATATTTCTGTTTTTTGCAAAAATTTACTTGAAAAAATGTTACTTCAAAAATTTTCAGAATTTATGATGGATCTTGATTGTTTATCACAAAATGTGCCAATTTCACGTTTTTGTGACATTCCAGAAGTCAGCTAATATTTGTATTTTTTTCAAATATTATTATTTCCCTTTGCGCAAATAGTAGCTAACTTATGGTGGTTTCCCAAACGTGAAATTGATACATTCTGTGATAAACAATCAAGATCCATCAAAAATTCTGAAAATTTTGGAACCGAAAGTTCATTTGATAAGATCACAAAAAATACAACTCGACTGTTAGACTCTTTAAATAATAACTACGGTTATTTCTGTCCGATTTGATCAAACAAAGTGTCAACCTCTTCACAACATAATGCACTTTCAGAACGTTACCACTTATTTCATATTTTTTAAGTAAAGTTTGCTACTATGAACGGGCAAACTTCAAAAATATGAAAAAAATTCGCGTTTTTCCAGACTATCTCATCAAATTTCATAGCATATTAAGCCAAATAATAGATATATGTATATCGTTTTAAAGCTCCATCTCTCCCCTTTCCAATAAGATTTAAATTTTGAAAATCTGATCAGAAATGTTGGAGTATTCCAGAAATTTGTACGTAAAGCCGAAAGAAACATTTTTGTCAAATAAAAAAGGTTTGGAGGGTTCAAAAAATATAAAAAAAAATATTTTTGAGATCTACTCAACAAAACTCAGAACTTACACTATGTAATTAGCCGGGTGTATATAATTATTAATTAAAATTTATTTAATTTAATTAAAATTTATTTAATTTAATTTAATTAAAATTTATTTAATTAATAATTAACATTATCAATCTTCGGTGTAAAACTTAGCAGAGAGTATCTTGTTGTCGTAGTCTAGTAGGTAGTGTGGTGAAGCACCGAGTTCAAACTCCGGGTCAGACATCTAAACGAAAATATGAAAATAATTCTTCGGCGACTTGCTCTCATCTGACTTCTAGCAAAATCTCTGAGAATAAGTAAAATTACCATAAAAAGCATCTCAAGAATGTGTCGTTCAGAGTCGACTTTAAACTGTATGTCCCAACACTCTTGTATAAAATTAACGCTGATAACATAAGTGGTGTAAGAAGCTAGATTGTAATTCTAACTGCAGGGTTGTAATAACCAATTATGTCACGTGTAAGCTCTATAAGCCATGCTTGTAACCAACTATTTAACAAGAAAAATTAAAAGTTTTAAGAAGAATGACATCGTTGTCAGAGATCAACAATGAGTATACAAAAAGATGAATCTAAATGAGTAGGCTTATGAATCAAACATATTTCGAATGGTATGAGCTTGATATCAACGTTGTACTCATACTCATTGCAACTTGTACTTATAAATCAATGTTGTAGCGAGTACTAACGAATCAGAGTAGTTAGGTTAATTTAATAGTGTTGACTCACTCACATACCTTCAAAATTTCATGAGTGCTTAGTAGGGGACGATTTATTACTGTTCTGTGGAGTAAACTAGCCATATACAAAATTAAAGTTCTTGTAGTCATTTAGCCGCTATTTAACAAAGTAAAGCCTTTCTTGAAAAACCAATTATTTGCGGTGCAACTAGGTATTTTCTTTTGGTATATTTAGTGTTAATATTTCATAAAATAATTTTTAGTAATACTTTTCATAAACAAAACATCTTGTTATTGGACGATTTTCAGGCTTATTAGATTTATCCAAACCTACTAGTCGCCGTAATCTAGTAGGTAGTGTGTTTGCTTACTAGAGACAAGGTTCAAACCCCAGGTCGGACTCTAAAACAAAAATTTGAAAAAGTATTTCTTCGGCGACTTCAACTCACCGGATTTCTGAGAAAAACTCTAAGAGCAAATAAAATTGCCATGAAAAGTGTAAAAAAAAATCTGTTATTCGGAGTCGACTTTAAGCTGTAATGTCCTTGCAGTCATATATAAAATTAACACAAAAGTGGTGTGAGAAGCTAGGTCGTAATCCTGACTGAAGGGTTGTAATAGCTAATTATGTTATGTACTATGCATGTATGTAATCCATAAAAAATGTGTCAGTATGATGATGAGCTCAACAATTTTGATAATATTTTTAGTATACGTAATACATTTAAATTGTTGTAATTCTGTTCAAATCTTCCTCCTCTTTTTCTATCAATTAAATTTAATGAATTTCAGAAGAAATGAATGGTGGAAGCATTTAATTAAGGTGACGACTGATGAATTTAGAAAAAAAAAACACTTGGTAATCAAAATAATGAAAACCAATCTTTGCTTTGTTGCTTGCAATGAATGACCGAATGTATGAATGAGAATTTAAATTGTCCTTGCAATTTTCCATTATCATCATCCTCGTCGTATATATTTTATTGTGTATATATTTGCATTCATGTTGCTGCTGTTGTCGTTTTCATTTAATAATTTTTCTAGATTTTTTGACCCAATTGAAAGCCAAGTCCTTCCTTATGCAAATATTTTCACTTAATTTCTGATAAGTGTTTTTGTATCTCTTTTTGTTTTATCATTTCGTTCTTTCTTTCATTTCATTTCTTTTCTTTTGCTTTTGCTTGTTATTTAGCAAATTATTTTTTTCTTTCTTTCTTTTATGTATTTGGAACAGAGTGTTTTAGTATCATTTTCTTACACATTTAATAGAAAACCATTTCCATGCAACAAAGGACGGGCACTGACTGACAGAGAAACAAACAAGCAACCAAGCAACCAAGCAAGCAACCAACAAAATACATAAACAATCAACACATTTAACAGTTTCCCTTTATGCAATATACCAACATGATGATGCTGACCAAGTTGGCAAGAAGCCAACAAGTAAATGACTTTCTCATCAAATAATTTCAATGTCTATCTGCTGTTGTAGCTGTAGCTCGTCCCATACATTCGCCTATCACTCACTCACACACACACTCGCCCTACTATAGGCAGCAAGTCCCCTACACAATCATATCATATTGTCCGAATAGCAAATTTTTATCAGATATGTATTGCAAATATATACAACAGCAGCAGCAGCAGCAGTAGCAGCATCAGCTGAAGAAGTAAGAGCAATGACAGTGTGATTAAAGTAGTAGCAGTAGCAGTATCACAGCCACTGGGAAATGGAAAAGTTAAAAGAAATCAACACATAAAAAATATTAAAAAAAAACAACAAAAGAAAATTTGCAAAAATAAAGAAAAAAAATCAACAGAAAATCAGAAGAAGAAGAAGAAAAAAAATCATATTAAGACAAAAGGCCTGCGGGAAATGAAAATGGAAAATTGAAATTCATGTTAGATCGTGTTTTAGACAAACATGGATAATCATAATTTCTAAAGAGCAAAAATATCTCAAATGTTACTGATGCTGATGCTGATGCTGTTACTGATATACTTACTGATGATAATAACAAAGTGTGGCCAAGAAGCAAATTGAAAAATCAAAAAAAAAAGAATTGAATGAAATGAAAAAAATTAAGGCCAAACAACAGCATTGATGACAGAACTGACATTTTAAAGAAGTTTAAGATAAATTAAAAAATTATAGGTGTACGTATGGTATTCTGTCCATCTATTATAAATAATTGTCAATGACAATTTTTTTTACTCCCCCATAAGATATTTTCTCAATGTCCATGGTATATCTAAATACGTTATAATAATTTAATTTTGTTTGGTAATTGGCTTCATGTTGGCTATTTTATATAGATTGTTAGGGCACCGCACTATAAGAATAAGCTGAACAGGCATCAGCAATGAATCATTTCTTCGCTACTCAAAAGCACTCATTAAATTTTAAATATAAGTGAGTCAACAATATTGAAATTCAACTGCTCTGATATATTCGTACAGGTTGCAATGAGTATGAGTACAACCTTGATATCAAACTCATACCATTCGAAATATGTTTGATTTATAAGCCTACTCATTTAGATTCATAACTTTAGAAAAATACTAAGAAATGATTCGAGTGACTCAAATTCATTCATCAACATTTACAGTCTTAGTTGTTGCATTTACAAAAAATAGAAAAAAGACAAAGCAGCAAACAGAGCAAATAAACAACCTCTTAGTGAGTATTTTAGTGTTCGTATACGATTCATACTTATTTTGTGATTCTTGCATATGTTAAGTAATGGAGAGTCGATATCAACAACATCATACGTATTGTTAAGTAAAAGTATGATGACTACTTTGACCTTTGAATATGAGTAGTGTGAGAATCATATTAAAATTAAAATTCAGAAATTATGAATACTCATTGAGGCAAACAAATATGAGATTCGTCATTGAAGATAATTTTTGAATAGAAGATGATAGTAAAGTGAAAGTGTCAATAACTTGCAAGCATTGTTTGAATTTTGCATCATCTATACCCATGTGTGGTGTAAATATTATAGAGTCAGAAGATCTTGACTTTATGGGCGAGCACATCCGTATACGGTCGATTGGCCAGTGTATCGCACAGTGTATCGTATGTCAAGCTGACGTCCTGCAGAGATTTTTCCTGTTACTTTAGTCTTCATCATTCTTATAATATATTTTCCCAGTTCCATAAACAATGCCATCTGCTGAGTGTTAGTCGTATGAAAAAAAATAAAATAATGGCATTTGCCTTTGTTCTTCCGATGGTAATATTAAAAGCATAATCGAATTTTTAAAATTGTCTGCAACGGCGTATGATAATTAAAATACAGAAAAATCATCATAGGTATTCGAAACTAACTTAAAAATATAATACTTTACTTTAAAGCTTAAGGAAGCCTCTAATGCACCAAAGTAAAGAAAATGACGTAAATTTTTAGTTCTTAAAAACCGTCAAAATGAGGGCATAAATCGTCAAGTCGTCAAAATGACATTTTTGAAGATAAATCGTCAAATTTGGCTGCTATGCTTTTTATTCGTTTAACATCAAAATTTTAAACAAATGCTACAAAAACAAAATAATAATGAACTTGTTTACAAATTAACGCACTGCATAATATAATAACAAACACCAGCATAACAAAATTATAAACAAAAATATACCAACAAACACCAGCATAAACAAACAAGTAAACAAAAATACAAATACAACGACAAACACTATTGGGCAATTCACACAACTTTGTATCTTGTATGTTGTATTGAATACACTTGGTTGTTTGTAAATTGTGTATTTCGTATTCCAAATGTATTTTTCGGCATTCATATGATTTCATAGCACCAAACCTAAACACCGCTTGAAAAACATATGCAAAAAATGTGTAAAAGTGTATTGGATTTGTACATGAAAATTATCAACAACAAGCATACACTGTTGTATAATCGTCCAACAATACAATACATACAACGATAAAATGGCTTGTGTGAATTAACCTTATATAAGAATAAATGTAAGCAAAATTCACAGACAAACAATAAGAAAATAATGAGGTCTTGAAAAGGCGAAGTCACAATCAGTCACCTTCAAAACTATTCATCAGACTGTTTAGGTTGCCATATAAAAGGCAATGCAAAGCAGCCAACTGAGTAGTAAAAGTTCAGTCAGTCTTTTGTGAAGAGGCGGTCCGTTTGAAGGGAGTAATCGTAGTTTGACCGTTGCAAAAATCTGTCGAACAATTGTCTAGTAATTGTTATTGTTTATGCAAAGAGTGTAAACAGAAGAATAACAAACAATGCAATTGTTGTTGCTACATCAAGTTGTGAACAGTGGCACACAGAATTGTGCGAATAGTAAAGAATTTTAATTAAAATTAAACCGAAAATTAGTTTATATTTTATTTACAATATAGGATTTATTTATATTTTATTTAAAAAAACGTTTTTGAAAGGTAAAAATGTAACAATGTATTTAAAGACGAATGAAGAAAATTTTACAATGAGATTAAACATTTTATTGAAAAATATTTAAAAATTTAATTAATTATAGTCCTCGTAAAGCCATCAATTAGATTTTCATATCCCTATATGCATATATTTATGTAAATACATATCTTTTTACTACTTTTTTTTACAATAGTTTGCTTGCAATATGAATAGTTTTCCATGCAGAAAGTTAAAAACTTATAAATTTCTTATAGATTGTCTATGAATTTTAAATGAGCGTGTATAAATCAGTGGCATGAATAACAATTTAAATCCCAGTGATGATTATTGTTTATTATTTGCATGCTGAACTGCTTTTGTTTTAAGGCAGAACAGAAAAAAAATTACGAAAAAAAATAATGCAAATCGTAAAATAAATTTTCTTTTCTTATATTGCGTTTGTATTAAACGAGAGAAGAGAAATAAATATATGAAGAAAACATAAATGCGAATGAAGAGTAGCATAAAGAGGAAAAAAAACGTGAATCAACTATTCAAACATCCATCATAAGATTTTCATCACATTGCTTGAAATCTCATTAAAAATATCCTTCCGGCTGCAAACACCATAAATCTGTAGAAAAGTCATCTAAGATTTTCAACTTGGACATGAAACACAAGCGACGACAACCAACTTATAATTCTTTTGCAGTTTTGTCATGGTCACAAGAGTAGTTACACACACACAAACACAACCAACAACATTCACAGCCAGATGTATGAAACTCTTTTTCACTTCGATACCATAAAAACAATTACACACACACACACAGAGGACACAGGCACAGACACATACTTTGGTACATGCATTCGCCAGCCGAAGCATATTTTTCTTGCATTTATCTCAAGAAATAAAACAGAAAACTAAAAAAAGACTTTTTTTTATTCAAACGGGACGGGGCAGACATAAAAAGTTGGGGGTCACATAGGAGAAACGAATAGACAGACAGACATAGACAGAATGGTAGCGACGTACAACTGTAGCGTAGAATTCCATTTAAAAAGCAATTATTTTGCGTTTATTCAATACAACACCCACCATCTGTGGTAGTTAAAATATCCACTGGAATCTCTACGCTGGTTGGTTGGTTGGTTGGTTCGTCGGTTGGATAAGAACTAACGGCATCAACGAGAACAGCGTGCTTTAAAGAAAAAAAACAAATAAGAAAATAAGAAAGTCGTTAAAAACGAAAAGCAAAATGAAACGCATCAATGTTTGATGGACTGCTGCTGCCACTACCAACAACATAACAACAAACAGAAGCAAAACGGCAGCATTATGACAAGCAAAAATTGAAGCCACAATATCGTATGCCTCAAAGGCTATATAACCATAATATTGTCCTCAGATGGCAATGAAGAGCTACATTAAGATGGTTTGATCTCTTCTACTTCCCGTCTTCTTCTTTTTCTTCTTCTTCTTCTTCTACCATCAATAAAACACCTTGTCATAGCAGTCTTCTTACTTTAATGCTCTCCCAGTGGATAAAACAAAGACACAAGAAATGATAGACATTAAAACGGAAGTCGAGTCGCGGATAAAAGGAACAAATTTCACAAGATTTCTTAAGTATTTGTTTTGGTTTTTTTGGTGCGGTTGTTTGTTGATCGATGTGGCCTTAAAGCACTTGAAAAATATTTGTTTATTTTTTCCTTTCGCCTTTACGAGTTTGTGGCAAAACATTTATTAAGAGGCCGGCCGCCTCTTCTCGTTAAACATATAAAAACATGAACGAAAAAAAATGTTTTTTTTTTTGGGGTTTTAATGGTGCCACCAAAAATCAAAAGATTTAACTTGTTATTGTTTTAATTTTACTTTATTTTCCTTTTTTAATTTTATTATTTGCTTGTTCCATACATTCTTTTATTTCTTTCCTTTTTCGTTGTTTTTTTTTCTCTTTCGGCTATTTGTCACCGTTGGCGGTCATTATTTTTTATAACTCCGTAAGTAATTTAAAATGAACATTTTTTCTTTTAATTTTTATTTTAAAAACCACAAGAATTTTAATAAATTTTTATGCAACAAACATTGTTTTATACATTCACTGTACAATTTAATGGGCTGGACATAAAATAAATTTTTAACATGACAAAATATGCTCAAAAAATATGTCAAAAAAAAGGTCAAAAATATTTTAAATTTGTTTCTTTTTTTTTGTAATATTTTTAAACGATTATTGTATAAAATAAAATAATAAATAAATTTATTAATTTAATTGGAAATTTTGCATTTTTTTGTTGTCATTTGGGCAATTCACACAAGTCGTTGTATCATTGTATTCATTGTATTGTTGGACGGTTATACAACAGTGTATACTTGTTGTTGATAATTTTCATCTAAAAAATCCGATACACTTTTACACATTTTTTTCATATGTTTTTAAAAGTTGTGTTGGTTTCGTGCTATCAAATTATTTGAATGCCAATAAAATACATTTAGAATACGAAATATACAATAGAGCATAGCATTAAAAGTTCACAAATGACCAAATGTATTCAATACAACATAAACGTTACAAAGTCGTGTGAATTGCCCAATTATTTAAACATCTCGCAAGATATATGAAATAATTTAATGGCATATAGCGATACATCAAATTAACTGTTCAAATTTCCATACATGTGGGTAATATTTATTTTGCTTAACACAGCAACTCATCAAACTTGTACAAAGAAGATTATTGGATATGATTAATCCAATGCAGGCAGTGAAAATAAGCCTTTTAATATTCTTTAAATTCACCTCGGCCAGTACGTATGAGTACAGTAAGACTCCGCTTAATGCGGGGCATACTTTCCGAATAAGTTGCAGCGTTAAACGAAACAGCATTAAACGATGCAGCTTAACACGTACGTACAGTAAATACATTGCTACTTCGGCTAGTTCAGTTGGTATCTTTATTCTGAACATGGTAACAAAAGACCGTTGAAAAAGATACATAGTATACACCGTCGCTATATAGTGCACCACTAGTATCAATACAATGCGGGATTTAAGGGAATCCCAATACTACTAAGTAATACTGTTAGAGCGTTAAGCGGGGTCTTACTGTATTATTTACCCTGACAATAATAAAAAAGTGAGTTTGATCCATTATTTTATGTGTGGCCGAGCAAATTAAGAATTTAAAAGGATTATATTTTAATGTGTGTAAAGGTAAATTCGAATTTGAAAACCCAAGACGCAATGCATAAATTTTAGCAGCGCCACATTTAGCATTAACAGTGCACAATTTTCTCTTAACAGAGCAAAATTTGCCCTTAACAGAGCACTGTTAACTATTTAACAGTATCCATTTGAGCAAGGTCACTTGTTTAAGAGCTAATTTTAGGGCATATAGTAGGTCTATGAGTTCCACTCTCATACTCTTGGAATTATTCCAATGCCTCTTAATAAAATCAGCAAAAAAGGCCAATATGAAGTGATATGTTATTGTAAAAATTGTATTTGAAAATATAAATTTTTTTAATGAAAATTCTCTAGATATTGAATTTCTTATATGTTCCCAATTGGCCATTGATTTTCTAGAGAATTTTCTATCAATACTATACCATATCACTTCATATAGGACTTTTTTGCTGGTACTCATAGATCTACTATATGCCCTAAAATCAGCTCCTAAACAAGAGGCCTTGTTCAAATGGATACTGTTAAACAATTAACAGTGCTCAGTTAATGGTAAATTTTGCTCTGTTAAGAGCAAATTGTGCACTGTTAACGCTAAATGTGGCGCTGCTAAAATGCCTCTTGGGTTTTCAAATTCGAATTTATCTTCACACACAATATGTCTTAGAAATCCAATGCACGATATCGCATTTCTCTCATACAGTCTTCGACTCACAAAGAAGACCTGGTGTGTGGTCACGCTTACTTACATGAATTTGAAATTAAAGCCAAGTTTGGGAGTGTACTTTTCGGACAGAATATTAAATTCATCTGTGGTTCTGTAAGAATGTGAGCATGTCAACATAGTCCTAGACCTTCATACACCTGATAATGTCAGCCATATTACACTGCGCAGAAGTAAAAATAAACATGTTGATTGGGAAAAGGTGGAGCAAAGTACAGAAATACGGGCTGATCATTGGATTCTAGCGTGTAGTCTAATCATCAAGACTTAGGTTAGGTTAGAAGCTAGTTTGCCGTTCACACGCAATTTCTCTTGCTGACAATATGACCATTGTGTTACATATTGTGAGGTAAGTTCTCTTGTCATGATCTGTTTGTGGTAGGTTTTTAAATACACCGAACTTCAAATGAAACTAGGCAGTTAGCTTAATGGCACGTCCGACACTATGGCCACATCTTCAAACGTTCTGTCACTTGCTTAAGAATCCGTTTCCGCCACATGATAGCTGCTTCTGCGGTAATACTAGAGCTTGTCAGCGAAATTACAGTATCCAGTTGGAAACCTTGATAGAGTGCAAACGATTCTCTTGCCGAACTGAAGTAGTTCATTGTCTTCCATCTGCCCACCGCAGTTCTGAAATTCGTCATTCAGATATGTTGTTATCAAGACTTTACCTATTATCTTCTGAAGATTTAGCACCGAGTGACTACATACGTACATATAATTGGTCATAACAACCCTTCAGTGAGGATTACAACCTAGATTCTAACACCACTTAAGTTGTGTGTGTTAATTGTTTCAATTTTTTCCTCATATCATGTGTAGGATGCCTTAGCCTTTAATAAGCGAAAAATTCATAAAGGACCTAATAATTGTATTGCTTACATGGCTGAAAGATTTGACTACCGCAAAAAAGTTTGCGTTGATAATTAAATCATAGAAACACATACACTAATACCTCGGTTTGCGTCGCCTCGTTCTGCGTCTGCTTCGAAGTTGCGTCTTTTAAAAATTTCTGTGATTTCAAAGTTGCGTCCTTTTTGTTTCAGTTTGCGTCGCTTGTTTCGAAGTTGAGTCGTTTTTGCTTCTGTTTGCGTCGTTAATATGAAAATGTTTACAAAGCTAAAACAGAAAATCTGGAGCAAATTCAATCTAGAGCAAATTCAAAATTGTGTCTTTTTAAAATTTCTGCGAAGTTGCGTCGTTTATGCTTCAGTTTGCAATACAAACTGATGTATTTATGTTGTCTGATGGTTGCAAGTTGTAGGTCGTTAGAAAATTAAATATTTTTTATTGAAAAATCTATTTTTTCAGCTAAAATTATGAATCGCGGAACCAATTAAATGTAAATCAATACAAATGTATGCAAAATCGTGCTTCGTTTTGCAGTCGTTTACGGGGTATTAGGTGTATTATGAAATACTTATATTGTGCTTTTTGAGCTGCCCTCGTACGATAGCGCACAATAATCACCACAAATTATTTCAAATATTTGCAGATTTTAATTATTACCCAAGTGCCCAGTTAGTCTAGTTGGTAGTGTGCTAGACTATTAGCAGTGAGAGGTAGTGGGTTCGATTCGATATAATTTGTAGTTGTATTGTAATTAATAGATAAATAAATAGATAATTATTACCTTCAATATTAAGGAATTATATTCGATAAAGTTCCTTCAGACATATATACAGTAAATCACAGTGATAATGGTCCACCAAACTTATTACCGATTTTAAACGATCAAGAATGGATTCTACTAACTTTATTTCAAACAAAAATATTTCATTTATTTTTTCTTTTTTAATAAATATTAACCAAATTCTAATTAATTTCATGGTGGGCCATTTTCACTATGATTCACTCTACATACATATATACTGCATTATAAGATTTCCTAATTAATTGGCAACATAATGGCTGAGCGTATTGGCTGCCTTTAAAATATTTGTTGTAAAGTAAACATTTACTGTTGGAATCAATGAATAAATAAACTGTTGGACATCACTTTGATTGTCCTAATATTTATCCTGAGACAGTATTAGCAAGTGTGTTGCATTTAAAAATTAAATGTATTTACAGTACAGTGAGGGAAAATTAAATTCCACTTTTTTGTACTCTTTTCACATCTTTTTATTATGATTACATATCTTTCATTGAATTTTATAGTTTAACCGAATAAAATTGTTTTATTTTTCAGTGTACTTTCAGACATTGCCTTCACTGTGTTAAGGGATCCGTGTGTGGGCACACACTTTCACGTTGAAATGGTAATTTACTAAATAAAAATGGAGCAACGCAAATATGTGCACAGGAAATAAACGCATACAACGATACTGGCAGTAAGTCATGAATATTTTTTTTTTACTTCCTTACACCCATTTTTATATGATTAACTAACCGGGGTAACTAATGTGGGTAAAGTAAACATTTATAAAATACACACGTGAATACACGTCGTCTTGTTTATCCATAAAACTGTAAATTTATAATGCAAAACAGTAAACGGTAAAAAGAACGTAAACGTACATCAAACACATTCATACCTCTAAACAGGTGCAGAGTTAATTCAAATTTGTTCATCAAAATGAAAACAGAGGAAAAATTTTTACTATAAAAATACAAACACTAACTAACTAACTAGAAAGGTAAACATTCAGAATTCATACATACATACTTACGTTGGTGCGTATGTATGAAGATGGACTTTAATTTTTGACCAACTCGCACATTAATTGCATTACAACAATTACTAACTTTACAATTCAACACAAAAATTATGTAAAATTCCTCTGAAGTTAAGTATTTTCATTCCTCATTTTATACAGATCTTTTTTTAAAATATATTGCACTCAATGGAACTAATCAAGTTCTTCTAAATGTATTCTTACATTTTTAGAACGTAGATTGCAAATAAAATAAAAATAAATTTTTTGTTTAATTTTAATTAAAATTCTCTATTATTCGCATAATTCTTGGTGCCAACTTGATGTAACAACAACAATTGCTTTGTTTGCTATTCCTCTGGCAATTGTTCGACTTTATAACGGAGATCTTCAAACCACGATTACCCTCTTCAAACATACCGCGTCTTCACACAAGACTGACTGAACTTTTACTAACAAGCCCGCATGTTCTTGAAGGCGAATGTTCGTTCATTATTGTTGTTTGTGTATTTCGTTTACATTTATTGTCGTAGTATTTGTTGTTGTATTTTTTGCTTATTTGTTTACCATTTTTTATGCTGGTGTTTGTTGATGTATTTTTGTTTACTTGCTTACAATTTTTTATGCTGGTGTTTTTGTTGTATTTTTATTTACTTATTTACCATTTTTATGCTCGTACTTGTTGTTATATTATACAGAGCAATAATTTGTAAACAAGTTCATTGTTTTTGCAGCTTATGTTTATAATTTTAATGTTTAACGATGTAAATGCAAAACACCAGTATTTAGATTTTATCCATTTTCGTAACAGTATTATATCGGCTACAAAAATAAATTATAATGAGCTCCTAGCGTCACTTGCATAAATTCAAAAGAGACAAAATTTTCAGATGATACGTCAGACTTCAATTGACTTTTTGAAGGGTTTAAGTCTATCTAACTCAGAGAAACCTGCTTGTACTTGGTTACTCTATTAGGAATACAAACTGTCTTTATCAGACATAATCGGCTTAATGTCAATAAGCAGTGTTTTCTGCAATAAGCAGTGTATTCACTGTCTTTCAAGTTTTAAAATATTTCGTTCTTATGACTTTTTGTATTGTCTCCATGCCCTGAAATTTAACCCAATATAACAGTGATAAAGTGTCTAAAGTCGCCTTAGACTTATAGGCAATGTGTTGGATTATTAGATGCTATCGGAGAGGGTGAATTTCTGTTGGACGCGAGCGAAATAGTGACGATTTTAAAAAAAGAATAGTCTGATGCCCTTTGGTTTTAATAGCCGTTGTCTAGTAAGTAATGTGTTGGCTAATAAGAAATGAGGTCGCGGTTCAAAGAAAACAAAATACACAAAATTATTTCTTCGGTGACTTCACTTATCATATTCATGGCAAACATTCTGGGAGTAAATATAATTGCCATGAAGAGTTTCTCAAAAATGTATCGTTCAAAGTCGACCTTAAACTGTAGGTTCCACTACTCATGTGTAAATTAACACAGACAACATACATTGTATGAGAAGCTAGATTGTAATCCTAACTAAAGGATTGTAATCAGAGATCAGCAATGAATCGTTTTTCCCCTACTCATAAGCACTCATGCAATTTTGAGTTGCAACATTGATTTATAAGTATTAGTAACAATGAGTATGAGTAAAACGTTGACATCAAATTCCCAACATTTGAAATATGTTTGTTTCATATGCCTACTCATTCTAGTTCATAAATATAGATAAGTACTTATAATACTTATAAGTGATTCGAGTAATTCGAATCATTCATCAGAATTACCAGCCTTTGTTGTTGCATATACAAACAAAGAAGAAAGGAAACACAAAGACAACAAGCAAAGCATACACACAATCTTCTTGTGAGTGTAGTAGTGCTCGTACGCGAATCTTACTTATTTTGTGCTTCGTGTAAATGTTAACTAGGAATGAGTCGAAGTCAACAACATCATGCGTATTGTTAAGTATAAGTACGACGAGTACTTCCAACTTTGAGTATGAATAGTGTGAGTATCATATTAAAATAAGTATGAATGCGTATAAGTATCAGAAATTATAAGTATGACTCGGATCTACTCATCGTTTTGAATACTCATTGCTGATCTCTGGTTGTAATGACCAATTAAGTAAATGTGATAAAAGAAAGTAATCGATTGCTGGAATTCAAGAACAGTTGGAGTATTTACAAGTTAAATAGCTTTCATTAATATACGAAAACTTTTCCTTGATATTTGAATCGATTTCCTAAACACAAACCGATTGATTTTCGCTCATTTTTAACATTTATCCATTGGTATACAACATCTGAAAGGTTGGGTTAGTGCTAATTAAGTTGGAACTTCAATCTTCCCAGCCATTGACAATTTTCTGATAGTTTTTAAGAGAGGACTAGATCTGGTGATGCTATGCCATCATTAGTGAGAATCTAACTGCATAAAGAGCACTTCAAGGCTCTGAAATGTTCAATAGGTTAGGTCAAAGTGGTAGCTTTAATTACCAAAGCATACTTGAACCAACGGGCTGCTATGGATCTATGGTATATTTGCAAACCCCATTTGAAAATATTTTAATTTTTATTTTCTTTAACGTTATTACACGTAACTATACATAAAGCAGAACAAACTGCTTACAAAATGAAAGAAAGACTTTTTAATGAAATAATCGAAAGCCCTCTTTGGCCTACCCACCTACAAACCTTCCTATACTAGAAAGAGAAATCATTTTTCCATTTAACACGGATTAAAAGTGCATTTAATGTAGTTCTACTTGAGTTCAATAGCTTTGTTCGCTCGAAATCATTTCATTTCTCCCTTACTATAGTAGCAGTATTGTAGACCTGCGTGTCAGCAGAATGAACATGTAATTGTTTGATTGAAATTTAAAAGCAACAAAACACATGTAAAAACATAAATTTGAAGTAATTGAAGAAATGTATTCGAGTATAGTTCATTGAACCATTAAAACAACTAAAACTAGAGCGATTAAGTAAGTAATTTATTGATTTTTCTAATAACAAAAAAAACGTTCATTTAAACTTAAATGAATGTGTGAACCCTATTGGACGTTCAATTTCTCTGCGAGATTAAGCAGATTATTACTTATGTTTCTGTATTATTATGGGGAATACTTTGTAGTCGCCCTAGTCTAGTTGGTAGTGAGTTGACTTATTAGACGTGAGGCCAGGATTCAAAATTCAGGGCATCTGTAACCAAACGAAATTTGAAAAATTTTATCTTGAGCGACTTCTTCTCAATAGATTTGTGGCAAAATCTCTGAGAGCAAATAAAATTGCCCTGAAAAGTTTCTCACAAATCTGTCGTTCGGACTTTAAAACTGTAGGTCCCGTCACTCATATATAAAATGTAATATGTTAATTGGCTAGGTTGTAATCTTTACTGAAAGATTGTAATGACCAATTATATATGTACATATTTTTACGAAAGTGGAAATAGTGTAGTTAAAATAATAAACAAAAGCTCCAAAAACAACACAATGGACTTGATCACGTGATCAACGAATAAGCAAAAATATAGCAACAACTTCAGCATAAAAAAATATAAAAGATAAAAGATGTAAACAACCAACAACAAAGTGCTGTTAACGAAGAAGTAAACAAGCAAAAACAAAATGCATGTAAGACACACAAACAACAAAAATGGAAACAAGTTATTTACATTTTTAAATTGTTCCCGAAGGCCGTCATCCTCCTTCGAGAGCATTCATCATAATGTTGTTCCAGCGATATAAAAGGCAAGACAAAGGGAACAATAATAGAGTTTGAATTAAATCAGTCGTGTGTAAGATGTCACGTTGTATTCAGTGAGAATTCAATCAGTTGTGTGTGAAGACACAAGATCGAATTATAATTCAGTCGGACTTGCGTACAAACAAGTTGTGTGTGTAAGAAAACAGTTGTTAGTGTTACGCGAGCAGAAGTGTTGTGCTTACAAGAAGGTTGTAAGCATAGAAGAATAAAGAACAAGTGTTGTTACTTACAAAAAGATTGTAAGCAGAGAAATATAACGAACAAGCACATATTGTTTAAAGCTGTCGTTGTATACGTGGTACAAGTTCGAAAAGTGGCAAAAGTAGTGCGGACAGTAAAGAATTGATTTCAAATTAAACACAAATTTATTTTCATTTTATTTACAATCTACGAACTCATATTTTTAACGTTTTTAAAAGGTAAAAACTTAACAATATGTATGTTGTTAACATGGAATCTAGAATAAGATTTTGAGTATTGCCACCTTGAGTATCACCTGAATTAGAAGGACCATGTGCTTAGGCTATTATTGAGTGCACCTGACTTACAGTGTTTTACAACTAATGGAATCTGGCTAATAAAGTAATTCGATAATTTCTTGAAGAAATTAGAACGACAGATTCCTGGGAGTTTCGGAGTTTGGGGATTCCTTCGTGGAATAGTGGGGAATGACATGGTTTAGAATAAATGAATGGGGGCACTGAATAAATATTTCGAACACAAGGTTTAATATACTCTTCTTCTAATGCAAGTTTTTACGTGCTTTTGTTAATTGTCCAACGGCTCCAAGAACGATATAATCGTTCTGGTATAACTAATAAGAATTTCAATATTGAAAGAATTCCATAACGGTATTTCGACCAGATGGGGTAAGTTGCTGGACACTACTAACGTTTTTGATAAAGAAAAAACCTAATCAGAAATGAGATTATTGGAAAAGATCTCTTTCAGGTAACCGTCTAATAACAGTCTAACGGCTCCAAGATCGATATAAACGTTTTGGTGTAAATAATAACAGGTTCACTATTGTAAGGGCTGTATTAGGGTCTGTGGACTGGACAAAGCGAGTTTCCGTTATGCTTGAGAGCACAGCAACAATTTTGAAAAAGAAAATGCTGATGCCCATTGGTTCCCATAAGAAATGAGGACACTGGTAAAGATCTCTAACAGGAGGCCTTCTCATGTGAGCTATTACGTGATTTTCTTAACAATCCAACGGCTCCAAGATCGATATAATTGCTTTGGCGTAAATCATAATAGGTTCACTATTGTAAGGGCTCCATTAGGGTCTGTGGACTGGACAAAGCGAGTTTCCGTTGGGCTTGACATTTCAGCAAAAATTCTGAAAAAGAAAAGGCTGGTGCTCTTTAGTTCGCATCAGTATAATGTGTTGACTGCTGGTTGTGATCACCGTAACCTAGAAATTAGTGTGTTGGCTTACTAGACGTGAGGCCACGGTTCAAATCCCAAGTCACACATCTACAACAAAACGAAATATGAAAAACTATTTCTTCCGCCGACTTTACAGCAGCAGATTTCTGGCAAAAACTCTAAGAATAAATAAAATTGCCATGAAAAAGTTTCTAAATAATTTATCATACGAAGTCTCCACTTTAAACTGAAGGTCCCACCACGCATGTATAAAATGAACGCGCACTGTATAAGCAGCGTGAGAAGCTAGGTCGTAATCCTGATATGACAGATGGGTTGTAATGACCAATTTAGTATATAAGTAAATCTATTATACGAAGTCGACTTTGAATTGTAGGTCCCGACACTCAAGTATAAAATGAACACGAACAACATAAATGGCGTGAGAAGCTAGGTCGTAATCCTGATGGGTTGTAATGACCAATTAGGTAAGTAAGTAATTATGTGTACAGAGATCAACAGAAATTGTTGGAACTGCTGTTAGGCACCTGGGGTAGATCTTAGTCAAGGAATGTGGAAGTTAGGTAAAAGAAACTTGAATGCACTGGGAAGAAGTTTAGTGTTGTAAATTGCGGGTGTTCTAAGGATAACACATTCAGGGTCTCACAGTCTGGGAAGTATGTGTCTAAAATCATTCTCGTTTTAACACTCCTTAATGCATTTCTTAACTTTTATTATTACATTTAATGGCCTCCAAAAAATTCTTCTTTACTTTTCTCATTATATTTAATGGCTTCAAAAGATCTCTGGATGATTCGTAACGTATACTATGGCTTCACATTTTCACAAAACTGCCTGCCTACCTATCTAAGGAGATAGGATAGGAGAAAAAGGATTCCTAAAAAATTGGTTTTGGTACACTTGGTTTAGTTAAGTTTTAAATTAATTCTTTATTCATTTGAAATATCTATAACGAAAGCAGCCTGGGGGTCATTATCTTAAATTACTTTTTCAACAAAGTGGAGTAAGTAGCTACGGGAGCTGTATAAGCTAGGGGAGCAGCACTGTATACAGAAGAAGTGTAAGCAGGAGCATGAGCTGCATAGGTAGTGTAGGCAGGAGCAGCGGCAGCATAAGTAGTATAGGCAGCAGGAGCGGCAGCATAGGTGGTGTAAGCAGCAGCAGGAGCAGCTGCATAGCTGGTATAAGCTGGAGCTACAGCACTATAGGTGCTAACTGGTGCCAAAACACCAGCTTGAGCAGCAGCAACGAATAAAGCCAAACAGATAAGGAACTAATGGTAACAGATGGGAAAATTAATAAAAAAAAAATTATTTTTTAAAAACATTTAAAATTTATAAATTCTTTCAAGAAAAGCTTACTTTCATTTTGTTTGAAGTAAAATTGTTTTGATTTGTTTAGTGGACAAATTGAAACTGATGACTATTTGAGAATTAAGCCATCATTTATATACCAAACAGAATGGGGTTAATAAATTTTAATTAAAAGTAAAGCAAAAAACACAAAATTCTTAAGATGAATATCTGTCTGCCCTCGCAAATAAGAAGAAAACAAACAAAAAAACATGATTTGTCATCAAAAAAGTTTTTTTTTTTTGTCATTCGATACCATTCTTAGAGATTAATCAGTCGATTTTCATTGACAGTAATACTTTACACAAACAAATACGATATTTTTTTTGTATTTGTAAATGAAGGCGGATGTGTTTTTTAAACTGATCCGTGAGTTATTTGGTAATACTTAGCACTCTTATTATACAAACTTTTGAATGGATAGGAAATTCTATTTTATTTTTTATGAGAAACTATGTTCTAGATTAGGCCAAGTTTGAAGGCGTGTACTTGTCATTGGAGCAAGTACATTACTCTAAGGAAAAAATAGAAGAGAGAGATGATGAAGGCGATAGGGGAAAAGAAGAAGAGGTAGGAGAAGGAAACGCAGGAAAAATAAAGACCACAAACACATACGAGAGTGCGACTACAACATTGTTGCCCTAGCACTTCTCTTAATCTATTTATGAACCCATGCAGAGCCCTTTTTTTTCTTTTTTTTTTGTATAAAACCAGCACTCAGGGGATAACCCCTACTCATGCAGTACATTGTGAAGGTTTTTTAGGAGAGGGAAGAGGCGAATGGTAAGGAAACGAGTTGCTGCTGGTGACTATAAAATGGCCAGTGCTATACCTTCACCATTAGACAGTCTACAGCAATAGTCCCCAAGAAGCCCGCAGTTTCTCACACCACTTATGTTGTGTGTGTTAATTTTATGCAGAAGTGTCGGGACCTACAGTTTAAAGTCGACTCCGAACGACAGATTTTTGAGAAACAAGAAGAAAAAATCGCCGAAAATATACTTTTTGTATTTTTTTTATTTTTGATGTCTGGCCTGGGTCTCGAACCCTGGCTTTACGTCTAATAAGCCAGCACACTACCTACTAGACCACGGCGACCCCTTATTTCGGCTCTCGGCAGAAAGTCCAAACCTTCAAAGGAACTCAACGTCAACCTACTTAGCGCTAGACAGTAACAGAGAAGGTGTTCCATAGTGTTTGAAATAAAACTAATAATTACACACAGGCTAGCCTTATCCAACGACAGCAGCAAACCTGTTCTAGAACTATCTATAGCAGCCCATAGACATGTAGATACATAACATCACGATCCATTACCCCAAAGTTTCTCGTTTTTCTCTCTGACCCATCTATCAAGGCCAACTAACAAATTGCTTTCAGGAAGTGGACCAATTACTTAATATGCATTATAAGATATTGCTGGTGAAACACCTTCAATTTGCGGATGATTTTATTATTATCTCCGATTTTATTATAATCTTGAAAACAAGATATACCGATTCGAAAATGAATGTAGAAATCTAAATCTGTCTTTCAATGTTGAAAAAACAAACGTCTAAAGTTGTCAACCTAACCTATAATAATATTTTTCAACATAGAACATGTCCAGATCTTTAAGTTTCTTGGACTCACTGTTAACATCTGCTTGATAGTTAGTGAGCACTACAAAAGAGGCATTCGAAAAGCTGCATTAGAAGTAAATTTTATTAAGAGTTTACATACATAATTAGTCATTACAATCCTTTAGTCAGGATTATTGGCCTAGTTTCTCACACCACTAATGTTGTGAGTGTTAATTTTATACATAAGTGACAGTTTAAAGTCGACTCCTAATGACAGATTTTTGAGAAACTTTTCACGGCAATTTTATTTTTACTCTCAGAGTTTTTGCCAGAAATCTGCTGAGAAGAAATCGCCGAAAAAATACTTTTTGTATTTTGTTTTGATGTCTGGCCTGTGACTCGAATCCTGGCTTTTACGTCCATAAGCCAACACACTACCTACTAGACCACAGCGACCTCAATTTATTTTATTAAGAGTTTAATCTCACTAAAAATGGCTTACACTCCAGAGTTTTGCCTTAGTCTATTCATACTAGTCATCAGATCTAAGAACGAATATGTCCGTTCAGCTATGACTCACTAGCCATGTATTGCAACCATTTAGTCAGGTTTACGACCTAGCCTTCTCACGCTACTTATGTTGTATGCGTTAGTTTTTATACATGAGGGTATACGCTTGCTTGTGTGTTTGTGGTTCATATTTTTTTACCGCTTCCTATATCTTCCCTTTGCCACTTCTCCTCCTCTTCCCATTTTCGGTGGACCGGTCAGTTGGCCGCCTAGATCGTGCAATTCAAAGCCTTTAGACTATTTTTTGTTAAAGCTCTTGTCTATACAGGCAAACCCGCTTCAATTGACGCATTGGAAGAGAACATTAAAGCATTTATTCGTGAGATACCGGCCGAAATGTTGGAAAAAGTATGCCAAAATCGGGCTAAGCGGATGGACCGTTTAGGGCGCTGTCTCAGTCAACATTTGCATGAAATAATCTTCAAACATTAAATTATATGGACCGTACTATCGATTCATGCATTTTTCTGAATTTCATGTGTTTTTTTTTAATTTTCCTATCGCTCTTAAAAACTCACCCATTATAGATTTCAAGGAAATCTCTGATATTCTAATTAGAACTCCTTTATGGAAAACATTAGGCAGAAACGCTGTATCCTAGAAAACAGTGCAAATCATCAGGCCATTACCCATTTCACTTCAAACCAGTATGTTGCAAGTCTCTATCACGTATGAAGATGACAATAGCGAAGACTGTTCATGCAGTAGATATAAAGGGTCCACCAAATAACTTTTTTTTTTTGAAAATGCTTTAAAAAAACTGCGGAATATTTTCTAAAATTTTTTTTTTTATTTGAAAGTACAATCCTTCCGGTTAAAAATTTCCAGAAATAATTTCATTCAAACGGCTGCCTCGGTTGGCCATGCAGTACTTATCGATTGTGTGCAGGTATGTAAACAAGCAAAATTGTCGCATTTGGGGCACAGAAAACTCGCATGCAAATATTTAAAATAAGCAAGGCGTTATCGTTACAGTCAATGGCGATCGTTACCTCTTTAACTAACCTTTCTCTCACTCTCTCTCTCTCTATCTCCTCTAGGACGCATTTTGTCATTTTGCCTCAATGGCAGGTGTTCGCTTATTTAAAATAACTGCCTCGGAACCTGCTTAACCGGTTTCATTGAAAGTAATGTAAATATGAACCGCTAAATCTGCAATTTAGTAAAAAATTTAACTGCACAATTATCCGTAAAACCATTTCAAAAACCCCGCGAAACCGAAAATATTGTTTTATTCCAGCATTTGAGTGATCTAGTTGGCTTATACTATATTCAGACATGCACTTTTATTAAATCAATATTCGCTTTATTGAGAACAATATTTTTAGCGTTCAGACATATAATCTACGAAAATTTATTTAACAGCTGATTGCTTCAACAACATTGTTTTTAATTTAATCTCGAAAATTAGTGCCAAGAAATTTTTTGAAAAAATGGAAAACAATTTACATTGGAAAAGGTATTGCTAATGATTAACCGAAACGCCGAGCTGTTGCGGTTAATAGGGACTACTTGTGACTCTAAAGTGGCTTTCTTTTGAAGGATGAGAAATAAAAATTTGATAATATTGGATAGCTTGCAGAAGCCAATTGTCAAATATCAATAGAAAGTGTTCGGAAAAATGTAATATGCTCACTAAAGTTACCTATGACAGTGTTGTATTTAAAGTTCTAATCAATATTATTACAATTTAGGAATTTATTGATCAATAATTAATTGAAATTTTATATGAAATATTGAGATCAATAATGCCGTTTATTGCGATTTACACAATAAAGGTGCATGTCTGAACCCAGTATTGCATTGCTAAGAGTTATAACATAATAAAGCGTAACAAAATTTTCAATATAAAATGTGGAGTAGGGGTATAATGTGAAGTGTTAATTTAATTGTATTTTATATTTCCTATTATGTGAATTGTTTTTTTTTTGTGCTTTATTCTTTATTTAATTTTAAGCAGTATTAACCACTTTGAAAATGATAACAATTTGACTTCAAATAATTTCATAAAAATCTTTTGTCAATTGTTAGACAATTTAAATCAAGCATGACGAATGGCTTATTACCATTATTCTTTTTTTGTTTTTTTTGTTTGTCTAAATATTTTTACATTTAATTGTGAACCTAAATAACTGATGACGTTGAAATCAAAATAAAAAAAAATTAATACCAACATATGGCCGAGTTGTGTGATGACTTCACAAAAACAAAAAAAAATTGTTTCAAGCCAATAAAAATTGTTTGATTTTTATTCAATTCTTCAGAATGCTTAAAAAGTGTGAGTTAGTTCTTAGTATATATAGAACCAATTTAACCACAAAACGGCATCAGTTATCAATCGATAAACATACTTTCCACATCCAAAAAACAAACAAAATGAAAGTAAGTGTTAAATTTTGTAAAAATTTTAATTTTTCTTCGATTTCTAATAACATTATCACACTTTCAGTTCCTTATCTGTTTGGCTATTTTCGTTGCTGTCGCACAAGCTGGCATTATTTCACCCGTTGCCACTTATAGTGCCGTAGCACCAGCTTACACTACTTATGCCGCTGCACCAGCTCCTGCTTATACCGCCTATGCTGCCGCTCCTGCTGCTTATACCGCTTATGCTGCAGCTCCCGCTTATTCGACTTACTCTGCTGCTGTACCCGCCTACACTTCTTCTGTTTATAATGCTGCTCCTGTAGCCTATACTGCTCCCGTGGCCACTTACTCCACTCTATTGAAGAAGTAAACTTTGCCAGGAATATGAATGTAAAAAATGATTGGATTTTTTTGTTGTTACGGATTAAAATAAAAAAAAAAAACTTTTTATTTAAATTAAAAACAAAATTTCATTTTTACTCTTCTGAAATTGATTATTAAATTGGTGTAAATAACACAGGCTAGAATTGCAATAGGAGATACAAATATTAGCCTAACTCAAATTGGCTAGGGCTTTGAATTAAGGAAATTTAAATTTTAATTTTATTTTAAAAAAATTTCAAGAAATAGATCGCTTTTACGAATTTTGGAATTTATTAAGGAAATAATAAATAAGGGAGTGTATTACAATGTTCTAAAGAACAAATTCACCAAAAATTTGGATGGATTTAGAATTCGTCACGATTATTATTCCCAACATGTCAATAAACCCAAGCATATGGCTTCTAACGTGAAGATGTGATTGCCTTAACAAAATTCCCACAGACGGTGGTGTTGCCGAGCCGGAACTCTCCATAACGTCGTTCCAATACTTCCTTTTTGGCCATGATCTCGTTCCGGAACTAAAGATGATTTCTGATAACAAGATTTGGTTCACGTTTTATAAAAAATTTAAAAGAATTTTGACGAATTTTTATATGTATGTTTATAAACAAGGATTTGAACTGACATGGAACAAAAATCGGAACTTTTTTTTCTGCTGAACTGGAACTCGACCCGAACCCGAACTAATTACTACTTAAGAATTTGAGTATTTAAAATCAAATTTTTAACACTTTCGGCCGCATTTTAAGTAAACTATTGCTACCAAGAGAATCACTTATTTTTTCCATAGAAAAAATTTCGTAATGATTTTCGTTACCTTTCCTTTTTATGCTATATACAGGGCCGATCCTGGCGACGGGCGAAAATTGGTGGTAATCTCCCTTCCCCCGTAGTCAAATTTGCGACATGAGACCTAAAAAAAAAACGCCGCCACTAGGCAGGATTATCATGGAAAACCACCCTCGTCGTTTAAATTTGAGACAGTACAAAGCGGCCGCCTACCCAGCATCGGCCCTGTCTATATAATTATTTATACGTGTTCCGGTAAAAAAAAATTACCATAACACCGCTGCCCACAGGCTTAATATTACTTATCCAAAGTCCCGATATAAGCTAGGTACTCTGTTCAAAATTTCGTGCGAAATACTGTCAAACTACATATAAAATATTTCGTATGAAATATTTGCAAAATAATTTCGCAAAAGCTGTACTCTGTTCTTATTGTGAAAAAAGCTGTGAAATTTATCTGGCAACTTTGTTTCCAACTTACGAAATAACATAAGCTGCACTTCTTTCGCACGAAATTAATACGAACAGCTGATCATATTTTATTTGTTTTTCTTAAATTCATAAATTATTATTTGTTGAGCCGGAAAAATGGAAAAAATTTCAAAATGATTAAAAAATTAAAAATTTAACTTCACAGATAAGCGGTTACTGATGGTAGCTGTAAAAAAGCAGAAGCTTGTTTGGAATAAGTGCCATAGAAATAGTTTATATTATTAAAATTTGTTATTGAATTTTTATTTTATTTTCAGTTTTCAAAAACATATGGTTTTTGTTTACGCATTTAAAGCAATGATGCATACTTTTTAGCAAATTTTCCAAAATCGCGAGATAGACTACATTTTTTGCACGTCAAAATTTTCGCACGAAAAAAACCTATTATTTTTCGTTAATATGAACAGAGTATCTACCTATAACCACAAAAGAGTGTTTAGAAGACAATTTTAACGTAGTCGCTAAACCGGAAACAAAATTCATCTGAAAAACTTGCTCATAATTACATGACGAAAAATATCAATAGAAAACCGTAAACAAAACTGGGCCATTCAATGGGTTAAATCGAGTCCATTACCTTAACGGATATTCTATTAAATATTGACTACAACAATTTAATATACCTGTGGCACTAAATTATTATTTAGTCGAAATTTCGTGTTTAAAGGTTTTTGTCTAAAATAGTGTTTAAGTTAAGTAAAATCAGAATATAATTGCGTATAGTTTTATTAATAATGCCAATTTATACATGAAATTTAGCTGAGAGATAGGTTTTGAAGAAAAGAATAAGAATATGTAATAAAATGAAAAAACACTTATGTCGACTTAAGCTATTATCATTTATTGCCACAGATGCATATAGGGCTTTTGAATTTTTAATTTACTTTAAGTTTTCCTGGTGGTACCTACACTTTTGTGGTGCAATAATATGGAATCAACCCAAAGTTTTCTTTATTTTTTCTTATAATTTGTGAAACACATAAAAATGTTTCTATTTTATAATAAAAGAGAAATAAATAATTAAAAAAAAAAAAAAAATATGAAAACAGCAATTTGCGTCGAAAATCTGAAAAAGTTTTGGTTTAACTATGAAGGTTATCTAGCATATCTCTACCAATTTTTAGACCTTTGCGAACTTTTTTTTGGAAAACATTAGGAAGAAACGCAGTATCCTAGAAAACAGTGCGAATTATTAGATCATCACCCATTTCACATAAAACCAGTATGCTGCAAGTCTTTATCACATAGGCAGATGGCAATATTGAAGGCTGTTCATACTGTAGAAATATTACATGGAGTCGTTTACGCCAACTCGAAGATTGAAATTAAAAGGATGATGTTTGTCTACTCCCACAAAACAGTATGCAAGCAAAAAGAGAAAACTTGGAGAGATTATAGCGTAATATTAATAAATATCAAGAAAACCAAGACCAAGAAAACTAGCAACGTTAATTTTCGAATACGTCGATAGCTTTTTCTGGTATACAGTATGGCAACAACTAATGGCGGCTCGAAAACAGTCGCAAAGCCAGAGCAACTACGATCAATATGGAGCAACTCTCAAATATCCAAACGAACATGAAATTGACACATATTGTGATAAAAAATTAAGGACCATCAAAAATTTTGAACTGAAAGTTCATTTTGTAAGATGGCATATACATACATAAAAAAATAACATGACTGTTATACTATTTAAATAGTAACTGCGGCAATTTTTGTTCGATTTGATCAATCAAAGTGTCAATCTCTTTACAAGATAATGCACATTAGGAATGTCATCACTTATTTTTTATTTTTTAATTAAATTCTACAATTAAGAATAGATAAACTTTAAAACGTGAGAGAAAAACTCATATTTTCCAAGTTTACTTTGGATTTTGAGAACTGCTTAAAAAATATTTCCGTAATCAATAATTATGTGTGGAAAAGATCAAAAATAAAACAAGTTTGGAGGGTTCGAGAAATAAAAAAATAAAAATATTCTACTCAACAAAACTTAACTGTCATTAGCTAAGCATATTTTGACTGCTGCGTCGCCTAACTTTAAATAAAGTTATTCAATAAAATATATGCTATAATGATTCATAACAGTGATATAAAAAACTATTCAAGCATTAAACGAGTAATAGTTTGAATAATTTTCTTGTGCAAATAAATGTTACAAATGAAAGTCCTGGTGTACCAATTAAAGTAAGGAGTGCGCACAAAAAAAAAATGGGCCTACTTTTAAGATTATAACTTTTGTCATAATTGACAAAAATGAATACCGTTGCAATGTTTTTGTTAGTTTTGCTAAATGTCATTGCAATAGCAAAATTAGTTTTTTGAAAATGTGCACTCAACAAGAATGTCGTAAAAAATAATTGAAAGTTTTCAATGAAAAACCACGCCACATACAAAAAACGATTGCTAGGCTCGCAGGCGTTAACCAGAAAACAGTTTCTAAGGTAAGAATAAAACAATATAAGGAGTCTTTGAGTATTGAGAGAAAGCGTGGAAGTGAAAGAAAAAAAGGATTTGCCGGCCAAAACAAAGCAAGTAAAATAATACGTATTTTTCTAAAACACCCTAAAATGTCTGGAAGAAAAGTGGCTCAAAAAGTTTGGTGCTCTGAGACCATGGTCAGAAAAAAATTTTATACACAAAAGAATTCAAATATTATTTACTTTAATTGAAATATAAAACGAAAAAAATTCGCCACTTAGTTTCATTTCTATAACGTAAAGTGTAAGTCCAGTTTTTTTTGTGCGCACTCCTAATTATCAGCTGCGGTATAATTACAACTAAGGATTATATACGGTTCTAATATAAGTGCCTTATTTTTTAGAATGTCGACTAGAGTTTTGTGACCGGCTATCTTTCGCACGAAGACATCCAACCTACTACAGTAAAACCGAGAACAACTCAAAATATAAAAACACAATTAAATTTTATGTATGGTATGTATGTATGTATTAATATGAAATTCATTACAAATATATTTATTGTACAAATACCATATTTCATTATCCTTTTGAATTCTTATCCTACTACTTCGTTGAAATCTTTATTGATTTTTTATTACCTGCTAATTACATTTTGATTTTGCTCTTATTCGATACAATCGAGATTGCGTGTTGCATTATCGTGATAGAAATTATTTGAAAGTGTAATAAAAATAATTAAATTTTAATAAATTAATACGTTTCAAGTGCGAGCCTAAGTGAAGCGAAGTGAAGTACCAAGTGAAGTGTTTAAAAATCTAATCGTTCCGACAGACAGCGCCAGTTTCTCTTGCATTGCCTCACTCAACCTGGGTTTGATGTGTTTAATTACTATAGCATCACAACCTCTTTGAGTGAGCTACAGCAGGTTGAAGTTTCAACAGTTTTATAAGTGATAAGTTCAATTGAATAAAAAACACAACATAAATTAATAAAAGGAAATTAATAAAAATTTAATTACAAAAAGATTCATAAAAGTGATTGAGAAAAAGTAAAAATATTTAATTGTTGAAATAATTTCAATGAATTTTAAAAATATTATTGTAGGTCGGTAGGTTGGAGTGGTAGCTTTGATATCAAAAACTCACTTCACCACGCATAGCGGTTCGTTGTGACGCCATATGTGAAAGCAGTCTCTGTACTGACCAAGTTCCACCAAGCAAGGGAAGAAGAAGAAGTTAATCAGCGCAAGGGCTGCACAATTTTTATATTTTATTTTTTTTATATTAATCTGTACAAACATAATAACGATAGCCCAATATACTGTTACGAAAATGGAAATGGTGTTACATTGTTTAACATTAAAATGATAAACAAAAGCTACAAGAACAAAAACAATGGACTTGTTTACATGATCAATAAATAAAAATAGATTTAGCAGCAACACCAGTATAAAAAGAGGATGAACAAGTAAACAAATGTGCAACAATAGCAAATCAAGGACAAACGTAAACAAAATACACAAACAACAATAACGTAAACAACTTTTACATTTAAAAAGATTACGCTAAGGCAAATTCATTCTCCTTCAAGACCATTCATTAACTGTTTACACTACGATATAAAAGGCAAGACAAAGCAGACAACGCAGTTAGTAGAAATTCAGTCAGTCTTGTGAGAAGACGCGCTGCGTGTAAAGTGAATAATCATAGTCTGAAGATCTCTGCACACAAATATATTTTTTGGTTTTATTTTCAATCTACGGACTCATAATTTAAAGGTTTTTAAAGTGTATGTATTTATTAAATTTTATCTACAGAATCAATTCTGTAATTAAATGCAATTAAGACCATTAGCTACTTTTTAAAAGCGTAAAAACGTAACAATACTTATAAATTGTATGTAAATATTTTTTATACATACCAGTGATCAGCAATGAATCGTTTTTTTGCTACTCATAAGTACTCATGTAATTTGGGTAAGTGTGAGTCAACAGTATTGGAATTCAACTACTCTGATTCATTCGTATTCGGTACAACATTGATTTATAAGTACAGATTGCAATAAGTATGAGTACAACGTTGACATCAAACTCATAACATTCGAAATATATTTGATTCATAAGCCTACTCATTTAGATTCATAAATTTAGAAAAAAAACTTATAATACTTATAAATGATTTGAATGATTTGAATAATTTATCAAAATTTGCAGCCTTAGTTGTTGTTGCATTCACAAAAAAGAAGAAAGAAAAACACAAAGACAGCCAACAAAGCAAACACAACTTTCAAGTGAGTATTGTAGTGTTCGTACGCGAATCATACTTATTTTGTGCTTCGTGTAAATGTTAAGTAAAGGCGAGTCGAAGTCATTATCATCATACGTATTGTTAAGTAAGAGTACGATGAGTAATTAAAATTTTTTATATGAATGCGTATAGTTACCAGAAATTATAAACATGTATGACTCGAATCTACTCATCATTTTGAATATTCATTGCTGATCTCTGATACATACGTATATAATTTGGTTTTAACAACTTTTCAGCTTGGATAACGACCTAGCGTCTCACATCACTTAGATTGTGTGCGTTAATTTTATTTATAGAAGTGGCTTGACCTACAGTTTGAAGACTTTTCGTAAGAATCTTATTTATTCTCAGAATTTTTGCCAGAAATCTGCAGACAGTGTAGACCAGTACAAGACATTGATATTGTTACCATCGAACCATTTTATAAGTGAATTTTACAGTATCCTGCTCGAAGTACATCATATTGTGATATTATGGTCCTAAAACAACTACTCATGGATTAAATTATGTTGAAACTAAGAAAATATGTTATGGGGTGGAGGAAAGACTGTGTTTATGTGCATTAGATTTGAATCTCTTTTTATCATACAATTATTGAGTTCTGATAGGAGAGTCAATTGTGGGCAATTAATTCAACTGGAACTCATATCGAAGTGCGGAGTGAACTGAAGGCAAGCCAGTATTACTGTTTTTATTCATTATTCTGAGTAGTTTCAGATTCAGTTTCAGTATTCTGTGAACTGTGAACTATCAGAAGAGAATACGATGACCAACATTCGTGAAAGGTGACACTGATTGCCGTTTCACTGAGAGATATGTAAGTCGAATTTTAGCACTTGCGGATTGATATTGGTCCATTGTCTGTGTTTGATGTACAAACGTATAGTATTGACGAACACGATTTCAAGTGCAAAAGTGGCAGGCCATACAATATGATGGTAAATTATCAACAAGTCGGCGTTGTTATCAAACCGTATTTTCAATAGGAAGTGGCAATTCGCTCTTTCAGAACTTTGGGATAATGAGCGATTAAGCTGAAATTTTCTAAAATTATTAGAAAAATATCCTTTAACATGTACAATATCAGAATTTAATAAAATCAAAACGACACAATGTTAATATGATTTGCACTTCAAAATTAACTAATTTTCTTTTTTTAATAAGCCATAAGATTTTAAAAAAAATTAACTCAGCAGAAGAGACCGGAATAGTGTATACATAGCGGAAATATGAAGTGCTGAATTATATAATAAAAGTAGAGAAGTATTACTTTTTGAAGAGATATATAAGATGGAGCACTGGTAACTTTTGCAACTTTGGAACGTTATATATATAATGACGCATTCCGGTTTGAAGCAGCGGAAGAGGAAACGTAGGGCTAGTAGTAATCCAAGCATAAATCAAATGTGATTTGCAAGGCTATGCAAATAAGAAAGTCGAACTATTCAAACATGTTTGATATCGATTGTGATAATCGATAAAAGATCGAACATTATTATTGACAAAATCTGTCACTTGAATTAAATCTCGATTCTGTTCAAACAATTTTATCAAGGTATTGATGCTTTCAAGAAGCTCACTTTGGATTGTTAAATATCTGGATCTATAACACGGTGCGTCAGTGAAAATACACCCGAGTAACTACATTGTCCTTGTTGTTCAGTTAGTTGAGTAGAACTCAAAAATAGTGTTTTTTATACTTCTCGAATCCTCCAAACTTGTTTTATTTGGCAAAAACAGTTGTTTTGACTTTACGCACAAATTTCTGAATTACTCAAACATTTCTGACCCGATTTCCAAAATTTAAATCTTGTTGGAAAGGGGAGAGATGGACTTTTAAAACATTATACATATATCTATTATTCGACTTAATATGCTAAAGATTTGATGAGGTAAACTTGAAAAATTCGAATTTTTATCATATTTTTTCAAGTTTGTCCGTTCATAGGAGCAAACTTTAATAAAAAAATATAGGTTAAGTGATGATATTCTTAAAGTCTGTTCCCTTATGAAGAGATTGAGTGATCATTTGAATAAATCGGACAAAAATTCCCGTAGTTATTATTTAAAGAGTCTAACAGTCGAGTTATATTTTTTATACATGTCATCTCATCAAATGAACTTTTACTTCAAAGATTTTCAAAATTTTTGATGGATCGTGATTGGTTATCACAATATGTGTCATTTCACGTTTGCATGACTTCCAGAGACAAAAACTGTGAGAGTAAATAAAATTGCTAAAAATTTTCTCAAAAAAAACTGTCTGTCCTTAGTTTTGAGAGGAAGTCGCCGAAGAAATATTTTTTTTTAAACATTGTGTTGTACATGATGTTTGACCTGAGGTTTGAATTGTAGCCTTATTTCTAGACTATGACGTTCAAAGAACACATGCTTTGAAAGAGGTTTCGCTTGCAGCAGAATTGCCTATCCCCGTGATAAGTTGAACGAATCAGCAAAAGACTTCTATGGGATGCTACTGCATCTCAGGAAGAAACAATTCAGTATTTAGCAAATAATAAACAGTGAGTTGTCCTTAATCATGCCGAACAGGATCCTAAAGTTAAGGAGGAGAATAGAACTGCGTGATACATTATGAATCACCATTACTTGCATTAATGTTGAAAGGCTGGCACGAATGTGAATGGTGAAATGCTAGGGTTGTGAATTCAGCTAAGCAACGACATTTGATGCCAACAAGTTGCTACAACTAGTACTGCACTACGCTTAACAATCGATTTATTACACATTCAATTCGATGACCAGAGAATCAAAAGAGTTTATGTTCGTTCTGCCCCTCTGTTTCCTGCGATTTAACACCTCTGGATTACTATTTGTGAGACTATATGACTCAACATAGTTTATGCCGAAAAATCAGCCATACCGCTAGATCTATTTTAGAAGTAGTCAACAAGTTCACAGTGGACTTATGAAAAATCAGGAGTTTCATGGACTCTCTACTCCGTCTCCCTCTCTACATACGTCGACACAACACCCACCTCTACTGGATGGTGGACCACTTGGTATATGGGGAAAGACACGGAAAGATCAGTGAGACGATAGTGGGTATACGATAGCGGTGATATATGTGCGTCTACAGGAATACTTTTCCAAATTGGAAAAAGCAACGTGGAATTCAACAAACTGTGGGTATTCCGATATACCTGGTTGCTGAATTTCAAAACCGCTATATCCAGCAGTGGACAGCGGGAGGACCAATGAACTACTTGAGCTCGGCAAGAGAATGGTTTGCATTCTAACAGGAATGATTGATTTGCTAACTGTCTTGATCTGCCTAACCAGGATTATTACAGAAGCTGATACGATTTGGAGGTAACGAAATTGTTGCAACACTTTTTATGCGAGGTGAGTGTACTGCGTTTCAAAACAGACACATCAGTTTTTGGGTTACAGAATGGTGGCCACTCATGGAACTGGCTAGTTTCATTCGAAGTTTAAGGTGGTGCAGACCCAATCATGACAAGGTGGCTTACCTCATACTGAATAACACATTGGACCATATGACCACCAAGCAAAAACTCGGAGAGTAAATAAAATTGCCATGAAAAGTTTCTCCAAAAAAAAATATGTCATTCGCAGTTGACTTTAAACTGTATAAAATTAACGCACACAACAAAAGTAGTGTGAGAAACTGTGGGCTTCTTGGGGACGATTGCTGTAGACTGTCTAATGGTGAAGGTATAACACTGGCCATTTTATAGTCACCTAGCAGCAACTCGTTTCCTTGCCGTTTGCATCTTAACTCTTTCCAACTTTCCTAAAGCTTCACAATGCAATGCATGAGTAGGGGCCATCCCCTGAGTGTTGGTTTTACAAAAAAAAAAGAAATAAAAAGTGAACTTGTCTGGGAAAGGCATGCTACCCGTTAACCTAACCTAATATAAGGAAAATCATATTAAAAAAAAACAAATGCCAGAGAATTATTTACCAGATTGTAATACAAAAATTCTCATTGACTTAAAGCCTTCAAGTTTTTAAAATAGTGGAGTCTATGAGGGCGAACTAATTCATAACTACATAAATATTATGGTCCTAAAGAAGTACAAGTACATTTGTAAGATATTTGAACGCAGTAATAATATTAAAAGTCGTAGTTTAATGCCTTAAAGGCAATACAGTACATGGTTGCAATCCAAGTCAACTTATTTTGAAATTTCATCGTTTGTAGTTGCCTTACAATTCAATTGCTTGACAATTATTCTAATCATTAACGAAGGAACAAAACAAAATTGTTCCAACAAATTTACTTTAAATGAGTACCGAATTTTGTGCATTTAAATAAGCTGCCAGAGTATTTATAGATTAAAAAGTCAACATTTAATTGGCACTTCAAAAGTGTGAACAAACGAATATACCTGGTGCCTAATGTAAATTTTGTAAAATTCTCATTATGTTGTATAGCAAACTGTGTAAAGTGTAAATGAAAATGTCAAGCAATTATCCTTATTGTGTGAATTTGCTTTAATAGGTACTTAAAATGATAACAAGGATTGTGTGTGTTTAAGGAAATACTTTAAATAGATTAATATTGGGCTATGTAAGTAAGTAAGTATGTATTTAAATGTCACAAATACCTGGTTTAGTTTGAATTTAAATAATAGCATCGTGGAAGATCCGATCATAATCCAAAATAATCTAGGTGGAATAAAAACAAAAATAAACGAATTATATTATTAGTAGACCAAGTATCTGTTTATATTATAATATAATATTCATACATAGGCAAGTAAATCCATATAAAGAATGGGAAATTTTAAATTTAAAAATGCAATAAAATAAAAAAGATTTGAAATTTTGACCGTAACTGTTATAACTTTTATCGTAAAAGTCACAAAATAAGAATTATTTTTTAATTTTTATTTTTTCGAGCAAAAATAAAAGTTATTTTTGTTTTATTTCATGTTGAATTCATAATATTTATCAAGATTTATTGCAAAACTTAATTCTAAAAATTTTTTAACATAATTTACTTTAATTGTTTTAAAGAATTTTTCAATAAATATTATGAATTCATCATGAATTAAAAAAGAAATGACTTTTATTTCTGCTCAAAAAAATAAAAATCAAAACTTAACTTTTATTTCTGCTCGAAAAAATAGAAGTCAAAAATAACTTTTATTTTTGCTCAAAAAAATAAAAATCAAAAAATAACTTTAATTTTTTTCTAAAAAATAAAAATCAGGTTTTTAAAAGGCATTCCATTTTATAAAAATTTGGTCCCAGACAATCAAAATGGTATACTTGGTTCTGTTCTCCGACATTTCCTTGCGGTTGCTTTATTAATAAAAAATTCAAAAATGACAGTTATTTTCGGTCCCTGATTTTGACAAATTTATTTATTTGTAATTTGTTATTGTTGTAAAATGAAATGGAATATTATTTCGTTCATATGGCTGCCACGGTTGGCCTCACACTCATAGCTGCCAGATTTGACGATTTATCGTCATTTTGACGATTTTGAGCTCCAAAAATGTCATTTTGACGACGATTTATGCCCTAATTTTGACGATTTTTAGCAATTTAGTATAAGTACCGGTATAAATATATAAATGCGGTATAAATACTGTTTTAATCACTTAAAAGCCAAAAAAATGTCAACTCGTAAATAACATCGTAGTTGATAATAAATTATCATACGCCGTTGCAGCCTATTTTAAAAATTCGATTATGGCTTTTTCATACGACCAACACTCAGGGGTTGTCATTGTTTTTAGACCTAGGAAAATATATTATAAGAATGAGGAAAGAAGGCGTAGTGTTTATGGAGACAAGGTTTGAATATATTTCTACCATAAGTGAGAGGAAAGATCTCTGCAGTTCCTCATACGAATAGTCCGTCTAACAAACGAACTTTGTCTGTAATCCAGTGTGCGATGCCAAGAAAGACGAGTGTTACATAGGAATACATGATTTTCATAAACAAATCCTCTTATTTCGCTCGAGCAATATCCATTGTAATAGCGATAGAACAGTTACACAAGCCACACTCCAACGATGCTCCAAAAAATCAAAGAAGTTGGAACACTATAGTGATTTACGACCTACTACTGCCTCATCTGTACACGGTCAAGAAGCCACAAAATAGACTTTAAGGGCCTACCCATACATGAGAATTGTATTCCATTTTCGATCGGTTATAAGTGGTGTAATTTGTAAGTAGATCATATGAAGTAAAGTATTTATTACAACGACTTAAGAAACCAAGGCACTGAAAAATGTATCAGTTCTAGCGAGCATTACCCTGAATTTTCATGCCCATGAAGTCAAGATCTTCTGACTTCCTAATATTTACACCACACATGGGTGTAGATGTTGCAATATTATCGCTGCTTAACATTGACTTTATATATTTTTGTTTTTAAAACCATGCAATTTATTTATTAATTTTTTTCTGACGACTTTTTTTACGATTTCAATGAACGTGTTTGACGATTTTTTCTCAAATATTTGACGTTTTAATGCTTCATTTATCTGACAGCTTTGTTCACACTACCTCATTGGATAGGACTAATTTCCGAGTGCATACGGGTTGTATCTCGGAAATAGCATCATGTATGTTGACCTTAAAATGCTCAATTGTCTCTGGCTTGGCGGCATAACAATTTTCTTTAACGGCGCTTCACAGAAACGGTATCAAATTGCAGCTTCTTTAATTAACATCACCATATCGGCTAATTTAACAGCCATTAAACGTTTGACGTTCATGTGTGTCAAGTTGTACCATCCTGTTGAAACCAAACATCGTTCACGTCAATACCATGAAGAGCGATTACAAAAAACAGGTTATATTGCTGCGATAGGTGTCTTTATTGACCGCAATGGGTGCCTCATTTTCAAAGAAACATGAAACAATTATGCCCCCTAAGTCTCAACAAACAATCAGTCGTAATGGGTGCATTGGGTTCTGTAAAACCACGTGTGGTTGTTCTGAGCCCTAAATACGGCAATCGAAAACTGCACTAAACAATTACTTGCAATGGGTGCATTGGCTACTATAAGACCACGTGTGTGTGTTTTTTGCGACCAAAAAAGGGTAATTTTGCTTGTTATCATACCCACCAAGATGAAAATGAGCTTCATCCGAAAAGGTGATTTTTTTTGGCAATTAGTTCCAAACGTAGTTCAAACGTACATAAATCGATTCATTACGTTTAGTAATGATAATATTGCCAGAATCGAAATAACCGATGGTTCAAATTGAATAGTAGAGTAAAGTCTTCTGTCGTGTTAGGGACTTGCGTTTTAGTATTAACTAAAGGCTGGATTTTAAGGGGAAGAAAATTGGAGCGTTAAACTAAAGGGAAGATCATCTTACCTGTAATATTTAGGGCCATTATTACAACTTGCCGTTAACTAAAGGGAGGATTTTAACGAAGAGATAAATTGTTTTTCATTATTACGAGTACCCAATAAGATAAAAGTGATCGCTAAGCTAAAGGGAATATCATTCTAACTTTAACAGTTAAAGTCCATTTTATGTTTGAACTTGCCATATCATATACTATTTTCGATATGGCAACTTCAAATTTAAACAAAATGGGCATATACAACAAAAAAAACCAAGTCCGCTGTTGCCACTGCGTTCAAAAAAACTTGTTTAATTGACCAATTTTATTGACTTTGCTCTGGCACTGCTATATTTTATTTTTATTTTCCCTGAAAGTTTTAATAACGAAAACCAGCTAATGATAACCTTACAGTTCCCTTTAGCGAAAGATACCTTTAACTAAACCCAAGTCGTAATAATAGCCCTTAAAGATAAGTTTATGTTTGCACGTGCCATACTGTGGACTATTTTCAATATGGCAATATTATTGCCACTGCATTTAAAAAAACGGCATTTTGAAAAAGTCATAATTTTTTTAATCAACTTTTTTTGCGTAAAGAGGTTAAAAGTGACTTTAAAGTTCACTTTAGCTAAAGTTGCCTTTTACCAACTTTAACGGTAAATAATTAAAATCATCTAATGAAACACAGCGAATATAAAATATGTACTAAAAAAAAAAAAATAATAAAAAACCTCCTTCCGTGACAATGTGACTGACGTCCACATTGCCGTGACCAGGATTCGAACCTGGGTTACTACGGCCACAACGTAGGGTCCTAACCACTAGACGATCACGGCTACAGGAGGTTGTTGGAAGTTTTAATAAATTATGAAGACACTTTTAAGCACAGCCACTAAATGTTGAGTTTTACTTTTAACAGGGTGTATACAAAATTACAAATAAGTAAAATTATGTCTCAAATAATATTTTTATTCTTTTTCAACACTGAGTTCTAATTCAACTCATGTCTGGTGAAATTCTATTTATAGAAATAGAGGTAAATTACAAAACCATTGAAAAACATTCACATAATTTTAAAGTAATTTAAATAATTTTAATAACCAAAGGTTAAATAATAATTTTACAATATTAATCAGAATAGTTTTCTATATTAGCATTCATTAAGAGCTTATTTGTTGCAACCATAGAAGGTAAGATAAATTGAAAATGCAGTATTTACCGGATTTAAGATATAATAATTCCCCTCTTAATAGCACTGAAACTTTTGGAATCTCAGGGGATGGTACCTACTCATACAGTGCATTGTGGAGGTTTGGGAAAATAGGTTATAGGAAGGTGGAAAGAAGGAGTAGTGTTTGTGGATATTAGATTTAAACTTGCCAATATTGTAATTGGCGGGATAAGGAGCAATTGAAAGACAAACGACAGACGCGAACGGTAAGGAAACGAGTTGCTGCTAGGCGACTATAAAATGACCAGTGCTACAGCTTCACCAATCGTCCCCAAGAAGTCCGCATCATAAGGTGTATGTAATAGGTAAGTGTGCATGTAATAGGTTATTTTTAATAAATTATTATTATTGAAATTATTTTTAATAAGTACTTTTAATAAATATTTCGTTTGATAGTGTTGCTTGTTTAAAAACTATAATTATCGTTTGATGGTGTTGTTGTTTAAAAACTGTAGTTTGTTGTTATTGCCTTATTAATATATAAATTATTGCGGTTGAGTGTATGTAATAGGTCATTTTCAATAAATATTTCGTTTGATGGTGTTATTGATTAAAACTGTAACTGACACAAAACAGACGGACAGCGCGACCATCCGCACACGACGGATGACAAAACACTACAGGAAATTATTTCGATATTTTAAATATTCCCTGATTTTAAACGCGAAAATTTGCGCCTTGTTTACTTCAGGAAATAAAATTCAATTATATGCACTCGCTTTGTAACAATCTCATATAATTGATTCCCGAAGTTAGCGTTTTGTAATTTGTAAAGCTTTTCTTCTACTTGTCTAGCTGGGTGCAGGCCTCATGGCTATGTTTATAAAGTTTGCACCAACAATTTCTTCGCAGTGATCCAAAAATGACACAATGGCCCAACAAATTACAACATTGTTTACCACCGGGTTGTAGGAGGTGATCAAAGTCCTTTTCAATCACCCGGAACCGCAGTCCATCGAACAAGGACCCAATGCTGTCAGTGAGGCAAATAAAATTCTAAGTTTGAATGACAGATATGGAATTTAGATACAAGCATTTCCCGCTTATAAGCGCTGTCCTATAAGCATTTTTTAAAGTTCTTATATCCGGGGAATACTGTACCTATTATATGTGTGTGAAAATATATTTTAAAAATTACGTCCCTTTAACAAAATTAATCGCCAGAACCCTTAACAGAGTGATTTTTCATAATAGATTTTGAAATCCAGTAATCTTTAGGCCATTGGTATTGCGATCCTTCTCTCATTTTGTTCTCTATTATATGCTGTAAATTAATATAAAAAATTTTTTTTTTTGTATTGCGGTTCAACTTCAGCTATTTTCTATTTTTTTGGCGTATAAACTTCAGTTGCGACAGAAAAAATAAATAAATTTAGAGGGAGTTTAATAATTTCCGCATAAATAAACTCCAATTTTTCTCGCATTGGATTTTATAAACATTAATAAACAAATTTGGATCTCTTTGAACAGATTGAAGATTTGGTGACTTTGTTTTATGTGCCATGTCCGCTAATGGTACTTCCTAGTCGTTATCGAATACCTTGGCGTCTTTGTTAACTTTATAAAGTTTTTTATTTCTCCAATTTGCAGTTTTCTTGGAACTGTAATCCAGAGTCTTTGCAATAATTCTGCGAACAATGTGGATTTGTTGTTGCTTTCATATATTTTGGATGACAAAGTTTCTTTCCTTTTGACTCCATTTTACATTCCAAGTATTCTTTAAGGAAATTCATTACAAACCTATTACCATCCGTAACCGATTTGAAAATAAATATTTAAAATAAGGATGTTTAAAAATAAGGATGTTTTTCGTTTATTCCACACATAACTTTTAAAAGTTATGGGGTAAACATTATTCAATTTTTCTCTAATCATATCCTTTATAAAGGATACGATAGAGCTTAATTTATTATATTCAATGAAATGTTGTTTTAGGAATAAGTATTCACGAAATTAAAATAATTTTACCTTCTTTTTTATTATATATCAACTATTCTCCTTTTATATATTTACTCCCTTAGAATTTTATCAAGGAGACAGGCATTAAAGCAATGTTTGCATTTCCAATCTCCTATATGCGGTTGCTCAGCACTCTATATTCCTCGATCTGAGGGCTCATAGACTCTGTAATATTTATAGCATTTCTGGTGTTTCGAATCTGCCAGAGTGTTGTTACCGAAAACTATTAAATCAATGAGCTTGATGTTAATATTACTGCCATCTCTTATGGCTGCATCACCAATAATCATTTTTGAACAAATCACTAAACATTAAACATTATTAACAACACATTTAAATCATTCCGAAATTTCAAGTTTTAAAAGCGACTAACACATTCCTTTACAAATGGGATATAGGTTGGGATACAATAAAAAGCTCTCTATGTCATCAGCGTATTGGCTACTCAGTAATACTTCGGCAATTGGTATTGCGATCCCTCTCTCACTTTGTTCTCTAATATGTGCTGTAAATGAGTACAAAAAACACTATTTGAATCTGTGCTCAATTTCCGCACAATATTGCCAGGGGCGTTAAAAAATAATGTGTTGTGGCACCACTTCATATATTTTCTATATTTTCGCACATAAATTTCAAGTTGAGGCAGAGAGAATAAATAATTATCGAGAGGGTTTGATAATTTGTGTGTTGTATTTTATAAATATCAATAAACAAATTTGGATCTCTTTGAGCAGATCGAACGATGCAATGTTAGCTAATGGTACTTCCTGGTCGTTACCCAACACCATAGCGCCTTTGTTAACTTTATACAGTTTTTTGTTTCTCCAATATGCAACTTTTTGGAACTTTAATTTAGTCTCTACAATATTCTGCAAACCCTCCGTATTTGATGTTTTTTTTTATTTTACATATTTTAGGTGACAAAGATTCCTTCCGTTTGACTCAATTGTACATTCCAAGCATTCTTTAAGGAAATTCATTACAAACCTATTACCATCCGTAACCGTTTCGGGAATAAATTCACCGTTTATATAAAAACTGGGTTGTTTTTTGTTTGTTCCACACATAACTTTTAAAAGTTATGGGGTAAACATTATTAAAATTTTTAAATTTCTCCCTAATCATATCCTCTATAAAGGATGCGATTGAGCCTAATTTATTTTCTTCAATGAAGTGTTGTTTTAAGAATAAGTATTCACTTGGAGTGAAAATATCTTTTCAAAATTGAAGATTTTCTCCATTGCAGTATGTACATAGGGCTGAAGAGCTGAAACATGAGTTCCTCGACCGTAATAGTTTGAGTATCCTTCAGAACAATATACAGATACACATATGTACTCATTTGAAAGCCCAATTTTAATTGTATGTAGGTTTTATTTTATTAATTTTATTCAATAAATCTTCGAATATTTAGTTTTTGTTCCAATTTTTAAAGTTTTCAATAGATTTATTCAACGTTTCTTTTTTGAATACACAAAATAAATTTTCAAAAATAATTGAATAAAAACTTCTTTATTTATTTTCACTTTCACTCGCAAAAAATCATTTGCACCTAAAAAAATTCCTTTCACATCACTTCAATGTTAACTTGGAGAAATATTACCGAGAATTAAAAAACAATTATACCGCATTCTTTCTAGAAAAATAACTTTCCAAATTTCTGTAATTTAAACCTTCTTATATATATTCTATAATATAAGTGAAAGAGAAAAATCAGGTCACAAGAAAAGAACTCTCTACATAAAGAGATAACAATTACATTCAAAACAACAAGCATGCATGGAAGAGAGTATCTTGGAACAACCCAAGAATGATAAACTAAAGATTACGTCTTGCGCATGATTTCCCGTTAGATGACGTAGTTGGGCTATTTTACAGGTTTCCAAGTTTTTTTTCATATGTGAAAATTAACATTTCTTCTCAAAAATGTGTGCACTACGTGAAAGTAGTTGGCAGCCCTGCAATATAACTTATTTTATCGTTAGCCAATAGGAACACAATTTGCGTCACGTCATTAATTCAACATGCGCAGAAAGTTTTAATTTTGTATGCGTGATGGCGTAATCTTTTAGTTTATCATTCTTGGAACAACCTATTAACAATCTTCGAATAAATATCGACTTAAAAAAATTTACCGAAGAAAACATCATCTTTTTAGGCCTATGTATATCCATATATGATATAATAATTGATTTTAAAATTTGTTATGCAGTACATTTTATTTAACCGTAGATCCAGCTTTGTATCAAAAATGATACATTTCAGTTTTTGAGGCAATTTAACTTTAATTCAGAAAAATTTACATAAATGCCTGGTATTTTTTAATTCGTTAGATTTATTATTGCCATTATTTTAAATTGTATCAAAAAATGATACATATTTGCAAGAAATAAGAATTTTGATATCATAAATACATAAAAAATCTTGTCGGAAAATTTCAATACCTACAACTGAAATCCACTCTGTTAAGGGTTCTGGCGATTGATTTTGTTAAGAGACGTAAAATGCTTTAAAAATAATTCACTTTGTCTGCCCACGTTGTCTTATTTCCCCACAAAAGAAAACTAGTGGATTTTAAAATTTGAAATATCGGACAATTTCAAAATCTACTATGAAAACTTGCTCTGTTAAGGGTTGTGGTGATTGATTTAGTTAAAGGAACGTTAAATGCTTTAAAAACAATTTACTTTGTCCGCCGCTGTTGTCCTGATTTACAGTAAGACTTCGCTTAACGCTTTTTCAGTATAACAGTATTAAATATAAGTAGTATATTAAAATAAGTATGTATGGATATAATTATCAACAATTATGAGCATGACTCGAATCTACTCATCGATTTGAATACTCATTGCCGATTTCTGATTGTAACCAATACACTCGGTTAAGGCAATTGTGTTTAACAATTTTAATGCCGTCTTACATAAATACTAGAGGTGTGCACAAGATATTCTGCTAGCTTACTCTTCACCGAATGCAATACTGTAGTGTACTCTTTTATGTTGCTCTTGATTTTACGAGTGCACTGAAATGTGAATTTCTCATTTATTCCATGTATACACCAGCACTCGTTTGCCTGTGAAGTAACGGAACTAGGCTTTGTGTTGTAAGAGTATATTTTACTTCTGAAGCTACATTTTCAGTATTGCCATATGAATATCAGTAGTGTTGTGACTCTATGAAGAGTACAATATTTTTGTTGCACTCTTCACACAACTCTCTCTTATACTGTTGTATAATGGTTTACGAGTGCAGTTCTTTTTTTTTTTTTTGTACTCTATCATTGCTTCACTTATTATATTTGCAGCTACAATCAATATTCGGCTTTGAGAAAAATGCAATAGAGTGCAATTTTATATGTCTTGTGTACACCTCTAATAGATACATATGTTCCAAATAGGGTTACCTGCCTGGCTGTATAGTCCAGCTTTTTTGATGTTTATCCGGTTTCAAGCTAAAATTTAATTTGTCCAGTTAAATAGAAATTTTTTTGTACACTACAATAACTTGGGCAATAATTTTCATGTTATCTTTGTCAAATTATGTTAGCCAACACTGATTGTAAATTTGTTACACAACTAAGTTATGATTTCCCTCTTCTATCATCACTGCCAACAAGTCTCAATACTTGAACAGCTGATGCCATAGTCAATATTATTGCGAGCGATAGTCAATTTCTTTACGTACAGCTTTTATTTTATTTTATTTTTTTTTCATGAAAATAAAAATAATTTTCAGCAAATCTTGAAATGGATATGGAGGAAGAAGCTGATCCATCAAAAAGATGTCTTACAACTTTCTGCGATATATAGAAAGAGTTTGCAAAATACGCTAGTTGGATAAAAAAAGAAGATAATTACACGGCAGTGAGTAAATTGTGCCAAACAGACATTGTAATCAAATATGAAGACAGCCGCTCGCTTGATAAACACAAAAAAACATAATAAAATTGGGATGTCGCAGAAGTTGTCTCAAACTATTTCGAATTTTGTACTCTCAACAGAAACACAACTCCCCAAGGCGGAGCTGGACTAAGCTACAATTAACATTTTCTCAGTATTTTTGTATGTTCAGCTTTTTTTTGTTTTGTCCGACTTTTTAAAACCCGATGTCCAGCTTTTTACGAATCGTAATCTGGGAAACCTAGTTCCAAAGCATATTGCATGTAATAACAATTTATTAAACAAGAATTAAGAATTTACAAAAGATTGCCACGTGAATTTGTTTGTAACATTTTAATCTTTTTAATTTATTAGTTCTTAAATAATTCACAACAACTTTTATGTATTGTTTCAATCATTTAATAATTATAAGTTATCTGTAGATGCATACACATGTACAAACATACGTATGTATGTATAATTCATTGGATTCATGGCAAAAGTTGTTGAATAATTTAAGCATTTCCTTAACTACTTTAATAAATTTATACGATAATGTAAGATTAGTTGATATCATCTTGTCATTCGCATAAAACTGTTTTTAAAATTAATTTAATTTTGCATGCACATGCATGCATTAATCTGAAATTCATGATAATGTTTGCCAGCACAGCATCATACAACTAATGAGCGCATGTGAAATCAAAAAGTAAGAGTGAAGTTGTATTTTTATAATAATAACACGTTGCGACAGTGAAAATACCCGAGTAACTACATAGTCTACGTTGTTCAGTTAGTTAAGTAGAACAAATTTAAGCGAAATTTGTATTTCTCGAACCCTTCAAACTTGTTTTATTTGACAAAAACTGTTTTTTTATCTATACGTACAAATTTCTGGTTAGCTCCAATATTTCTAATTTCTAAAATTTAAATCTTGTTGGAAAGGAGAGAGATGGATCTTTAAAACGATATACATATTGTTACGAAAGTGGAAATGGTGTTGTTAAAATAATAAACAAAAACTCCAAAAACAACATAATATACTTGATCATGCATAAAATGATAAACAAAAGCTCCAAAAACAAAACAGCGCACTGTTCACGTGATCAATGAATGATTAAAAAAACGTAGCAACAAAAATAAAGCGCGTGTTTACAAGATCGATGAATAAAACAAGGATAAGAGATAAAAGGCGTAAATAACTAACAACAAAATGAAGGGAACAAAGAAGTAAACAAGCAACAACAATGTGCAGTATAAAATAGCGGAGAGACAAATAAACCAACAACAACTAATCTACCTGCTCGAATGTAAACAAGAAACAACAAAAATGAGAAGGGGTTGTTTACATTATTAGAATGATCCCGAAGGCCGTCATTATCCTTCAAGGGCATTCTTCACACTAATGATCCAGTGATATAAAAGGCAAGCCAAAGCGAGCAAGAGATGATTCAGAGTTTGAGCTGAATCAGTCGTGTGTGCAGACGGCACGTTGTATTCAGAGGTTGTAAGCAGAGGATTATCACGAACAAACACATATTGTGAAAGTTATCGTTGTATGCGTGGAATAAACTGGAACAGTGGCACAAAAGTTGTGCAGATAATAAAGAATTCATCAAAACTAAACACATATTTATTTTTACTTTATTTGCAATCTATGAGCTCATATTTTTAACGTTTTTAAAAGGTTAAAACGTAACAATATGTACATCTATTGCTTCACTTAATTTGATATGAAGTTTGAGGAAGTAAACTTTGAAAAATCTATTTTTTATATTTTTTCAAGTTTGTCTATTCATAGTAGCAAATTTTAATAAAAAAATATATAAGATAAGTGATAATATTTTTAAAGTCTGTGCTCTTGTTAAGAGATTGAGTCATCATTTGGTCAAATCGGACAAAAATAACCATAGTATTTCAGAAATAAAAGCTTTTTACATTCTTAGAATGGAAATATTTCGCAAGAAATATTTCACTGTATTTGATCTTTTTACTAAAATTATGGGAATGAAAATATTGGGTGGGCCACCTATCCGCTTATATATGAACCATCGGTTATTTCGAACCTGACATTATTTATGTTATTCTATTATGCATCAAATTCGGTTTAAGCAACTCTATGACTTATTGGGCCAACGAGAAGGACATGCTTCTTAAAATTACTTTTTTATGTAATAATTGTCTTATCGTCGCCGTAGTGTAGTAGGTAGTGTATTGGCTTATTAGACGTAAGGTCGTAAGGCTCAAACCCCAGGACAAACTTCAAAACGAAAATATGAAAGAAAATATTGCTTCGGTGACTTCCTTTCAACAGATAACGCCATGTTATTATAAAATTAGGATGGGTGTTGGTCACAATGGAATCGACTTGGTAGAAGCAAATTGGATCGAGATAATGCTTCTTCTCCACCTATCTATCAAGAACTCTATCCAAAATATACTTTAAAGACGGTAAAACATGGTGGTGTTATCATCATGGTATGAGAGACATTTTCTCGTTATGGTATGAGTTCTCTATATTGTACCCAGAACATAATGAAATCGGCTGATTGAACTGAAATTTTGCAAATTACAATACTGCCGAATGCCGAAGAAAATATGCCACTCAAATGGGTCTTCCAGCAGGGTAATGATCCAAAGAATACGGCAAAGTACACAAAGAAGTGGTTCCAGGACAAGAAAACCAATGTCTATGAATGGCCAGCACAGTTCTCGGATATGAACCAATAGAAAATTTGTGGAACGAAGTTAAAAGTGCAATCAGGAGAAGTGTCCAGCACATTTTACAGGAGGCGTAGAACGTAATACCGGTACATCCTTGTCAAAATTTAGTCGATTCAATGTCTGGAAGATGTCCTGCTGTTCTGGATAACAAGAAAGAATTTTCGATTTTATATTCGGTTGTAAATGTAATGTAAGTTTGGGTGGGCACTGTCCTTATTATTTTTCACATCACTGTATATGTAAGTAATGCTTTTCAATATCAAAATTACCGTAAAGGTACGGATAAAATGGCTATTGGTGATCCAGACCATACATTTTTTTAATATTTTCAATCGTTCTTTTAAAAACACAGGCACGACTTCACGCAATTTCTTCTTGCTGGTGTATATCTTTCAAGCTTATTTTATCGTGGAATATTAAAAAACATTTTTTTTTGTTATACAATCGTATGGTGCTAAATGATCTTTTACAACGCAAGATTTGCTTTACTTCCTAAACTTGACTTTCCTTACTGTACTTAGCTCTTGTTACTGCGTCCTATAAATATTTAGGTCTCTCTCTTTGAAGTTTGAAGATCACTTTATAAAGTCTTAAATTCATATCCTACACATGTAGTGTATATCCTTGCCCTTCATAGCACACTACATGTTTGTTTCTACTTAGTTGCTTTCTGCTTTACAAGAGAAACTTATGTTTCTTTTATTTTTTCTTAGCATAGGTTATACATGCATTGCTATACTATATAATACCCCCTATATTTATATGCTTCTTAAGTTCATTTTTAATTTTATTCATTCATTCATTCATTCGTTCATTTAATTCTACAAAGACTTTTTTTGTTTTTTCTCGTTTCACTTCTTTACGGATTTATTTCAATTTCAACTTTGTTCGCTCGTCACTTTGGCCAAATGGGAATGCGAATGGAAAGTGTTGGAATGGGATGGAAATGCAACTAACACCACAGGACATACACAACAACAACAACAACAACACTATAAATTGCTTTGGGAATGAACAATTTAATTGTGTCACGTAACTTTTCGCACTTTTGTGCGGTTACCGTTTATTCTCAGCTCGACTGTCTATCACTCAAGCAAGCAGGCAGTCAGTCACTGCAGTCAGTCAACAGTGTTCTTACCAAACAGAAAAATGTTCCTTAAAGTATGGTAAAGCATCCCATGATAAAACACAATCAAAATGAGTAGCAATTTGAATAATAAAAAAAAGGCAAAAAAGTGGAAAAAAAGAATACTGAAAACTAAATTAAAAATTGTTGAATTGTGGGTTTGACTTAAGTGTGAAATGTCTGTTTAACGTTTGTTTGCTGCAATAACAACACCAACACAATGTACGAATACACAGGCATTCATACACACACACAATTGCAATTGAAGAGTAGGTAAAGTGTGGCATATAAAGTAGTACCATCCTTAAGGGTCTTAAATTTAGCGCCTGTTATTATTTTTTAAATAACACTTCACAATGCGCTATATTTGCCGGTCACTTTTGTTTCTTATTATACTGCTTAGCTGGAATAAAATTAGATTAACGAAACGGAATCAAGGCAGGGTAACAATCAAACGAAACTTTCGGCAACAGCAGCCAACCGGATAAGATGGAAAATGCTTTGTGGAAACAGGCAAGATCCAAAGTCTTAGGCCAACCATCTCATATTGGATTCATCGTGCCGTGCTGGAACCAACCTTGCTCTATATGGTGTACATGTTTGGTGGACGGTGTACAAACACGAATTCCACTGCCGACAGATAGGTAGCGTAAGCAGGCAGTCAGGTCAGCTGTTCTGGTCACCAGTATGCTCTGTTCCACTTCAACCAAAGTATTACTTGCTAAACCCCTTTTTATCCCCTATTAATGCAGCAAATTGAGTAGGTGGCAGTAAGACGTAAAGCAATTAAATCCTGATCGAATCTGGGCCACGAACTTGCTCCTATTCTGGAAAAAATTTTACAAATCCAGGTTGATTATACGATCTCTTACAGCTTTCTGAATAGAACTTTAGATTTTAGACTTCCAATTAGGGATCTCTAGTCTGAGAATCCAAAGCTTCCCAATGGAAACTATAAGGTTAACGATAAGTGGCAGAGTGCCCTGTTGCACTGCACTGTTTTCCAAGCAGAGGTCATGGTAATTTTTAAAGCGTTGTAATGCTTATTGAGAGCTGGAATTTTTCCTGAAATTCTGTTGATTTACTCGGATAGCCAGCCTGCGATTAATTCCGAAACGCACAATATGTCAACGTCCGTTCTTGTCCATGAATGCCTAAGATTTCGCAAAGCAATTTCTGATCATTCCAATACAACTCTTATATGGTTTCCGGCACAAGGGGATATCGTAGGAAGTTGCATTGCTTATAAGCTGGCCAGACCTGGTGTGGAGCTCCCAGTCTTCGTCATGTTATAGGGAAACCAAATATCATTGGCAGCAGGAGGATACGGTTAATATTACTAGACTCTGGTGAGCACGAGTGGATAATTAGAGAACCCATTCACTTCCGTCCTTAAACCGCAAGGCAAGCCAGGGCACAATAGAGATTCTTGCCGGTTTTGGTAGCCAAATGACTTCTGAAGGTGCTGGAGGTCTGAGGAGGAGGAAGGGATTGGCTCTTTCCTCATGTGTCAGCGAGCTGATCTTATCATAGACTGACTGCGGCTTCTGACCACTCAATTTCTGACATTTTTGTTAGAGCTTTCCAGTATAAAGATTTCTGTCATCAGCAAGATTTATCGTGGACTTGGAATGGTTCAGGGCCAATCGGGAAGAATTGATTGTGGTATCGAATGGTTATTTCGATTATTACAAATGGTACGCATTGCAACATTGCGTTATAATTATGAAAACTTATAAAACTACCGAGACCGGGCGCATACTTCGAAGCACATTCAGGCGAGAAGAGTGTGAAACAAGTTTGATTATGGACAGAGAGATTTCTGAGCGTCAATGTCTTTTCTCAATACAATACATTATTTTAAGTTTTGACATAAACGATCAAACGTACAAAATTAAATCCACTCAGGAGCTTAAACTAGCAGATCAGAATGCGAAATTACTTTACGTCTCGATAACCCGTGTTCCGTTGCCATCCATGGATTAAAAAAAGATTGTCTTTCAAGAACTTAAATTCCATTGACTTGCCAATTGGTCCCCATCGATATTTAAATGTGGTGACGACCGAATACATTCGTGATGGCAGGGTGTAAATGAACGCTACTGACATGTATAAACATGAAACAATTAACACCCACCCCACTACCACCACCATCACCAGCACGAGTACTATGCCGTCAATAAACAATGTTACGTAATTTACTGTTATTCTTATGCAATCATTGCCACCATCTCAGTAATACCCCTGTCATTTGGGAATGGTGAATGAATTCACTATTCATACATACATTCATTCACTCATTCATTCCTTCATCCATTCATTTCGTCACACATGCAATGCTATGCGATGATGCAGTCATGCAGTATAGTGTAGTACAGTGTAGTGTAGTGTAGTGTTGTGTTGTGTTGTGAGCGCTGCGGCACAAAGCAATGCATGTGTTACGCTTATTCATATTAAATTCAGTTTGCATATTTCAAGGCGCTAAGTTAAGCATCTCTGTGACTCTCTCTCTCTCTCGCTCCGCTCTCAATGAACACAGTCGCTCGCTCATTCATTTTTATTTGCATTTTCTGTAGGATTTCTTTTTTTTTTGTTTTTTTTTTTGTTGTAATTTTATTTTATTCATGCATTTGTGTGAATAAATTGTACAACATAGAAAATAATACATTTACTTACATTCATTTCATTCATTTATTCTTTACATGTACACGTATGTGCGAGGGTGGATGGTTAATGTGCATTTAAAATTGTTTTCATTATCGGTCTTGACATATGGTTTTTGGAAAGTATCTTCAACTATTTTCTGCTGTCATCTTATTGTTCGAGTTCTACACGTACTGCCATAAGTGTTTGGCTAACCTTAATTACTGAGTTTTGAGAACTCCATCATTCCAATACTAATGGACTGCCTCCGTTTGAACTGCTTAGTACGGCAAAACAAATAGAATGAGGCACTTTTTAATAAATTTCTGCAGTACTCACATGATTCCATTTGAAACTAGGCAGGCTCCATGTACGTTATGCGCACGTTGAAGTATCAATTAAGGAAGATTTCATTGGATATTTGAAAGTTTCTCTTCTATTTCCCCTGTCCCAACACGTTATTTAATCTTATGGGATAATTTTCCTTGATACGTAATAGGTCATTACCACCCTTCAGTTAGGATTACGACCTAGCTTCTTACACCACTTATGTTGCGTGTGCTAATTTTATTTCGTTTCTTGATACTCCAGCTAATTCAGAAGTCAATTCCGTATCAGTGTTCGTACCTTTAGCGATTTCAAATATTATCTTGGGTACGTAGTTCCTTCTTCTCATAACATGAACCTAGAGATTGCTATGCATTGTTGCTTCAGTTTTCCAAGTGACTAATATTTTCTACCTTTAAAAGAATGCCTTTTGTTCGAGCTGAAAGCAGAATATTTTCCCAGACTAATACTGGGTTCAAACATGCACCTTTATTGCGTAAATCGTAATAAACGGCATTATTGATCTCAATATTTCATATAAAATTTCAAATAATTATTGATCAATAAATTATAAATTGTTATAATATTGATTAAAACTATAAATACAACACTGTCATAAGTACGTTTAGTGAGCATATTACATTTTTCCGAACACTTTCTATTGACATTTGACAATTCAAATATAAACAACGACAGTGCCTAACAATTTTTTTGAACTCCCTGAACGATGGTGAAACTTGCCAGACATTTTATTTCATAATCATTTTATTGTGTTAAGAGTTTCATGGTCGTTTAATTAGCCGAAATGGTGATGTCAATTGTCCGCCAAGAGTGCGATTTGACACTGTTGGCCTATTTACTGTGGAACGTCGTTATAGTAAAGCGTTATGCCGACAAATTAGAGAGAATTGAGCATTGGAAGGCCAATATTCGATTAAGGTACCGTGGGGCCACTCGTGGCAGCTATATGAAGGAAATAATATTCCATTTCTAACCGGAAAAATTAAACTTCACAATAAAATTCTAAATTTAACAAAATTTTAAGTCGTTTTTGTTTCATTGGAATTTTCAATTTTGAACTTTTCAATTTCAACCAATCATCGCAGATTTAAATTTTCAGTTACAACCGTCAGGAGTATCACGGCTGCCTACAACCCTCGTATATTCATTTTAGTTCTTCGTGTGAATGCAAATGTTTTTAATGTTTTTGTTGCCGTTCCTTTTTTCTCCTATTTATTTTCATTTCTTTTTTATTTTCCTTTTGGTTTTTCATTGCAGTTTTGTATGTGCGTTTGTCATTGTTGTCATCATCATGGGAACACTAAATGCAATTTGTTGTATTGCAAATGATACTGAAAATTATCGTGACATTTATTTAAAACTAGAATTAGTTTCTTCTTCTTCATTTTCTCCGTCTTCCTTTTTTTCACGTCTATAGTAGTATGCGTGGGATAGTGGTAATAATACTGCTGCTGCTGCTGTTGCTGCTACTGCTGTTGCATGAAACTAATAAAGTTGAGTTTTAAATGTGGATCATCATAAATACAATGGAAGGTTGTAAATTTTGTTGCATATGAAAAGAGCATTCATAAACTAAACGAAGAAATATATAAGCAACAACAACAAAAATATGCATTTAAAAATTAACAAAAAAAAAAAAATCATTTTCAGATTGCCAGTTGAATTTCAGCATACAATACTCTTGTTTACGTGTAAGAGAAAATATAGAAATATTTCAGAACTTTAATTCATACATACAACTCTCTAGTTAGGTTTATGACCTAGCTTCTCACACTGCTTATGTCGTGTGCGCTAATTTTATACATGAGTGACGAGATCTACTGTTTAAAGTCATCTGCGAACGTCCGATCTTTTAAAAAAAAAAATTTTAAGGCAATTTTATTTCCTCTCTCTGTTTTTGCTAGAAACCTGCTCAGAAATAATCTGCTTTAGAAATATTTTTCAAAATTTCGTTTTGATTGTCTAACCTGAGGTTCAAACCGCAGCCTGATATCTAATAAGGCAACACACTACTTACTAGGCTGCGGCAATGGGAACTTCAATTAGCAAAGTTTAATGGCGTGGTGTAAAGGTTCACATAAGAAATAAAAGGAAAATGCTCTCTTGCAGAGTGTATGCAGGGTGGCTGATATATAATGCAACAAAGTATAGCGCTATATTTTTTTAATTTAATTGTTCAAAAGCAAAAAATATTGGAAACAACATCAAATTTTAGAATCAGTTTAGATTTGGTCGAATTGCCCACCTCTGCTGGCTGCACGAAAGTGGCTTTACGGTATTTTGGGCCATTCCCAGCGAAGCGCCGTCTTGAGATGATCAACACTTTGGTATTTTTTAGTGAGAATCTTACTTTCTAAAGTGCGGTAGAAATGAAGTGAGGAGCCTCATTTTTAAGCCATTCTTGGTTGACGCGTTGTCCTGCAGTCCTGTTGGAATGTTCTTGGTCTGCGGCCGAAATGTTTGTCTCCCCAGCGCTTCAATACTGTCTTTAAGATATTTTGCCGATAATATTCGGCATTTATTTTCACCCCACGGACGATGAATACCAGCGCGGAGCGACCATCGGCCGTCACGGCGCCCCACACCGTTACCAGCGGCGCTCGCGTTCTGCTGGCCAATAGCAGGTGTAAATTTTCAGCTGACCTCTTTGGCAAGTAAAGCCGATCATTTTGTTTGTTCACAAGCTGCTCAATTTGGAATGGCTTCTCATCGGACAAAACCAAATTCGGTAACTGGCCACTTTCGTGCAAGCGAAGTAACTCTTTGGCTCTTTCCAGTCTAACTTTTTTTTTTTGTCCATCTGTGAGCTCTTGCACTTTTTAGAACCTCAATGGCTTTAGTCCAAGCCCATTCTTCAAGATGTATTGAATCCGTTCTCGCGATATGTTCAGCTCACGAGCAATTTTTCTACCACTACGGCATGGATTACGATCAAATCTGACCTTCACTTTTCAGATCATATCTGGTGTTGTTACCAATTCTTTTAGGCCACTTTTTGGACGCGATGCAACATTGCCTGTATCCCTGTAATAAGGAATGGTACGAGAAACAAGATAGATGAAATAGATGAAAATGCTTTTGTAAGCTTGTAAATAATAAAATGAACTGTCACTGGAATAAATCCGTCAGCTCTCAGACGAGCGGTTTACAAATGATAACAACCTGAAGTTGGTTGCAATACATATCAGCCACCCTGTAATGCCAAAAAAAAAGTTGCATAGTGAGTTGGAACAAATAATTACCGCATGTGCTGAAAATCAAATAGCCCAGGAGAACAGAGCTTCTTTAAAACCAAGGCGAATTCTAGACCAGTTAGTGCTGGCCAAGGTATACGGACTCTGCCTTGGGCAAAATCCTAATGTCGAACATAAATGTAAAAGTGACATAAGATAATAGAAAAGAAAACTATAGAGCTGTACAAGGGCCCATCCACATTCAGCAGCCTTACAGCCTTCAGCAGTATTATAAGCAATGAAAGAGAGGTGTTGATCAACCTGAAGCAATTGATATTGCACAGCGGAATGCATTCAATGGATAAGCTTGCAGGTTTTACCTAAGTTTACTAGAGGAAGAAGCTTTGCAAAAGGTAGAAGAATACAGAGCCAAAATCAATAACAATTTCCTTCATTTGTTAATAAACATTGTTAAGAGGATTTCGGTTAATGGATCTAGATATCTCACAAAAGAACTACGGTATTCAGAATATCAGTAATGCAAAGGGAATACTTAAAAACCGGGATAAAAACTGCATTAGAACAATTTGAGAAATGGATAAAGGATGGACCCAAGTTTTAATATATAGGAGGATCCACTTTCATCTAGGTCCCTAATGCACAAACGTCAAATGCGCTTGAGATATCCACTCTAATACTTTCTAAGGCAAAAAAAGACAAGCTGATAAAATATTCAGGGAGTGATATACTAAAAGCATTAGTCACCGTCTTCCAGCCGAGGATCATCAAATGGAAGAAGACCAAAGAGGATAGAAAATACTATTTATCAGCAGCAGTTTGGGTTTTGCCTACCCACTCAGCTCAGTTTTAAGTCCATCACATAAAACATTCAAATCTGAACATGATATTGACGATACAGTGCCCAATGAGAAAGGTAGAACGGGATAGCACGCATTTCTGAACCTGTATACCTATGAGAAGGAATATTATTTTTGACGAAGGAACTTTTCCTAATAAAGGCCCACAACTATATCGGAAGCAGCAGATAAGTCATAATAGTGCCATTAACATCTATAACGGCTTTTAGAATACTGCAGCAGGCAAGAATTGTAATTATTATTGCACTTCAATGAGGAAACAGGTAGTATGTTGTGTCAAATAGACGTATTGTTTTAGAGCGCTTAGAGCTTTCGAAAAAGGCTGGTCTTCCTTTTAAAAATAGAAAAAGAGGACACCGAATACCCATAATCCTCTAGACGAAAACACAAAGAATTTGTGACGAATTTTGAAAATTTTCAAAAAAAGGATATATGACCAGTTCAACAACGAGTGGCAAGAAATTTACGAAATTATTGCGCATTTGCAGGGGACTTAAATCTACAAATTGTAGTATTAAAAGTTTTGAAAAATCCTTTTTGATAAAAATAATATTAAAAAAAAATTCAAATTCAGGCTCTCAATATGTAAGAAACTGAAATTGTGCGAAAAATTTTAATTTTTATTCAAGATTCACGGCTTCATTTTAATAATATTTGAGAAATCAATGTGAATATAAAAAAGTGACTCTGCACCACATAGAGAGGATAGATCTGTGGGAACAGCTCTTGTAGATTTAGGGAGATTCACTCAGGAGCCTTTGGACAGTACGAACGTATTATTTGCTATTTTTTTAAAATATAGGCTCTTAGATAGATCATGGATAGAGAAATAGACCCTATGATATTCTGATGTCTTTTATACATGATCTGCAGGAATAAACAGAGAGAATAAAGTGATACTCATGGTACACAAGATGGAGTACTTTTATCATTAATATCGAGCTTGGCTATGAATGGTAATCTTAATAAAACTCTCTAAGATGTGCATTACTTCGAAAAGGTTCTTACACTGTTAAAAGAGGTTTTGAGTATGTCGATGGTGTTAAAGATAACCCGGATAAGACCACATTTTTAAGAAGCGAAAACCTCCTTAAGACATTACGGAAACTCCTGGAAAAAGTCTGGGAAAATTAATGAATAGTAAATTAAGGTAAGAGAAATCGTGTCATAATATGTCCTGGGAGATGGACATGCCGGTCAAGCCAATTACGCCCTATGGGGCCTTTGCTTATGTATGAAAAAAAAGATTGCAAACAGCTTTGATAGATTTACACAAACCTGCGGCACGCTAGTTTTAGATGGCATTCTGACCTGATATAATTCAGCCAAATGCTTCACAAAGAGACAAAGCTATAGCGGTGAATACAGCTATCTGGCGGCTGGATTTTATTCTCCCAGCGGAAGTTTATGCCAGCGAAAGTTATATTTCGTAAATATAGGGTGGGCCATTAAAAAGTTTAAATTTAAAAATGCAATAAAACAAAAACGGATTGAAATTTTCTTAAATTTGTTGTGAAACACAATTGTTCCGGTTAGAAATGGAAGCTTATTTCGTTCATATGGCTGCTGCAACTAGCCTCACACAGTATCTCATTCGATCGGACCAATTTTCATACACTTTCTCGATCAATTGATATCACCATTTGGGCTAATTAAATGGCCATCAAGCGTTTGACACAATAAAGTGATTGTCCCAACAGATGTGTGGCAAGATATTTTTGAGCTTAATGTTTCATATAATTTCAATTAATTATTGCGCAATAAATACATAAATTGTTATAATATTGAGTAAAACTTTAGATACAGCACTGTAATAAGTACGTTCAGTGAACATATTACAATTTTCTAAACACATTCAATTGATATTTGACAACTTAAATGTCAACAACTACAAACAAAAAAAAAAAAAACAAAATAAAAACAATGTTGTTAAAATAACCAGTTGTTTTGTTTACCAATGTCAAATAAATATTGTGTATATTATGTGTCTGAACATTTAAAATATTGTACTGAAATTAACCTAGTATAGGGTATGCTTATAGAGGCGGCTGGCAATTTAACTTAACCTGACTTAACCTATTTGAAAAAATTATAAGATATTAGGGAACGATAACGATACAGTGGTCTATATCTACTAAGTTAAGAAATTACTTACAATTTATTATTTGCAATTATTATTCAAAATTTCAGTCACACTTACCTGAAAATAAAAAAAAATTTTTTATAAAAATTTGTTATTTTTAAGTAAATTATTGTATTAAATCGATAATATAACTATTTTATTAATTTATTATGCTTCATAAATATATTCATACATATGTGAGATATTGAGAATTTTGAGACAAGTTTTCTTTTAAATTTTACTTTTGTCCACACACTGTTTACAATAAGACCGATTTGTAATTTATAATCACAAGCTCCTAACACCTACATTTTTTTATTCATTTAAAGCCATTATTACAACTTGCCGATAACTAAAGGGAGGATTTTAATGGAGAGATAAATTGTTTTTCATTATTACGAGTACCCAATAAGATAGAAGTGATAGCTAAGCTAAAAGGAAGATCAACGTAACTTTAACATTTTAAAGTTACTTAAAATTTCCAGTTAGAAATGGAATTTTATTTCATTCATGCGGCTGCCGCGACTGGCCACACAGTACCTCTTTCGGCCCGACCAAGTTTCATGCAGTTTTTCAGTCAATCACCAGACAGACATCACCATTTTGGCATGAGATGTGTGGTAGGCTGCACCATAGGTTTCTCCATTGACCGTAATTGTTACGACGTCTTCATTTTCAAAGAACTATGGGTCAATGATGCTTCCGCTCCACAAAGCGGCACCAAAAAGTTGTTCATAATGGGTGCTTTGGCTTCAATAGGATCATATGTGGGTTTTCTAAGCTCCAACTCTATCTACATTTGTTTATTAACGTACCCACCAATATCAAAATGAGTTTCATTAGAAAACAAAATCGACGACATCATGCAGTTTCACGATGGCCCGTCTAGCGAAGCGAAATCGAAACAAATGGTAATGCAGCTTCAAGTCTTGAACCAATTGAACTTTGGTGTGTAAAATGTTCATTCAGTCTCAGCCACAGTGTCGTTATTTTAGGGTATCCGCACTGTACGACCTTCTCTGCGATCAAATTTTGTACGACATTGTCGTGAATATTCCGAGGAATTCTCTTCGTTTTGGAAATAAATTTCCAATAAATCCAAACGTTGTTCAAGCGTAAATCATTGAATTATGTTCAGTGAAGATTGTTGCAGAATAGAATTACATAAGTATTGCCAGATTCGAAATAACCAATGTTGTAAAATTTTTACCGATATATGGCCCGATAGATAGACGCCGTAGTCTAGCAGGTAGACTGTTGGCTTATTAGACGTAAGGCCCGAGTTCAAAACCATGGTCAGACATCTCGATCAAATCCAAATATGAAAGTATTTCTTCGGCGACTTCCTCTCAGCAGATTTCTGTCAAAAACTCTGAGAGCAAATAAAATTGCCATGAAAAGCTTCTCAAAAATCTGCCTTTCAAAGTCGAATGTAGGTTCCACCACTCGTGTATAAAATTAACACACACAACATAAGTGGTGTCGTAATCCTGACTGAAGGGTTGTAATGACCAATTATGTTTCCATGCAGATAGCCCACCCAAAATAATTACTTGCAAATCCAAAAAATATTTCTAAAACAATTAAATTGATATCGATTTAAAGTATGTACCTTGGCTGACATTAATAATCATGCAATTTATATGGCCCATTACTGATTGTAATTTAAACATCAACTGCATCCCGTAAGTTAATTACACAAATATTTGTAGAGATTAATTGCCAGTACTCTGGTGTATCTGTCCTTTCTGTTCTTGTCTCCGTATTAGATTTCATTCCCCAAAGAATATTTTATCGCCAAGTTAAATAAACATTTATTATGAAGCATTTAAATAAACACTCTTGTTACTTACTTTCCCCGTCCTTTTGAAATATAGTGTGTTCCAATTATCTAATAATGGATTGCTGTTTTTAATGAAAACGTATTAAAATATTTGCAAAATTTATTTGTTTTAATTTACGTGTTTTGCATATTTTATTACACATTTTTTCTATTTTTTTTTTTGTTTCATTCTTTGTATTGTACTACCCCTACAACAAACAATATTATTGCCATCGATGTTGTGCTATGCCTCCTGCTTTTTAAATTTAAATTACGGCCAAGTTTCAACTTTTCTGCTGCCGTATAATCATCACAAGTAAATATTTTTGTTTTTCCTTCACCGATTAACACACTGAACTACACACAAGTTTTTCTATTTTTTTCTTTTTTCCTGACTGACTGTGTCTGTACGTGTATGTGTATGAGTGAGAGGGTATGTAGATGTGTATAGGATTTTAAAATTTGAATTAAAATAACAGATGTTTTTATTTGGTCGGTCATGCAAAAAACTGTTAATAACATCATGTTTTGGTTGTGTTTGTGTTGCACATTTCTATGGTTCTCGCTGTTGTACGTGTATATGTATGTGTAAGTACATCTATGAGCTTGTTTATGGTTATGTACGTGTGCTTCCTCCTATAGAGTAAAAGTGCAATTTTTTTTAATTGTGTCACGTAAATCTTTAGTTTAGTTTTATAATTTTTTGTTTTCCTTCTCATTTTTCTATTTTTTGTTTTTGTTTTGTTCTTCTTGTTGTGTTTGTGCATTATTATTGTCGTTGTTGCTATTTTATTTTTTCTTTCGCTGATTTCTATTATTTTTTATGCACTCATAACGTTGAAACGCATTCAATGAGTTCGTGAATAGTTTTTCTATAGAATGAAAACATAACAAGTATACACTCACACACACACATATATAGTGTTGCACACTATAATAATATTAATATACAGTTAAGCTTAAAACATTAGTAGTTCACATTTTATTAGGTTATATCCACAAGATACCTTCATCAACGACTTCAATCATGACTGTTATGCACAACTAGTTGGGGAAAACAAGGATTTTTAAGACAATTAATGACGACACCGCAGTACACTTAACTCTCCTACCACGCCGGTTTCTATAATGCGTTTTCGCTACAAAGCGGTTCCCAAAATGCGAACATTTTCTTACAACGCTACTCTTACAACGCGATTTTTACGAAAATTTTTAAATACGAAAGTTTTTTTCAATTTTGTTATTTTCATATTTGGATTTTATCGAGATGTCAGGTCTTGAGTTTGAACTGTGGCCTCACGTCTAATAGACTGCGACGACTTTGATTATCTGTAAACATTTCTCAATAAATGAAGTGTAGTGTGAAAAACCACGAATAGTTTTCTAGCTGCTGCTCAAATCCAATTTCCATTCTAACAAAATCCATTAAAATCTATGTATTACACACTGCTTCCTACGTATTTTAGTCTCAACTGAACCACAACGCCATTGCCTGGGTGCTCAGTTATAGAGCAGGACAGTATACATAGACTAGCGTACATCTATGTAATATCGACTGGGAAATTTCTCGGTTTAAATTTAAATACATCGGTTTTTTCGAATATGGCAATACTTTGCCAAACCATTCTGGCACAAAATTCAGTATACTATCTCCACTGAAAGTAATGAATCGATTTAGGCTTGAGCAACGTTAGGATTTATTAGACCAACAAGAAACTGAAAGATGATTTCGATTTTCCCAAAAACAATAAGCTTTTCGAATGAAGCTCATTTTTACCTTGGTAAGTACTTCAATACGCAAAATTATTGTATTTGGGGCTGAGAAAACCCACGCGTGGTATAACAGAAGCCAATGCATCCACCACAAGTTACTGTTTGGAGCGGCTTGTAGAACGGAAGCATCATTGACCCATATTTCTTTGAAAATTAGGACGACTTAAACATGGAGCCATGTTAACCGATTTTTTCGCGCTAGGCCTTTATGTTAATGATGTGATCTATGTTCGGTTTCAACAGTACACATCTGATGTCACAATCGATTTGTTGCGTCAAACGTTTTATGGCCGTTTAATTAGCCGAACTGGTGATGATAATTGACGGCTACGAAGCTGCAATTCAACATCGTTGGAATATTTTTTTTAAAGGGGACGCCATTAACGGAAAGTCTTATGCTAACAAACCAGAGACAATTGAGTATTTGAAAATTAAACACACGAAAAAGTGAGGTACTGAGAGGCCAGCTCTGGCACCGATAGGCCGGAAAAGATACGCTCATTTCACTTGAGATGAAAATGCAATGCATTGGACATAGCAACACTATCTGGCACTCGTTCAAGTATTCAGTTCTAAGGAAGCTAAGTGAGGCCGGTAGGGGAAATGGGGCAACCTTGAGCTGGATCCCAGCTCATGTGTGTAGCAATGAATGTAAGCATTCAATTCGCTGATTGGGTGACTCTTTTTCTCCGGAGTGAATAGAGAAGATTAGGATGGTGTACTCAGGAAGTTAAAGAAAGGAGAGACAGTTGTCTTAAATGGATTTGAGGCAGTCTAAACTTTTGTTGGGTAATTACAATGGGATCAGATTTGAGTTATTAATCAGACCATCTAGAAATAACATTAGGGTAGTAACAGTTTTTTTGTTAACGTACTGTAGGTCATCAATTACTTAAAACAATTGATTTTCTAAAAAACTAGACAATATTAATGACCTCTACTGTATCGAGAAAGAACTGAAGTATATATTCCTCTACTAGCTAGAACCGGGTTAAACCATCAAGATATTTTGACACAAATTAGCTAAGATTCGTGTCTTTTTGTACAGCTCACCAGCAAGAATAGAGAAAAATTAAATTTTTTTTATCGTCAAACACATAATAAAAATAATTAAAAAATTATTTGGAAATTTAACTTTTCAACGGACTATGATTAGAACAAGAAAACTAAGCTATAATGTACCTTCAAGTATGCAACAGATTTTGAACTATTTTTATGGATTTAACTGTTTATATGGATGCACCAAGGTTTTTGGCATGGTTCATAGAAATTAGGGGGAAAAAACTTCAAATACCTGTTTCAACTTGGGCTTCAACAGTATTGTACCGCCTGTGAGTGTACCATTTGAACATTCATTCATTCGTTGACATATTTGATGCCATAGTCGTGTATGTATGTATGTATTATATGCGTTTGCTTGCACGCTCTTTGCTATAAGTGTATGATGGGTGTATGTGTTTTTAGCTGTTTATGGTGAACAATTCAAATGGATTCTTTTTCATTGCATACTGGTAGGCGTTTGTAGTTGTAAATATTTTTGCATACAAAAAGGCCGACAACATCATCATGTTTTCGCTGTTGTGTATTGCTGTATGTAAATATTTACAGTTTTTTTTTATTGCTCAGTTGTTGTTGATGTTATTGTTTTTGTCTTTTATAGTTTTATTTTAGTTGGTAGTTAAATTCTATGTTGTTGTATTAGTTTTATTATATGTATGCATGGTATATGTAGTTGCTCGTATAGACGTTGTTGCCTTTTGTTGTTTAGTGTTGTTGCTGTTGTTGTTATTGTTGGCAATTTAATTTTTAAAAAGCATACAGAAATGTTATTGAAATGCATTTATATGCAAGGAAGCACGATCCTGAATTCTATTTTTACCATATAAACCAAACTGCTTTCTTTCTTTCCCTTCCCTTAATAGACCACCACCATCCCTTTGTCGTTGTATAATATGATTTCCTTTTTTTTTGCAATAGCATAAGGATAGCAAAAAATATGAGAAAATATTTAATTTAGCAACAAAGTGCCGAACATAAATTTTAAATACTGTGGAACAACAAAACAAAAAATATTCAAGCAAACCATAATAAGAAATAAAAAGTAATTTCACAGAAATATGCTTAGAATTGATGCAATTTTGTATTAAAAAAAAAGAAACTCAAAACAAAAACGACCAAAGTAAGATAGGTCGGGAAAATGTTTTTATTTCATATTTTTTTACAAATTTAAGGAGCGTTTGGACAGATAAGTTTGAAGTTTTTATTTGTTCTAAATTGAGCAGAGAAGTTTCGATGCCGTTTATAGATGCGCCCTAATTTATAATAACAAAATTTTATAGAGAATCCATAAAGGATCATTTCAACCCTTCAGTCATATTACGACCTAGCTTTTCACACCAACAATGTTGGGTATATTAATTTTATAGATGAGCGGCAGGACCTACAGTTTAAAATCAATTCCAAATAACAGATATTTGAGAAACATTTCACGGTAATATTTATTTACTTTCAGAGTTTTGTTCTGAAATCTGATGTGAGCAAGTCAGCGCTAAAATGTGTGTGTGTCATATTTCGTTTTGTTAAACCGTTGCCTGAAGTCGCCGTAGTCTAGCAGATAGTATGTTGGCTTATTAGACGTAAAGTATGGGTTCGTATCAGAGATCAGCAATGAATCGATTTTCTGCTACTCATAAGCACTCATGCAATTTTGAGTATGAGTGAATCAGCAGAATCGAAATTCAACTACTCTGATTCATTCGTACTCGCTAAAACATTGAGTTATAAGTACAAGTAGCAATGAGTATGAGTACAACGTTGACTTCAAACTCACAACATTCGAAGTATGTTTGATTCATACGCCTACTCATTCTGATTCATAAATTTAGAAAAATACTTATAATATTAGTATATAGTCATTCGAATGGCTCGAATCATTCATCAATGTACAGCCTTTCTTGTTGTTGCATATACAAACAAAGAAGAAAGGAAGGACCAAGACAACAAGCAAAGCATACACACAATCTTCTTGTGAGCATAGTAGTGTTCGTATGCGAATCATACTTATTTTGTGCTTCGTATAAATGTTAAGTAGAGACGAGTCGAAGTCAATAACATCATGCGTATTGTTGAGAATGAATACAACGAGTATGAGTATGATATCAAAATAAGTATGAATGCGTATAAGTATCTGAAATAATAAGTATGATTCGAATCTACTCATCGTTTTGAATACTTATTGCTGATCTCTGGTTCATATCCCAAGTCAGGCATCAAAAATATGAAAATAAATTGTCAACCGTCTCTGAGAGCTTAGTTAATTTAGTAATATAAAATAAAACTCGGTTCGAATCCCAAAGGGAAATATAATAAATATTAAAAAAAAATCCTTCGTCATAACTAGCTTCACCCCCTCCAATACAATCCATCTAAGAGGGCACTCACCCCCTGAAAATGAAAAAATGTGCTAACATTACACGGAGGTCAGGCAGTGCCGCTGCTTAGCGCGGGCAAAATACAAACCAGCGGCTTTGCTAACCGCTGGAACTTTGTGGTTATCCACCACTATAGCACATACTTGGAGGGCGTTGTTTATAGGCAAAGATAGATGACAGCACCATTATAATAGGACCTGCTACCACGGACAAATAACCTGCTTAGCGGGAACAACAATATATTAACGAAACGGAAACAAGGGAGAACAGGAACCAATCGGAACTTATGTTCTGTGGAAGCCATATGCTCCCAAGAGTGGTAATGGAAAACAATATACAAGTCCAACAATACTGTATTAAACTTTAATAATTTTCATAAAAATAAATTGGCAGGGGCTTCCTTAGTTTCAATGCTTTGTAGAGAGCCGACACCAAGTCCAATTGGTTGTTTTCATAGGCATTAAAGGAAGTTACCATAACATTCCTTAAGATTTTATAAATACAACCCGCTCCAATAGTGATTAGGTTGTAGTAATAGATTTGATACCAAAACTCTCTATTATTTCCCCCTTGCATTAAACATTGATTTACTCTTTAGACTTACGATTCGAGTTCAAATTGAAACCCGAATCCCAAGAGAATTAAAGGTGAGTTCATCATATTTCTACCCATTTGGCCAATTGCACTTGGTGCTAAGTACAGTGCACTCTCTCCTAAGCGGACGCGCATGGGACTGACAATTTTGTCCGCTTATGAGAAGTGTCCGCATAAGAGGGAAATATTTCTTCCTTAAAATTTTTTTGGCACTGAAAAAAGTGTCCGGTTATTAAAGGTATCAGCTTAAGAGGGGTGTCCGTTAGAAGAGAGCACACTGTATATGTATTTTTTTTTGTATGGATTTTAGTTTTATAAAGATTAAGATTTTATTTTTTTTTTTTTTTCTGTATTTAAAAACTTTATCAGCTGTGGGCTTAACTTTTCTAAAATATTTTATCAATTCTACTTTGTTTAAGATTTATAAAGGGAATGTAAATTTTTGTTATAAATCAAGAGAAAGTGCTTTAAAATAATGCATACAACATACATATTCATTCGATCAGTTAGGATTACGACCTAGCTTCCCAAACCAATTATGTTTTGTGTGATAATATTAACCGCACACAGCGAGACCTACAGTCGAAGTGACAAATTTTCGAAAATACTTTTCATGGCAATTTTATTTACACTCAGAGTTTTTGCTAGAAATCGTCTGAGAAGAAGTCGCCGAAGAAATATGAGATGATGTATTCTTGATATAGATCTGTCTGGTCTTTTTACAAGGATCATGACAAGGGGGTTAATCTTACGCTGTCACACCGGATAAGACAATAGGCCAAGTAAAATAGCCTGTGAATGACAAGCTACACGTTAACCTTACCTAACTTAAATTCGTTTTAAAAGGAGTTCCAGTTTCAGTTCACTTTATAACTGAATCGGCTACCGATTATCGATTTAAGGAAAAAGAATTACGTTTAAAAACTGATCGCATAGTTAAACAAATATAGTTTTATGGAAACTTTGAAATTCTTAATCCAACAAATTGTTATGCACCCACCTAGATTTGATAGTTTCTAATAGATACAAAATAGACGAACTTTATCCCGCCCAAAATTGATTTTTTATTGGCCAAAACAGGTCACATTATATATTTATTGTAATAGGCTGCATTAAGCGCTGACAATGTTGCAGTTGTTGTACTCGCTCCAAAACAAAAACTAACAGACTTACATGTTTATATATGTACATACATATGTAGTTATAAACTATAGAATTAGCCGACTTATAGATATTTCTTAAAGGGGGGGCATGGCCACCCTGCCCATTTTTGGTGAGTTTGTCGATATCGACTCTACGAATTTACCCACCAAACTGTATTCGTCGACTGTCACTATGTCCCTAAATATTTAATTTTAAATGTTTGCCACGCCTACTTTTTGCTATATCGAATATTTTTAAACCATCTAAACCTGATAAGTTTCGAACAAAAAAAGAAAAAGTATCACTTTAAGGGGGATGGTTGTCAGCCCTATTTTTTGTGGGATCATCGATATCGACTCTATGAACTTTTTGTTCGTCTACGATCAAAATGTATTAAATTATAATGATTTGCTACGCCCTCTTAACATTTAGAGATATGAAAAATAGAAGTTGTCCGATTCTCAGACCTACCCGATATGCACACAAAATTTCATAAAAATCCGTCGATCCATTTCGAAGGAGTTTAAGCACTAACACCGTGACATGAGAATTTTATATATTAGATAATCAACTTTCGAAAGTGATTTAATGTCCATTTTTAAAAACAAAACAATTTTATTCTTTTACAGCTCTGTTTAACATTATTTTAGCGAGGATTTTGAGATATAACAATAGAAAAAAATTATATGGAAAAACTCCTTACAATAACAAAAATAAAACAGTGGCCAAGAGTGAAGAAGCGTAAAAGAAAGTCAAACTTTTAATTACATTTTCTTCTAGTTTTAAAGCTTTGAGACCATTTATCGCCAACATGGAGAGGAGAAAAGAGAAAAAAGTTATAATTAAAATGTAATTTTCAATTATTACTGTTGTTGGACTCTTTTTGGATTTACTTGTCGCCAAATCGTTTTCATTTTTATAGCCGCGTTGCTGCTATTCCCACAGTCTAAGAATTTGCCACATTTTATAATTTCTTGCAATACAACCAAACACTCTAGACAACCAACTAAACAACCAACCAACCAACCAAGCAAGCAGGCAACTCATATAAATAAATAAATATTTCCGTCGTTTATATTTTTGCTTCTAATAAAATAAACAAATTAACACAAGTTTTCTTCTCTCTTTTGTTTTTTTCTCTTTTCTTTTGAATTAAATTGACCTCAAAGAAATTTTTGTGTGAAACTTTTGTAATGTTTGTGGTTGTGGTTGCGTTATAATTGTTGTATTGGGCGACGACACCAATGCTCGGAAACAGCAACAAATTGAGTATATAAGTTATTAACTGTCTTAACTATGATTACAATAATTTCCAACTGAAAACAACAACTAAAACAAGAATTATAATTTGTAATAAATTGTTTAATTATTAATCTATTAACGCCACAATTAAAAGAGTCGATAACAAAAATGTATTGGAAAATATGTCATCATCCAGAGTCAAAATATAATTTGAAAACTGATTGAATTAAACCAGAAAATATGAAAGAAAGGAAGATCTTGTTCAAATCCAGATGAATCGGCTTTGCAAGTTTTCACTAACAAGCTTCCAGCTTTAGCTAAAAGGAGAGGAATACACTGCTCCCAGTAGTACGTACATAAGTGCTGAAGAGTCATACTGAATGATTGACGAGGCATATGGTAATCACGGTCTATCAGAAGCAACATGCAGATGATGTAGATAAATTTAAAAACGCAGAATTTCAAAAAACTTTGATTGTAAGTAGATGACGCCGAGAGACAGAATCACACATGAAACCAGATCCATTCGGCATGAATATAATACTGTGCTTCTGGTAATATCAGCTGATTTCTGACAAAAACTCTGAATGTAATTGTATTATTGCCATGCAAAGTTTCAAAAAAAATACCATCATACCGAGTCTACTTTAAACTGTAGGTCAAGTCACTCATACATAAAATTAACATACTCAATATATGTGGAGTGGGAAGCTAAATTGGAATCCTGTCGAAGGGTTGCAATGACCACATTATATAAGTTCATATGTAGGTATTAACATTAATTTAATCCAAGCACTGATTGAGAATCGACCAGAATGGACCACAATACACGCTTATTGCAACACGAAAAACCGGTTAGGGGTACCATCAAGACATTAGACTGAAAGCTTCTATTCTAACCACTGTATTCACCCTATTTCACTACTTCCAACTACTATTTGTTTATAATCCATGATACACGCATTGTATGAGCAGTACTTTGATTCTTATGGGGAAGTTAAAAATTAGATGACTAATTGGTTGGATGTAATTGGCGAACAATTTTATTAACATTGAACTCTTAAATTGTCTGAAATATGGAAAAAATGCTTAGTCAGCAATGACTAACTCGTTAAAAAGTTCGTATGTTATTTTCACAAAAACCTGTTCACTTCATATCAGAACGTATAGTGAAATTCTAAAGTTTTTATAACTAAAGGGTGGGTCATTTAACAGTTTAAAGTTTAAACTACATTGAAATAAACTTATTTTTTTGTTGTAAAGTACAGTTCTTTCGGTTAGAAAAGGAATATTATTTCATTCATATGACTGCCGCGGCTGGTTTCGCAGTACCTCGTTCGATCGGACCAGTTTGCATACACTTTTTCGATCAATTGACATCACCATTTGGGTTAATTAAATGGCCATCAAACGTTTGATATTTTTGAGCTTAATATTTCATATAAAGTTTCAATTAATTATTGCGCAATAAATACGTAAATTGTTATAACATTGAGTAAAACTTTAAATACAGCACTGAAATAAGTACGTTCAGTGAACATATTACAATTTTCTAAACACATTCAATTGATATTTGACAACTTAAATGTCAACAACTACAAACAAAAAAAAAAAAAAAAACAAAATAAAAACAATGTTGTTAAAACAACCAGTTATTTTGTTTACCACTGTCAAATAAATATTGGATATATTATGTGTCTGAACACTTAAAATATTGTACTGAAATGAACGTAGTATGAGGTATGCTTATAGAGGCGGCTGATAATTTAACTTAACCTGACTTAACCTATTTGCTAAAATTAAAAGATATTTACGTCTGTTAAAATCCAAGCGTTTTGGCTAATAGAGAGGGGATAAACATACTTGGGTCTATTTTTACTAATTTAAGAAATTACTTACAATTTATTATTGCCAATTATTATTCAAAACTTCAGTCACACTTACCTAAAAATAAAAAGAAAAATTTGTTATTTTTAAGTAAATTATTGTATTAAATCGATAATATAACTATTTTATTAATTTATTATGTTTCATACATAAGGAGTGCGCACAAAAAAACTGGGCCTACTTTTAAGCTTATAACTTTTATCATAATTGGAAAAAATGAATACCGTTAGATTGTTTTTGTTAGTCGTCTGTTTCAAAATCCACGTGCTAAATTTCATTGCAATAGCAAAATTATTTTTTTGAAAATGGGCACCCAACAAGAAAGGCGTAAAAAGGCGTATTGGGTCGTTCCTCGCCAATGGCATCATGATTCTTGCCCTTCAAATACTCAATTTTCTCTGGTTTGTTGGGATAACACTTTTCTTTAACTGCAACCCACAGAAAATAATCCAACCATTAAAGCTAATTAAAGGGTCATCAAACTTTTGGGGGCAATAAATCGATTTTAGCATGAGATGTGTGGAAAGTTGTACCATCCTGTTCATATCAAACATCGTTCACTTTAATACCATGAAGAATGGGTACAAAAAAGCGGTTATCTTGGAGCGATAGGTTTCTTCATTGACCGCACGTACGTGAGTTTCCTAAGTTTCAAATATGGCAATTTTGAGCTTCATCTGAAAAGATAATTTTTTGGCAAAATCGATATCACGTTTGGTAGGTTGGAGTGGTAGCTTTGCATAGTATACATAGCGACCCGTTGTGACGCCAAAGGTGAACACAGTCTCTGTACTGACGAATTTCCTCCAAATCAGGGAAGATCAGGCCCAGAAAGAGGTGGAATCAGCGGCAACACTTCCTGACGATCCTGAATTATTCACAACGTTCAACAGAGATTTTATGGCAACCTGACGGTGAGGAAAAATCGAGAATTGGGTTGAAAGAAACACCGTTGACTAGCGCGGTAGATTGCCATTACTTCCGCCTGAAGCACGCTATAATAATCTGGCAGTCGAAGAGAAACGTCCAGATTCAGTTTCCCAAACGTTTCTCAAGCATATATCGATTCATTGCAAACGATGATTTAAATTTAAACCAATAAATAACTCACCCGATATAAGTGCTTCGACGTTAGGTATCGATAAAATTCAATTTTGTATTTTAAAGAAAACTATTCAACTCTAGTGTACATTGTTGAACAGTCAAACCCGGTTATAACGAACTCCGTGGGACCAGAAAAAATAGTTCGTTATAGGGAAAGTTCTTAATATAATGGGTGAAATCATAGAAGAAAATAGAAAATATAAAGAATTTTTTTCATTTATTAAAAACAAAAAGTATTTTTTTTTATTAAAAACCAAAAATTATGTGTTAATTCTTTTTATCTATCAGCTGATTAAAGATGCTGAATTATAATTTAATGCTGCCATATTAAAAAAAAGTAAAGACTATTGCCACAATTCAAAAATATTTCTGAGGGTTCGTTATAAAAAAGGTAAAATGTATGAAATTTAATTACTGGGGCCATTTAAAGTAGTTCCTTTTAACCAAGAATTCGTTATAAACGATTTCGTTATAAACGAGTTCGTAATAAACGAAGTTTTTTGTATGAAAACTGTTATTAAAACATTGGGACTTGAAAATACGTACGTAATAAACAAGAATTCGTTATAACCGAGTTAGTTATGAACGAGTTTGACTGTATATCAGTTTTAAGAATAAAAATATATATTTTTTATAAGTGTTAATAACTTTAAAAATTTTTTGTTATACTTTTTAAAAAGTCTTTTGTATTTTTCTTTATTACCTCTGTTAGTATACATTTCATGGGTGGGCTGAGAAGCATATACTGGCATATTATCCAATAAATAAGAATATTAAACAACATATCGTATTGTATTGTTACAATATATTTTCTTAAAATTTATAAGCTTAATTAAGTATAATACTGCTTCTACACAGCATGGCTAAGAACAATATTTTCAAACCGATGCTGCCAATATCTGTTCGAATAAATGCTATTACGATACATACATACGTACATATGTACGTATGTATATTGATTCATTGTTTTTCTTAAGTAAAACCCATAAATGAACAAAAATTGTTTTGAATATTTTACAGAAATGGAAGAGAAAATAGAAAAATAAAATAAAAAAAAAACAATAGGAATGTTTACTGCAGGTAAAAGTAACTAAAATAGATACAATAAGAGTTTTATTGCAACAAAAAAAAAATGTAGATACTAGGAATGCTTTATGCTATATTGGGGAAAATGGGCACCTTACTTAACATAACATAGTTGGTCAATCAATCTGGATTGCGACCTAGCTTCGAACGACATATTTGTGAGGAACTTTTTATGGTAATTTTCATTTATTCTTACACATTTTGCCAGAAATCTACTCAAAGCATGAAATATTTTTGGGTATCTTGTTTTGTTGGAGATGTCTAATGTAGCGATTGAACATAGGCTTCACGTCTAACAAGACAACATACTACCAAAGATCAGCAATCAATCGTTTTTCCGCTACTCATAAGCACTCATGCAATTTTGAGTAACAGAATTGAAATTCAACTACTCTGAATCATTCGTACTCGCTACAATATTGATTTATAAGTATAAGTAGCAATGAGTATGAGTACAATGTTGACTTCAAATTCACAACATTTAAAATATGTTTGATTCATACACCTACTCATTCTGTGAGTATAGTAGTGTTCGTACGTGAATCATACTTATTTTGTGCTTCGTGTAAATGTTAAGTAGAGACGAGTCGAAGTCAATAACATCATGCGTATTGTTGAGAATGTAGTTTCAACTTTGAGCATGAGTAGTATGAGTATCATACTGAAATAAGTATGAATGGGTATAAGTATCAGAAATTATAAGTATGATTTGAATCTACTCATCGTTTTGAATACTCGTTGCCGATCTCTGCTACATACATATATAATTGGCCATTACAATCCTTCATTCAGGATTACGACCACTTATGTTGTGTGCATTCATTTTAAACATGAGTGGCGAGACCTACAGTTTTTAAAGTCGACTCCGAACGACAGATTTTTGGAAACTTTTTCATGTCAATTTTTATTTACTCTCAGAATTTTTGCCAGAAATCTGCTGAGAGGAAGTTGCCGAAAAAATATTTTCATATTTTCGTTTCGATGTCCGACCTGGGATTTGAACTCGGACCTTTCGTCTAATAAGCCAACACACTACCTACCTCCTAGACTACGGCGTCTTACTTGCAGAATTCGAAGCTATCTCTTTTCCTTTCCTCCCAAAGTTCTTTTTAGGATAAAGTGAATGCTACATTCTCCTCAATATTTATACACCCCCCCCCACACACACACACCTACTCAATATGTTTGTTTTTTTTCACCTTTTGCAAGCAAACTTATTGACAGCAATAAATCTCCGTACATATTGCAAGGCTTGCCAACCAATCCTTAAAATATAAACAAAAAAAATATTTTTACAATTCCTATTTGGTGAAATCGTTTACAAAGATGACCAAACACCAGAACATGCTATTATGGTAGATAAAGTATATTGAACTTTGAAAAGGCAAAATCCTTAAAGTCCTTAAAATCCTTAAATCACCACAATATTTTTTTTAGATTCTGAAAAAATTTATTGAACTTAAATTGAAAATTATTTTCATTTTTTTAAGACGTCGACTTGGATTTGTTTGAATGGAAGCGCAATCAAGCAAAATTGTCGAATTTGGGTCAACATCAATGCAGATAAGACTCAATAGCATCTAATGCATCCATAAAAAAATCGCTATAGACTGAATGTTAGCTTCATCGCTCCATATTACATCTATTATTGAGGTTGCCGTGGTCTAGTAGGTAGTGTGTTGGCTTATTAGACGTAAAGCCAGGGTTCGAGTCCCATACAAAAAATATTTTTTCGGCGATTTCTCTTCTTGTTTCTCAAAAATCTGTCGTTCGAAGTCGGCTTTAAACTGTAGGCCCCGCCACTTCTATATAAAATTAACACACACAACATAAGTGGTGCGAGAAACTGCGGGCTTCTTGGGGATGACTGCTGTACACTGTCTAAGGTGAAGATATTGCACTGGCCATTTTATAGTCACCAGCAGCAACTCTTTTCCTTATCGTTCGCATCTTCAATCTTTCCACCTTTCCTAAACCTGAACAATGCACTGCGTGAGTAGGTGTCATCCCCTGAGTGCAGGTTTAATAATAAAAAACAAAAAAAAATTGTGACATTGGATTGCACTATTGCTTTCCGTAGAACATTCTTATTGATGAAGCTAGAAATGACGCATCATATTTCACTATATTTGTGGGTCTGTATCACGAACATTGTCTTTGATATTTTCAAGTTGTTCAGTTTACTGGAACAAACTTGACAGTTAAACTAGATCGAATGCATCTCATAATAGAGCCCATTTTCAAGTTTCTCAAAAAAAATCTGTCGTTCGGAGTCGACTATAAACTGTAGGTCACCCCACTTATGTATAAAATTAACACACACAACATAAGTAGCGGGAGAAACTGCGGGCTTCTTGGGGACGATTGCTGTAGACTGTCTAAGGTGAAAGTATAGCCCTGGCCATTTTATAGTCACCAGCAGCAACTCGTTTCCTTACTGTTCGCATCTTCCCTCTTTCCAAGGGCCCATCATATTATCTTTGAGGAAATTACTTCTTGAACAGGTTACTGTTGCACATCTAAAATTATTATACTTTTCCCTGGTTCAGATGGGGCTACCATTGTGGAATACTATGTTTGACCATGTGCTGAGACAATATAAGAAATTGAAACCATCATGAAATATCCAAGGCATCATCACCAATATTACGCCCCCAAAGCTTTTCCAAAACGTGCAATTGTATCACAAGCAGGCTGTTATGAAGAAGTAAAAAAAAACCCAGAATCTGTTCTTCTAAATGTATTTCGATGAAGCGCTGTAGACTAAGACTACACTTATTCATTATGGAAATAATGAGATAAAGGATTGAAACATATTCTTGGAAAGTAAGGGGCATTAGTGCATTCCAGAAACAAACACCTGTGTGTTAGACTGGGAATTTTAATAGTTGACAACGACCAGATACATTATTCATTAGCAACTAACACTTTGAGGATGGTTTTTATTTATGCAGTACATTGGAAAATAGGTTAAGGGAGGGGGAAAAGAGGGAGTAGTGTTTAAGGATGTTAGATTTAAATCTACCTATATTGCATGTAACAGTAAATATTTCTGTTGACAAAGTGTTTCACATACGTATAGTGCGGCTAAAGAACGAATTTTGTCTGTAATTCAATGTTCGATTCCTTGGTCGGTCAACCACAAGCGGATGTGATCTACAAAAAAGACGGGCGCTATGTAAGAATACACGGTTTTCGGATTTATTAGATTAGAACAGAATCCGTAGTTATAGCTGTGCAACAGTGAAGGACAAACCAATAGAATGGTATCCAACCAATTGGATACCCTTTCTCCATTAATGAGAATATTCGCCTGTTACTGTACATTGTCGAGAGTCCTCAGAATACATTTTAAGGCACCGGCTCATAAATGCCAGTTGTATTCTATTCTCGGTTAGATATAAGTTGTGTAAATGGTAAGGAGATCAGATACCTACATACCAGAGATCAGCAATGAATCGTTTTTCCGCTACTCATAAGCACTTATGTAATTTTGAGTATGAGTGAATCAACAGAATCGAAATTCAACTACTCTGATTCATTCGTACTTCCTACATATATATTGGTTTATAAGTATAAGTAGCAATGAGTACAACGTTGACATCAAACACACAACATTCGAAATATGTTTGATTCATAAATTTAGAAAAATACTTATAAGTGATTCGAGTGACTCGAATCTCAAAGAAGAATGGAAAGACAAAGACAACAAGCAAAGCATACACACAATCTTCTTGCGAGTATAGTAGTGTTCGTATGCGAATCATACTTATTTTGTGATTCGTGTAAATGTGTTAAGTAGAGACGAGTCGAAGTCAATAACATCATGTGTATTGTTAAGTATGAATACGACGAGTAGTTCCAACTTTAAGTATGAGTAGTATGAGTATGATATCAAAATAAGTATGAATGCGTATAAGTATCAGAAATTATAAGAATGATTTGAATCTACTCATCGTTTTCAATACTCGCTGCTGATCTCTGCTACATACATATATAATTGGCCATTACAATCCTTCAGTCAGAATTTCGACTACTTATGTTGTGTGCATTCATTTTATACATGAGTGGCGGGACCTACAGATTTTAAAGTCTACTCTGAACGACAAATTTTTTAGAAGCTTTTTCATGGCAATTTTTATTTACTCTCAGAGTTTTTGCCAGAAATCAGCTGAGAGGAAGTTGCCGAAAAAATATTTTTTTTTTTCATATTTTCGTTTTGATGTTTGACCTGGGATTTGAACTCGAATTTTTCGTCTAATAAGCCAACACACTATTTACCTCCTAGACTATGGCGATTGAGGAGATCAGATAGAGTCAAGTTTTTCGTGCACCGTTTGAGGGAAGGCAAAATGGTCGCATTATTAAGGCGCTTCTTTACGACATGAGTCCAGGGTTTAACGTGAGCATCGCCGAGATGGCTTGCCCCACGGTGCTCAAAGCACGGGTGGAAACAATGCGCCTACCAGCGCCCCCACGCTCAATGATGCAGCCCTACGCAATGCCTTGCAACATCACCATACGTGAGTACTAATTCGAAGCCTTGCATTTGGAGAAGACTTCCCTCTTGGTTAGGGGTGGGAGACTATCTAAACTCCACTTTTTACAATGGTTGAGAATGCAACGTCACATCGAGCTTGCACTCTCCACACGATGCAGGTTTAAACCACAGCCACCACGTTGGGGGCCTCACCATTGTTAGGCAGAGACGAATTTCTGGAGCTCCCGAAACCCTTGGTACCAGGATTAAGCCTCCGGTCAAGCTTCGAAGTACTTCTTTGCGACAATAATAGACGAACATGGAGCATCAATAGAAGACATCCCCAAAAACATGATGATAATATAACCAATGCAGAAAGGAAAGTTCGGCCGTCAACAGAAGTGCTTAGTTAGATGATAAGCGTTCTACAGGGACCTACACAATGAACTTTTACAAAAAAAAATTGAAAAAAGTACAGTTACGGAATTAGGTTTTTTGGACAAAATACCTTTTTAATCACTGCTTTCAGGATGGAACATGTGTTCACGGGTTTTCGACTTTATCTCGCTAAAGCTAAACTTCATCATTCATTCCATATGTATTTGCTGTTTAAAAGGTATTTCTTTCCCATACAATATAATTTTGTTAACACACTCCGCCTCCCCCTCCCCTATCTACGACTATGTGCAAATGTTTTCATTTTAATACTCTTAACGTATCTATCGATGGATTATAATGTATGACTATAATATACGGATTCACTATGACACAATTGAGATAATTTTGTATGGGAATTGTTGTTGTTGGTGTTGCTGTTATTGTTGTCATTTTATACAGCGATATGAAATAGTTTATGTTTATAAACTACAAGATTTATGATTGCAATTTGTTTAAAATGGAAGTTATTTTCAATGGTCGGAAACAAGTGATGAACTACTTGAGAGTGTTTACTAATGTTTGACTGTGATTGTGCGCGTGTATGTATATTTTTTGTTGTTTTAAATTCATTAAATTGACAAAAAAAAAAAAGAAAAGAAACATAATAGATATTAATACTACCCAATAAGCATTGGAAAGGTTTACACTTCGAAAACATTTCATCTGAAGTGATACCAGGGCTCAGAGATAGTGAAATTAATTTAGTCGCGTATTGCACCTTTCCTTTTATGAACTCTAATAAGCCATATACCCCCACAGATAACTGTATAACAGAATAAGGAAACATTTGATCATATCTTCTAGATTTTTAGACGACAGTTACTTTTCCTTAAAGGGGATGGTGGATTTGATGGGCAAAAAAAATATTCAGCAATCCTTGCGATTTGCCAAAACCGTCTTCAAAAAGACGAAAAATTTTGGAAATTAGTCGTATGGAGTGATGAATCCAAGTTTAATATCTTTCGAAACGATGGCAGACCCTGCGTAAAACGTCCAGCCAATACACAATTAGACCCAAAGTACACCAAAAAAACCAAATCCGTAAAGCATGAAGGTTCATCAGTAATGGTTGGGGTGTTTTACCTCATCGTAAAAATCGATGGGAAAAAGACTTGGGAAATATTAAAATATGCTACATAACAATCTGACTAAAGATTATGACGACGAATTGCCACTAACGTGGTTATTTCTGCATGATAACGAGCCGAAGCATACGTATCGGATAGTTAAAGCTTGATTTGCTGAGGAAAAGATCTCTTGATTGGCCAGCTCAAAGTCGCAATCTGAGTCCTATTAGAAATCTGTAAAGGATCGTTAAACAAGCAGTTGCAGCCAAAAAACCTAGAAGCAAAAAAGATTATCCTGGCAGGATGGAATAACATTAGTCCTGAGCAGTGTCGCAATTTTTACAAAAATGAAAAATGTGGTAAAGTGAGTTAATTATGTGTTCACAAGTATATACAAGAATGTATTTTGTATTCTTCGGACTAAAATCTGATGCTAGAATATACATAAGATCTCAATATATTGTTACGAAAGTGAATGTGGTGTTATTGAAATAATAAACAAGAGGCCGAAAAACAAAGTAATGGACTTGATCACATGATTAAACAGTAAACAAAAATATAGCAACAACATCAGCATAAAACAATATAAAACATAAAAGATGTAAACAGCCAACAACAAAGTACAGCGATCAGAGAAGTAAACACCCAACAACAAAGTGCGGCGAATAAGACACGCAAACAGCAAAAACGGAAATTAGTTGTTTAGTGTCTTAACCAAGTTTTGACAGCATTTAAGTTAGAGAACGTAGAATTTAAAAATGTAAGAAAATGGTGTGCTTCGAACTTTGTAGAATGGAGGCGTCTATTTGGTAACTCCTGCATGAGCGAGGACCCAGTAACAATCCTTATTTTACCTATCTAGCTGATTTATTTTTCCTAGCCAGTCCATTCTACTTTCGATTTAACCTTATAAGAGCTAAATGCTCAAATGGCGGCTTGACTCCCAGATAGTATTTCTGTGTCCTGTATTTTATTAAATTGAGTACATCTATCGATGGAATACATTTAAACTCGAATTATTTTATTCTAAGACTATATTATTTAACTCCATTTAATCGGATTTCAGATTTGTCGCGCCATAGGTGAATACTGTTGGTCTGACCGTCAATGAATGTAATTCCTGATTTGCATCCTTTCAAACCTTTTATATATCGTATAATATATTTCGTTTACTATAGGTTTTATTATCTGCTTTAGCAGTTAGGACTCATGAGAATTCGGAGTACTCGGGAGGTGAAAATGAGAAGATGTACCGATAAAAACTTCAAAAAATTCTGTAAAATAATTTTAGATATCAGAAAAGTAAAGTTATGGGAAATAGCTAAGATAGTTAAGATATCTAAACACGTCATGCGTCAATATTTGGACATGTGAAACCTTTACCCAAAGATATTGTCGAGCGTTTTCTCAATGAACCATAAAGAGTCGAAAATTCTTAGAAGAGTTTAACACTGTCTCAAAATAAAAATATTCCGAATTTATATCTCGATATCTGACAATGGCTTGAACATGACTTCATCATTTCACATCAGATTTAAATCAATGAATATGCATATAAATGAACTTCAGTTAGTGGACCGGCTGCAAGGCGTGCAAAGACGTAACAAGTGTGTTATTGAAGCGTTTTATTATTCTAACCTAATACTGGGTTCAGATATGCACCTTTATTGTGTAAATCGCTATAAATAGCATTATTGTTATTATTATTCCAACAAATTTCATACATGCTGCTCACTGGGAAAGCAAATCCGGTAAAAAGTATCAGCATCAAAATAAAAAAAATGAGTAATAAAAAACGAGTCATATTGAGAATGAATGGTACGAGTATGTATGGATCATAAATTACAATCGTAATTATTTTTATTGATTGATTCGTTAAAGTTTTGTTATTCTGATAAAATATTATTATTTTAATTTTATTTAGTTTACATTGTTGTTGTTGTGTGTTGTGTGTTGTTGTCGTTATTTTAATATTTATTGTTTATGAAATTAATTGAAACTGTGTGATTTTTATCACATTTTATTGAACCATAAATAAAAATGAACAACATTATTTTGTATTTGTATTGAAAATATTTGCCCAATGGGCAAAATATAAATCTTCTAGCAATGGATGACATTTAAAATTAAATATTAAATTCAAAAGCGTTATTAAATATATTCTATGTATGGTTTATTATTATATTAAATATTTAATAAATAAAAAAAATATCAAAAAAACGAATAAAAAGAACAATTGTTGGCCCATGGGGGGATCGAACCCGCGACCTTCGCGTTATTAGCACGACGCTCTAACCAACTGAGCTAATGGGCCAGTTGTAGCAATTTGACAAATGCAGTTTATAAAGAGTCTAGAGCACTTTTAATAAAACGTCTTAAATTTTCTTCTATAGACAATAATATTTTAAGGGTCAAGCTACTAAAATAGGTTTAAATATGAAAATAGCACGGAATTATTTACCTGTCGAGGTGAATGCCAAGGTATCTATTAAGCGATTATCTAGGCACTATTAATTTTTTTTAGTCGGACGGACTTGACGGTTTCTATTCGCAAAATCACATGAACAAGTTATTCTGTTTACCATAATTTTCTAAAGATGTAATCAATTCTTTAGCTGGAAGATGTACTGCTAATACCGGGATGATTCTTGGGATCCTAATGTGTATATATAATATGGCAAGTTCAAACATAAACTTAACTTTGAAAGTCACCGCCAGAATGATTCTCCCTTTAGCTTAACGCTCACTTCTACCATATTATCCACTTATAATAATGAAAAACAATTTATCTGTCCGTTAAAATCCTCCCTTTTGTTAACGGCAAGTTGTAATGATATGGCCCTTACAATATTAACCTATTAAGACCCCGCTTAAGGCGGGGGATACGTTCCAATAAGTTCCAGCGCTAAACGAAACAGCTTTAAACGAGGCAACTTAACACGTTTCATATGTATACACCTAGTAACGTTGATGACAACTAATAAATCAACTATGACGCAGAAAAGCTGCGTTTGTACTGTGATTGCGACTTCGGAAAATACAGTTGGAATCCTTTTTCTAGACAGACTAACAAAAGAGGGTTGAAAAAGATACATAGTATACACATTGTCGCTATATAGTGTACACCGCTTTTGGTTAAGTGCATTGGCGCGGGCCGTTTCATTTCCTACCGCGTAATACTGAAACATCGTTAAGCGAGTTCTTCTGTGTATTCATTTCATATTAGTTTTCTGCGTTAATAATTAAATTCTTAATTTATTTACATTCTGGCAACATCCACAGACGTATTTCTGTTGATTTGTTATTGTTATTATTTTCTGTATTTTGTGGACTTTCTTATCTCTAACTAATCTGCTGCTATTCCCTTTCCCATCCTTTTCCAAATAGTGGAATATTCTACTTAATATTCAAGACAAGTAAAAATACATTTTATTAAATAAAAAAACGGAAGACTTGGCCCATGGGGGGATCGAACCCGCGGCCTTCGCGTTATTAGCACGACGCTCTAACCAACTGAGCTAATGGGCCATATAAACACTGGTCCCAAGATTACCTTCATTCTTGATCATTTAAATAAATCGTTTCCAAAAACAAACTTAAACTTCTAATCTGATATCGGGCATTTCATGTTCGAACAGATTTATTAAATTAAATTTCTTTACGAGTTGAGCAAAAAATTACCAAAAATTTTAAGTCGAAGCCCTAAACAGCCAATAGTTTTCGTTTAATTTGGTTTACCATTTTATTATGGATAGACTTAGACCAAAACAACGCTTTCAAATTCGATAATGGGCTGTACCTATTGTACAAAGAATTTTAAACCGTTTAAGATATTGCTGAACATGATACGCACTACATCAAGTGATTTTACAATATTCGTATTGGTTAAGAAAAAATAAACACCGGTTAGCCAAACGTTCACGAAACGTGCATTCCTTCTTAGAATACGAAAAGCAATGAGACCGATTACCGAACCCTAATGTAATTTCGGTAAGCATTTACAAACGAACGTACTTTCCGTTACGATCCGTAAACGTTTGGTGAACTAGGACTTAGCATCAGTTTCAGGTGCATTTGATACCCATTCCCAAAAATAGAAAAATATGCTTACAATTTAAACCGGAGACACACACATATTCCATGACCCTGCAGATAGGACCCCTTTATCAGATATTAATTTGCGTATGTAGGTAACACAAAATAATATGAGTATGAAGGTCAATAACCACTTATTCAGGACCCGTGATGCTATAAGAATCATTTTAACCATCTGCATTTTGGGCTAAAATTGAGCATTGTTTCTTAGCCATTTAACAAACGGCGAAAAGCTCTTACAACGCTATCTCGAGTTTTAATAATATGCCTTCTGTAAACTTGCAAGCCATAACAAATGTACAGGATAAAACGAATGGTACATTATAAGACGACAATAACCTCTGCATTGTCAAGAGAAAGAGATTCAGAATAAGTAAGGCTCGCGTCAATGGCTCTGCGCTAACCAATTGAGGCAATGCATTTTCTACGTTCAAATCTCTTCTACTAATCGGGTCTGCTGCAGGTCTCGGAGAAGTTAACGATCTTACTCTCGTTAATGCTACAATAGCACTACTGACTATATCTATAAAGTCTGCTGCAGATCCATTGCGTTCATCAATTTTCATTCGCAGTGTTCCAAAAGTGACACCGCAATCCAAGAAAACTTCTTTACTATTTGCTCCCAGGTACTGTCAAACCCGGGAATACTGTATATAATTACGAGTACTGAATTTAAATCTGTTTGCCGATTAAAGCGTAAATAATTTTTTTATGGAATTAGACTTTGAAAACATATGAAATTTAAACTCCAATAAATAAATTATGAGAAAGAAAATATGCATATACATATGTAAGTCTGAGAAACACTCATTAATAAATCATTCACTTTACGAATGCCTTGCATCAGATTACCGTATTAACATATTAAATAATTATGATTTTGACAAATAAAAACAAATTATATTACAACACTTTTACATTTTATGTTTGTATTTACATATAAATGTATGTATGTGTACGTCTACAGGGTGGCTGATATGTATTGCAACCAACTTCAGCTTGTTACCATTTGTAAACCGCTCGTGTGACAGCTGACAGGTTTATTCCAGTGACAGTCACACTTTATTATTTACAAGCTTACAAAAGCATTTTCATCTATTTCATTCCAAAAAAAAAGTTATTCGTGATGGAATTCAAGCGTGATAGTGTGATTGCTTTATATTTGGCTGGAAAACCAGCTGGTGGCTATCGTTAGAGCCCTCCAGCATTTAAATGTGAATAAATATTTTGTTTCTCGTACCATTGCTCGTTACCGTGATACTGGCAGTGTTGCATCGCGTCGAAAAAGTGGACGAAAGAAAAAAACGGTACCAACACCAGAAATGATCCGAAAAGTGAAGGCCAGATTTGATTGAAAATTGCTCGTGAGCTGAACATATCACGAGAACGGATGCAACACATATTGGAAAATGAGCTTGGACTAAACCCATTGAAGTTCCAAAAAGTGCAAGAGCTTACCGATGGCCAAACAGAAAAGTTAGACTGGAAAGAGCCAAGGAGTTACTTCTCTTCCACGAAATTGGCCAGTTACCGAATTTGGTTTTCTCCGATCAGAAACAATTCGAAATTCAGCAGTTTGTGAACAAACAAAATGATCGGGTTTACTTGCCAAAGAGGTCAGCTGAAAATTAACACCTGCAATTGGCCACCAGAACTCAAGCGCCGCCGATGGTAATGGTGTGGGCTGCCGTAACGCCGATGGTCGCTCCCCGCTCGTATTCGTCGACCGTGTGGTCAAAATAAATGCCGAATATTATCGGGAAAATGTCTTAAATACAGTATAGAAGCCCTGAGCAGACTAACATTTCGGCCGCAGACCATGGACATTCCAACAGGACTCAGCACCACCGCACTCAGCACGCGTCAACAAAGAATGGCTTAAAAAGGAGGTTCCTCGCTTCATTTCTACCGCACAATGGCCACAAAAATCTCAATCCGTTGGACTTTTGCGCCTGGGGCAATTTGGAGAGTAAGGTTCTCACTAAAAAATACCAAAGTGTCGATCATCTCAAGACGGCGCTTCGCCGGGAATGGGCCAAAATACCGCAAAGCCACTTTCGTGCAGCCTGTGACGGCTTTGTCGGCCGTTTGAAGGCCATAATTCGTACCAAAGGTGACCAATTAAAAAATATAGTGCTTTAGTTTGTTGCATTATATATCAGCCACCCTGTATGTATGAATATATTTTGATAAACCACATAAAATATTTCATTTTATGTTAATTTCATTCAAAAGAAAATTAAAACAACAACACGAATAACAATAACAACGATTATAGATTTAAAATAATCGAAAACCACACTAACTAATATTATAAAAAAACAAGAGAAGAAAAAAAAGGTGAAAATAAAAAATTTAAATTTTTTTCTACAAAATCGGTTTATCTGGGTCGTGCTGTGGTTTTTAAATATTTTTTTTTTGTTTTTGAAACAAATAAAAGTGTTTTCACTATCAAGAGAACTATTGTTATCAGAAATAGCGGGGTTGTTAAACGCATAGACATGTGTTTCCGTGGTGTAGTGGTTATCACATCCGCCTAACACGCGGAAGGCCCCCGGTTCGATCCCGGGCGGAAACAGTTACTTTTTTTCTTTATTAATTCATATATTTTTTCTTTTTTTAATATAATTACACTTATTTATGTATGCAGTTATTTAAATATTTTATTACTGTTTAAAAATGTACAAAATGCAATTAAAACTCGATTTATTCAAATATTATGATATTTTTCTTATGACGCCAGTTTTTAAACCTTATACCGTGTTCAGACAGGCACTTTTATTGCGTAAATCGCAATAAACGGCATTATTGAGATCAATATTTCATATAAAATTTCAATTAATTATTGCTCAATATAATATTGAGAAATATTTTAAATACAACACTGACATAAGTAAGTTCAGTGACCATATTACAATCTTCCGAACACTTTCTATTGATATTTGACAACTCAAATGTAAACAACGACAGTGCCATAAGCAAAAGCTTTCTTTTCTGCAAGCTATCCAAAATAATCAAACTTTTCTTTCTCATCATTATGAGGAAAGCTACTTTGGAGTTACAAGTAGTCCCTATTAATCGCAACAACTCGGCGTTTCGGTTAATCATTAGCAATTCTTTTTCCAATGTTAAATTGTTTTCCATTTTTTTTCAAAAATTATTTTTTGGCACTACTTTTCGCGATTAAATTAAAAGCAATGTTGGTGAAGCAATCAGCTGTTTTGTTTACCAGCTGTCAAATAAATTTTCGTAAATTCTATGTCTGAACGCTAAAAATATTGTTCTCAATAAAACGAATATTGATTTAATGAAAGTACATGTCTGAACATTATATTACATTGCATGATTTCATAATGCTATGTTCAGACATGCACTTTTATTAAATCAATATTCGGTTTATTGAGAACAATATTTTTAGCGTTCAGACATATCATATACGAAAATTTATTTGACAGCTAGTAAACAAAACAGCTGATTGCTTATAATTTAATCGCGAAAATTAGTGCCTAAAATATTTTTTAGAAAAAATGGAAGACAATTTAACATTGGAAAAGATATTGCTAATGATTAACCAAAACGCCGAGCTGTTGCGGTTAATAGGGACTATTTGTGACTCCAAAGTTGCTTTCCTCAGAAGGATGAGAAATAAAATTTTATAATATTGGATAGCTAGCACAAAAGAAAGTTTTGGCTTATGACACTGTCGTTTTTTTTAGATTTGAATTGTCAAATATCAATAGATAGTGTTCGGAAAAATGTAATGTGCTCACTGAACGTACTTATGACAGTGTTGTATTTAAGGTTTTAATCAATATTATAACAATTTATGAATTTATTGATCAATAATTAATTGAAATTTTATATGAAATATTGAGATCAATAATGCCACTTATTGCGATTTTCTCAATATAAGTGCATGCTAGAATATAGTATAAGCATAGATATTCCTTGGAATATTTGTTGTATGTATTTGAAGTTTTGATAATAAATATTAAACGCTTTCAATTTCGATGCAGTTAGGAGATATATCATCTTAGGCCTACTTTTACGACAATTCTTTAAACAAGTTCCTTTAACTACACTAAGGGCTATTATTACAACTTGATGCAAAACACAAGCTGACAGAGCTATCATTCTGTAGTAGCATCAATAACTGGAACGATCACGGCTGCTAACATTGTTGGGGTTCTGATTGCGAGCTCGGAGAATTGGGCCTCAGTGGCGAATTATGTGGAGCACATTCTAACACTAAAGAAGAGTGATCTTGAGGTTGCGGAACATGTTAGCACGCCGGCATAGATAACTTTTCGAATTTATTTAATAAAATCTAAATATTTTACTTTACATCTGAAAGAAGATTAACCGGATAGGGTTACAAAATAGTCCCGTCATATTCGCTATAATTTCCTTAATTGTTTCGGTTTTTTGGTTTTTATTTTTAATGAAAGCAGAAGCAAGTTATAACATCTTATTTTTTTTGTTGCAAACTTTCTTATATTTTAACTGTCGCTAATTGTTTGCAATTTTCATACATTTTTAAATTTCTTTTTTCTTTATTTTATAACGGAGTCTGCACTCTATACTAAATTTTAAGTGATGGTCGAACTATACTGAAGTTTGTAACATTTGCTTTATTTGTTTACATATTCTTTTTTTTTTGTTTTGTTAATGAAGGTGAAATATGAAACGATGTTAAATTATTATTTTCATTAACTGTTCGGGTGCATTAAACAGATATTAGAGTAAATTAGTCGACTTCGCCTATTTATTATTACTCACGTACCATGTTTCTACTGCTTTCTTAGTAACGAAACTTTATGAAAAAAGTGCAAATTTTTCTTTTTTTTTTAATTTTCCCTTAAGTGTCGTGAACATTTTAGCATTTTACTCTGAGAAACACTTTTTTTCTTAATTTCAAGTGTCTGTTGAGGGAAGTATACCTACTACTATAGTATGTATTATTTGTATAATATAAAATGGGATACCATAATAGGAATAGAATACAGAAGAATCTGGGGCAGTTCCTTTCATGTCGCTTAAAAGAACTTGACTTACTCATGTTGGCACTACTTAACTCGGCTCGAATCTTAACGCCTACAAAATTCGACTGACTAAGGAACTGAAGTTAAACAACCATAGATAACGATGTGTGCTCTAAAGTAGTCGGCAACTGATATTAATTTTCATTGAAAAATCATGATGAGTTTCATTTCTAAATAAATAGTTACGTGAAAAAATAAAGTTCACGAGATGCAAGAGCCTTCAAAACATCGGGAAAAAACCATTGTATGGTGTGGATTTTGAGCTTGCGGAGTTCTTAGTTCATACATCTTTGAGAAAGACATTACCTAGGCAGTCACTGCCAACGACGTGCACTATAGGTGACTGATTAACAACTTCAACTGAATTGATTTAGATGTTGTGGGTACCATCAATTTGAGGACTTGGTCTGGCCATGTAAAGATGATGTGAACGGGATTTGATCCCTTTATGCATTTTATTGGGTAGTTTTCTTAATTCTCAGCTTTGTGGAGTAAGCCTCAAAAAAATAGCGGTGCTCAACTCCATGCCTACATACATTCAGTATTATTAACTTAGTTTCTCACACCACTCGTGTTGTATGCGTTAATTTTATACATGAGTGGTGGGATCTACAGTTTAAAGTCGACTCCGAACAATAGATTTTTAAGAAACTTTTCAAATCCCAGGTCAGACATCAAAACGAAAATATGAAAATATTTCTTCGGCGACTTCCTCTCAGCGGATTTCTGGCAAAAACTCTAAGAGCTAATAATATTGCCATGAGAAGCTTTTCAAATCTGTCGTTCGGAGTCGACTTTAAGCTGTAGGTCCCGCCACTCATATTTAAAATTAATGTACACAACATAAACGGTGTAAGAAGTTAGGTCGTAATGACTGACTGAAGGGTTGTAATGACCAATTGCGTATGTATGTATGAACGCAAAGGTATCTGACACTAGGGATTATTTCCCTTTTTAGTTTCATTGTTAGAAATTCCTTTTTTTACTGCAGTTGTTATTTGTTTTTTTCTATTTTTCTTTTCATAAAAGTTTAGTATTTTTAATTGTTAGCTAATGATAAAGTTTCTTGAAGAAAATCAAGAAACAGAAAAAAGAATTTAAGATAAAAATTTAAATTTTCATTATTTGATCAAGAAAAATCATAATTTTTAACACTTGCAATAATTGTTTAAAAATATTTAACGCAAACGGTCCCTAACAATCTAAACAAAACACATCCCAAAGGGAATAAGAATCCCAAGAGATTTCATGTATTTAAGGGGATAAAGTGATGTCCATGTACAGAGCCTTTCAAGTTTAAGTACGTCATAGGAATTATGAAATTTACTAAAATTAATTTAAATTTACTCGAGAACAGGATAAAAATTATTGGAATACAGTGTTGAACTGTTTGATCTACAAATACTTCACATTATTAGATATTGTTGGGTATTACAATATTTGGACAATTAGATAGGAGGCATAAAATATCAACCTTAAAATCTCACTTATCCTCCGTATTAGCAAACATTGAAGAACTTTAAAACCTTTCGTCCTTTGGACAGTTTGTATAGCATTAGCTATAGCGAACTTCAAATGCAATTTAATTTCGTTTTAATATCTGTGCTTCCTAATACTATGTTCAGACATGTACTTTTATTAAATCAATATTCGTTTTATTGAGAACAATATTTTTAACGTTCAGACATACAATATTCGAACGTTTATTTGACAGCTGGTAAACAAAACAGCTGATTGCTTCAACAACATTGTTTTTAATTTAAACGCAAAAGCTAGTTCCAAAAAGTTTCAAAAAAATTTAAAACAATTTAACTTTGGAATAGGTATTATTAATGATTAAACGAGACGCCGAGCTGTTGCGGTTAATAGGCACTACTTGTGACTCCAAAGTGGCTTTCCTCAGAAGGATGAGAAAGAAAAACTTGATAATATTAGATAGCTTGGAGAAAAGAAAGCTTTTGGTTATGGCACTGTCGTTGCTTACATTTGAATTGTCAAATATCAATAGAAAGTGTTCGGAAAAATGTAATATGCTCACTGAACGTACTTATGACAGTGTTGTATTTAAGGTTTTAATCCATATTATAACAATTTATGAATTTGTTGATCAATAATTAATTGAAATTTTATATGAAATATTGAGATCAATAATGCCGTTTATTGCGATTTACTCAATAGAGCTGCATGTCCTGAACTCATTATAAATATCACGCCAATGTATACAGGAACCTTTTTTAATTTTATTCTTATCAGCTATATGCTCTGGGTCTGTAGCAATGCCGTCATAGAATCGCTAGTACCTCGTTAATTGCTTTAATGAACTTATACAGCGCTTTGCAATTCTTTTCGAACAGTAGAATTACCTTTTTATCACTATATAGATTTGGCCAATCAAAACTCCGTTTTTATTTTGGTGTCCGTCAAATCTGCGACATTTGAGCGTAACATCTTTCGAAGTTAGCTCTCTAGATAAGTTCTGTAAATATCTTATGCTGTCACGAATTATATTAGAAATCGAAGATGTAGTATCTAAGTAAAGTTACTAACAGTTCAGTCAGTTTTGTGTGAAGACGCGGTGTGTTTAAAGAGAGTAATTGTGGTTTGAAGATCTACGTTACAAAGATCAGTCAAATAATTGCTTAGTGATTGTGTTGGTTTATGCAAAGGGTATAAACAGAGGAACAACAAAAAAAAAATGCAATTGTTGTTGTTTACATCAAGTTGTGATCATTGGCACACATAAATAGGAATTTTAATTAAATAATAAGGAATTTTAATTAAAACTAAACACAAAATTTATTTTTATTTTATTTGCAATCTATGAGCTCATATTTAAAACGTTTTTAAAAGCTAAAACCGAACGAACAAACTTGCTCAGAGCGGCCAATAGGTTCTATTATATAGTCCATACATAATTGAATTGATTTGCATATAAATTATGCTGTCTTCTGGTAGCCTTGATTTTTTGCACAAATTTGACGAATGGGTGTAAACTCTAAGTAAAAAATAGTTTTGACCGGATAAAAACTTTGATCTACCGATCAAGGCAGAAATTTCGAGTCAGCTGCAATCAAGGAAATGAGGTATATGGTATCAAGAAGAATCGAATGACGCCACTTCACACACAGTCTGACGGAATGGTAGATCGATTTAATCGAAACCTGAAGAAATACTTGCGAAAAGTAGCGAGCGAGCTACAGAATGATTGGGACGTAAGCATTATGCATTTTCTACTGGCGTACCGATCTGCGGTCTATGATTCGACATCTAGATCACCCGCCAGGTTATTTTTGGAAATGAGATAAAACTCTTTAGTGGCTTAGAGTTTGGTATTAAGCCCGCCATAGAAATGGATGCCAATTACGCTGAAAAATAGGAAAGTCTAAATGAGCTCCATGAATTTATGCGCACACATATAACAATGATTAGCGATAGAATGAAAGCCAGGTATGATCGTGCAGCAAATACGGAGGACGACTGGTTCTACTCTACAACCCAAAGCGAAATAAGGGATTATCTCCCAAGCTACAAACTAGATGGGATGGACCTTGGAAAATAATTTAAAGATTAAATAATGTCGTGTACAGGATACAGAAAGCTAACAACCTTCGAGCAGAAATGAAGGTCGTACACGTAGAGCGACTAGTGAAATGTGGGAGAAGAGATAATAATCCTATTCGGGAATTGGCAGTGTTATGAAATTGAAAAAATCTAGATATTGGTGTTTTGCTTTTACATCGTTTAACATTAATATTATAAACTAAAGGTATAAAAACAAAATAATGAACTTGTTTACAAATTATCGCACTGCTTAATATAACAACAAACAACAGCATACAAAATTGTAAACAAGTAAACAAAAATATACCAACAATGAAACAATAATAAAGGTAAACAACGATGTTTACATTTATAGAAAATTTTAGAAGGCGAAGTCATTAACATTCCGCGCTGATTACAAGATTAGAACCATAGTTGTGAATTTGTTCGTATTAATTTTCAGTTTCCCTTATGTTTATATGTATGTGTATGTATATTTTATATATAATTATGTATGTATGTCGATATATTTTGAATAATCTGAATGTGGTTAAAACTTCCTCCCCTGCATACATCAGGTAATCCAATATTACAATATTTTTTTGTTTTTTTCTGTTTGTGCAAATTAAGTATACTCGACCCATTCCTATTTGCTTTCAAATAAATCAGTTATTCATGGCCTTCTTTAGAATAAAAAAGCCAACTTATATATGAACAGCTAGTTCTCCAATATTGGCCAAATAAATTTTGTAAAAACAACATCAACAAAACAACAATATTTTAAAAGACAACATTTTTGCTAATTCCAATGTATCTACAGAAGCTTAAAAAGTGTACAAATATGTACTATTTGGGTGGGGGGGGGGGGGGGGGTAGTTCACAACACTAAGTTATATTGTCTTTTCAAATGGTCAACTCCATGTAACCAATACTTTATAAGTATGTATGTCGAATGGACTATAGCACACATGTGTGTATGTATGTATGCATATATCCTTCTCTCCATAAATATAAATATGCAGTGGATGGCATATATAGATTCCATGTGGAAGACTACATACATACATACGTACGTACATAGTATGGACATCTATTGGGATACCATAAATATAAATTCTGTAAACATTTATTTTAAGCAACAGCCAGTCCAGAGTAAGGCCAAAATCAAATTCTATTCGATTCTATTGGCAAATTTGCAAGTTTTTGTTCTATTTTAAGATCTCAACTCCTTATTTATTTCATTTTTTCTGTGTAATTGAACGTTATTCTTGATTTTATTTATGGGCATCTATTTTATTTTCATAAACCTTTTCGTTTCATTTCATTTCTTTACTTTTTTTCTCAGTTTTCTTTTCCAGTAAATAATGTTAAGCATTAAGTAGAGTGGTTGTTGAAATCATTTTAGGGCCACTTGGTATGACCCCAGTGAAATATTATCACTTTATGGAAAAATTTAAGTCAATACCACCAATATTGCGGTGATATTTTCGTTTATAATTAAACAGTGATTAAAATAATGTCCATGCAGTCAGGTAGATGCCGGTTTTCCAAGGATTTCGAATGGACGCACTTAGGCCCCATTGGGCTCATTGTGATACCACAGATATCATCAATTATACCCTAGTGCTGGAACCACTTAGAGCTTTTAATAAAACAACTCAAACTGCCGATGTCATGTTCGACACATCACGTAGATCAGCGATGTAGTAAGCAGTAAGTAAGGTGTCTCTTTCTCCCTTAATATAGTGCCAGGCATGTTCACAGTAGGTGAAGAACAGTCTCATCTTCCTCCTCATCTCAGCAGTTCCCAGAGAAATCATTTGCGAGGCGCCCCAGACCAATGCGCCTCGCGTAAGTACTCATAATGCGCCGTCACGACTCGGAAAACTACATTGATCATGCTTCTTTGGACTTTAAGCAGCCTAGTAGTGTGCCTTCCATCCAGCATTGGTCAGATTTTCCGCGCCGTTCTTCCCGTACCCAAACCCGTCTACACGCGATTGACAGAGTCTGTGACCGCATTGTCAGTCATAAGCTTACAAGTTCCCAAAGAGACTCCAATAGTTAAGAATTCGTTAGAGAGTAGGAGGGTCATGCAGTACCTCGCTAGTTTATCCGCTCTGAAGTTTCCCGGGATATCATTGAGTCCTAGAACCAAAATTATGTGGATATTATAAGTTTCCGCTACCCTGTTTATTGGAATTTATCACGTTGGAGTCCATTGTCCTTATATCCGCCTGGTTATCGTAGGTTGTGGTCTATGCAAAAAAACAATACTATTCCATAGAATATAATGCTGCAGATAACCTGACATATGGAGGATTTATAACTACGATTGTATGAGTAAAAGTCGGTCTAATGAGTATTCACGCTTCATTTAGAGTATGGCTGAAAAGAAGTGTTTGAACTCTTTCACTGTGGTGAAGACCTTTTAGTAACCGCTGTTCCATTTAGTTTCGAAAACTTTCGTGGAGAATTTATAATTGTACAGATTTTGTCGTTTTCACCCGAAAGTACAAGATTCCGAAAATGAACAGAACGGTTCTGAAACTCTCAAAGAAGACAAAATATTTGCATGTCATTCTGGACTCTAAACTGTCCTAGAAGAGGAACACGGAGGAAAGAACGAATAAAACGATAAATTCCTAGTATGTCTATAAAAGGACGTTTGGTAGTAGATGAGGCATGCAGTCTCGTTTCACCCATTGGATGCATACAGCGATTGTACGGAGGACATGGGGCATTGAAGGTAACAATTAAGCTAACTTTAATTCGTGCATGAAATAACCAATCCTATCTAGAGGGACAAACAAATGGTCTCACCCAAACTTTGTAGGTGATATAATGAATCCAGAAGTTGAATGACAGTTTTAGCACAGTGTGAATACATGAGGACCAAACCTTACTCTACTGCAAAGGAGGCAAAACGAATCCACCCCGCAATTCTGAAACCGCGTGGATGCATGTGGAACAACATTAGTGTTAAATTCTTCAGGAGTGCATTTTAGGCACTGTGTGCAGACTGCCGGAGATTAAGAATACCGTAAGGTAGAAGCAGGGGACATAATATTTACGTAACTTGTTTGGAGCAGACAAGCGCTGCTATAGATGTAATGTAGTCCAAAATATTAACATCCAATATCACTTTGATTCTAAAAAAAATCTGAAAATTAATATATTTTACGAGCTACTGTTAATGCACTGGTTGTAGTCTGTGAGAGGCCGAGCTCTTGTGGGCGAATTCCTCCGCACTCTCTAACTTTGGATGGTCGATTATTTACTGAACCAGTGGACTTGAACTTATTCATCAAATTGGAGCAGTCCTTTTAGTAGGATGATTTGGTGATCTTAAAATTTAAGAAGCTCGCTGTAGGTTGTTGAACAGATCACCTGCTTTGGTAAAACCATTTTGTTACTTGCATGTGCTATTGAGTGCTGTATCCGTCAGTGGTGATTTGCCAACTAAATAACACGCATATATAATTGCTTATTACGACTCTTTAGGATTATTATCTAGCTTCTCATACCGCTTATGTTGTGTGTGTGATTGGTGGGAGCTAATCTTCCGCACGACATATGTTTGAGAAACTTTTCATTGCAATTATATTTACTCTCAGAGTTTTTACAAGAAATCTGTTGTGAGAAAGTCGCCGCAGAGAGAAGATGTTTGACCTAAGGTTTGAACCGTGTCCTTTAGCTTAATAAGCAGCCTAAATAAATTACAACTAATTTAACAGACGTAGCTTCAATGAGATGACCGTTATCAACTTTCACAGTTCGAAAGTGTATTTCACAATAGTTTTTATAAATTTAACCAAGAATTGTATTACTTCGCTTCCTTAGATTGAAATTCCTGATGATAGAGTAATAGTATGTTCACGTATGCACTTTTATTGCGTAAATCACAATTAACGCCAATATTGATCTCAATATTTCAATCTCAATTAATTATTGCTCAATAATTGTTGTAATATTGAGTAAAACTTTAAATACAGCATTGTCATAAGTCTGTTTAGTGATCATATTATAAGTTACCGAACATAAAAAAAGAAAACAAAAAACCAGCTGTCAAATGAATATTGAGAAAGCTGAATATTGCGTATATTTATTATACCTGAACGCTTAAAATTTTGTTCTCAATTAACCGAATATTGACTCAATTAAATTGCATACATGAACATAGTATAAGACTGTGTGACTCAATGTATGAATGCACCAGAAAAATTTGGTGAATTTACAGAATAATAAGCCTGTACTTAGAAATATTTTCAAACAAAATTGATTTAAAAACTTGAGAAATCTTCTTAACTAAACAAAATTAATGTTGCGCTCATTTCTCCATAAATGATCACCTTTGAAATGCAATCAGCCTGATTGTTGTCGTTAAAAATAAAGTGAAAGAAAAAAACAAAAACAAAATTCAAAAGGTATGAGATGCCACAAAACCTGTGCACTTTTGTGGTAAAACATCATCATTCAGCACAAGTCACAGCGGTTACGTCCATATGCTGTTCTCCATACATTTTATGCCCATTTACAGTTGCCTAATTGAACTGCTTCATGGGAGTACAACAAGTGCATCCTTCAGAGCGGTTTTTGTAAAGAAGTGAATTGACGGGAAAATGAAATAAAAATGCAAACTGAACAATATATAGACACGAAGGCAATTCGTTGCTTAATTACGTTTATTGTTTTACTTTTTTTCTTCTTCTCCTTTTTTTTATTTTTGTTAAAAAAAGTGTCAAACTATGCGAAGTAATGACTCAGGATGGGAAGATAAGAATCGTTTTGATAATAAAAAATTAAATTATAATTCTTTCATTCGTAGTAACGTTTTATTATTTTCTTTAAAAAAAACGTCAAAATTTCGAGTTCAGTTTCTTGAATAACGCATCAGCAAGTCGACCATCGCCAGCAGCATAAATGCAACGCATTCACTGTCAAACAAACCGAAGATGTATCAAATGCAAGTTGCATCACAAAAGAATGCAAATTGTTGGTTTCATTTTAATTTTTCTTTCATTGTCTTTCATAATGTGACTCGAACATGAGTGGCAAGATGTGTCCGTTCATGCACAGTCAAAAAGAGGCATTCAAAATAAAGAATTGATTTTTTAATTACCAAACAACTGAATGGAAGTATTTAGAGCAGGACTTAATTAGTGGCAGCGGACATTATTTTACAGTGATGCACAAAATTATAACACATTATATATTGTTTACAAAAATAAAATTATGGGCGAAAATACAAGCCGCCGAAGATAGCAGGTAGTGTGTTGGATTATTAGACGTGAGATCACGGTTTGAACCGGAGGTCAGACATCTCCAACATAACGAAATATGAAAACGATTTCTTGGAAATACTTTGAGTAAAAAAAATTTCAAATTTCAAAAATTTTCTCAAAAATCTTTCGCTCGAAGTCGACTTTAAGTTATAGATCACGTACAAAATTTTTAGACTACATGGGTAATATGAGAATCTGGATTGTAATCTTGGCTAAATGGTTTTAATTGCCAAATTATGTGTCTAATTGCCTTAAATTTATGCTGGATGAGAATTATTTTATTTTTCTTTAGAAAATAGGTCTCATAGAGAATGGAATGGCTCCAACTATTGACAATTTTGACCTTTGGCAAATTTATTACAACGAAGGACCCTTAATTGAATTTAATGCTCTCCCAGCATTAAGGTCAAAACTCTTAAAATCTAGAGAAAGAACATTTTATTTATGCCCGATTAACACCAAGAATAAATACGGCCACTTTAGGTGAACTTCTTCTAATAGTTTCAAAATATTTTCAATTCTCTGTTGCGAATGATAGGACGCCGCAGGTCTCATATACAGAGGCTCTTTCCAAATTGACTTTTGGCAGTTGATAACGACCATCTGATTGAAGTTACATCTGTCAAATTAGCTGTCATTTCTACAGTCTGTTTTGTCGAATTACCATGGACGACCATAATTGAAACGGCGTTCGTACGCTCTGAAACTTTTAGCAACTGACCCTACTTTTCATTGAAAAATTATTTTCTACGTGGAGATCCATTTATGGATAAATGGGTGCGTGAACAATCAACATTGTCAAATCTAGGGCAACACCTACTCACTTGAGCATCTACAGCATTCATATCATTTCGAAAAAGCCACTGTATGATGTGAATTTTTGAGAACAGTGTTAGCCAGATCCTCTCAGTTAACGGCTAACACTTTAGATTAGTAATGAACAGCTCCTTTTGGCCCCTGAAATGGATGATATGGAAACGACATGTGTTTTTTTTCAGGGGATGGCCCCTACTCATGCAGTGCATTGTACAGGTTTTTAGGAAAGGTAGAAAGTGGGAAAATGGGAACGGCGCTACGAGAGTCTCAACTCATGCCACATTAGATATTCTACGCGAGCGACTAGAAGGAATCGTCACCTCACATGGAGCTGATGTGATGTGTGGAATTTTTTTAAACAGCACGTGTATGCGAATTAGTCACAAACCGCGCCATCATTCCAATTTTGAAGATTTTTGTGATTTGCCCAGAGAAGTGTTGGCGGACATTTGAACAATATTATCCAGCGTATATTTTTGGGAATTTGTTCCAAAATCTTGAATTTTTAAAGAGATGTCAAGACATGCTTTCCTGAAGAATGTTGTATGTTGTCGAACCATTGATCTCAGTTCAATGCAATCCTTCTTAGCATACTGGCAACTGGTGATATAAATCTAAGTCTGCTCCTTCGGGATCACTGCGGCGGAAGAAGAAGCTCTGTTGTAAAATAAGTCCCCCAAAAATGATCACTTCCTTTACTATGTTTCTGAAGCTGGACCAACAACCATGTCATAACAATCCTGATTGTATTAAATTTATGTCCAACCGTATAGCCAAACGAAACTATTCTAGTGGAAGATAGGATCCTGGTTAATTATCAGCTGGTCGCCGTAGTCTAGAAGGTAGTGTGTTGGTTTATTAGAGGTGAGGCCACGCTTCAGTCTCAAGATCAGACATCTTCCACAATATTCTCAACAATTTTCTAGCAAAAACTCTGAGAGTAAAGACAATTGCCATAAAAAGCTTCTCTAAAACCAGTCCTTCGGAGTCACCTTAAAACTGTAGTCCCCGCCACTCATGTATGGAATAAACGCGTACAATTTAAGTGGTTTGAGAAGCTAGGCCGTAATCCTGATTGAAAGGCTGTAATGACAAGTAAGATGACAATCGTTATATGAGTAGATTATATGTGGTACTCGGGAGCTTATTGATTAGTAGTCCTTGTGTTAGGATTTTAACCAGTCTTCAAACTAACTGTTTAATAACCAACCCAAGTTTTTGTTTGTTATTCGATAATTTAAAATATTTGCGTATTATGTCTGCACTCTGGTTTAAAACAAGGAGCTCTCTATCTTCTTAAGACCTGAACATAAACAAATGCGTTCATAGGTTTTTATCCACTTAAAAGCCTTAATAATCAGATCCAATGGCCTTAAAAGTATGGCAGCCTGCAAAGGAAAGGGCGAAGAACACGTCGAATATCGACATTTAAATCCAAATTTGCGAATTCCATAACACAGTAGGTGACCTGCATTATCAAGTTCTATTTTTGCTTGTTCAGGAAGTTCATGAGATTGTGTTTTTAGACATAGCAGATATCATTATGTAACAGCGCCTGGTAAAACCAGATATAACATATATAACGTTGTATTCAGTGTTGTCGTTTTGGTTATGTCAAGGTTATAGTCGCGCTCTCTTGTTTGTTTCTCAATCATATTTTTTTCTCCACTTCTTATATCCTCCTTGTCCTATCTCCTTCACTATCCTTTCTCTCTAACTCTCTCTCTCTCTTCTAGGAAACAATTAAAAATTAAATCGGAATTTATTTTTTTTATTTCTATTTTGTTTGATGATTTTTTTTATAAATGTTGATTATAAAATAGTTTTTTTATGTGGCAACGCTGGTTGTATTCTTCAAATAAAAGAAAAATTCAACGAAAATTGTTTTCCTTTAATTTTGAACAGTAAGAGAAAATCCTTAGAAACTTTCCTACAAAAATATTTTTCGAATTTAATCAATATTTTGTACATTCCCGTTGTGTGTTATATTCTACAATTTATTTCCAGGTGTTGCTACTTATTTATTCCGTACTGTATGTACATTGTTGGGTCAGACATTTATACATTGAATGTGATGTGTCAGTATTTGTACAGAAGTGTGACGCATCCTTTAATCCCTTAAGGTTATCAAAAACATTGATTGTAACAATTCAATTGAATTAATTGATACTTTGGCAGTTTGCTAGCTTGTAACTGAAATGACACTGTGACACATTCACACACACACATCAACATTTACATTCACATATAGTCATGCACTTATTGTATTAAAATAACGGTAATTGTATTGAAATGGCTTTTCTCTTTGCTTACAGTTATAATAGATGGTCGATTTTTTGTTTTTGTTTTTATTTACTGTACTGTGTGCAGTGTACTGGGTAATACAACGATTATATTTTGTGGCATACTTTTGTGCGCAACGTTATACCAGCCTTAAGTGATGCCATGCAATGCAATGGTCATTGTTCGTATTGTCTTTAGTCATTTCAATTCAATTTGTTTCGCTTTTTATTTAATTCATACTCTTCCGTTTCTTTGCTCTGGCAATGCGATTGCAATTGCGACAGTGACAGTCTGTTTTCGTTTAAACATATTCAGATGGGGTAACTTTACCCATTCCATTGTTACTTTTGTTGTTGTTGTTGTTGTTTGTTATTGTATTTAATTACATTTAATTTTCAGTGCAGTGGCTGGTAATTGAGTCCTTGCGTCGTAAGATTCGTAGCAGTGGGTCATTGTTTATCTCACCTTAAGTGCCAGTTTGGTTTTATTTTTTAATTTATACTCGAATATGTTCTCTTTCGCCAAAAAAAAGGCAGATTGAATTTTGTTTTTGTTGTTATTTTTGTTCGTATGTAAATTTGTATGCAATAGGATTTGTGTGGTTACGGGATTGAATTTGTTGCAGAAAAATACGGACTTGAAAATGACGTAAACTGCGCTGATAAATTATTTAAATAAGTCACTAAGAAGAGTTTTATTTGCTAATGAAATGCTTCTGGAATAAATTAGTTAAGTTAAGATCGTTTAAATTGCATACTCTTATAATTAATTAACTGATGTATGGGCATTTAGAGAAAATTAGTGGGTTACAGAAAAAATTAAATAGAGTCTTCGATTGAGTTAAGCACCCCGAATGTAATATATTCGCGCTTATTAATACTAAAACTTATGCAATCTTGATCTTTGCTTCAATACATGAATCCCGCTTTTAAACATTTCCCTCTCATAAGGCCCAAAAATTCTACTTCAGGGTTTGAATTTACTTTAAAAAAATTCGTTAATGTGCGTCCGCTTTGTAACAATTCTCTATCCGAAATTGGTACTGTTTATTTATGCATTCCTACGGTTAAATCTTTCTGGATTTCTTTTTATGGGGGTGTTTTGAAAATAGCAAATCTTGAAAATAGATCTTGATGTAGTTGCCGCAGTCTAGTAGGTAGTGTGTTGGCTTATTAGACGTACATCCCCGGTTCGTATTACAGGTCAGGTATCAAAACGAAATATAAAAAAAAAATTATTCTTCGTCTACTGCCTTTCAGCAGATTTCTGTCGTTCGGAGTCGACTTTAACTATAGGTCTCGCCACTCATGTATAAACTCAACGCATACAACATTAGTAGCGTGAGAAGCTAGGTCAAAATCCTGACTGAAGGATTGCAATGACCAATTATGCATGTATGTAAATCTTGATCCATTGGATGCCAATATTCCCTTTTAACACCATACGGCAGATTTATTTGAAAAAATATTTAGTAAATTGAACACTGCAATGCAGTTCTATAAAATGTTCCTTATGTTTTCATTCTCATTGAGGCACAGGCAGCACTCTGGCCCATCCAGAGGACATAACTAACTAAGGCAACGCAATTTCAGATAATTTATTCCTGATAGAAAACCAACCAATGTTTGCCTTTTGTAAGTTGTAAAGCTTCTGCTAATTTGGCCTGATGCAGGAATCGGAGAAATCAACGACCTGCCTCTCTGCATAGTTAGTGCAGCCATTGGGCCCTGACTATCCCTGTAAAACTTTCTGCGGATCCATCTACTTCAACAATATCTTCGCAGTGATCCCGAAGTGTCATGGGGAATCCAACAAATTATAAATTTGTTTAACTCACCGATGATCAAAGCCCTTTCCGACCAGCCGGCGTTCCATCGAAAACGAAGTCAGTGCTGTCAATAAAATAAATAGAATCAGATTGAAAGTCTTATGGCTGTTTGCTCTTAGGTGCAGGATTTTGATATAAGAATTGGTCCCTTATAAGCATTGTCATACAGGCAATTTTTAAAGTGCTTGTATCCGGGGGTCGGACATCAAAACGAAATTAATAAAAAAAAAAATAAAATAGTTCCTCGGCGATTGTCTCTCAGTAGATTTATGGCATAAACACTGAGAGTAAAATAAAATTGCCATGGAAAGTTGCTGAAAAATCTGACGTTCAGAGTCGACTTTAAACTGTAGGTTCCCCCACTTGTGTTTAAAATTAACGCACACAACATAACTGACCTAAGAAGCTAAATTGAAATCCTGACTGAAGGATTGTATAGGAGGGACTGACAGCTTTGTTGCGATCAAAGCTCACCTATCTACGTACATCAGCGAAATGTGATATCTGGTAAACGATGTCTCAGAGTTAAGCAATATATTCTCATCAACAGGTGTTTGCAATCAGCATTAGTTTCTCTCTTTGAGGCATAACTGGCTTCGAAAAGATCTGAAAATCAGGCTGAAACGGTTGATTTGATATCAAATAGTTTCGTAAGGGAGCCGAGAAAGGTGGAGTCAAATGCTCGAAATCGCCATTCATGTGTAAAATTAACACACAGCATGAGTGGAATGAGAAGCTATCGAGATTACGGTAGGCTGAACGGTTGTAATGTAAATGCAGAACAGACTATCTTCGAATGTGCACGCTGACAGAGCTATCGCTCTGCACTGATGTCCATGATCTGAATGATGATCGGGTGATGATTGCGAGCAGAGAGAATTGGGCCTCAGTGGCGAATTACGTGGAGCGCATTCTAAGACTGAAAAAGAAAAGATCTGGAGGCTGCAGAACATGTAGGTACGCCGGCATAAATGACACTAGCTCAATTGTCCAACGAAGTCTCAGGCGGGACCCTGGATGAAAGGAATAGTGGAGACACTTAGAAGTCTCCTCAATCTTCAATACGCAATCCGGACACGAATGTGAGCATGAAGACGGCCAAAGGGCCAAAAGGACCCACTCCGAAGTAATACCACCGTAGTTCACGGTACGAGGGGATTTATTGGATGAGTGGACACGGAGGACGTGACGACTTCCTCTATGGTGCAGCTAGGTACATTTGCCCCTCCTCGGTGTAAAAAAAAAGAAAAAAAAAGGGTTGTAATGGCCAGTAGGTGCCCCGAAAACTTTCTCAAATATCTATCTCTCGGAGTTGGCTTTACACTCGTGTATAAAATTAACATACACAACATAAAAATATGCACAACATAAGTACGGATAGCCTAAACGGTTGTGTATATGCTCGTAATTCAGGGAAAGTTTAATGCAAATAGAAATCACAATTGGCGAATTTCTCTTGAAAAGAACACGGATGGATCAACAAACAAGAACAAGAAAATTTGCTTACCGGTAACTCAAGAACTCACAAAAAAATATTGCCTAGCAATTACGCAAAATCTGATATTGACCATGATGGCAGTTTTAGGTCGGTCACAGTTCAACATAGAAACTGATAAGCGGTTGAACTGTATTGGCAATGTGTTGAAAAGGCCTTCATTCAATAAAATGTTGCTTAACATTCAAAATCAAATATTTTTCTTAACAAATTCCATGTTGACTGCTTAACGTAATAAGTATGCAATTGATTCAAGTGGATAGAATTTTAATCTGCAATACTTATTTCAATTTGTCATCGTTTTAAATTAATTTGCAATAGAAGCGTTGCATTAGCTCTGAGGACATTGAATCGTATGATGTAATGACAAATTTTCTAAAACAATTTTCAATTGTTACTGCTGCTTAATTCTTAACTAATATGGCTGCATTAAAATGAAATTAATTAAAAAAGATTAAACAAATATACGAGGCATAATGACACCCACAGTTATTTTGTATTTGCAATTGGGAATAATTACAAAATTTAGTTGTTATTAAATCCATACATGGACTAAACATTTAAATAAATTCTATGCAAATGCAAAACAATTTTGAAAAACAAGGTGCAAACTGAATGTACAATACATAACAACTTAATTTTTTAGTGTAAATGAACACGAAAATTAAATAAATACTGTAGCCTGTAGCTATGACGACAGTCGGTCAACAACGGCTGCATAATGTTTTTTTTCGAAATTGATTTATTTATAATCGTATACCCTCTTCTTTTAGGAAAATGAACTTTCAGGATCAATATCATAAATCAGTCATTTTATCCACTTAAATTTATCCACTTAAATTGACAACAATCCTCAACGAATTTAGTTACACCGTCCGTGTACGGCAAGGATACAACTTCACAATTTTTAAACTTTTTAGCTTCACAAAATTTTATCGTTCGGAATCGCCCTTAAACTGTATATCCCCCGCCACTCATGTATAAAATCAAAGCACACGATATAAGTGGTTTGAGAAGCTAGGTCGTAATCATGGCCAAAGGGTTGTAATGAAGAATTATGTTATGCATGTATGATGTGAATCACTTATTCAAAGGAAGTCGCCGTAGTCTGGTAGGTAGTGTGCTGGGTTAATAGGAGTGAGGCCACTCTTCAAACCCCAGGTCAGACGGCACCTCCAACAAAACGAAATATGAGAAAACATTTTTTCGACGGCTTTCGTTTCTGAGTGTAGTGTGTATTACACATAGTAGAAATATTCTGAACATTCTCAATCGTTTTCGCTTGCTTCTATAACACTGAGATTTGTTAAGTATATGCTATAGGTGTGTACAAGATATTCTGCTAGCTCACCCTTCATCGAATGCAATACTATAGTGTACTCTTTAATGTTGCTCTTGATTTTACGAGTGCACTGAAATGTGAATTTCTCATTTATTCAATGCATACAACAGCACTTGTTTTCTGTTGTAAGAGCATATTTTACTACTGATGCTACATTTTCAGTATTGCCATATGAATATCAGTAGTGTATAAAAAGGTTTAAAAAAGTTACTGGCAATGCTGGCGTCGACGAAGATGTTCGGTTGCCGAGGGCAAAATAAGAAATGCATGTTGTGACTCTATGAAGAGTACAATATTTTTGTTGCACTCTTCACACAACTCTCTTTTATAATTTTGTACAATGGTTTACGAGTGCAGTTGTTTTTTTGTACTCTATCTTTGCTTCACACTTATTTTTATTTGCAGCTACAATCAATATTCGGTCTTGAGAAAAATGCAATTTTATATGTCTTGTGCACACCTTTACCATATACCAAGGAATAGCTGGACATGATTTAAATTTTACTGAATTAAAATTTTTATTTGTTTATGAATTTCGAGTAATATTTAAAAAGCCTTTAAAATTTAAACCAAATAATGGTTTATTAACTATCATTGCTTTGTGTAGGGTGTCGACAAAATTAATTTCAAACAAATGCTTAAACACCGCATTGACACTGAAATACAAATGCAGTCCGCCACGTAAACAAGTAAAAAAAAAGAAGAAAAATTGAACAAACAAAAACAAAAAAACAAATAAAAAATGTGTAAATAATAATGACAATAACAACAAAAACAATAATAATAATAATAATAGAGTGTATAAATAAATTAAGCAAACATAACACAGATACATGATAAATTAATTATGCAAATATGTATGCAAGTATGTATGTATGCACACAATTACCGTCACAAACATTGTAACAGAGATAAATACATAAATGTATACGTATGTATCTATGTATGCGTATACAGGTCATAATTGAATTCATCGTTCATTGATCGCAATGAAAATTTATGGAAATTCAAATGTAATCAAGTCATGATTTTAATGAAATTTTCATAAAAAATAAAAATAAATCCATTAATTTTAAAAAAATTAAGCTTCACTCATTTCAGTAAACGGTGTTTGCGTTTGTATATTGTATAATTATCATACATATACAGTGAGCGTCAAAAGTAAATTTACATTAACAAATTTATATTCATAAATTACCGTTATTTTTATTTACAAAATAAATTTTAAAATTGAAACAAAAAAAAAAAAAAAAAAATTAATAAAAAATTTCGAAATATTACCAAATTTTTTCGGGTACTCTCCTTAGTGGTAAAAGTTGATTTTGCTAATTGTTAGAACTGTATCCTTAGTGTAGGGGAGCGAGTATGTAACTGCAAGGCAACGCCACTGTTGGGTTTTGACTTGGTAAAGCCCAGTGCTATCCTTGACAAGCAGCTCACAACCTCCGTATTTTAGATCAAGCACTCCCCGGGTACTGGTCAGAGATCAATGAACAATGAATCGTTTTTTCCCTCATGCAATTTTAAATATGAATGAATCAACAGAATTGAAATTCAACTACTCTGATTCATTCGTACTCACTACAAAGATGATTTATAAGTATAAGTAGCAATGAGTAGTATAACGTTGACATCAAACTCCCAACATTCGAAATATGTTTGATTCATACGCCTACTCATTCCGATTCATAAATTTAGAAAAATACTTATAATACTTTAAAGTGATTCGAGTGATTCGAATCATTCATTAAAATTTACAGCCTTTGTTGCCGTTGCATAGACAAACAAAGAAAAAAGGAAAGACAACAAGCAAAACTTACACACAATTTTCTTGTGAGTATTGCAGTGCTCGTACGCGAATCATAAATATTTTGTGCTACGTGTAAATGTTAAGTAGAGACGAGTCGAACTCAATAATATCATGCGTATTATTAAGTATGAATACGACGTATAGTTTCAACTTTGAGTATGAATAGTATGAGTATGATATCAAAATAAATATGAAAGCGAATAAGTATTTAAATACTCGTTGCTGATCTCTGGTACAGGTACCTAATATAATGTGAGACGCAATGCTAACGATTTAGTACGATCTTGACATGTATGGAAAATCGATTGAGCTGACGATTGGTGCATTCTGTTACCTAAGTACACTGAGTGAAAACCGATCGAAATGGCTTTCAGGCGCATCCGTTCTGTTAAAACCTTGTCAGGGCTTTAGCTGCATTCGATTATTGTCGCCATTTAGTTGGCGATGCAAGTTTAGTTGAGATGACTCCTAATTAACGACCAACCAGACTCTAAACGCAAACTCTCATAAGAATTTGCGTCAATCCTCGCGAGGACCTTACTGATTACCATAGGTATCTGCGGGGACTCTGAGAGACAACTGTATAGTCGATATGAGATAGCGGCTTGAAGATGGAATCCAAGTAAAAAGAAGTGAATAAACGAATCTTAGAAGTAGAAGAGATGAGGCTGGATGAGATAGTCTTTATGAGCAGCCCAAGAATCACACGATCACCAGCGAAAAAATCATAGGCAACGGAGAACTTCCAGAATAAATCTGCGAGGAGCACGGAGAGTAAGAAGAGTGACACGACACCAGAATCAGTGCATCGTACGTAACGCGACCAGTGCATAGTGGAACAGAGGGAACACTCTTGGGGCACAGTTCCCCTAGACAGCAGTTTATATGCAAAATGAGAAACTCAGAGGAGGAGAACCTTACTAAGTACCAAAGTGTTATCCACAAGATTAGAGTGATAATGACGAAGACAAGCAACATTAGCATGGAAGTCCAGAGTGGATTATCCGAATTAGAGGAGCTCATTGGCATAATGAGGACTGCAGAAAAGGAAAATGAAGCGAGTAAGGCCCATGAGAGCGCCAGAAATAACAGGAAGGACTGTAATGTCTCCACACCTGTACAGTCCCTCAACAAGAGAAATGCCTCCAGCCAGAGAAAAACCGACAGACAAGACACAGCTCAAGGAACCATTAGTGGATGGAGAATGGAAAACAGTAAAGAGCAAGAAGCTGTAATCATTCATCCAACTGAGGGGCGCAGTTATGCTGATGTCCTGAGAAACATACGGAGTAAAATAAAATATAAGTTTCTTTTGACGCTCACTGTATATATATACATATGTACTTAAGTATAGTATGTATATTATATCAGCATAAATCTACTTCCATATATTCAATAGAAAGTGTCCATCCATTTAAATAAAAACGGTTAATCAATCTATTGAATTCAACTTGAACAATAAAATCCAGCCACTCTTAAATGAGTCACAATATTGTGTAAAACAAAAAAGAAAAAATAAAAAAATAATAAATTATTAATACTATTAATTAATGAAAATGTAACAATATTTTAACACATAATTTATTTACTTTTTTTGTTATTAAATTCCTTTAATAATCGCTTTTCCTATACACTGGCACTGGCAACTTTTTTATGCTCAAATAACAAAGAAAGTTTCGCATTCATTTTAAGTCGGTTTTTCATTATGCTTAAAAACAACAACAACAATAAAAAATAATTTATTTAAAAAAAAAAATTAATAATAATAATAATGAATTAAGATAATAAAAAATAAATACAATAACTACACTATGCTCAGATTTATCAGTAGTAAACGGAACCAATGCTAGGATACAGTTGGCAATAAAAGCAAAAAATAAAATGAATGTGAAATTTATCTTTGCCCTATCGGGACTAACTTTGGCACATGGCATGTAATGTGTTTGTAAATTGTAAAGGGTGGGGGATTTTGCGCAAACCTATACCGATGGATCCGAATTAAAAGGAGCCGTTGAAATTGGCATCTTTCGAAATCAATCGGAATAATGAACTCCAAGACGGTGTAATACTGTCGCGGATGTCTCAACGACATGGCAGACAGATAGGATGTTTGTAACACATAGGTACCGGAACGTAGAGATGTTCCCGACAACTGCAGAGCGGATGATTTGTCCAGAAGGGGCATGACCACCGAACTCTATGATCAATTCTCTACATTGAGGATCCCTTTGGGTATCTGCAGACTTATAATTGACATTGCAATCGTGGATCTTCGGTAGGCAACTTCGGAATAGGGTAGAACCGCACAAAAAATCTGGCCAAGGCTGGATAGGCAGCGCACGACGACTCTGATTAAACTCCCAAGAAGCAGTTTCAGCGCTGTTATCGGGCTTATTACGGGGCATTGTGTTATAGAAACGCATGCGAGGCGTATTGGTCTCGGACACCTCACGAATCATTTCTGCAGAAACTGTGGATGTGAGGAAGAGGATGAAACTATTCTTCACCTATTGTACACATGCCCGGCACTTGGTCAGAGGAGAAAGAGGCACCTGGCTGTCTACTGCATGGAGGATTTCGATGAACTGCCATGCGTGGATATTGGGAGTCTGAGTCGCTTCAAGCTCCGAGCGGTTCCTGGAATAGGGCGGAATGTGAAACTGTATTATCACAATGGGCCCTGTGTGCGCTATAAGTGCGTTCGGGTGGATAATTTAAAAGTTTAAATTTTAAAATGCAAATAGTCCATCAGTGTCAAATCGTAATTTCTTGGCGGCCAATTGGAATAAACATTTCGGCTAATTAAACGGTCATCAAACTTTGAACAATAAATCGATTATTTCCTGAAATGTGTGGGACGTTGAACCATCCCGTTAAAACAAAACATCATTCACGACAACGCCATGAAGAGCGGCTATCATTGGTGCGATAGGTGCCTCTATTAACTGTAATGGTTGATCTGTCCTCAATTTCAAAGAAACATGGGCCAATGAAGTATTCGCTCCAAAAGCTACATCAAACAGTCACCTCCTCCAAAATCCCAATTGTATTAAGTAAAGTAAAAGAAGGCTCAATCTGATGGACAGCAGGAAGCTACGTGCAAAAATTGCCAGACACTGTACGACACATATGAAAAAGGAAGCGGTAATGGTATTGGAAAAGATAATGTTTAAGGAAGTATCTGCACAGATTTGGACATAATACTTTCCCTATATGCCCAAACAGTGTAGATGAAGAGGAAGATGCAGAGCATTTTCTAACATGCTGCTTCAGATTTAGATTGCCAATGCCCGGAGCAACAAGATTGGGACCAAACGGTCTCTTGGACGAGCTGTTAAATTCTAAGACTCTTTGGAAGCAATACAGCCAGAAAATGGTCGAAGTAATAATGGAATTCCGAAGGTTGGGCGAATGACGGCAAAATTTTAGATAACGTGATGAAGCCTTCGTACTAGCCCTCCGCGAAGTAATACCTAACGTTAGTCTCACGAGAAGAGAGTGGTTGAAGTGTGTAGGTGGTGGGATGATGGATTTCTCTAGGGAATGGTTGACATGACATTGACAGAATTAATTGTCGTACCAAAATGGGCCTAAATGCTAAGCAGAACCTGATCCATGCGCATGCTTCTGTTGGAATCGGATTAATTTTGCACTCAGGATGCATTTCTCTAGGGAATGTTTGACATCTGAACAGAATTAATTCTCGTACTAAAATGGTCCTAAATGCTGGCCTAAGTAGAACCTGATCCTACGAGGGGATCTGTTAACGGGTCCTTCAGTACCCCACTTGGAAGCATAAGGCTTCCACAAAGCATTTCTGTCTTATTTGCCTTTCTTTAATATATTTTTTGGTTGTTCCAGCTAAGCAGGTGATTAGCATGCTGTAGCTTGACCGAGGATATTTTGACTGCCATCTACCATCGCCTAGAAACAACGCCTTGAAAAAGTCATGAAAAAGTTTCGGAATCTACTTTGAACTGTATGTTCCGCCACTAATGTATAAAATTAACACACACAACATGAGTGGTGTGAGAAGCTAGGCCGTAATTCTGACTGAAGGAAGGGTTGTAATGACTCAATATGTATGTATGAATGTATGATTGATATTTTTATTTTTTGTAAGCATTTTCTTTTGATATTACAATTGTAATCGGCTCTAACACGTTCATTGCTTTTCTATTCCCTTCATTTTCGTTCTGAATTTCTTCAGAATTTCATCGTTGAATGAATTGAAATTTTCCAAATCCAATAAATTTCGTTGCCGTTTTTTCTGTTTGGCCTTCACTGTAAATAATATTAATTTTATTAATTTTTATGTGCATTTACCCCTATTTTGGAATCAGTCATGCCAGACAACAATAATTTTATATCGCAAAAGTATTGTTGTTGCTGCAACTGCTACTGCTAATGCAGTTTTTTTTTTGTTTTTCAAATGTCACGAACTCAACTTGATTGTTGGCAGTGATGAATGAAAAACACAATTTTTTTTTTATTGTGTGTACAATTGTCGTTGCGAAAAAGTTTCAATAATATTTTCTTTATTTCTTTCTTAAATTTTATCAATTTTTATTTTGTCATACAGTAAATAATTGAAACAAATTTAATTTGTGGTGTTTACGTATAGGAAAGCCGTGTTTATTTTACATTTTTTTTTTTTTTTTTGAAATGATTCACACCCAAGTAAATGAAGTAACCGCCGAAAGGCGGAAGTAAAATAAATACATTCTTGACGTGTGTACATATGTACACACATGTTGTAATTTGTAAATACATTCGATAGCTTTTCTCTAATAAGAATTTCTTTTTTTTTAAATTTCTTAAAATGTAATATTAAAAAAATTTTTTTGATCTTGACATAATTAGACTTTAATTAATTTCGAATTGTTGAATGAATGAATTATTGTTAATTATTACTTTTATAAATATTATTTACCTTATTGTACTAAGAAAGAACGTGACTCTGAGCCGATTTATTGAATCTCTTCAATTTAGCGCAATGAAAGCGCCTTCTTTCTATTCACAATTAATTATTAATTATGGAAACCATTATATTGTTTCCAATAATTAAATTATAATTTAAATGATTTTATTTGTTATTTTTGAAAAGCGGGTTTTAATTTCAATAACATGTTGATTTAAATGTGGCTGTTTCACACACCTGTATCAAGTGAAATTCAATTCAATTCTGAATTAAGGTACCCACTCTACAGCAGCAGTACAGGATGTAATTAACTCAACAAACGTTGTCTTAATTAAAAACTTTAATTTTGGCTGTCACATTACATGTGTATATTACATGTATTCATTACATGTGTAGTTAATTGCTTACATTTTTACATTACATTTTTACATTACATGTACACATTATATGTGTATATTACTTGTATTCATTACATGTGTACGTAACCTGCATATATTACATGTGTAATTAATTGTTTACATTATATGTGTAAATTACATTTTTACACTACATGAATACATGTGGCCCTTTACATGTATACATTATATGTATTTATTACCTGTGTACATAACATGCATATATTACATGTGTAATTAATTGTTTACATTTTTACATTACATGTACACATTACATGTGTATATTACTTGTGTGTATAACCTGCATATATTTCATGTGTACTTAATTGTTTACATTATTTGTGTAAATTACATTTTTAAACTACATGAATACATGTGACCATTACATGTATACATTATATGCATATATTACACGTGTACATTACATGGTACATAACATGCATATATTACATGTGTAATTGCTTGTTTACATTATATGTGTACATTCCATGCGTATATTATATCTGTACATTACATGTATACATTACATGCTTACGTTACAAGTGTACATTACACCTGTTCATTACATACATACATACTTTGTCATTACCACCCTTCAGTTAGGATTACGTCCTAGCTTCTCTTACAACTTATGCTGTGTGTGTTAATTTTATACATGAGTGACTGGACACACAGTTGAAAGCCGATTCTGAAAATCTGGCAGATTTATGACAAACTTTTTACAACAATTATATTTACTATCAGAGTCCTTGCCAGAAATCTGCTAAAAGGAAGTTACGGAAGAAATCTTTTATCAAAAATTTTTGTTTTGTTGAAGGTGCCGTCTGACCTGGGATTTGAAACGTGGCCTAATAAGTCAACATACTACCAACTAGACTACGGCTATATTAAATGTGTAAATTATATGTTTACATTACATGTTTACAATACATGTGTTCATTACATGTGTAATTTGCATGTGAAATTTACATGTGTACTTGACATAATGTAATGTACACATGTAAAGTACATGTATATTACATGTATACACTAAATGTCCATATTACATGTGTTCATTACATGAGTACATTACATGCTTACATTACATGTTTACATTACATGTTTACATTACATGTTTACATTACAAGTGTAAATTACATGTTTACATTACATTATAGTACAAGTGCATATCACATGTGAAGTATCAATATTTTCACTCCAAATACGTAAATATTTCGTGTTATTATTATTGAATTTATTGAAAAAAAAATTTAAATTTAATTTTGTCGAAAAACCTTGTTTTGTTAGAAAACAAATTTAATGAAAACTTTATCGCATCTCAAAAAACTTGGAAAAATGGGGTAAACTTAACAAATGGCAACGCTGGTTGTAATGACCAGAAGTCGGCACATAGGACACGAACTTCAACATTGTTCGTTAAAAAAAGCGTAAAAATGCATTAAGCTGCTTGTCAGATTTCAGTGAAACAGTCTCCCGTTGGTTTTTTTTTAAATTTTCTTTGTATATCAATTATACACCCAAAGAAAAATTACAGTAGGATTCACTATTTTCTAATGAGCTTCACTAATAACAATGAGAAATGATCTCCACTTTTGAAAGAATATTTGTCAAGTTAAATACACAGTCTTTAGGGATTTGGCGCTGAATTTTTTTCATTAGGTAACACTTGAAAATATTACTAACCATTTTCCTCTCTTTGTACCGACGTCTGGTAATGATCCATTATGCATATATGTATAATGTATACGGTAATTGAAAAAAGTTAATATTATAATGCAGAGCCGGATTCGTATGTAAGAAATTTATTAATTTTTAACAAAATGTAAAACCATGCTTAACTCAACCTAAATCTAAACCTTACCTAAATCTCGTTTCAGTCTAAACGTTTAGTCTTTCTAAAGTCATGTTAAATAATAATTTCTATTCAAAGGATTCGGGACCCATTAAAAAGTAAATTATGTTTAAGAATACTTTACCTTAAAGAGAGGAAAAAATTTTAAGAAGTTGTATTGTTTTATATATAATTTTTTATTTTTTATTTTATAATAAAATAAATAAATAATAATAAATATATTAACGCGATAAATTATTTTTAAAAATTTTAAATTAAAAATCATAACAATTCATTTAATGTACCTTAACTTATGCATTATACTGTATGTACCCTTTATTTTAATAAGTATACCGTGTATAAGTAACTATTTTCATATTATTATATGTATTGTTAATTTTGTCCGATACTGTATATCCATTAATTATTTCTACCTTGACAAATACTCTTTGCGCGTATTTGAGCGTATAATACAGTGGCAGCCAATCAAATTCTTCCAAATTATTTGAATTGATTGTAATAAAATAAAAAAACCCAAATTTCTCTCCTTTCTTTTAATTTAAAACGCGAATGTCTCATTTTATTTATTCTCTGAATTATTTTTCTTTATTTTATAATTTTGCTTTGCGGTTTTAACAATACCTTTTAGCATCACCAATAAATTAGTCACTGAAATTTATTTGTAATTTTCATTGTTTTAAGGTTCTTTCCCTTTCGTCGAGATGTCTTTGTTTTAAATGAATTAAAAGATAATCACTTCACCTGTTCACAGATTTAAACAGGTTATGATTGGGTTTTTTCCCAAACATTTATGAATGGATTTGAGTAAAAAAAAACCAAAACCTCTCAAACACTTTTGATTTTGATGATTCAATAGGTCATTGCTGCGTCTATAAAAAAACGAGTTTTTATGCTACCGTTGATTTGTATTTTTTATTTAATAATTACACTGTGCGACAAAATAAAAAAAAATTAAATACACCCGACTAATGACATATTTTTTTATATCTATATACAATCAAACCCGGTTATAACGAACGCCGTGTGACCAGAAAAAATAGTTCGTTATAGGCAAAGTTCGTAATAAACGGGGTGAAGTCATAGAAGAAAATATAAAATACAAAGAATTTTTCTTCATTTATTAAAAGCAAAAAATATTTTTTTTTATTAAAAACCAAAAATTATGTGTTAATTCTTTTTATCCATCAGCTGATTAAAGATGCTGAGTTATAATTTAATGCTGCCATATTAAATAAAAGTAAAGACTATTGCCACACTTCAAAGTTTTTTCTAAGGATTCGTTATAAAATGTATGAAATTTATTTACTGGGACCATATAAAGTAAGGAGTGCGCACAAAAAAAAATGGGTCTACTTTTAAGCTTATAACTTTTATCATAATTGAAAAAATGAGTACCGTTACATTGTTTTTGTTAGTCATCTGTTTCAAAATCCACGTGCTAAATGTCATTGCAATAGCAAAATTAGTTTTTTGAAAAAGGGCACCCAACCAGAATGTCGTAAAAAAATTAATGAAATTTTGAATGAAAAACCGCGCCGCTTACAAAAAACAATTGCTAGGTTCGCAGGTTTCTAAGGAAGGAATAAAATAGGAATAATAAAACAAAGCGAGTAAAATAATACGTATTTTTCTAAAACACCGTAACATGTCTGGAAGAAAAGTGGCTCAAAAAGTTGAATGCTCTGAGATCTTTGTTAGAAGAAAATTGTATACACAAAAGAAGTCAAATATTATTTACTTTAATTGAAATATAAAACGAAAAAAATCCGCCACTTAGTTTTATTTCTAAAACGAAAAGTGTAAGTGCAGTTTTTTTTGTGCGCACTCCTCAGTTCCTTTTAATCGAGAATTCATTATAAACGAGGACGTAATAAACGAAGTTTTTTGTATGAAAATTGTTATTAAAGCGTTAGGTCTTGAAAATATGAACGTAATAATCAAAATTCGTTAAAACCGAGTCCGTTATAAACGAGTTTGACTGTATATAAAAATGAACGTGGGTTTGTTTGAAGACTATAGAAGGTTAAACGGCTGGACCGATTTGCTTGAAATTTTAGTTGTACCTTCCTGTATGTCTGGAAGGAACTATAGGCTATATTTTATTTTAAAATTTCAAGTAGGCGTGATGCCACGCCCACATACCCAATAAGTATTTAATATCGCATATCTCATTAACTGCAATAAAATAACCAGAAATAACCTGAAAAGTTGTCGTTGAAGAAATATTTTTCTATATTTCATTTTGCTGGAGATATCTGACCTGTGAAGCGAACAAACTACTTTCAAGATACCAGTGACTTCTAGGATTACTTCCAGATCTCTTCAAACTTCCAAATCTCTGACATTTTGCACATTTTATATAATTCCATACCATCCACACCAGTTTCCACAGGTCTTTAAGAGTTTTTAATTTTTTGCCAACTTGTGTCTCAAGATTGTATCGTGAGTTGGATCGGAATCAGAGTTTTATTGTACCGATTATATAATATCAACTTATTGGTTCTCTAAATATCATCATAATCTTGCACAAAATTTCATTTTACATGCAAGTTTTTATGTTCGAATTTTCTCAGTAGCTCATTTGATTGCAACAATGTTCATGCACTTTTTCGAGGGTCGTAACTCGGCAATGGTATCACGAACGTTGGCTTTCAAGTGTTCGATTGGCTCTCGGTTGTTTGATTCTTTAACGGTGCCCCACAGAAAATAGTTCAACGGTATCAAATTACAGCTTCTTGGCGAGCAATAGACATCACCATTTCGGCTAATTAAATGGACATCAAAAGTTTGTTGTAATAAATCGATTGTGGCATGAGATGTATGACAAGTTGCACCATCCTCTTGATACCAAACATCATTCACATCAATAAAATGAAGAATGGGTACAAAAAATCGTTTATCATGGTGCGATAATTGGCTCTATTGAACGTAATGGTTGCGTTGCCTTCATTTCCAAACAAATATGAGCCAATTATGCCTCCGCTCCACAAGCCGCACCAAACATTCACTCGCGACCACGTGTGGATTCTTGGAGTCCTAAATACGGGAATTTTGCTTATGAACTTAACCACCAAGATGAAAATGAGTTTCATCCGAAAAAATGATTTTGTTTTTGGCAAAATCGACATCATCGTGCAGTTTATTATTACCCATCTGGTGAACTGTAAAGCGTTTCATTACGTTCAATGGAGATAATATAATGAATTTTTTAACAGATTAGAATGACATAAGTATGTATTGAAAAATTCGAAATAGCCGATTCTTTAAATTTAAACCGATAAATGATTCACCAACGTAAGCTAGCCCCTATATCTGGTCATACTCTATAACTGCCTACCCAGACAATGGCGAAATCAATATTATCGAGCAGTTTCTCGTTGGCCCAATAAATTCCAACGTTGCTCAACCCTAAATCAATTTATTACGTTCATAATGTACTGAATTTTGTGAAAGAATTGAATGAGATAAGTATTGCCAGATTCGAAATTTAAACCTATAGATGATCCAACCGATATTACTATTATTTACATTTTTTCTTAATATTTTTAATTGAAATTTTAATGGTTTTCGGAAAGAGTTCAGCACTGAAAGAAATTTAATGCTAGTAGTGAAGAAAATATTCCCTTATATTGGTTGTTGGGTGTTCATGAAGACTTGAATAATTTTTTCATAAACAAAAATTCATGCTGAGCTGATTGCAAGTGAAACTTAAAAAAATTTCAATGTAAAGAAACTGTTATCGCTCTCAGCGAGTAACTGATGAAATTCACAAAATTTCCAAATGTTGAATGAGTGACTTGTTTTAAAAACGAATGGCAAAATTTGTAAACTTAAGCCCAAAACATTTCATTTCATTTCATTATAAATACTTCAAGTTCAATGACCTCTTATTTCTCACCCATCCTTAAAATATGAATTTATCGCAAAAAAAGGTCCCCTAAACAATTGAAAAATATCAGACCAAGAAATCAAATCAACACATTGTTTCGCACTTGTGTATCCGGCGCTTTAAAGAATTGCTGAAAATTTAACGTACTTTAACGTTACATGAGCAAAAAAAAAAACAAAAAAACAAAAACAAAAACGAATGAATAATTATTATCGCAGTTTTGACGCTGTTAACTTGCTTGACCCAATTCTTGTCATGAATAGCTTTTTAATGTTGGGGATATTTACGGTACGGCCTGTTGCGGATCCATACGATCTGACATGTTGCTCATAAACAATGTATATACAGTCAAAGAAAAAAGTCTGCATACAACAGTGTATGTAGACTTTTTCTGCTAAATTTTATGTTGTTTTCCCAATAATTTCTACGTTCTATATTTTTTTCAAATTTTTCTTTAAATATTCTTAAATGTAAATGCCTTTTAAAACGCTATATACATAACGTGGTGTATGTAGACTTTGTTCTTTGCATATACAGGGTGGCTGATATATATTGCAACCAACTTCAGGTTGTTATCATTTGACAGATTTATTCCAGTGACAGTTCATTTTATTATTTACAAGCTTACCAAATCATTTTGATCTATCGCATTCAGAAAAAAAGTTATTCGTGGATGGTATTCAAACGTGATAGTGTGATTGCTTTATATTTGGCTTGAAAAACCATAGGTGCCTATCGTTAGAGTCCTCTAGCATTTAAATATGAATAAATCTTTTATTTCGCATTGCTCGTTACCGGCAGTGTTGCATCGCGTCCAAAAAGTGGACGAAAAAACGGTAACAACACCAGAAATGATCCGAGAAGTGAAGGCGAGATTTGATCGAAATCCACGCCGTAGTGGTAGAAAAATTGCACGTCATCTGAACATATCGCGAGAACGGATGCAACACATATTGAAAAATGAGCTTGGACAAAGCCATTGAAGTTCACCGACGGACGAAAAGAGTTAGTCTGGAAAGAGCCAAGGAGTTTCTTCGCTTGCACGAAAGTGACCACTTACCAAATTTGGTTTTCTCCGATGAGAAGCCATTCCAAATTGAGCAGTTTGTGAACAAACAAAACGATCGGGTTTACCTGCCAAAGAGGTCAGCTGAAAATTATCACCTGCGATTGGCTACCAGAACTCAAGTGCCGCCGATGGCAATGGTGTGGGCCGCCGTAACTGCCGATGGCCGCTACCTGCTCGTATTCATTGATCGTGGGGTCAAAATAAATGCCGAATATTATCGAGAAAATGTCTTAAAGACAGTTTTGAAGCCGTGGGCAGGCAAGCATTCCAACAGGACTCAGCACCACCGCACTCAGCACGCGTCAACCAAGAATGGCTTAAAAAGGAGATTCTTCGCTCCATTTCTACCGCACAATGACCACCAAAATTTTGGGATCTCAATCCGTTGGACTTTTGTGCCTAAGACATTTTGGAGAATAAGGTTCTCACTAAAAAATATCAAAGTGTCGATCATCTCAAGACGGCGCTTCGCCGTGAATGGGCCAAAATACCCCAACGCCACTTTCGTGCAGTGAAGATCATAATTCGTACCAAAGGTGGCCAATTCTAACAAATCTAAACTGATTCTAAAATTTGATTTTATTTCCAACACTTTTTGCTTTTGAACAATAAATTAAAAAAAAAAATTAAAAAAATATAGCGCTTTACTTTGTTGCATTATATATCAGCCACCCTGTATATGGGGAATTCTGTTTTTTTTTTTTGAGTAAATCATGTAAAAGAGAAAAAAAATAGTTCAACCGCACGCACTCATATGAACAAAAGAATACAGTTTCGTGTGAATCGTAATAAAAATTTCCGCAAAAATGTCAAAAACACGCAAATCACCAGTCTGTATAAATTCAGATAAAACTTATGAAAAAAAAACATACTCAAACGCTAACAATACATAACATAAATGCGGTGCATATGTATTGCGATTCATTATTTTTATACGTACACAGTACATACATACGCTTAAACTGATTCATACAATACGTATAAAAGTACGTACGTATGCATGCATTTGGAATATTGTACCAGTAATAATAAATATTCATGTATTTATTTTATTTTTGTTGTTGTTTTGAATAGAAAAGTTAATAAAAATACATTCACATACTTTTACATACACATACGTACGTACATATATCCTTACGTACATACATATATGCTTACATGCATGCAATTTTTTTTATACAATCCTCGAGATGTATGTACGCTTAAGCATATGCCTGTATGGGTTTCGTAAACACACGCACTCACGTACGTTGTATACACTATACTAGAGGGTTTCTTTACATTTTGTAGGCTTCATGAATTGTGGGGTTCCTTCCTTTTGTCATGCATTCAAAAACATGGTTGTTTGGCACGTGAGTTTTATGTAAATTTTTCAATGTACAATATTTATAAACTAAATGCTCATTTATGTCATTATTTATTAAAATTACCAACACTTGCATACACACACACACACATACACACTCTAACGTATGGCAACATACATACATAGACTCTCAACGACATTCACGTACTCAATTCGAGTGTAAAAATACATGAAAATCAGCAGATAGCTACTGGATCTGGGGTACTTGTTATAATTCATCACACAGAGATTTAATTTCATATTTTTTTATTTATTTTTATTTGTTTGTATTGTTGTAATTCTCCTCCTACTCTTCCTCCTTTCAATAATATTGCTATTGTTGTAGGTAAATAAAATAAATATTTTATTATACGTATTTGCCGATACAATTATTACGAAATAGTAGAAATTAAACCTTGACTGACTTTTTCAATTTACACATACTCTCACACTCACACTCCTGATCACTTTCATTTGAGTGTGTCCATTAACTGGGAGTTAATGAGTGTGAAAGTGTGTATAGTAAAGCTTAACCCCTTAAGAAATGATTTCTGCACCACACAGATTGTACTCAGAATATGAATGTAATTATCTACGAAAGGTTATACCGTGAGTTAGCTCCCTTAGTCCCTTAAAGATTTCGAAGATGCATTTTATAAGTTTCAGAGTTGTTTTCTTGCCTTACTCATAATCCTTCAAAGAGTATGCATGCATGCATAATTGGTCATTACAACCCTTCAGTCAGAATTGTTGATCTAGTTTCTCACACTACTTATATTGTATGTGTTAATTTTATGCATTAGGGGCGGTATCTACAGTTTAAAGTCGTCTCCGAACGATAGATTTTTGAGAAACTTTTCATGGCAATTTTATTTACTCTCAGAGTTTTTGCCACAAATCTTTTTATTTTGATGTCTGCCCTGGGACTCGAACCCTGACTTTACGTCTAATAAGCCAGCACACTACCTACTAGACCTCTTTCAAAGAGCGTATGTGTTTAATATTCTCTCACAATAGCTATTTATTGACAAGTCCTTTACTTCATTCACAATGCCGACATGGGTTTAAGGGTTATAGAACTTACAACTTGATTGCATGGTGCAGTTGTTTACTTAGGAATTGCCCGATCGGACGGAGCTTAAAAACGTACCATATCAACGAAACAATTTGTGCTTGATGCACAAATATACAGCAAAACGAAATATGGAAAAATATTGCTTCGGCGAATTCCTCTCAGCAAAAACTCTAAGGGCCATGATTTTCGTTATTTCAACTTGCAGATAAAATAAAATTAAAATATTGCACTGCCGGAGCAAAGTCGATAAAACTACTCAATTAATCAAGTTTTTTTTTTAACGCAGTGGCAACATATCGAAATTAGTATTTGATATGGCAAGCTCAAACATAAAGTGACCTTTAAATCTTAAAGGTAGGATGATCTTCCCTTTGGCTTAACCCTCACTTCAATCTTATTGGGTACTCGTAATAATGAAAAACAATTTATTTCGCCGTTAAAATCCTTAAAAAAATATGAATTAGATAAACCATTTCAAATGGATATCATTTCCCAAGGAGAAAGTTTTAGTTTCGATAATGAGGTGTAATTTCAAAATGTTTTTTTTTATCTTACCTTTAGTTAACGAAAAGTTGTAATAATGGCCCCAAACAGAAAATTTAATTGCCATGAAAGAGTTTTTCAAAAATTTTGTCATTCGGAGTCGACTTTAAACTACAGACGCTGTCACTAGTGGATAAGTGGTGTGGGAAGGTTGCTTGCAATCCTTATTTAAGAACTAAGTATTGGACTCTTATCATTGATAATCGCATAAGTGTCATTGACTAAGATTGAAAAATGTAACATTGTACCACATGCATTGCTTAGAGTGCGCCTAAACGAACGATTGAACCCACGTTACTCTACTTAGTAGTATGAGAAGTTGTCGTAGTCTAGTAGGTAGTGTGTTAGACGTAAAGCCAGGGTACGAGCCCCAGGCCAGACATCAAAACAAAAATACAAAAAAACAGTATACCTTCGACGACTTCCTCCCTGCAAATTTCTGGCAAAACCTCTGAGAGTAAATAAAATTGCCATGAAAAGTTTCTCAAAAAAATCTGTTGTTCGGAGTCGACTTTAAACTGTAGGTCCCGCCACTTATGTATAAAACTAACACACACAACATAAGTGGTGTGAGAAACTATGTCGATAATCCAGACTGAAAGGTTGTAATGACCAATTATGTATGTATGTACGTAGTATGAGAAGAAGTTGTAATCCTAACTAAGGGGCGGTAGAGACCAACTTAATAATAAAAGTTAATAGAGTAGTTGGTGAATAGAGCTTATTTATTTTTTATCCTGTACCTCTTTTGAGAGCATATGACTTTTACAAAGCAATTCTATCTTATTTCCATTTCTTTAATCGAATTGTGTTCTTTCAGCTAAGCAGGTGATTGATCTGCAATAGCTACATAGAGGCCACCAGCTGTCGCTATCTAGAAGCAACGTCTTCCGAGTATTTAGTGTAGCCATACGGTACGGTATTAAACGTAAAAAAGTATTTCTTCGACGACTTCCTCTCAGAAGATTTCTGGCAAAAACTCTGACAGTAAATAAAATTTCTCAAAAAAATGTGTCGTCTGGAGTCGACAGTTAAACTGTAGGTAACGCCACTTATGCGTAAAATTAACGCAGACAATTTAAGTGATGTCAGAAACTAGGTCAATAATCCTGACTGAAGGGTTGTAATGACCAATTATGTACAGTATTCCCTCGATTTACATTGCTTCGATTAACGTCGCAAAAAATTTTGTTCCCTTAAACTTCGATTTGCGTCGTTATTCGTTATTCCCTTTTAAAAGCAATTCAATACATAAAATAAAAATTTAATTATTTTAGTTTTTTTTTTTTTGTAAAATGTACACAAATAAATGCATCTGATAGTATGAGTTATTTGAAATTCGATTTACATCGTTTCGATTTACGTCACCTCTTTCCGGAACATTCTACGACGTTAATCGAGGGAATATTGTATGTATGTGTAGTTTGTAAATAGAAATATTAATTTTTCAAATTAGTTTTATAGTGTAAATATTACGCGTACATTTTGCCAACTTTCTTATTGAAATTTAAGTAAAATATAATAATAATAATAATAAAAACTCTCGAAAATATATTCCAAATGTGTAATGAATAAAATAAAATGAACTATAGAAGGATATTCGGAATTACGAGAATATAACTGAAAGTCTAAAAAAATCACGGCGTTTGAAAACAAAATCAATTTTTCTAAATAATATACAAACAATAGAATTTAATCCACAATAACTACCAATGGGTTAATGTTTTCTTTTTCATTGAAATTTCAAAAATCCATTCACATGAATTCAATAAAAAAAAGGACGCAAAAATTATTGCTAAAGCAGATCCATTAATCAAATTGTTATGACATCTTCCTGTTGATGACCGCCAACACCATCATCTGTCTGATAATAAAATTGAAATAATTACAATAAGAATAAATTAAAACAAGAACAAAAACAAAAAGCACAAAAAATTAATTCAATTCAATTCAGTACATAATATTGCAAAACAATAAAATTTACAATGGGAAGAATCCAAAGTAATTTGTTGTTTAATTTATTACATTTTAAATATGGATTTATGCCACACATTGTTCAACTCATTATTGTTGTGGGTTTTTTTTCCTTTTTCTGGGAGTATTTTTAAATAAATAACAGTCTTCCCTACATTATTTAATTTTATTTTGATATGAATTTTAACAGGATAAATCATTTTAATTTAGTTTAACTTTTTATTTTTGCCAGTGTTTAAAGTTCAACAAGATATTGTTCATATAATCATAATTTATTGTAAATACGATTATATTATTTATAAAAATATTATTGTTAACACTGAATTATTTTTTATTAAATTATTTATTGAATTAAAGAAAAAATTTTATAAAAAAAATTTCGAATTAAAGGAAATAAAATTTATTTATTAACTCATATAGCATTTGCAAAACAATACATCAAATAAATATTATAAAGATATTAGATTTACAAGTAAATATAACACGTGGGCCATCTATCGGTTTAAATTTTAATTATCGATTATTTGGAATCTGGCAATATTTATGTCTTAAAAGTTTTGCATATTTTCTCAACCGAATGTAATGAATCGATTAAAACGTTTAGAAAACCAAACACTTATACACAAACAATATATCCATGTTATCGAAACATCAATATTTTACGATACATCCAAGAATGATAAACTAAAGATTACGCCATTACGCACACAAAATTAAAACTTTCTGTGCATGTTGCATCAATGACGTCACGCAAATTGTGTTCCTATTGGCTAATGATAATGTAGAGTTATATTGCAGGGCTGCCAACTATTTTCACGTAGTTCACACATTTTTCAGAAGAAATGGTAATTTTCATATTTGAAAAAGACTTGGAAACCTTTAAAATTGGCCAATTACGTCATCTAACGGGAAATCATGCACAAGGCGTAATCTTTAGCTTCTCATTCTTGGATGCATCGGCGTTTAATAACGATATATTAGCTTATGCTGATGATGATTACCTCAATAAATACGTTCGAGAATATAATGCTTCCCACTCTTCTACAACTTCCAATAATGACGCATCTGATGATGACGAAAATAATTTACAATCTGATATTTGGAAATACCACAAACTGTTAACCCATAAAAATATGAAACAAAAATCATCCTCTACTATAGACACCATTAGCGAAACGGAAGTACAAATGTAACTATCATCCTTAGTAGGACCAACAAAAAGCGACGCAATCGTTATTTGGGAGGAAATTAAATCTTTGGTTCCAAAACTTTCGCGAATTGCACTTCAATATCTCCCAATTGTTGCTACTTCTGTGGCAAGTTTTCGGAAGCTGGGGCAACAATTGTTGCCAACATCGATGATTTTCTTAACGATGTTGCATCCCTAGTTATGTGTAACTTTTTGGTGCGGCTTGTGGAGCGGAGGTATCATTGGACCATATATTTCTGAAAACCAGAACGACCTAACGATCAATGGAGACACTTATCGCACCATGATAAAAGATTTTTTTGTATTTGTATTTTGGTTCTTGTGTTCCTTATGTGAATGATGTTTGGTTTCAATAGGATGATGCAATTTGCCGCACATCTCATGCCATAATCGATTTATTGCATTTGATAGCCGTTTAATTAACCGAAATTGTGAAGCCAATTGGCCGTCAATTAACTACGATTTGCTACCGTTGAACTACTTTCTTTACGCTGCCGTTAAACAAAAGTGTTATGACGATAAACCAGAGAAAATTTTACATTTGAAGGTTAACATGCGCCATGTCATTGCCATTCGAAAAAGTGCACGAAAATCGGTCCGATCGAATGAGGTGCTCTGAGGCCAGTCGTGTACCAGTTGTAAATTTCACAAGATTTCAAACCGTTTTTTTTTTGCCTTTTTATTGCATTTTTAAAATAAAATTTTTAAATGGCTCACCCTATACATAAAAACATATTTTGGATGTGAATATATCGCGTTTATAAAAATATCTTGTCCAACAAAAGCGAGTGCAGATTTTAAATACTTTTAATTATCGGGAGTTTTTTAAGAGCTTCAGAACATAAAATTATAATACAAGAGAGAAATACTATTTGAATGGTAGATAATTTCTTGGCATTTTCAATTATGATTTACGGCATACACTGATGTGAAAAATAATAAGGACACCATTGTGACACATAGTGATACTTGGTATGTTGAAGGTGTCATCGGTGGCGGTGATGTAACAAGCTTCACCGATGGTTTAATGGATTGTGGAACCCTGTAGTCTATTGAGCTAAACTAGCGCTAAACTGGTCATACAGATTACCTAACCATGGCAGTGTATTTCCGTCGGAGAATTTTGCTACTGAGCAAGCTGTAAGCATGGTTAAGGGCCTACCGCTTTCAAACTTGATTATATGTGTGTGGATTGGTACGATAATCAATGTGCTGGGATCCAAATTAAAATGAAAAGTCGAATTAAAAATACGTCAGGAGTTGCAAGGACTCTCCACACCACATACGCCACTGTGGTATTGAGAGAAAAAATAGCGAACGAGCTGAAGATTTCTGAGGGGGAGACGATAGAGGGGAGATATGCACCCCCTTTTCCAAATAGAAGAAAGTAGCATAAAATTCAACAATTCAAGATACCTGGCCGTCGAATTTCAAAACTTCTGTGTCCAGAAGTGCACAGCGGGAGAACCAGGGAACTAGTTGAGTTCGGTAAAGGAACGGTTTCCATTCTAACAGGAATTCTAACCTGACACTGCGCTATTGGCAATTTCGCTAACAAGCTTGGTCTGCCAAACAAGGATTAGTGCAGAAACTGCAATGATGTGGAGTAAATGAAATCCGTGCAACATCTATTATACAAGTGCAACAACCTTCAGAACGTTTGAAGAACTGGGCATGAAGGCGAACCACTAACAGATCATGACATGGGTGCTTACCAGAGATCAGCAATGAATCGTCTTTTTGCTACTCATAAGTACTCATGCAGTTTTGAGTATGAGTGATTCAACAGTATTGAAATTCAACTACTCTGATTCATTCGTACTCAGCACAACGTTGATTTATAAGTAAGGTTGCAATGAGTATGAGTACAACGTTGACATCAAACTCACAACATTCGAAATATGTTTGATTCATATGCCTACTCATTCAGATTCATACATTTAGAAAAGTACTTATAATACTTATAAGAGATTCGAGTGAATCGAATCATACATCAAAATTTACGGTCTTAGTTGTGGTTGCATGTACAAACAAAGAAGAAAGGAAAGACTTGCTGTCTTTGGAAAGCAAACACACAACCTTCTTGTGAGTATTGCGGTGTTCGTACGCGAATCATATTTATTTTGTGCTTTGTGTATATTTTGAGTTATGGAGAGTCGAAATCAACAACATAATGCCAATTTTTAATTATGAATATAACGAGTACTTTGAACTTTGAGTACGAGTATGATATTAAAATATGTGTGAATGCGTATAAGTATCAGAAATTATAAGTATGACTACTACTCCTGGTTTTTGAATACTTATTGCTGATCTCTGGTGCTAATCTCACGATGCTTCATAGGGGTCGTGGAGTGAGCTTGAACGGGATGCTACCCGCTAACCTAACCTATAAAAATCTAAAAAGGTAATAATTAATCTACGTCGGTTTAAGATCTAATGTTATTTATAAACTGTGGTGCCTAGACTTTTGCTGTCCACTGTACTTATCAGAAACTTGCAAAATAAAAAATAACTTTTGTTGTCTACTGATATACTATATTTGCATATTTTTTTGAGTGAATTCATTTGTTTTTCAGAAGGAATCGTTTTAAATACTATAATTTGCTGTAATTTGTAGTTGAAATCATTTAACCTGTAATTATTGAAATTGTTAATACTGGTATTAACTGTTAATTAATATGAATAAAAAGAAATGCATTAATTTATAAGGTTTCAATTATTATTGGATAAACAAATAAATATTGAAAATAAAGTTTTTGCAAAAAATTTTCCAAAATAAAAAAAAATTACAACTTTTTCAATAAAAAAAAAGTATTTTTTCCATTGTATTCAGATTCACTACTTGGTTTCTTGGAATATTTTTAAATTAGTCAGAATTATAAAAATTCTATTTATTTTAATAAAAACAAATTATTCCATTATTGACGTAGACACAAGCGGAAAATTGTGATAGGTCAGACAGCCAGCCTATGGAAAATATTTCAAAGAGTTTGTTGTTTTACACCCACACAACATTTGTTTAAATATGAACTTTGGAATACAATTTATACGTCAAAAATTACAATTTCCTTTACTTTTTATTTTTTGTTATTTTTGTAATGAATTATTGTTATTATTATTTATTATGATGATGATTAGTATATGAACCATATTTGATAGAATAAAATCATATTTTCATAAACTTATTTATTATCTATTAAAATATTATTACAAATCATAAATACATTTGGGTGTATGTCGAGTGTAAGCTATTTAAAAGTTAAATTTTAAAATAAAATTTCATAATTTCACAACTGTTTCGGTTAGAAACTGTCGCAGCTGGCCTCACGGTACCTCATTCCACGTGACTAATTTTCGTATACTTTTTCGAGTATATGGAGTCGGATCTCAGCAAATTCAATTCAAATTTTCAATTGTCTCTGGTTTGTCGGCATAACATTTTTGTAGTATCCCAAAGAAAATAGCCCAAGGGTGCCATATTGCATCTTCTTGGCGGCCAATTGACGTCGCCATTTTGACTATTTAAACAGTCATCAAACGCTTCACGCAATAAATCGATTGTGGCATGAAATGTGTGACAAGTTCCACCATTCTGTTGAAACCAAACATCGTTCATGCCAATATCATGAAGAGCGGATACAAAAAAAAAAAAAAAATCGGTTAACATACTGCGAAAGTCCCCGTAGTCTAGTAGGTAGTGTGTTGGCTTATTAGACCTTAAGCCAGGGTTCGAGCTCCAGGCCAGACATCAAAACAAAAAATACAAAAAGTATTTCTTCGGCGATTTCCTCTCAGCAGATTTTCTGGCAAAAACTCTGAGAGTAAATAAAATTGCCATGAAAAGTTTCTTCATAAATCTGTCGTTCGGAGTCGACTTTAAACTGTAGGTCCCGCCACTTATGTATAAAATTAACACACACAACATAAGTAGTGTGAGAAACTGCGGGCTTCTTGGGAACGATTGCTGTAGACTGTCTAATGGTGAAGGTATGGCACTGGCCATTTTATAGTCACCAGTAGCAACTTGTTTCCTTGCCGTTCGCATTTTCCCTCTTTCCACTTTTCCTAAACCTGCACAATACACTGCCTGAATAGGGGCCATCCCCTGAGTGCTGGTTTTATTAAAAAAAATAAATAAAAAAGTGGTGTGAGAAACTAGGTTCATAATTGAAGGGTTGTAATGATCAATTTTGTATGTATGTATGTGAGTATGTATATATTGATCGTGATGGTCAAGCGGCTTCAACTCTTGAACGAATTCAATTTTGTAAGGCGTCATACTGAGATATTTTTTCCAAAATTCGGCGTGCGTGAAGTGATCAATTCTTGAAAATTATGACGCGTTGATGTGAATAGATTTTTACGCACACTCCCAGCCACAGCTTTTAAATTTTAGGATGAATGCACTATACGAGTACCTCTTGGCTCATCAACAATGAAACCTGATTCACGAACTTAAGCAATATATTTGCGTATAGGTGACACTGTTGGTCCTATTCTGCGGCCAAATTTTGTGCAATATTTTCATGGAATTTCCGATCCATTGTCATTTTTTGGAAAAAAATAATTTCCAATAAATCCCAACGTTGCCCAAACGTAAATCGATTCATTTTGTCCAGATATGTATTATGTTACAAATAATTGGATTTGTTTTATTATCCTTATTAAAAAATAATATTTTAAATTCAAAGTGTGTTATTCGTAGAAAATTGTTTTCTTTTAATCTTTAGCGAATTCTGCCTGACTCTCTTTAGATTCTTTGACTGGTCAAGGTTTATGAAAGTTCTTTGTAGTCCTAACAACAACGTTTTATAGGCTTAAGAGGAGTCACAGAATAGGAAATCGTATTTATTGGTCTCCTTACAGTATGAATGCCTGAATTTGATTAACAATTTGAATTACATCAATCCACTTTTCGAAATTTTTATACATGAGTGACGACAGTAAACAGCTGAGAGGGAAGAAAAGGCCGAAGAAATATGTTTGCGTATTACGTTTTGTTGCAGATGTCTGACGTGGGACTTTAACCAAGACCTTACATTTAATAATGCAACACAGTATGTACTAGACTACGCCGATGCCAATTACCAAAGTTTAAATCCGACAAAATCAATTTTTTACTCAATTTGTTTCCTATTAAGCTAACACCGTAAAATTTTTCTTCGATTTTCGGATTTTTTTTAAATATTTAAAGCAAAACTTTAAAATTTTTCCTTATAAATTTTGTTTTTTCTTTTGAACAAAAAAAGTTATAAAATTAACGGTTTACATTACCATGCCAATAATTACACTATGCGACAAAATAAAAAAAATAAAATACACCCGATTAATGACATAATCTAGGTTGTGAGTTTTGTTTAGGAGATTTCAGAAATATTTTTTTTTATATTTCTCGAACCCTCCAAACTTTTTTTATTTGACAATAACTGTGTTTTTTTTACGCTACGCACAAATTTCTGAATTACTCAAACATTTTTGACCAGCTGTCAAAAATTTAAATCTTGTTGGAAAGGGGAGAGATGGACCTTTAAAACGGTATACAACTATATATTAGTTGGCTTAATATATTATTAGATTTGATGAGGTAAACTTGGAAAGTGCAAATTTTTTCCGTTCATAGTAGCACACTTTGCTTAAAAAATATGAAACAAGTGATAACATTCTGAGAGAGCATTATCTTGTGAAGAGATTGATACTTTGTTTGATCAAATGGGACAGAAATTACCGTAGCTATTATTGAAAGAGTTCAACAGTCGAGTAATATTTTTTATATATGTGATCTTATGAAATGAACTTTCGGTTCAAAAATTATCGCAATTTTTGATGGATCTTGATTGTTTATTGGAAAACGTATAAATTTCAAGTTTGATGTTTGAAGTTTTATATAAATGATCTTGTCAAATCAACTTTCGGTTCAAGGATCTTCAGAATTTTTGATGAATCTTGATTGTTTATCACTAAATGTGTCAATTTCACGTTTGAGCAACCACCAGATATTGGCCAATGTTTGCGCAAAGAGAAATAATAATATTTGCAAAAAAGCATAAATATTAGCCGACTTCTGGAAGTCGTACAAACGTGAAATTGACACATTTTCCCATAATAATTAAGATCCATCAAAAAATCTGAAAATTTTTGAACTAAAAGTTCATTTGATGAGATGACATATATAAAATATATAACACAACTGTTATACTATTTATATAATAACTACTGTAATTTTTGTCCGATTTGATCAAATGATGACTGTTCGTTTTGGTTGACAAGCATCTAAAACAGATACTATAAGAACTACATGCAATATGTAGCGATGAGAAGTGGGACACTATTTAACACATCATCTGCAGCTGTTCGGCCTGCAAACCTTGAAGGTATGGAGCCTAACTACAGTAATTTTTGTCCGATTTGATCAAATAATGGCTCAATCTCTTCACAAGAGAACAGACTTCAGCAATATTATCACTTATACAATATTTTTGTATTAAAGTTTGCTAATATGGATGGATAATTTTGGAAAATATGAAAAAAGCATCGAATTTTCCATGTTTACCTCATCAAAATTTATAGAATGTTAAGCCGAGTAAAAGATATATGTTTTAAAGGTTCATCTCTTCCCTTTCCACAAGTTTTGAATTTTATAAATCGGGTCAGGAATGTTTAAGTAATCCAGAAATTTGTGTGTAAAGTCTAAAAAAATAGTTTTTGCCAAATAAAACAAGGTTCGCGAAATATAAAAAAAAAATATTTTTGGGATCTACTCAACAAAACTCACTTTTTTTTATTTTGCAGCACAGTGTAATTATGATCAACTAAGACAAAAAAAATCTTAAAATTCTTTAGTATAACAATTAATATTCGGACTTTTATAGCCAATTGAACTTTAAAGTTATAATAATAAACGAACAAAATTCTTTGAGTGTAAAAAAATATATTTTGTACTCTTCAACGAACAACTCTTTCTTTAGAACTCAATTGAGTATCTACTTCACAACACACAGATTATGGATGATTGTATTGAAACCACAAATGAAATCCACAAAATACTTGCGATCACAGGTATGCTCTCTGAATTTCTTTTACACTCTTAATGGCTCTCTGAGAAATGTTTTTCTTTTATTTTAGTATTGTTTTGTTTACAATACTTGTATCTTGTATCTGCGAACTCAATTGTATTTTGATTAAAGTATCTTGTTTTAACTCATAGGGCGTGTTATGGTTGAAGAGAGGAGAGGAGAGAAAAGGAGAAGAGCAGAGATACAGTTCTTGCATTAAGAAACAAACACTATCAGCTGTTTTCGATTGCGTGTGAGAGCTTCTATCGAATGGATTTTTGTATTTCAAATTAGTTGCATATTCGTACACATGTTCACAAGAATTAAAATCGGTAATCTATTCCAGTCAGTCAGTGAACAATACATGGGTATCGTACATACATAACAGCATGTATTAAATATACAATATCTGTGGTTATGCGAGAGTATTTTGTAGTTTTATTTTTAAATTGCGTTCCACTTGGTCACAATAACATGATTGTATTACAACTACAACATTATAGAAAACAATAAAGTCGCCTTTACTCATGGTAAGCCTAACTAAAGTCACTTTAGTAATCAAACAAACGCGAACGAAGCGAAGTGCTGTTGGCCAAATAAAACTGCGTCTGTCCGCGTACATACATACAAATATAACGACTCGCTTTTTAGTTTAATATTCGAATTATAAATATTTTATTATTATTGTAGTTTTTTCTTCTTCTTATTTTCATTAAATCGGTTTCAAAAGTAAATTTTTAGTGATACAAGCATAATAATAGTCCAGGTTAAAGTAATGAAAATTTAAAAAAATTTTTTTTTAATAAAAAGTCCACAACAAAAAAAAAATCCGCTAAAATTTTCTAATTAATCTCCAGCCATAGTAGACGATTTGTTATTGTTTATATTGTGCGTGTGAAGCAAGCGATATTGTGCTTGTATGTTTAGCATTTGGTGGCAGCAATATTGAATGAAAGGCTAATAGTACGCAAGAGGGTGTGCTATTTCCGTTTGTCTCGTGTTTTTTATTTTCATAATTTCAATTATTAAAATCGTTTTACTTCCCAATGAAGCTAAAGAAAATATAAAATTCTGAAAATTGTATTCAGAAAAGGCCCCCCCGTATAAATAGAAAAATTAATTCATATTAGCAACGACAAGAAAATATACAAAAAAATATAAAAAAAAATTAAAAGAAAATATAAAAGAAAATCTGAAGATAGTGTGAAGAAATCCTTTGTTGTGCAAAGTTTTCCCATCTAATTGTTATTGTTGAAAAGGCGCATGTGCCATTTTGTTAAACAAAAGCAAAAAATAATCATTTCGAAAATATATTTCCAAGTCATTCAAAACAATAACCAAAAAATAAAAAGAGCAGTTTTAATTTATCAATTAATAAAATAAATACAAAAAATTAAATAAATTAAATTAATTAAAATTAAATATTTATCATTTAAATTTCAGTTTTTAAATTAATATTTTATAATAAAAAAAATAAGAAAATATTTTCTGTTTATTAAAAAAAAAAAAACAAAAAATAAAATTCATCATAAAACAACGTATTTCCCAACGACCACCGCAAAGTGTGTTTAATTTTTTTTTTTTCAATTTATTTTTCGTTATTCAAAAAAAGAAATTCGAAATAAAATAAAAAAAAAAAATACAAGAAATTAAATAAAAAAATTTCAAAAGAAAGAAAATTTCCAACACAGTGAAAATGTCTTTCATCTCATTTAATGCATTTAAAATATTTGCATTATTGCTGTTATTATTGCAACAAAGCGTTTTTGTTTTAACAAAATCAAATGAAAAGTTCTCCATAAAACATCGCAAATCATCTAGATTCGAATCAGCTGTTTCCGAGGATTCAGTGGTAAGTATTTTCTTATTAGATATTCCACCCTCCCCCAGCTACAGCTGTTTACCTTAAACAAAACAATATTAGTGATGCCAATTGAACGATTTTTATTTTTTCTATTTTAAATATTATTTTTTAAATAAATATTAAAAAAGTTCATTTTCATTTTATAAATATTATTAAAACAACAGAAAAGTTATAAATTATTAGGGGGAATAAATAAGTAATCTTTACGACAATGATTCATACCTGAAATATTAAGTTAAACTGTGAATTCCTTCTTGGAAATACCATTACCACAAACCATCGTTTTCTTATTTTTAGTTCTCAGAAGTCTTATAATACTTGTTTAGGTATATGATAGGGTTGCCAGCCTGGCTGGACTTGGCTGGATTGTCCAGCTTGTCCAGTTTCAAGCTAAAATTTAATTTGTCCAACTAAATACAAATTTTTTAGTACCCTGCTATAACTTGGGCAATCATTTTCAAATTTGTCAAATCATGTTAGCCAACACTGATTGTACATTTGTTATACAACTAAGTTATGATTTCCCTCTTCTATCATCTATCATCACTGACAACATGTCTCAACACTTGAACAGCCGCTGTCATAGTGAGTATTATTGCAAGCGATAGGCAATTTCTTTACGTATAGCTTTTATTTATTTGTACATGAAAATAAAAATTGATTTGCTGATAATCTTGAAAATATTGATGAAGAAGCTGGTCGATCCATCAAAAAAACTTCTCTTCGATAGATGGAAAGAGTTTGCAAAATATGCTAATTGGATAAGAAAAAAAAGATAATTAGACGCTGAGTGTAAAGTGAGCCAAAGAGACTAACATAATTGGTCGTTAGAACCCATCAGTCAGGATTATTGACCTAGTTTATCACACCACTTATGTTGTGTGTGTTAATTTTATACATGAGTAGCCGGACCCTACAGTTTAAAGTCGACTCCGAACGACAGATTTTATGAGAAACTGTTCATGGCAATTTTATTTACTCTCAGAGTTTTTGCCAGAAAACTGTTGAGAGGAAAATCGCCGAAAAAATACTTTTTTTGTATTTTGTTTTGATGTCTGGCCTGGGTCTCGAACCCTGGCTTTTACGTCTAATAAGCCAACACACTACCTACTAGACCACAGTGCCAAATAGACGTTATAATTAAATATGAAGGCAGAAGTTATCTCAAAGTTATCTCGAAATTTATAGTCCCAACAGAGACAAAAACTGAAACACATCTCTCCAAGGCGGAACTGGTTGTCTACGGACTTAGATGCAATTAACATTTTCACAGTATTTGTTTATGTCCAGCTTTTTTTTTGTTTTGTCCATCTTTTTGCGAATCGGAATCTGACAACCCTAGTATATGACCACGGGCTGTACCATCGAGCTGTCTCCTGATGTTGTAAAAAGTCATACGTAGAGAATGACCACCTTCATTTTTAGTACGAATAAACAATTTTATAAGTTTCAAAATAGGGTTTTGGTCTAATGGTTGGATTATCCTTCATATGCTTTAAAGACATATATTGATCAATATCGGAAGATGTAGTATTTATTCGGAACTACATACATAATGCCGCTCTTGCCTTCTAATAACTGCTGTTATTAAGTTGCAGTGAGCTAACTACTAATCCCGATGAACAGACGTTGATTATTAAGATGATATAAGGCATTTGAATTTTATTCGAGTCTGTTCAGAGTTTTGTAAAATTTGCCTCAGACCTTTATTTTAATTTTTGGCCATGATTGCCAAATTAACGATATACGAGCAGCTGCCAATAATTTGTGATGACGTGGATGGCTTTATTTCATACGGTTAATATGATTCACGTCAAAAATTTATATATTTTTTAGGTCGATATTTTTTCTGATTAAGTCTTCACATGGAAACCTTTGGGCCAATTAGCAAAAAATTAGGTCAATAAAAATACGAACTAATATTCATCACAACCTGAAGCAGAAGGCCAGGTCTAGATCATTAATCTCTTACATACATAATTGGTCATTAAAACCCTTCAGTCAGGATTACGAGCTAGTTTCTCACACCACTTATGTTGTATGCGTTAATTTTTATATATGAGTGGCAAGACGTACTGTTTAAAATCGGCTTCGAACGACAGATTTTAGAGAAACTTATGATGGGAATTTTTTAACCTCAGAATTATTGCCAGAAATCTGCTGCGAAGAAGTAGCCGAAGCCGTATTTCGTTTCATGTAAAGACTACGGCGACTTCTATTTTCGGTATGAATGCCCCAATTGAGTATTTTTCAAAATTGCGTATAGTGGTCCAAAGATCAAAGATTTTATTTCAGTATAACAATGTAGACTTTACACATGAGTTGAATAATGGTTCTGCACCTAACTGATGAGTTCAGCAGATGTCCATAATTTCTGATAAAATCTATGGCTTTATTTAATACCGTTAATATAATTTAGGTCGATATTTTTTCTGATTAAACCTTCGCATATTATGCGCCAATTAACAAAAAGTTTAATGAATCAAGTCAAGGCTAATATTCTTCACACCTTAAAGCAGATTGCAATTATTTAACGCCGGGTCCAGATCATTTATCTCATATGTCGGTTAAAGTTCCCGGTGCTTCATTTCTTTAATGAAATAAAATCACAATGGACGATAAATTTTTCTACTAGGTAAAGATGCCATTTTGGTACCTTTAGCTTTCTGCAGACTGCGTAATTGTTAAGCGCAAGTTATCGAAATAAGTTTGACCATAATGGACTGGTACCAATAATTTTACTTATATAACTCGTGAAGCAGATTAGTAAAACTTATCTTAGCTGTAAAGCGTGCACAAATGTTTAAAATAAGTATTTCCCACGAAGGAGTATATCCTCCAATGGGCAAACGTAGAATTAAATATTATGTGACCCTTTCAGATATTTTCCAGGAAATTGTAATTATTTTTCAAACAGTTAGCGACTATTTAAGAGATTTACAAGAAGTTTTTCATTAATTTTAAATTAGACATAAACACTGTAGAACAAAACTTGCCGATTTAGAGCATGGTATAAGAAATATAGAAGGTAGTTTCATTCTCTCTTTATTTTTTGAAATTCACCATCTGACATGCTTAAGGATTATGACCTTTCCGTAAAAATAATGCTACCATATACATTTTAAATTTCCCACATTTTCTATGAAAATAATAAATTCAATTCAATTGAAAAATATTTTGAAAAAATTGTATATTAAAGTATTTCTGCTTAAATTGATATCAAAGGTAATTATACATATAAAAATTTATTGTCCGAGGGAGGTGTACATAAGCCTAATGCCGATTTTTTAAAAATTTGGAACATTTAAATTCTAAATTACACATTTTTCATAAATAATTTATTGGGAATATACAACAAAATTATAAATATGGGAACCCTACATACATAGTTTGTGAGAAAATGAGACTTCAAAAAACCTTATTTTAAAAAATAAAGAGAGAATGAAACTACCTTCTATATTTCTTATACCATGATTTAGAGGGTAATAAATTTAAAGTGAGCTAATTTTCAGGCATTACTGGATTTTGGTCATTAGGCTTTATGAAATCGTCGTAGTCTAGTTGGTAGCTGGCTTGTTATACGCGAGGCCATGGTTCAAAAACCAGGTTAAATATCCCGCACAAAACGAAATGTAAAAAATATTTCTTCAGCGACTTCCTCTCATCAGATTTCTGGCAAAAACTCTGGGAGTAAATAAATATTGTCATGAAACGTTTCTCAAAAAAGTGTCGCTCGGTATAAACTTTAAGCTGGCGTAAGAAGCTAGGTTGTAATCCTGACAGAAGGTCCTATGAAATCGATAGGATTCGTATGAATCAACCCATTCCTGGTTGTCTAAAGATTTCATGCATTATTCCGAATACGAAATAGAAAGAATTGCTGGGATTAAGGGAATACGTAGTAATTTTTGGTCTTGATCGATTGGTTCATAATTATTTTTTATTTATTCATTATTATTTTTTTTATTAAAAACCATTTACTTGGAATAAGGTAATGAATCACAAACTGTAATTGTTCATAGGTTAGGAGGGGTACTTTTACCATTTTTAACAGTAAAAATAATTCTTTACTTATTTAGTTATAAAGATAATGAATTGTGTAGTTCAAGAACTATTAAAAATTAAATTCTATTTGAAGCAGAAACTGGTTTTTCTAAGAGAATTTTAAAGGCAAACTATGTTTTAAAATCGTATATGTAATGTCATATGACAAATTGAAAATATATTAAAACGATGTCGATAATCTTTTGAAATTATTATAAACCGTGTTGGGAATATGTTTAGGAATCGAACGCTAATAGCCTAGACCACCAGGGTACACAATTTTGTTAATGAAATTGTTTCGTTCATAGGATCTATAAGGTTCATGGTTCTTTCTAAAGAGTATTTTTATTATAGAATTTATTTTGAAAAATATAATGAGTTTAACATAACTAATTGAGATACATTTTACGGACATTTTAGAAGACAGAAACCAATGGATTATAACAATGAAGAAAACCAAAATTCAAGTACAGTATTCCCTCAATTTACATCGTCCCGATTTACGTTGTTTCGATTAACGTCGTCAAAAATTTTGTTCCCTTCAACTTCGATTTGCGTCTTCATTCGATTTACGTCGCCTCTATTGTTTATAAATAAAATAGGGGAATTCCGTCCTAAAAAAAAATTCAATACATAGAGTAAAAATGTAATTATTTTAGTTTTTTTTTTGTAAAATGTACACAAATAAATGCATCTGATGGTATGAGTTATTCGAAATTCGATTTACATCGTCTTTTTCCGGAACATTCTACCACGTAAATCGAGGGAATACTGTAGTTTTTTCATTTTCAATCAAATTCAGACGTAATCTTTGCAATACTTTTTTCAATGATGGAAATGAGATTTTATTTAAAATTTGGATATAATAGCGGAACTTTAAACTATTTGGAGTTACTCAGACTTTCCTTCTTTTACTCCTGATGAGAGAAAAAAATATTGTAAGGATATGTTTGAGAGAAGTAGGTGAAACGTATTTATTTAATAAACACAATTTAATTATGTACTATGAGCTCAGTGACTTAGATCTTATGCGCGATCCTCACGCTTACAGTTTAGCACACTACCCACTAGACCACCAGGCAATCAACTTCATATGGCTGGCTCGGCTGGCCTTTCAGTACCTCATTCGATTGGACCAATTTTCGTGCAATTTTTCAAGTGAATGGTGGCATCACGAATGTTGGCCTTTAAATGATCAATTGTATCTGATTTATTGGCATAACACCCTACATTAACGGCGCCCCTCAGAAAATAGTACAATTTGGAGTTTCTTGGTAGCCGATAGACATCATTATTTCGGTTAATTAAACGGCCATCAAACGTTTGACGCAATAAATCGATTGTGCCATGAGATGTGTGGCAAGTTGCACCATCCTGATGAAAAGAAACATCGTTAACATGAATACCATAAAGTTCGGGTACAAAAAAAATGTTTATCATGGTGCGATAGGTGTCTCCATAGACCGTAATAGTTGTGCTTTCCCTATTTCCATATAAGTTGCAGCAAACTGCCACTCGTAATGGCTGCATTGACTCTAAGACCGTGTGGGGGGTTTCTGAGCCCCAAATAAGGCAATTATGCTTATTAATGTGCTCGTCAAAATGAAATTAAGCTTAATTCGAAAAGAGGGTTTCTTTTCCAGCTTCTCGTTGGCCCAATAAATCCCTCCATGTTCAAGCGTAAATCGATTCATTACGTTCAGTGGAGATAAGTTACAGAATTTTTTGACAGAATAGAATGACATGGTACAAATTTAAACCGATAGATGGCCTACGCGAAGTAATAAATTTTGAGTTCTAAATCATGAAACAATACAAACGTATTTCCATCGTTACGAAACGAATTTAAACTTTAATTTCAATAAACGACAAACGAAAAGATTAAATTTTTTTTTGTACATTGTCAACATTGTTACACTCCTTATTTTACATATGATATGATGTATCGTATAAATTCTCTTTCGCACCCTTAAAAGTTGCTTTTTTGTATTGAAAATATTAGCCTGGCAGCCTGATAGGCGCAGTCATCCACTTAAACAGTTGCACATATGTATGTGTGTACGTATGTATGGATGAACGTATCGTCATTCTTTACGTCAGCCACGATTTCCTTCGTAAATAATTTTATTGTTGTTGTATGTTGTATCGTGTTGTTGTTTTTGTGGGTTTATTGAACTGCTACTATATGCCCCAATACAACAGCACAGCAACACTAATTTAGTTGAACACAATGACAAAGAGAAAATGACAAGGAGAGAGCTGGAGTTTGTAATTGAGAGCATAGAAATGAAAAGGAAATTCTGCTATTAAAGTATTTGGCGCCGGTCTGTCGCATTTTGCCGGTTGGTTGTTTACAGTTGTGCTCATTCATTACTAATGGCAGTGTTGCCACAAGACTGGCAATTAAAAAAAAAACTTTAATATCTTCCTTATGAAACTGTTGCTAAGTTAGATCTTGAATCCTAAATGTCCATTGATGGCAACACTTATTTCGTTTGCTTGCAGATTTTCCAAGTTTCATTTTTCTTTTCATTTTCACTTGTTCGTTTTCGTTCTTTTTTTGTCCCATTGTGTCTGCGAATAATTTATTTTAAGTCACTCTCAATTTATTTTTTCCTTTTTATATGTACAGACGTACGTATTCTTCTGTTTATCCTTCTTATGACATAAAAGACAACAAATTAACGTGAGTGCTTATACGTGTGATTATACTTCGTGTGTATATTTAATTTTTATCGACTGTTTTTGACCCTTAAAATTAATTTCTTCATTCTGTTTTTGAAACAACAAATTTGCATGTGATTCATGATCGATTGCAGAGGTGGGTGTGTAGAATTAAACCACAAATAAATATTTGTATGTAAAGTCACAACACGATATTCATATGTATTGACAATTTGTAAAATTTTTTTTGTTTAAGGAGAAATTTCAGTGGAACATATTAAATTTCTGTTTCTGAGTCACAACGGAAATGGTTAGGGTTCTAAGGTGGTAGGCTTAAGTAGTGAAAATCAATACAACAAAAGTTTTCAATAACAAAATGGAGTTTGTCTGTAAACACCCAAAGCTTAATAAGTTTTGGTTTTCCTTTTCATTCTATTTTTTTTTTTAAATCTGAATGAAAATCTCTAATCAGTAATCCCAAAAACCCAAAAACAAATTTTTACCATAAAATAATCCTCATCCTCTAATTCTCGATGAATTGAAACGTGGACAAACAAAATTGTCGAACTCGTTTAAGATATCAATCCACATAAGATTCAAGAACAATCAATGGATCCCGAAAAAGACACGACATAAGTATATTTATAAATGTCGGGACCTAGATTTTTGAGAGACTTTTCGTGGCAATACACTTACATCTCGCTCTTAAGCATTCCCCGTTTATAAACGTATAAAATTATATCTCATATTTGAAATTTATCGGAAAAATAATTCGTTTATATGCATCCATTTTGTAACTTTCTTGCAAAATTGACCCTGTCCTTTAGCTCTCACGTTCGTGCGATTTTGAATGCTTCTTATGGTTTCATTCTCCTTGAGGCAGAGACATAAACAAATGAGGCACTGTAATGACAGATAATTTGTTCCTGATAGAAAACCAATGTTTACCTTTCGTAATTTGTAAAGCTTTTCCTCTACTTTTCTGACCTACTACAGGTATCATACTACGATATGATTTTGTGCCTTGTTCATTGACTACCCATTGCTGTCAATGAGACAAATATCATTATCAGCATGAATGACGCGCAGCTATTTGCTCTTATGTGTGGGACTTGAATATAATAATTCCCAGCTAATGAGAACTGTCCCGCAAGCAATTTTAAAAGTGCTTTTAACCGGAGAATACTGTACTAAAATTAAAAATCTTTGTAGCGTAGTATATTTTATATATAAGGGAACATTGTTATTTTATTTTATACCAATTACCATTGAATTGTACGTCACTAGAATGTGTGACTTTCTTAGGATACAACACTGTCGTTAGGTGAATACAACACTGTAATGGAAAAGCACTATTTCGTTGAGTTTGAAACTGAATTTGAATATCAGCGCTTGCTGTGATTGATATAAAGAAAAGCCCATACTGAAAAGGGTATAAAAGCAGCGCACTCAACGGAATCAGTCCTTTCTATTGTTGCAGGTTGGTGAGAGTGGTCACACAACCAATTGCAACTGCTTTATAAGCTTCGTGGCAGCGATGGTTGCCGTTGCTTATCTTGTAGATGCAATTGTTTGAAGAATTCTTAGAAGATGTTGGTCGCGATGGTGGCCGCAAATACTTGGAATTTTTGTGACTCTTTCCTTTACTGTACCTTTCTATTGTTGCAGTTTGAACTTAACTTGTAAGTTATATTGTAAATAAAAGAAACGGTTATAATTGGCGCCCAACTTAGAGGCAGAGGACAACGCCCATATATTAACAACGTAGAAAGAGAAGATAAAGCCTATATATATATATATTTTGAAATTGCGAAAGTGGATTCCAATTTGAACTTAAGAAGAAGTCAACGTGTTGCAGGCAAAATGGTTACGCTATCAACGGAACAGTTCCAACAACTTTTAAGTGCTGTGGGTAAACCAAATGAAAGATGTGGTTCTTTCAGCAGTTGCTCAGCACGATATGGTGGTGAACGAAACCCATCGAAAGTGGAAGAATTTATTTCTGCCATCACGACATTTAAGGCAGTGGAGAAGATACCAGATGCGGACGCAGTCAATGGTATGCCGATGCTTTTGGAGGGTGATGCGGCGGAATGGTGGCGTGGTGTTAAAGCAAACGTGACTAAATTCGAGGATGTAGTGCGGATTCTACGTGAGTCATTTTCACCTCCGAAACCTGCATGGCGTTTATATATGGAGATAAACGAGACGAAGCAGCAAAAGAACGAACCTACTGACTCGTTCATTCGTAGGAAACGTGCATTGTTTGCACAATTGCCGAATTGCCCGTCGGAGTCTGACCAGATGGACATGGTGTTTGGAATGCTTCATACCCAAATAAGAGAGCGACTATTTCGCCATAAAATCAGCACATTCGACGAGTTATTGAAAGACGCGCGAGAAGCGGAACAGGTTTTGAGTGAACGCGGTGCAGTGAACACTGATGTGAATATTTCCAGTGGTCCTGAAGGTGGTCCTAAAAGGTGCTCTTTTTGTCGGAAGAAGGGGCATACTATGGATACTTGCTTCAAGAAGCAAGAATTGAATTCGAAGCAGGTCAGAAGCGATCCTGTAGTGATTAAGCCAAAGTTTGCTTGTTACGGATGCAATGCTCCCGGCGTGGTGAGAGCGAACTGTCCGAATTGCAGCAAAAAGATTAATGGTAGTTCACCAGTGAGTGTGAGCTTTAATTCTTTGGGACTGTGTATTGGACGAAAAATACCAGTCGTTAATGTTGAGCTGTTTGGTGTTCCAGGGCAAGCGTACTTCGATTCAGGTGCGAAGACGAGCGTAGCCAGTGCGAACTTGAAACGCATAATGGATTTCAAAGGATGCAAATATAACCCTATATTGTGTAAAGTTACTCTCGCGGATGGTACTTCCTGTGAAAGAAAATGTTTGACAACCAAATGCAACATCATAATCGGCGGGAGATGTCTCGACATCCAATTTTTAATTTTTCCAGAGGACAAAAGCAACCGTACGTTAATTGGTTCCGATTTCTTGGAGGAAGCGGGTATAGTTCTAAACATGGGCCAACGTTACTGGTACTTTGAGAGCAGTCCTACTCAACATTTTGATTTCAGTGAATCCTGGCCGTTGGATCTGAATCTTGTGGAGACGATAAAGGTTACAGAAACATCCTGCAAGCGTGTTACAAGCAAGAATACAGTGGAACCCTTGCAGATTACTCCGAAGAGAGTACGTAGAACAAATATCCCGGATTTTGAGCCCTATAATCCTGATTATAAAAGGGAGAGCGATTACTCACCTCACTCAATACAGGCAATTTTCAAAGACGCAATCCCTCCCGATATGGTGACTCCTGAGAGAGCTAAAGACAAAGGTCTTTTTACTGGTGTGGTATACAGGCCACATAATGATGACGACGAGGCGATTTTAACCCCATTATTTGCTTTTGATTTCCACATATTGACACCGACAGAAGGTGTACAACTAGATAATGAGCAAAAACAACATTTGGATGACATATCGTTTAGTCATAAAAGTGTGTTTGGTGGTTTGGGGAAATCTTCGTCATATGCCGTACACAAGATTGATACTCCAGAGGGAATAGTAGCGGACCCCAGTAAAATCCAGGCTATTGTTGAGCGTAAAGAACAAAGAGCATTCATCGCTTTGAAGGAGGGTCTTATCCACCCCACCTGTATTACGACGAACCATCGATAATACGCCATATTCCATTAAAACGAACGCTAGCTCTTATGCACTTGGAGCAGCTTTACTCCAGGGGGAGGGTCAATATGAACACCCAATAGGGGGAGAAGAACTTGAACTCCTAGCAGACCACAAACCCCTGAAGTCATTACTAAATTTAAAATCACCGAACAACTTGAATATTCTCCTTGGTACCTACCACTCTTCGGCCTTAACGTTATGCAAGATTAACTACCGAAAAAGAGACGACAAAAGTGTTCCTCACACCACTTATGACGTGCGCGTCAATTTTTTTTATAAATGGCGGGACCTAGAGTTTTGAGAGACTTTTCGTGACAATACATATACATCTCTATACATATACAGTAGCGAGCACAAAAAATGCAACACTGTGCCATATGATCTTTACTAAGATCTGTTTCAAAATAACGGTAACTAATTTATCTATTTTCTTTTGCTGTTAATTCTTTCAATTATAAGTTTTCAAAGTAACCACAGTTTATACCAAATTCTGCTTTAAAAAGTTAAATATTTTTGAATTAGTGAAAAAAGTGCAAATTTTTAGCGAGCAAAAAAAAAATGCAACATAATAAAAAAATAGTTAAAGTAAGTTATTTATTTAATTATAATTGAAAATTTCTTAAATAAGTTATACAACATGTGTTTTGTAATAGAAGCAGCTCTCAGCTGACAGCAAAACTGCAATCATTAAAGCCTTAGAAGAAGGAAAATCCATGCGTGAAGTTGGACACCTCTTTGGTGTTAATCAATCAACCGTATGTCGGATTAAATCTCGATTTTCCTTGAGAAATAGTGTGGAAAGGGAACCAGGTAGTGGTAATCCTCGAAAAACTACCTCTCGCCAAGACCGCCAGATGATTGCACTGGTTAAAAAAGATCCACGAAAGACCGCAGTGGACGTTGCTAATTTCGCAAATGGGCAAATGGGAGTCTCTATAGGCGTTCACACTGTTCGCCGTAGGTTGAAAGAGACTAATTTGCATGCGAGACGACCCGCAAAGAAACCTCTCATCAGTACAATCAATAAAAAGAAGCGCCTGGAATTTGCAAAACGTTACAAGGATTGGTCAAATGAACAATGGGCTAAAGTCTTGTGGAGCGATGAAAGCAAATTTAATTTGTTTGGCTCCGATGGGATAAATTTTGTTTGAAGACCGCCTGGACAGAGATATTCTCCAAGATATCAACTTTCAACCGTAAAACATGGCGGTGGATCAATGATGGTGTGGGGTAAGGAACGATAAATTATTGATTTTACGTCACGTATTTACAGGTGCGTTTTCCCGTGATGGGGTAGGTCCCTTAACTCTAATCGAAGGAAAAATGGACGCCAAGAAGTACTGTGAAATCCTTAGAGAACACATGCTTCCTCATCTGCGGGAAAAAATGCCTCCTGGTAGCATATTCCAAAAGGATAACGATCCAAAGCACTCAAGTCGCTTAGCTCAATGTTTTGAATTGGCCATCACAGTCTCCCGATCTAAACCCCATAGAAAATCTATGGGAGCTATTAGATCGGGAAGTTAAGAGGAAACATCCGTCAAATAAGAGGAAATTAGAAGAAATTTTGAAAAGTGAATGGGAGAAAATATCCATTAACACATTAATAGCTTTAGTCGACTCTATGCCTTTTAGGTTGCAAGAAGTCATAAAAAATAAGGGCTACGCCACTAAATATTAATTTTAAGATTTTTTTTGTAAGAATTACTATTTAATTAAATAAACACATTAAATTATGCTGTTGCATTTTATGCTCCATGAATTCGCACTCTTTTAATAAATGACAAAATATTATCATTATTAAAAATTTACATAATGTTTGATAAAGGTATCTATAACTTAGGGATTATAACCCAAGAATATTTTGATGGTCCCATTTTTATGATCGCATTAAGATAATGTTTACCCAACGTGCATTTTTGGCTCGCCTGATATACATCTATTTATAACGCGAAATTTATCTCATATTTTAATTTTCGGAGAAATAATCCATTAATCACCTTTTTAACTTTCTTGCAAAATGGCCCTGTTCTTTGCCCACGTTCGTGTGATTTAGAATGCTCTAGGTTCATTCCTGAGGCAGAGACATAAACAATTAGGCACTGTAATGATTTGTCTGATAGAACAACAGTTACCTTCGTATTGTAAAGCTTTTCCTCTACTAATCTGACCTGCTACAGGACTCGTTCGAGTCAACGACATGATTCTATGCCTACTTAAATGACTAGCCATTACTGTCAATGAGACAAAAATCATTATACATAAATGACACCATATATTGTGGGATTCATTATAATTCCAGCTAATGAACTGTCCGCAAGCAATTTTAAAAGTACTTCTAACCGGAGAATACTGTACTAAAATTAAAAATCTTATTTTTTTTATGCTGCAGACATCATTCGCCTCTTGTGATTGCCCAACAATTATTATTTCAGTTTTAATTTTCCCTAAATAGTAAACAAAAATTAATTGACACATTGCACTGTTAGACAATAATGAATATTTCAGAATATTCTGTTCAAGTATTTTGACATTTTCTTAAAGTGTGTTTATTTTTCGATTGTCAGAAATTATCCAAAGTAAATAACTCTTACACTGGCTGTAAATGAGAAGAAATGTGAAACAATTAAGCGCCTTGCTATTGTAAAATGGAAGTTGAAATTCTTCTTAGAAGAAGTTCATAAATTCATTTATAAAGCCCTTGTCATTGCTTTCCTTCATTTATTTGTATTATTTATAAACATTACTTACATACAGTGAGCGCAATAAGAAACTGTTCATTAAAAAATATATGTACATACATACATTAATAAATTACCGTTATTTTTATTTTAAAATTGTTTCATTGCCAATTTTTATTAATTGAAACAACGAAAAAAAATTACAAAGAATTTCGATATATGTTTTGCCAATTTTCTTCGGGCACTCTCCTCGAAAAGAAAAAAAAGTTGACTTTGGTGATTGTTAGAAATTTATTCATGGTGTACATTTTCTTTTGACACTCACTGTATTTAGTGTACTTCTCCTCCATCTGCATATAATAATGCCATAGCATGCATCGTATGTCAGATGGCAACATAATGAAAATGTGAAATGAAGAAAAACTTATCACCAACGACATTAAAGAACAAAGCCTGCGTATCATTCATTCTTTCTTTCTCTATCTATCCCTCTCTATTCCTCCTACTTTAATGCTTTTCCTCCCGCAGTAATCCCTGGATTTGAAATCGAACAAAGTACCAGTAAATATTTATAATATTTTTATGTTTTTTAATTTATTTTCTGTTTTTGGAATTGTTTTTGTTTTATTATGATTTTTTATATCCATTTGTTGTTTTATAAAAGATTCAACACAAGAAATCCTAATAAAGATCTGTATGCAGGCAGACAAAAAAAACAATAAAAAACAAAACAACATAAAGAAGTATGTAAAGAATCAAAACAAAAAGAAATTAAATGAGTTGAACAAAAGTATCGTTTCGTATCGTATCGTACTAAATGAGGAAAGAAAAGAATGAAGGAAAAATGGAGAGACTGTAAGCAGCTCTTTAAAAACAATAAAACACAATTACCAGGCATTGTTTAGTTCTTCGGTTTGTGCCTCCATAAGTAGCAACTAACGCATGCCAATCAACTAAAAAGCGACACAAAACAAAAAAAAAAAAACTAAAAAGAAAATAAAAAAGAACAACGAAATGCATAATAGTGGCATTAAATGCATAATCAATTGTACATAAGTGGTAATAGACACAAAGTGTACTCTACACATAAAAGTAATCAAATCACAGGCACAATGGAATACTATTGGTGGAAAAAATGTAATTTTAAGAACGAACAGAAAGATACTGGGACTCTAATCTATTTTTATATGATCTACACTTTATTCATATTTGTGAAGATAAATTCGAAACCCAAGACGCAAACCTCCAATTTTAACAGAGTACTTTTGTTATTCGTAATACGAAGTCTGATGCAGAGATCAGCAATGAATCGTTTTTCTGCTACTCATAAGCACTCATGCAATTTTGAGCGAACAGAAAAATACTGGGACTCTGATTTATTTTTATATGACCTGCACTTTATTCATGTTTGTGAAGATAAATTCGAAACCCAAGACGCAAACCTTCAATTTTACAAGAGTACTTTTGTTTTTAGTAGTATGAAGTCTGATGCTGATAGAACTATCAACGTTCACTGGTTAACAGCGACAATAAGTAGATCAATCTTCTACTACGTGACTTATTACAGACTATTGGCATAATTCGCCGTGGTCTAGTAGGTAGTGTCCTGCCTTATTAGACGTAAAGCCAGGATTCGAGTTCCGGGCCAGACATCAGAATAAAATACAAAATATATTTTTTCGGCAATTTCCTCTCTGCAGATTTCTTGCAAAAAGTTGAGAGTAAATGAAATTGCCATGAAAAGCTTCTCAAAAATCTGTCGTTCGGAGTCGACTTTAAACTGTAGGTCAAGCCACTCGTGTATAATATTAACACACTCAACATAAATAGTGTGAGAAACTAGAAAATACCTACTAATAATCAAAGTAGAAATATTCTATTTCGAACATATTACTTATCACTTATGAAGATCGGATGAAGATTGATACACCAAAATTATTGTAATAGTTGGTTGCGTCTTTGGTTTTAAATTGAATGTATTGCAACCTATTACACATGTATCTCGGCAAACGTGGAACTCGGATTATGCGGTTTTTAAAATGAAGATTTTTTTTTACTATTCTATTCTATTCAAACTAAGTCAATCATTGCACAATCTATATAATGAACATATCTACCGCGTAGATCGAGGTACAAGTGCAGTTCATAATTTATGTTTTTTCAATTTCATTTTCATCTAAATAAACCGTGTATACAAACATACATAGTTGGTCATTACAACTCTTCAGTCTTGATAGCAACCTAGTTTTTCACACTACTTATGTTGTGTGTTCTAATTTTATACATGAGTAGTGGGACCTACAGTTTAAAAGTCGATTCTGAGCGACAGATTTTTTAGAAACTTTTCATAGCAATTTATTTACTCGGAGAATTTTTACCGGAAATTTGTTGTGCGGAAGTCTGCAAAGAAATACTTCCTTCATATTTCATTTTGCTTAATGTGTTCGACCTGGGGCTTGAGCTGAGGCCTCATGTCTAACTTTTCGGTTTTGTAGTGTCGTTGTATTCGATATTTTTGATCCGTAGCAGAGATTAATTTCTGAAAATTTAATTTTTTTAATTATTAAACTATGCAGTGATGATTATTTGATTGCCGAATAGTGTAGAATATACAAACTTTCAAAAGTATTACATACCACCACTTGTAGGGTATAGGGTAAGGCTATAAAAAGTCTACATATGTATGCATACTCGTAAAGAAAATATATCATCATTACGCTAAATCTAAATGAGCGTATAAATGCGAATGTTGATTATTTCTTATGCGAAATGCATAAACTAGTAAACGAACGTACTTTATTGGGCATATCAACTACAGTAAATGTGGTACTGTAGCTTCATACGTACATGTACATGTACGTACAGAAGGGTGTGTATAGTTGTATAGTATGTGAGTAAGTTTATGGGAAGTGTATCTACAATGTTTATTTTGTTGCACATAGTAAATGTTCAGAAATACTGTATCCATACAGATGCAGGCAAAATGCATTGGTAGCCACAAAAATATATGAGTACTGAACTGGTATAGTTCGTCGTTTATACCATCAGTGAGTGAGTCAGTCATTCAAAATGCGATAACATCATTATCGTAAACATTGTAAAAGCAAACAAACAAATGCACAGTTACACACACTCGTAAGTGATATTGTTTTGGAATTGCTGTTGCTTGTGAATACAAGGGAGTAGGCCCAATTTACAGAAGCGCTTGCCAGCAACACTAACAATAACATTGTTAAACAAGTAGCGCAATATCATCATTGAACCCTTTGCATTAAATGCAACAAAATTCGATTGTGCCCAGCCCCCCTCTTTGGCATTAGCGATGAGATACACTATCGCCAAACGATTAAGGATTTGGGGTCAGTCATATGAGCCGGCGACGATGCATACATACAATGTTGTAAACTGTTGCCATTTGAAAGTTTTGTATCACTCGTGCATAGCAGATTAGCTACTGGGTGTATACAAATGTTGACAAAATTTGGAAAAAATTTGTTTTCTTTTAAATGATTTAAATATTAAAAAGTCATGGATATTTATGTATGCACTTAAGAAGTGTTACATGAAAGCTATTAAATGTAATTGTAATTGAATGTATGTATACAATTGTAAGTAAAGGTTGGGCCATCTATCGGTTTCAATTTGAACCGTCGGTTATTTTGAATCTGGCAATACTTATGCCATTCGATTCTGTCACAAAATTTACAAAATCTACTGAACATGAAGAATTGAATTAGAAGTCACCGTAGACGTGTGACCTCGATGCACACCCCAGGTCAGACATCTCCAACTGAACGAAACTTGAAAAAAATATTTCTTCGGCGACTTCCTCTCAGAAGATTTCTGGCAAAAGCTCTGGGAGTAAATAAAATTGCCAATGAAAAGTTTTTTAAAAACATCTGTCAATCGAAGTCGACCTTAAAACTGTAGATCCCGCAACTCATGTAAAAAATTAACACACTTAACATAAGTGGTGTGAGAAACTAGATCGTAATCCTGACTGAAGTGTTGTAAAGGCTATTTGCGTAACGTTGGGATTTATTGGGCCAACTAGAAACTGGATGACAATACCAATTTTGCAAAAAAAAAAGCGCTGATTTCCATGAAGCTCATTTCCATCTTAGTGGATACGTTAATAAGCAAAATTGCTGTATTTGGGGTTCAGTAAAGATGCATGTAGTCTTGTAGAGCCAATGCATCCATTACGGGTAACTGTTTGGTGTCGCTTGTGGAGCGGAGTCATTATTGCTTCATATTTCTTTAAAAATTAGAACGGCGCAACCATTATCGTCAATTTAAACCTATTGATCTATACAATCAATATTTTCTTTGCCCGCTTTTCATGGTATTGAAGTGAACAATGTTTGATTTTAAACAGTTGTGCAACTTGCCTACTACATCTTATACCACAATCGATTTATTGCGTTGATGGCCGTTTAATTAACAACAAACATCAGCATAAAAAATGGTAAACAAGTAAACAAAAATATACCAACAAACACCACAAGGATTAAATGTAAACAAAATACACAAACCACAATAATGAACCAACGAGATTGTGATATCAATTGGCCGCTAAGAAACTGCAATTTGACACCATCGGACTATTTGCTGTGGGGCACCTTTGTATCTGATTATGCTGACAAACCAGAGACAATTGATCATTGAAGATCATTTTGAAAGAAATTTTAAAAGAATTCTTAAACCTGTAGTTATCATCTGTGGCATTTCATAAAAGCATCGAAATACGAACACTAAGTATGGCGGTGAGTGGAGAGGGATTGGTGTTTACTGATATTAAAGTTAGTACTTGTTCTAAGTGAGAGGAAAACTTTTCCGAAGCTTAATTAAACAGTATTTTGGGATCGTTTTATTACCTAAAATTTTTTACAATATTAATTTAACTTTAAGGCAAGACAAAATATTATTTTATTATGATTTAAAAAAGTCGAATTAACCATTTTCTTTCGTATACTCAATAAATATGCCAAACACTCCCACCCACATTAAAAGTAGGCTACTTTTCCATGTGGGCGAAATATTCCAAAGCTCTGCTTACAATTTTGGCTTCAAACATGAAATTGTTATTGTCTTGTGTCCTGAAGAAAAACTGAAAACAAAATCTTTAGCATGAAAATAGGATGACATAAGATGATAGCGATAATCGAAAATAAAGCACTTCAAGTCTTTAAAGCAATTTAATAATAATTGATTAGAATTATTTTATTATTAAATTGGAATTTTTTTAAACTAAAATTATAAAACCAATAATTGAAATATTTCCATTTAATCATGCATCTTTAAATTAACCACGGCGATTATTTAAGAACAAAGACGGATTATTGCACGATGAATGTGTAGCTTTCAAATATAGAAGGGGAAATTATTAATTCTAATATTACGATTGATTCAAATAATGCAACTAAAGCTAATCACTATTTACATTAATACATATTTTGCTTTACTAACTTTCTTAATTGTTCATTATAACTCTTTACTACGGAATACGACCTAGCTTCTGACACCACTTACTGTTGCGTGTGTTAATTTTATACAGAATTGAAAGAATTGGAGGGACCTACAGCTTGAGAAATTTTTTCATGGCAATTTTATGTACTCCCAGAGATTTTGTTAGCATGTTCTGCGAGGGACAGTTGCTGAAGAAATATTTTTCAATATTTCGTTTTATTGTAGATTGTTTGAGCTGGGGCTTAAAATACAAGCTCGGTTTTAATAAACCACCAAACTACTAGGCTAGAGCCGGCTTTGTTTTGCAAGATAATCAAATCTGAAGAGTTTTAAATTTGTTAGTGAATAGGGTTTTCACACTGAGTGGTTTTAACGGAAAAGTTGGTTTTAACGCAAAAGTTGGTTTTAACGCAAAAGTTGGTTTTAACGTTAAAGAGAACCTGGTTTTACCGTTTTAAATTACTCTGTTAAAACGATCTTAAAACCTTTTTAAATTGGATTTAAGTAGGTTTTATAAAATACAACCTTGTTTTCGATGAAATGTTAAAAAACAGCTGAAAAAACAAAATCAAAACAAAAACAGCTGTTGCGCAGTCATAAATGTTATGAATGTTAAAACCAGATTTAAGGAAACCTATAGTGTAACCGCAAAATCCGCTGAAAAAACGAAATAAAAAAAATTAAAACCATAAATGTCACGAATTTAAAATCAGATTTAAGAAATCCTTCAGTGTGAACACAATATCAGCTGATTATGATTTTAATGCTAAAATCAAATTTTAACTTTCAGTTTGAAAACACAATAAATTCCAAAGTGTACCAAAAAGAAAATCAATTTTATTTGGAAAATTTTTTTTTGCGAAAGACTTTTTTATAAGTTTTGTGAAACAGAATAATTCATACCATCAAAGAGGCTATACAACAAATCTTTTTTTAGAAAACTAGCCAAAAATTACCATCTTATATAGTTTAGGTTTAGTGAATACGAGGTAACTCGTAGTTGGCACCCTAGAAGGGAACGGAATCTACGAGTTAGCGTGTTAAAGGATTATATATCATCCCTGGTACTTGTAATGATAATTCCATTATATTGAATCAAATATTCGATCTTGTTTCGGTATTTCAGTTTTAGAAATTGTCGATAATGTTTGAAAATCATGTAGCAAAGTCACTTTCTAATGACACTGATGCAAACAGATATTTCAGGTAAAATGAACCATTCTTTCATCAAAGCAAATTTGATCCAGATGAGGGCTGCTGATCAAATGTAGGTCACTTGCAATGGCCACAAAATGATTGTGTTAACAAACAGCAGAGAATTATTTCCTACCACCAGTTGCCTCAAATTATAACTTTGCGACTATGAGACCTACCGCTTTAACTAATAGAAGATAACTTCTTTAGATCACCCCACGGTAATCTAAGAGGTTCTCATGTCTACAGTTTATAATGGACGAATATGAATTCTCGTTTCTATTAGAACAAACTAATGAATTTGTGTAATCGAAAATTCTTTCGTTAACTGTACCTAATAATTTTACGATATGTGATGTTGAATCAATTTCTGTCCTACTGCGACATTAGATTAGAAAGGCATTATATAGTGAGAGTTTACTCTCCATTCTTGCACAAATAAGCCAATGGCGGTAATAATTGTATTCGCTTGAGATTTGATTTCACGAAATTGAAATTACTGACCTCAACTCAAAGAGCGTTCGAAGTGTCGATCAAATTAGAAACGAGGATAATTTGTGTAATACATACTATAGAGGATTGCTGCACCCTTTATAGGAATCTATGTGCCTATGTAATTAAAACCTATATAGTCTGCTACGGATCTATGTATATCCTTTCTACTACAGCACAAAGTTGTAGGAAATGATCAAAATCCTTTTCGTTTAACATTAGAATTATAAACAAAAGCTACAACAACAATGAACTTGTTTACAAATTATCGCACTGCGTAATATAAGAACAAACATCAGCATAAAAAATGTTAAACAAGTAAACAAAAATACAGCAACAAACACAATAAATATAAACAAAATACACAAACAACAATAATAAAACAACGATGTTTACATTTATAGAGATCTCGAGAAGGTGATGCCACGAATATTCGCCTTCAAGTAACATTCATCATACTGTTTACGTTGCCATAGAAAAGTCAGGGTAAAACAGGCAACTGAATTAGTAAAAATTCAGTCAGTCTTGTGTGAAAATGTGGTGCATTTGAAGAGAGTAATAGTGGTTTGAAGATCTCGGTTACAAGGATGTGTCGAACAATTGTCTAGTAAATTGTTATTGTTTATGCAAAGGGTGTAAGCAGAGGAATAACAAGCAAAGTAATTGTTGTTGTTACATTCAAGTTGTGAACTGTAGCACACAGAATTAGTGCGAATAATAAAAAATTTTAATTAAAACCAAAGACAATCTTATTTTTATTCTATTTGCAATCTACGAGCCTCATATTTTAAATGTTTTTAAAAGGTAAAACTGTAATAGTATTTTCCGAGACAAGGATTGCTATGAGAAAAATTATCCCATTAAATGAAACTACAATTCCTTTATCATAAAAAAGCAATTATTTTTTCAATAAAATTTTTTTTTGTTCATAAACAATATCATTTTAAAGTACAATTAAAATATTAATGAAAAATAATTCCATTAAACTGAACAAATTTCCTTATAATTGTTTGCTACTAATTGCCTTTTGTAATGCCGCTTATTTAGTGTATGTGTTATAATTTAAATGCGTTACAATTCAATTAAATAATTGATTATTTGTGACTATAAAAACAATACATTAGTAGAATTGTATTTAACTATTCTTATTATAATCCGCCATATCATGTTTTGCAATTGTCGTAGAGTGTAATTAACATTTCAACACATTTGAACGATAAGAATAATTTTATAAATTATAAATTTGAATAAATAAATATTTAATATGAAATCCATGACAATTAATTTTCATTAAATTTCATTAATTTTAATCACAAATCTTATCAGAGACAAAAATCCCTTGTTGTCGGAAATTAATAATATTCCGGACGATTATCTATTTGTATATAAATAAGTGTGTATGTGTTTATGAAATATAAAAAATTTTAAATTAAAAAAATAAATTCATTTTTTTTTGTATTTTTTGTATTTTTCTTCAGTAAGCTTGTAATTGTTAAAACATATTATGCGTACCCACCGTGTAAACGCATAGACTAAAGTGAAGCTGATAAAACTTTACAATTTGAAATGCAGCCATCATTACATGTCCCATTAATTCTCTAAAAATAGTCTCCTCCATTAAATTGGAGTGTAACATAATTCATTGGAAATATTTTTTATTAAAAAAAAAAAAACCTGTCATCTTCACATACAACAGCACGCATTACGCTTGTCAATGTTACATGCGATCGAGGCATTCCTATTTACTATGGCTAAAGACTGACCCCAATTGAAATATTTTAAATAAATTTGCCCTATAAACAGTATAAATATTATTGCCTGTCACTTATTTATGCATATGCGATAAACATTTTTTTAAATTACAACTACATACAGAGGCTAAGTAGGAAATAATAAAAAAAATCAATTTTTTTTTGTTCAAATGACATTAAAGGCTTCATGTAAATCAGCAACACCAAATTGTATGGCATAGAAAAGTTTTAATCGCTTAATGCCATGTCCGCTTTGTAAAGTGATTATATAGGGTGTTATTTTAAGGGCTTCAGAAATTAGAAGACAAAATAAAACAGAAATTTTACATGTTGTTACGAAAATGGAAAAATCTAGACCCTAATATTTCGCTTTAATATCGTTTAAAATTAAAATTATTAACAAAAAAATAAAACAAAAACAATGAACTTGTTTACAAATTATCGCATTGCGTAATATAACAACAACTACTAGCATAAAAAGTGGTAAACACGTAACCAAAAATATACCAGCAAACACCAGCATAAAAATAGGTAAACCCGTAAACAAAAATACAACAACACAAAGTACAAGAATAAATGTAAACAAAATACACAAACAACAATAATGAAACAACGATGTTTACATTTCGATCTCGAGAAGGCGAAGCCACAAAAAGTGATCTTCAAGAACATTAATTAGACTATTTACGTTGCACTAGAAAAGGCAATGCAAAGCAAATCAGTTGAATTAGCAAAAGTTCAGTTAGACTTGTGTGAAGACGAGTTGCATTTGAAGGGAGTAATCGTGGTTTGAAGAACTCCGTTATAAAGATCTGTCGAACACTTGTCTAGTAAATGTTATTGTTTTTGTAAAGAGTGTCAACAAAGCAGTAATAAACAATGAAATTGTTGTTGTTTACATCAAGTTGTGAACAGTGGCATGGCAGAATGGTGCAATTAATAATAAATAATTTTAATTAAATCTATACACTAATTTATTTTTATTTTATTTCCAATCAACGAGCTTATATTTTAAGCTTTTATAAAGGGTAAAAACGTAACAATACACATACATAATCGGGTATTACTATCCTTCAGTCAGGATTACGACCTAAATTCTCAGACCGGTTAATCAGAGTCAACGGATTTTTGAGATAATTTTCATGACAATTTTATTTTACTCTCCGGAATATCTTTTTATACTTCGCTTTGAGTGAACTTATTGACTTGGAATATGAACCGTGACTTCACGTCTGAAAAGCTGTTATGCTACTTGGTAGATTATCTCCAAGCATTTATTTTTAAATATGACTTTCGGCGTTTGTTTACCTATATGGTTTATAAGATCAATTCAATTTTTAACCAGTTTTTCTAATAACATAACATAGCTCTACAAAAAGTAATTCAGTGATATTAATTGGCACGAATGGAGGACACTGGGATCGTATCATTTTTGGGAGAAATAATGTTATCAAACTGATTTTGCAATAAAACAAACATTTTAAAATACGATATAATTCTCTTGCGAGCTATATGTTATCGCCACGTAAGCTAAACTCTGACGTAAAAATATTCTTGTTAGTGAAAGACAAAGATCAACAACTTAAGAATGGCAACGATTACACATTTCGGCACAAACGTCTTTTTCTGAATTCACATTTCTTCGTCTTATTAATGGTTTTTAAAATGAAGGGGGTAAAATAACTTGTTCACTAGACCAAATATATTGACTGTAAAGTGGATGAATGCTCTATGAAATTTATGAACGGATTTATCAAATTAAATTTTCAAAATTTGAAAGTGTTGTTCTGACATTAAATGAATTATTATGTCTTGCCAACTCTCAATTAGAAAAAGTCTTACTACTGTTTGACATTCTCAGAGGAAAAACCACAGATATCGATGGGTCTTATGCAGCTAACAAACACTCGATATAAGAGCCTTTCACATTTAACGTTCTGTGGAGTAACTATCGATGCTTTTTCTGATGAACGCTCTTATTAATGAAATCGGCCATCTTGTGAACGTTATTTTCAGATAGCATAATTGTAGAAATATACATACATACATAATTGGCCATTACAACCCTTCAGTCAGGATTACGACCTAGCTTCTCACACCACTTATGTTGTGTGCGTTAATTTTATACATGAGCGGCGGGACCTACAGTTTAAAGTCGACTCCGAACGACAGATTTTTGAGAAGCTTTTCATGGCAATTTTTACTCTCAGAGTCTTTGCCAGAAATCTGCTGAGAGGAAGTCGCCGAAGAAATATTTTTCGTATTAATGTCTGACCTGGGATACGAACCCGGGCCTTTCGTCTAATAAGCCAACACACTACCTACTAGACCACGGCGACTTCTATTGTAGAAATATTCTTAATTTAAATGGCTTTTTGTAAAATTTTAAAGATTTCGATAGTCCAAAGGGTGTTTAGAGGTTAACCGAACCCTAAAGGGCCTATAATAAACACTAAATAACTTCAGTTCCGTTACCAACTGACGATTAAGAATTTGAAATTATCGAAAAAAAATTTTTCTGCACGTTTCAGTGTTCTTTTGACAGGCATTTCTTATACTAATCCTTTATCGGTTCATAATATCACTAGATTTTTATAAGAAATGAAGAACGAAATTGGAAATCAGTACAAAGGTTGGTTTCATTAATATTTCTTCACAATATTGCTAAAAGTTAGGAAATTTTGGTTATGAATGTTGTTTCACCTATTGGTCGAGTGCTTTTTGATACAACATGTATCCAATATGAGAATGGATCATTCAGGGGTACCCAACGGATTGGTCTTTCAATAGAAAAAATTTCTTACGTGGCCCAAAATATTTCTTGAGATTGCCAACAATTTCAGGTTTAACTAGATTTGCTTTTGGAACACTAGTCTGCTATTGCTACAAACTCGAAGACTTAGCTCAATTCTAAAAGAAACTCATCGAAATTAATTGATTCGACAGAAACTCACGATTAAAGTTATAATGCTACTCTACTATGCTGCTTCTCATATGGGAAAAAATTAAAAATCGTTAAAACAAGATTTTACCCCAAAAACTTCGAACATTTATAATGATCTCAACGTGACATGGATCAAAAGCTATAAAAACAAAACAATGTAAGTAACCAATCCTGTTTACAAATTATTGTACTGCTTAATATAACAACAAATGGCAGCATAAAAAATGGTAAACAAGTAAACAAAAATACAACAACAAAGACCAGAATAAAAAATGGTATACAAGTAAACAAAAATGTACCAACAACACTACAATATTTTTTCGAACGTCCCCAGCCTCACACTAACCCACCCTCACCCGGCTGCGGAGGGCTCGTCCCCAATACGTAGGGACACGTACAGACTACAGTCCGGACTGTAGCGGGTAAGGGAAAAGTTATAGCAATATAAGAATATAAAACAGCTACAGAACTTAATCACAAGCTGAACAAGGTAACAAAAAAACAGAACTATCTAAGACAAGAAGGAAAATACATTTTTATATAAAATAATTTATAATATAAGCTATGTTTTATATTACAAACACTACAATTTAAAATCATAATGGAAATTAAAATCATAACATAATCTACGAAAATGAAAATTACATCCATAGTTCGTTCTATAGAAATATAAAGAAAGAGGACGATAGTGCCAGAAAACGTAAATAACAATGGTTACATTTTAAGAGATTTCGAGAAGGCGAAGTTATGAACATTCGCTTTGCACAACATTCTTCAGACAGTTTACCCAGCCTTATAAAAGGCAATGTAAAGCAGGTGAGTGAGTCAGTAAAGTTCGGTCAGTCTTGAGTGAAGAGTATAGACGCGGTGTGAAAATCTTCTTTACAAAGATCTATCGAACAATTGTCTAGTAATTGTTATTGTTTATGCAAAAGGTATAAACAGAGGAATAACAAAAAAAACAATTGTTGTTGTTTACATAAAGTTGTGAACAGTGGCACACAAAATTTTGCGAATAATAAAAAATTTTAATTAAAACTATACTCAAATTTAATTTTTATTTTATTTGCAATCTACGAGCTCATATTTTATACGTTTTTAAAAGAAATTTAACTTAATTTGGTACATTTTTGCTGGCATCGTTAAAGGATATCGGAAATCGGCATATCGGAAAAGCTATAGTGTGATAATTGGTAAAAGATATTACATAGTGGGACTGTCTCTAGATTATCAAAGCTTGGGTATTAACTGGCTTTATTAGATTCATTCAAAATAATCTTCAGTTTATTGACCCTTTTAACATATTATTTAACGCATCGGCAAGTCTTACGAGACATAAGATTAATTGAATCATATTAATAGAGAAAAAAATAATTGATTAAGACATGTTTATTTAACAATTATTTTGTATTCATAAATAGAATTTGAAATTAGATTTTTGCAACAAAAAAAAAATTACTTAAGAATTCAAAATGCAAATTTAAACGCCACCTATAAAGCGCCAAGTGTAAAGCGCCAACAACAAATTTGCATTTGAAATAATAGAGCATTAGAGCATTACAAGTTAATATAAAAATAGAAGCAACAACAATTCTAATAACAAATTCACAACAAATCAATTCATTAATTCATATCTTCGACCAAATGGACGTCAGACAGCCAATACTACTTGGCAATACACCCGTCCATTATTGAACATACATACACGAATTTATATCCAATTAGGAGAAGCCGTTTAAAAAGTTTCATTTTTATGGATTTGCAAACTTGTTGTCGCTGTTATTTGACTCTTTTGACAGCAAAAAAAATGAAATTTAAAAAAAAATTACTTATAAATCATACCAATTAATTAATGACGTTAATTTGTGCATTATAAAATTGTTTTTAATTGTTTTCAATTAATAATATATTTATTTATAGAGAAGAATATTCAGTCATTTGCTCATTTACTTATTTGCTTATGCACTCACTGGCATCCTTAAAAGACAATTCTAAGGGAAGAATATTCGAAAAACGAAAAAAAAATTAAAATTTTAATGAAGTTTTTTGGGATAATTTATGCCTCATGCGACAACTTGTTCAGAAAAATGCGTGGGATTGACTATGAATAACATGGACATGCCATGAATTGGCATTGGCAATAAAAACAAAAACAATAAAAAATGAAGGGAATTAAAATGAACTTTAAGCGACTACGTCTGGATATCAGTAACAACAACATCCAAAGTTTATTAACCTTGTAATATTAAAGATATACCAGTAAGTAATCGTTGTTCGTATTTAAATGAAAAAAAAAAGAAAAATTCATTATCAACCATACGAGTTATACATGCTAAATACAGTCGAATCAGGATTAGCATAGAAAAAAAATAAAAAAAATATGTCTTAAGAAAATTCAGATGAGTGTTCATATTCCCAAGAATGGAATGTGACGAGAGTAATTCGTATGAAATCCATAATCGGACAATAAATGGTTCTACATTTTTCTGTTCTAAAAGAAAAGTTAAATAAAATTTTAAATTTCTTTATATTGTTACGAAATTGTGTTATTAAAATGATAAATAAAAGCTTCAATAGCCAAACAATGAACTTGTTTACATGATCAACGAATAAACAAAAATATATCAACAACATCAGTATAAAAAAGGGGATAAAAAAGTAAACAATCAACAACAACAGTTCAATAGAAAAAAAGGAATTAGGAAATAAACAGGCAACAACAAAGTGAAGTAAGAAATAAAGCGTATAAACAAGTAAGCAGACAATAACACACTACAAGCAACTTGTTTACATTTATAGAGATTTAGCGAAGGCAAAGACATTCTCCTTCAAGTGCATTCATCAGACTGCTTATACTGCAATATAAAAGGCAAGACAGAACAGGCAACAGCAGTTCAGTAAGAATTCGGTCAGTCTTGTGCAAAGACACGTAGAGTTCTGAAAGAATTCAGTCAGTTTTGAAGAGAATAATTGTGGTTTGAAGATCTCTGTTATAAAGATCTATTGAACAATTGTTATTGTGTACGCGGAAGAATGTAAAGAATAATAACAATTAAAGCAAATTGTTGTTGTTACATCAAGTCGTGAAAGGTGGCACACGGAATTGATCAAACAATAAAGAATTGATTTAAAAATAAACACAAATTTATTTTTATTTTCTTTCCAATCCACGAACTCGTATTTTAAATGTTTTTAAAAGGTCAAACTCAAACTCAAAAACGTTGGGAAAGTCACAACGTTTAAATGTGTGATTCTGAGATGCAGAACTTTCACTAAATAAATAACACTTCAGACAACAGTTAACAGCTGCAAGCGTTACCGAACCAGTGGTTTTAACCCAGTCTAACTGGTGACGTATGTTTTTGGTAAAATTTGCCCATATTTAGACAATATGAAGCCTCTACATGGTCAAACTGTGGGTCCAGGGTGTTTTTCCACTTAGATGGAAGAAACCTGGTAAACCACCAGGGGACCCATCGTCATATCGGCCCAATTGTCTACTTGACACAATGGGAAAAATACTGGAGAGGACAATATACAATCGACTACTGACGTGTGCCGAGGCAGGAGAAGCTCTCTCGGACCTGCAATATGGATTTAGGTAAGGACGGTCCACACGCGATAAGGAGGGTAGTCGACATTGCAAGAGATACAATAGAGGGCGCAAAATGGAGATTTGGCACCAAGGAATACTGCGCGGTTATCACACTTGACGTTAGAAACGCGTTCAACTCAACGAATTGGGGGCGGATTATGAAAGCCCTCTTTGACATGGCTACGCCGTCATACTTAATGGAGACAATTACTTTCAGGACAGGAAGGTAATATACTTAAAGGATGAAGGAGAGCAGGAATACGTAGTGACTATGGGGGTTCCGCAGGGCTCTGTATTTGGCCCACTACTTGGTACATTATGTACGATGGAGTACTTCGACTGCGATTGCCAAACAAGACTACAATTGTAGGCTTTGTAGATGACATTGCCATAGTCTCGGTAGCTAAGACGGTAAAAGATATTGAGGAGAAAACTAACACACAATTCGATATGTTGAAGCATGGCTGGATGAGGCAGGTCTGACACTTGCTGCACATAAGACAGAAGCCGTCTTAATAAGCGGCCGGCAGATAGTGGAGAAGATGAAAGTGGCCGTTGAAGACACAGAAATCGAATCAAAGAGGGCGATAAAGTACCTCGGAGTGATTATCAATGACAGATTGAATTTCAAGGAGCACGTAAAATTCATAGGCGGAAAGGCATCTGTAACGCAGAGAGCAGTTTAAAGGGAAGATGGACATTTCAGCTTGTCTCTTCTATAACCCCTTGGATGAAGAACAAACATTGCGAGTTGAATTACTATGTGGCCCAGTTCCTAACTGGTCATGGATGTTTTAGGAAGTACCTGCACAGATTTGGACATGATACTTCCCCTATATGTCCAAGCTGTGTAGATGAAGAGGAAGATGCGGAGCATATTCTAGTATGCTGCCCCAGATTTAAATGGCCCGGAGAAACTAGATTAGGACCAAATCGGCACATGGAGGAACTGTTGAATTCTAGGACGCTTTTCTCAGTGAAATGTTAAGTTTAAGAAAAAGCAGAACGAATGCATTCAGAATATGGCAGAGGTAATGCTAAAACTCCAATGAGTGGACAGACAAAATGCTTGTGAGGTTATATAAAATTCTCTTTGAAAAATAACACTTAACAACAATGCCGCAAGGGAAAAGGTGACTGGCGGAAATAGGAGGTGAGTTTAGTAAGCACAGGCAAGTGGTGGGGAATTGTACTTGTTTATTTTGGTAACCAACATTAAAATAAAATATTTTTTTTGTTTAAAAACACAGGTTTAAGCAAATCATTTGCTATGTTTTGCTTTCCAAATATATAAATAATCATAAAATAAAGCAATCTTTATAACATAAACATTATTATGGATTAAAACAAAAATTTTAATACTCACCACTACACTTCTTTTATCTGAAAACAATATTAAAAAAATTCATTAAAATAAAACAACAACTGTTAGCCACTAATTACTTACCTCGATGCACTTGTTTCCGGCGTAACTTCTGCAACAACACACACACACATTAAAAAATTTACTGAAATAAAACAAAAACTTTATTAAAGAGTTGTAGTCAACCGCATATATAATACATTAACACTTACCACTACACAAACATATGTTTGCTTTGAAGCACCTCATTGATACACAAACATAATATGATTAAATATGAACATTTATACGAACACATTATTTTCTAAAATAAAACAATAATTTCATAAAAAAGAAATATTAATACTAATACTCATTTTAGATACCCACCACAATTAAATGCGAATTAACAGGCCTTTTTATTAAACAAAACTGAAAACAAAATAAAACTTTATTAGAGATATAAAGGCAACTACACACAGATTTATACTTACCACTATGTATCCGGTTGAATGAAAAACCCACACTAGAAACAAAAGAAAAACACTATTTACTGAAAATAAAAAAACAACTTTTTAATAGAAGACATTCTTAGGTGTAATAAAACTCACCACTATATATTCGATTGCTTTAAAAAACCGCGCTAATAAACATGCTTCAACAGGCCATTTCATAAAAAAAAAAAAAAACGACACTTTTTGCTGGAAATAAAACAACAACTTTATGAAAGAAATGAAGACAACTACACATACATACATTAATACTTACCACTTGGCTTTCAATTGCTTAAGAAATTCGCGTTACAACAAAATGGCAATTTTTACGAAAAAAAAAAACACGCACACGGAAAAACCCGGAAAGATTCATTAAACCGTAGTAAATAACCGAAAAACTTAATTAAAACTAATTTTAAAACACCGCACAATACATATATTTACTTAAACACACAAACAATAGGCTTTTTTGCTTTAATTTAATTTAGAAACTTACAAAGATTACCTAAAATATACGCACAACTTCACAACACAAGCGAACGCAACCGATCCCGAATTCTTACTAATTTCTATACTCACCCCTACGCGTTTTATTGCGTCAGAAAACCCATGCAACAAGTAATAACCTTAGCAAATATACATACATACGCACACAAATAAACCCACAACACACGTATGTCAACAAAATCAAATAAACCACCCAACAATCTCTTTCTTATGAATGTCTTTGCTTCTGTTTCATCAAAATAAAACAACAACTCTTTATTTGTATGTATATGCACTATAGAGAAGAGATTACACCACTGACCAATAATTAATAACACCTCTAATACTTAACCTTGAATATTCTCGCTCTCATAAATTGTCTTTAAAACATCTACACATCACCGCACATAAAGAAAATACTTGCGTTTTTTCTCCCGAAAACCAATAACAACATTCAGTTGCATAGACCGTTCATAGCAAAGACAACAAAAACAGTAATACCCTGCTCAACTGAGTAAAAATATAATTTCTTCACCTCGTGTTCCCAATACAGGCACAACATTAAGCAAATCCATGTAATTGTAACAACAAAACATAATAACATGATCTAACAGGTTAAATTTGCATGGAAAATAAACACACACACATGAATAAACATAGCAAAGAATACCCCTCACTACCTACCTACCTTTCTGCATCCAACAACAGTTAACAATGTGGCATCACAACAACAAATTTGTTGCGATTGGCAACAAAACTTAAACCTTCTTCGAAAAAATTCTTTCCATTAACATTAAAAGACTGTAAGCGTAAGAACAGAATGCCACTGCAACTTCAAAAGAAGAAGAATGAAATTTGGCTGATATTGAACCAAACAGCCGTAACCGCAAATCTTACCATTTTATTGTTTACATTAGTAAACAAACGACAATATTAAATACTCATCATATAACGAAAAAACCCTAACAGAATTAATACGACAACTACAGACGCTTTTTGTAAATGTTTACTTGCCTACAAACAAAAAATCTTATTTTCTTATGCTAATAACTTCCACTCAACACTTGCCTACATTCTGTACGCGATGCTTATAGTGTTGAAGAAATGTTGTTGTTGTTTTTTACCTTGTTTTCTTTTTACACCACTGCCGGTAACCGGAAATTTATAGAAAAAGGGTGAGTATGTGAGTCTGCAGTGTGGTGTGTTTTTTGATCTATTTATTCATGTTCGTGTGTTGAATAACAATGCAGTTGTACCCCGTTAGATCATGTTCTTATGATTTGTTGTTACAATTACATTGATTTGCATAATATGCTTGCGTTGAGAGAAAGAGGTGAAGAAATATTAGTTTTACTCAGAGAGCAATTATGGTGTCACAATAAGACAGTGTGTTGTATTTGGTTTCTTTGTTGTAAAGGGTTTATACAATTGAATGTTGTTATTGGTTTTCGGAAGAAACATGGAAGTATTTCTTTTGTGTGTTATGTTTGTTTTTAAAGAAGCATTTCTTGTGTGTAGTGTTTGTTTTTAAAGAAATTTTGTGAGAGCGGAAATATGAGCATTCTCTTTGTTTAGAAAGGAAGGGGGAGGGGGGGTGGTTGTAGTATTCAATACGCGTTGACATAAACACGTATGTAGTGGATTTATGTATGGATGCAGGTATATGTGCTAAGATTGCTACTTGTTGCTAGGTGGGTGTTCCATAGCTGTTAAAAGAGTAAGGGAGAGTATAAAAGATTTTAAAGTACATATGTAAATACGAAGAGGTGAGTATACAAATTAGTAGGAATTCGGAATCGGTTGCGTTCGTTTGTGTTGTAAAGTTGTGCGTGTGTATATTTTAGGTAATCTTTGTAAGTTTCTAAATTAAATTAAAGCAAAAAAGCCTATTGTTTGTGTGTTTAATAAAAATAAATGTATTGTGCGGTATTTTAAAATTAGTTTTAATTAAGTTTTTCGGTTATTTACTACGGTTTCGGGATTTTATCGTGTGCGTGTTTTTTTTTTATCGTATAAATAGCCATTGTGTTTAACGCAAATTTCTTAAGCCAAGTGGTGAGTATTAATGTATGTATGTAGTCTTCATCTCTTCAATAAAGTTGTTGGTTTATTTTCAGCAAAAAGTGTTGTGTTTTTTGTTTCTTCTTTTTTTTTTTGATGAGGTGGCCTGTTTAATCATGTTTATTAGTGTGGGTTTTTAAAGCAATCGAATATATAGTGGTGAGTATTATTACACCTAAGAATTTCTTCTTCTATTTAATAAGGTTGTTTTTTTATTTTCAGTAAATAGTGTTTTTTTTTTTGCTTACAAAAATGTTGTTGCTAATACAGTGTTTTAACCGGCTGCATAGTGGTAAGTATTAATCTACATGTAATTCGCCTTCATATCTATAATAAAGACACATTTTCTGGATATAATTTCGTTTTCATAATCACTTCTAAATTCTACGTGCCCCATATGCAATAATGTTTCTTAACTAAGTATCTGCCGTGTGGTAAATGGGTTTCAAATATTATTTAGAAAATCAACGTTGAAAGCACTTTCTCCAGCTGTGGACATATTTTCGTCATAGCGTACACGGGGATGATGCACGTTTTCAGCCTCTTCAAGTTTCTTTGTTTTAATATTTTCAATTTTCTGCACGAACAGAAGGTCGATGGGAAAATATTCCTTCAGCGACTTCCTCTCAGCAGATTTCTGGAATAAACTGTGGGCTCCGCAACTCATGTATAAAATTAACACACACAGCATAAGTGGTTGTAATCCTATTGTAAGACTGATTGAATTCTTACTACTCGTTGCCTGATTTGTTTCGCCGTTTTATATGTCCACTTAAACAGTCAGATTAATGTTGTCGAAGTAGAACGTTCGTTTTTTCGCCTTCTCGAGGATTCCATCGTCGCTTCATTTGTTGTTTGTGTATTTTACTTGCGCTCTTTGTTGTTGCGTTCATGCTTACTTGTCTATCCGATGTTACACCGTTTCCCTTTTCTTAAGAATACTTTCAGAAACTTGGCAGAGTTTTCGATTTTCGCAAAGAAATGAAGATGAAAGAACAAGGCTTAATTTTTTCTTTGACAGTGTTTAGTATAATCGCGTGTTCAAAAACAGACATTCATCATATATATTATTTCTAAAGCACTTTTTTGTCGGTTGCAAATATTTCCCATACCACAGCATCAAATTTAATGAATGATATCTGATTTTAAAGCTTATATCTAACACTAATGACCAAAAATAATTAGAAATTGAAAAATTAATATTTTCATTGATAAAAATTATATTTTATATAGAACTGCATGATAATACTGTTGTCATTATGATTATATGTTTTTGTTCAAGTGCGGTAATACAGGGTCGCTTAATAGTAATGCAGTTCTACATAATATAGCATGTATTAAAATCAATTCTGGCAATACCGCTATTTACTCTAATGCCGTTTATTACTAAGTCAGTTTGTATTTAATATGCATATTAAGTTGTAAAAAGCTGTTTTGGCAATACTTTGCAGTAGTTGTTAGATCAAGTGCGATAAACAGGGTCGCTTAGTTGTAATGGTATTCCACATAATAATATATAAAGTTGTAAGAGCAATTTTGGTAATGTCATTATTGTCATGGCATTGTTTCTTTTATGAAGTGTAGTAATACGGTGTCTTTAAATATATGTAGTGTTAGCTAATATTTAACAGTTAAAAAGGTTTTAAGAAAAATAAGAACAAAAATAACGTGCAACGTAAGAATATATGTAAATAACGTGCATTTGAAAAGACAAATGCAATTATAATGTTAATCAGAAATCTTAATGCTAAACAGGGGTTAATAAATGGTATCAGGCTAATCGAAACAAACTTGGGAGAGCACATCATATCAGCAAAAATTATTTATACCGATAAAACTGTACTCATACCCCAAATCAATCTTACACCTTCTGATCCAACTGTGCCTTTCCGAATGACACGAAAACAATTCCCTAGGAAAGTTGCTTTTCCTACGACGATAAACGATAAGGTCAAACCCTTCAAAAGGTAGGATTGTATTTAGCAGAATCTTAATAGTCATTAAAATAAATCAAAGAATTTTATTTTGTTTAATGCTATAGAAAACAGATTCTTTCGAATGCAATGATCAGATTTGTTTCCTTCTTTTCGTTAACTTGAGAGACGATTTGAACAATTTTTAAAGTAATGCCAAATGTTCGAAATAATACCACCTGCCTTCTGTCGAATATTTTATAATTAAAAAATTTCTTAAATCAGTCAACTATTACATTCAGTGTAAAATGAACACCTTGGGAATTTTATAATCTCTGCACATGTGTTGTTAGCAGTGGTGAATATTATGAATCTTGTTAGAGTCCCTGTCGCAAGATCTTAATTGTAAATAAAATAAAAAAGTTTTCGGAGCATTATTTTAATATTTCTTATTCTGATAGAAGGATTTATGATTTATATGTGATCCAAAATATCGTATTCTAGTAGGTAGTGGCTAATTCGACATGAGGCTAGGTCAAAAAACCGAAATTTAAAAAAATATATCTTCGGTTACTGCCTCTCAGAAAATTTCTGGGAAAAACTCTAAGACTAAATAAAATTGTAATGAAAAGTTTCCCGCCACTCATGCAAAAAATTAACGTACACAACATAAGGGGTGTGAGATAGGGATGCCAAACGGGATCGATTTATAAAAATCCCGGGATATTTTGGGATAATTCGGGATCCAAAAATCACAGGAAAATGACATGTGATCTCATAGGCTTGAAAAAATTTTGTTGTCAACATTCGCCGCCGTTGAAAAACACTTCTCGCAATCAACATTTGTTGGTAAAATAGTTCCAACATAGCGGTATGCAGCTTGTAAATATTCACCTCTAATACCTCCTGATGTAAATAAATCTATTTCTTTGGATATTTGGGTATCTACATCAGTTACCCTATAAATTCGTTTTATACGGCTTTTGTATTTTTCGATCCCATCAAATAATTTTTTTTAATGGAAATAGGGGTTTCCTCATCTGCGATGCTATATCGACGTCAAGTGATATAAAATTTTTTCTGGACCTTTTGTAGGGCCAAAATACATATAAATTCACAATCTCGAAATTCCCGAAAAAACCCGGGACAAGTTTTAAAAATCCCGGGATTTGGGATTTTATGAATCCCGAAAATGTCGGGATTTCGAGATTCGGGATTTCCCGATTGGCAACCCTAGTGTGAGAAGGCAGGCCGCAATCCTGACTTAAAGGTTGTAACGGCCAATTATGTAAATAAAACTCTGCTTACGGTTCAAGTACAAATTATTTACTGAATAATAGTATCGCGAAAGTATAAATGTTCTTGGGAAATCCCATTCAAATGGCACGTCAAATAATTCTCTTACGTTTCCATAGTTTTATTGGTAATGGATGATACATCCGTACAATTGGATGCTAGAGTGCTCAATAAATATGAGTTTAATTTGATTGTTGCCCAGATTAATATCGTATATAAAAACGAATTCATTTTATTGACGTCTTATTAAAAAGGGATACCATTTAACTGATTTGAGTACAATTTATAGAACTCCATTTCAATGATTATCAACCCTTTTAAAGGGGGGCCATTTAAATTTCGATAATATTTAATTACAATATTTTGTATAAAAAACACATAAAAGCTGGTATTTATCCTTTCTTCTTTCTTCTCCTGTTGTCTGTCCCTTGTCCTTATTTATTGTGTTATTTGTTGCCGTTGTTGTTTATTACTGTTCTTGTTTGTTTGTACATGATGAGTCTTAATCGTTACCTACAACTTCCTTTTTACGAATGACAACAACAACAACAATTACAAAGAACAACGACAACAGAAACAGAAAAACAGTCATAAAATTGTCATTTCCGTTTAAATGTCTGCACGTTTGACTAAAAACAAAACAAAACGAAAAATAAATAAAAGCAACCAGAAACGAACAGACCTACCAACAGACCAAAAGGGTGGCATGGACAGACAATGAGTCTACAAAAAAAAAACCAAAAGCTCGTGTCTTGACTCATAAAAATAACCGCAAAGAATTGAAATGAAGAATTTTAATATGGGACCTACATACTTACGGAATGAATGAATGGCCTCCTCAAGAATTTTAATGTAAAATTTTACTTCTCTTTGTACGAGTATGTATTTGGAAAGCAGATTATTAAGGAAAGATATCGAGATTTATTATTAAAAGCTTATGACAAAACTTTGATGATGACCATATTAGTTCATTAAACCAAAAGTGGCAAGAATTTAATTATAAAAATCTGCGGTTAATTTGTAAAAGTGAGTAATTGTAGAAATTTTATAATTAAAATCAATGATTTTTTTTTATTTTATTTCTCCATGATGTACATGACATTGAAAATTTTTGTTTTTAATATAAAACTTCTTAATAATTCACCAGTTAATACCCTTAGGGTCATTATTACTACTTGCCGTTAACTAAAGGTTGGATTTTAACGGAGAGATAAATTGTTTTTCATTATTACGAATACCCAATAAGATAGAAGTGAGCATCAAGCTAATCCTATCTTTATGTTTGAACTTGCCACATTATATATATTATTTCTAAAGCACTTTTTTTGTCGGTTGCAAATATCTCCCATACCACCGCATCAAATTTAATGAATGATATCTCATTTTAAAGCTTATATTTAACACTCATGACGAAAAATAATTAGAAATTGAAAAATTAATATTTTTATTGATAAAAATTATATTTTATATAGAACTGCATGATGTTACCGTTGTCATTATGATTACATGTTTTTGTTCAAGTATGGTAATACAGGGTCGCGTAATAATAATAATGTAGTGCTACATAATACAGTATGTATTAAAATCCATTCTGGCAATACCGGTGCGAAATATTCGCACGGGTCATCTAGTCATATATTATTTGCGATATGGCAACTTAAAATTTAAACAAAATAAGCATATAATGGGTGATTTTTTAAAAGCTATAGGAAAATTTTTCAATAAAAAACACGCACAACACAGAAAAATGCATGAAATCTTTATTTGAATCGATAGTACGGTCGATAAAATTTAATGTTTGAAGAATATTTTATGCAAATGTTGACCGCAACTGCGCCTCAAATGGTCCATCCGCTTAATCCAATTTTGCCATACTCTTTCCAATATTTCGGCCGGTATCTCACGAATAAATGCGTCAATGTTGTCTTCCAATGCTTCAATTGAAGCGGGCTTTTCTGTATAGGCATGAGCTTTAATATAGCCCTACAAAAAATAGACTAAAGGCGATAAATCGCACGATCTAGGCGACCAATTGACCGGTCCCGAACGTGAAATGAAAAATTCACTGCACTCGCCTCTCAATAAGTCCATTGTTACGTGTGATGTCTTGTTGAAACCACATGTCATGAAAGTCTTTTGAAAGGCTTCACACCTAAATCATGCCGAAATATTTTCTACGTTGTTAAATAACACAGGCCCCAATTGCTGCGAAAGGCGACGAATCGATAATTGATGGTCAGCATTAACACTGGCCGATACAGCTGCCATATCTTCTTCAGTTCGCACTCTACGTAAGCGTGTTGGTGGTTTAATGTCCAAAAATATAAATCTGGTGCGAAATTTAGTTACAATAGCCCGAATAGCCGCATCAGTGGGTTGATTAAGCTGGCCATAAAATGGAAGAAGCACGCGATGAACTTTCTTAACAGAGCACGCATTTTGATAATCTAATTCAATGATTTGCAAGCGTTGTTCGTTTGTAAGACGATTCATGGTTAAATTTTAGACTAAACTGAAGATGTTTGACAGTGAAACAAAACACGAAACGTGCGTGAGCTGTTTAAACCCGTATTGCCAAAAAAAGATAAGAGCGGAAAAATCCCCTGTTGCAACAATAAAAACGAAGTCCGCTGTTGCCACTGGGTTAAAAAAATACTTGTTTAATTGAGTAGTTTTATCGACTTTCGTCCATCACTATCATATTTTAATTTTATTTTATTTGTAAGTTGTAATAACGAAAATCAATTAATGGGAGCTTTAGCTAAAGTTATTTTTAACTAAATCCAAGTTGTAATAATGGCCCTAAAAGTTTAATTAACTAAACTTGGACAAATGTTGACAATGTCATACAACCTTTTGCATTTTTTGCTTCATGGTCGCATGGAGGTTACGTGTCCTTAATTAGTTGCACGTAGTTGTATATAATTGGTCATTACAGCCCTTTAGTTGGTATTCCGACCTATCTTCTCACACCATTATTGTGAGTGTTAATTTTATACTTGAGTGGCTGGGCCAACAGTTTAATTAAAGTCAACTCCAAAGGCCACATTTTTGAGAAAGCTTTTCATGGCAATTTTATTTCATTCTCGGGGTATTTGCCAGAAATCTGCTGAAAAGCAGTTGCCGAAGATATATTTTTTCATATTTCATTTTGACAGGACATATTTGACCTGTGGTTTGAACCAGAGATCAGCATCGAGTATTCTAAACGATGAGTAGATTCGAGTCATACTTATAATTTCAGATACTTATACGCATTCATACTTATTTTGATATCATACTCACACTACTCATACTGAAAGTTGGAAGTACTCGTCGTATTCATGCTTAACAATACGCATGATGTTATTGACTTCGACTCGTCACTACTTAACATTTATACGAAGCACAAAATAAGTATGATTCGCGTACGAACACTACTATACTCACAAGAAGATTATGTGTATGCTTTGGTTGTTGTGTTTGTCTTTCCTTTCTTCTTTGTTTGTATATGCAACAACAACAAAAGCTGTAAATTTTGATGCATGATTCGATCCACTCGAATGACTTATAAATATTATTTTAAATTTAGAAATCAGAATGAGTAGTCGTATGAATCAAACATATTTCGAATGTTGTGAGTTGGATGTCAACGTTGTAATACTTGTACTTATAAATCAATATTGTAGCGAGTACTAGTGAATCAGAGTAGTTGGATTTTAATTCTGTTGATTCACTTATAGAGTCGCCGTAGTTTAGTCGGTAGTGTGTTGGCTTATTAGACGTAAAATCAGGGTTCGAGTCCCAGGCCAGATATCAAAATAAAATACAAAAAGTATTTCTTCGGCGATTTCCTCTCAGCAGATTTCTAGCAAAAACTCTGAGAGTAAATAAACCTGCCATGAAAAGTTTCTCAAAAAAATCTGTCGTTCGGAGTCGACTTTAAACTGTTGGCCCCGCCAGTTATGAATAAAATTAACTCACACAACATAAGTGGTGTGAGAAAATAGATTAATAATACTGACTGAAGGGTTGTAATGACAAATTATGTTTGTTATAATTCACTCATACTGAAAATTGCATGAGGTCTTATGAGTAGCGAAAAACGATTCATTGCTGATCTCTGGTTTGAACCGTTGACTTACGTCGACCACAGAATTTTATTTAAAATTGTGGAAAACAAATGGAAGATCGTAATCGATTGTAAATATTAACAACGGTGGTTCATATTTGATGAAATATTTTCGCTAAAGACTGCTGCCTATTTGCAATCTGAGCAACTTTAGAAATATACATAAATACGTACATAAATTAGGTCGTATGATTTTAAATGTATTCATATTTTTATTCCTTAAATATTATATAACATTATTGGCCTTTCAATAACAGGCAAATAAGCAAAGAAAAAAGTTTTCTTTTTCTATTACTTTCAATTTTAAAAATATTACCTCCTCCCATATTTATTAGTATTTTTTTTAAAAAAAAATATTTTTCTTTGGCAAATGATCTATTTATGCCATGTTTATTTACAGAATAATGCCACTTGTAATGTTTCAAAACAAAAGGAAAAAAAATTGTTTTCCATTCCAATATTACAAAAACAAAAGGAAATAATAATTTTTCTTTTTAAGCAAATGAACTGAAAAACTAAAAGAAGAAAAACGAATTTTTTTTTTTATGGGAATTTATTTCTATTTCTACAAGAGATTTTTTATTTATTTTTTTGAATTTTATCTTCTAATTTCACTTCAACATGTACGTATATTTTGTTGTAGATAAATAAGGAATAAAAAGAAAAAGGAAAAAAGGGAAACCAAAAACAGAAAACGATAATAAACAATATTTTCTACGATTTTTTTCTAACAATTTGTTTGGTTTTTTCGTTTTTCAATAATAAAATCGAAGATAAATTTATACGAAATGATTTGTTTTCCAGATCACAGACAGACAAGAGCACAGAGTCTGTATGGATGTACAAGCAAGATGAGAATGAACGAAATAATGCATTCAACCACAGACAGATATCGGAGTTAATAGTGTGTGTGTATTGTGCTAAATTTCTTATGTTTTTCTCTCTCTCTCTCTTTCTCTCTCTGACATAAAGAAATCAACAAAGAATGAAAGAAAAACAGAAGAGAAATGAAGCACAACTATTGCAGCATACAAGAATGGTTCAAAACCTTGTTGTTATGGTCTCTTGGACGAAACGACTGGTTCGTTTGCAACTGTTAAAATACTTGAAAGTGGGAGGAAGGAAAATCCAATGAATTGAATGCGAAAAAAAAACAACAACAACAACAATCAACCACAGAAAAACATGAATCTAAATTTAACACTTCTACGGCACTTATTTAGATTTATTAATGTGTCCATATAAAGCTCTCTATGCAACTGCAATAGCAACAGCAACAACAAACATGTTAGAAAAAAAAATCCAACAACAGCTATAATAACAATAGCCACAATAGAACTATAACAACAACAAAAACAACAGTAACGTAACAACGTAAATAAGAAGGAAACTAAACAAATTGTTTCACACAATTTTTTCCTTTTCTTTCATTTGTTCCTTTTCTAGGCAAAAATAGCAATAAAATCCACAAAAAAAAAAAAAGAAAACTAACAAAAAACAGAAAAAACAAAAAAACCGAAATGCATGAATGAATGAAAAACGGAACAAACGAATGCAGGCATGAATGAATGAATGAATCGAATGGCAAACATTATGAATCAATGAAAAATATGGGACACCAGCTGTGCAATTTTCATTTTTATAGTTTTTAACTGCATTATTTTCATGTTGTTGTTGTTGTTGTTTTTTGTGTTCCTTTCCATGATTTGTATTGTCACTCGTTATAATACTTGAAATATGTTTTCGGTCAAAGTTTATGGGAATAACAAAAAAAAAAGAAAATGAATTTAAATATTTCTATGCAATTAGAATCTTTAGATACTATTTTTACCTTAGCATTTAACAGTAAATACCGATAATAACAGTATGAAGTGAGCATCAAGCTATGATAGTCTTCATAGGGAACTTTTACTGAAACTCGTTAAAGATTTGCGGACAACATTAATTTTTTATTTACATTTAAAGAAAATTACTGGGATATCAGAGATCAGCAACGAATCTTTTTTTCGCTACTCATAAAATTTAGAATTGAAGTCAGTCAGCAATATTGAAATGTAACTATTCTGATTCATTCATACTCACTACAACGTTGATTTATAAGTACAGGTTGCAATAAGTATGCGTACAAGGTTGGCATCAAATTCATGGCATTCGAAATATGTTTGATTCATAAGCCTACTAATGAGTAAATGAGATTCATAACTTCAGAAAACTACTTATAAATAATTCGAGTGATTCGTATCATTCAACAAAATTTCCTGTCTTAGTTGTTGTTGCATTTAAAAAAACACATAAGCAGCAAGCACAGGAAACTCACAACCTCTAGTGAGTATTTTAGTATTCGTACGCGAATCATACTTATTTTGTTGGTCTTCTACATGTTGACTTATAAAGAGTCGAAATCAACATAATAAGTGCTGTTAAGTATGAATACGATGAGTATTTCGAACTTTGAATATGCGTAGAGGTTCCATGATGTTAAAATAAGTATTGAATGCATTATGTATCAGAAATTATGAGTATGATTCGAATCTACTCATCTTTTTGAATACTCAGTGAGGATCTTTGATGCATACCATGATTCATTCGACAGATGTTTGAGAATCATTTCAAAAATTATGAATATGATTCGATTTTTAATACTCATTGCTAATCTCTGCTGGGAATTCTTAAAGAATACTTATCGATTCACATGGCGGTCTTGCTCTATCAGAAGCAACATGCAGAAGATGAGATAAGCATGAATGCGTATAAGTATCAGAAATTCTGAGTATGATTCGATTCAGAAACAACATGCAGAAGATGGTTTAAATGATTCGCTGATAACGATTTTGCTTGGTGAAATAGAGAACGTATAAGATCACCAAAACAATTTGAAGGTGCGAATTTGTAAAAAATATTAGATAAAGATGACTCTTTGAGACAGAAATAAATGTCAGAAATGTTAAGTATTAACCTTATCTGTCTATACTGGGTTTCGGGTCATAGTGGAATACTGGGCAAGAGAGACGGCGGATGTCCGTCGCTAGGTTAAGTTCGCTTTTAGGGGGCGATTTGATAGTTGGTCCTGACCCCCCAATCTGCCACCTCTATGGCCTCATTGATGGATGGGTCAGGGAGGAAGAGCAGAGGCGTTGGGGGATTGGATCGATCTGTTCTGTTTCTAGACGTCTATTGCCTGCTGTGGACAGTAAGAGAACAGATTGGCTGGTGGCCTTGGTTAAGGACAGCTTAAGGTTGGTTCTCGGTTTTATCACGGGGTACGAGATTAGGGGGCGAGATTAAGTCGCTGAAGGGGATACCATTGTAGTTTCTGGTCTACTACAGTAACGCCATTCTTCGTCGAATTGAATTTACTTTCGTCTCACCTAAATACTCATTTTTATTCCTCAATCGTTCAGTTTTGGTGTTCCTTAGGAAATTTTAAGTAGCCTGGATTTTATTATTTATCAAACCAATTTCACAGCCACTATGTAGCAAATACTGCAAAGTCCTCTTCTAGCTACCTATCGGTGTTAACAACATCTCCTACTTGATTGTTCGTGCTTAAGCCATGCATGGTTGGTTTATAATAAGATTTTTCGCGGTTTTCGTGTGAATAAGTTCCTTCAAACTTTGGAATTAAAGTAAGGAGTGCGCACAAATAAAAATGGGCCTACTTTTAAGCTTATAACTTTTATGAAAAAACTGAATACCGTTACATTGTTTTTGTTAGTCATCTGTTTCAAAATCCACGTGCTAAATTTCATTGCAATAGCAAAATTGAATTGAAATATAAAACGAAAAAAAATCCGCCACTTAGTTTTATTTCTATAACGAAAAGTGTAAGTCCAGTTTTTTTTTGTGCGCACTCCTCAAATTGCATGACGAGTTGTATTTACTTCTGCTGCTTAGTGTTGTATCCAACGTAACTCATAAAAGCGTTTAACAGACTTTTTTGTGTATGAAACCATACAAATTTCATAAAATTTTCAAAAGCGTTGGAAGAAAATTTTAAAATTTTGATGCTCAGTTGCTATTTGGCAACTTAACTAAAATTCGGTTTCTGCAAAATTATTTTTCATCAAATTCAAGACATTATTTTGTTTAAATTCAAACGATTCGTCATTTTTTGTGAAAGTCTAAATTCTTTGAATTTCTTAAATATAATAAAAAAAAATATTCTTTTTATTATTTTATTTTAATTTTATATAAAATTCTTATTGCCAAATCCCATATGTTTCATTAATTAATTCTTTCTATTGTTTTCATTTTATTTTAATGTGAATGATTATAAATTTTTTTTTTGAAATATTCTTCTAGGAATTTTAATGATTTAAGATTGTAGTAAAAATTTTTTTTAGCATTGTTTTCTTTTATAAATGATTTTTTATTTATAAATATTTATAAACAAAATATTTATAAAAAAAAACCATAAAATATAATTAATAATGTGCAGAATTCATTAAAATTATTCATGAGCAATTTACAAACTAATTCGGAAAGATTTTTAATTAAGAAAGACAAGTTTAATAGATTATTCTGGTTTCGCTTATAATGTGTGTCAATAATTAAAAATAAATAAATTAATTTAAATTACTTGTATAAACAAATAAAAGTCGGCAGCCGAAATGTTATCTATTAACTAATGCTACATGCTACAGCTGTTAAATAGCTTTAGATAGCTTTTTGACAGCGATAGAAATACGTAAACATCTGTAAAATTATGACTTTTACCACCGAACTTTTTCGATAATCAATATTTAGTTTCGCTAGTTGCAGTATATTTCAAAAAGTATTAATTCTTTGATATCAATATCCTATCAATAGCCTTTCATATCATTTATGAAAAATTAATGTCTTTAGCTCATGTAGTTTGAATCGTAAGGACCAAAGTTTAACGTAATCCAAGATAATGTTTAGCCTCAATTGTCGAAAAGTTTCAATTAATCTGATGCATATTCAAAAACCAAATACTAAAATGCCAATTGTACAATGGGCCAATTTCGACCTCCGGTACTTGTCTTAACCGACAAGCACACGTCAGCTAACCTAACCCAAAATGCCATAAAAATACAGAAGTACAATATTTAATATCTACTCTTAATTTACTTCTCATAAAGGAGATGGTGGTGAATGCTTTAAAAATTTTAAATCAACGCTGTTATCTATCATTACACCTCTTCAGCCAGGATTACATCCTAGTTTCTCACATCACCCAAGTCGTGTGTGTTAATTTGTATCCATGAATGGCGGGTTCTATTTACAGTAAACTGTGAACGATATATTCTTGAGAAACTCGTTATGGACATATTTTTTACTTTCAGATTTTTAGGCGAAATCTGGCGATTGGATACCCATCTACATGAAACCCAATAAAGTCCAATACTCACCTCAGCAGTCAGCATTATGACCCGATTACTCACACCATGAGGTCGCCGTGGTCTAGTAGGTAGTGTGTTGGCTTATTAGACGAAAGACCCGAGTTCGAATTCCAGGTCAGACATCAAAACGAAAATTTAAAAATAATTTTTCGGTGAATTCCTCTAAGCAGATTTCTGGCAAAAACTCTAAGAGTAAAAAAATTGCCATGGAATGCTTCTCAAAAAATGTGTCGTTCGGAGTCGACTTTAAACTGTAGGTCTCGCCACTCATGTAGAAAATTAACGCACACAACATAAGTGGTGTGAGAAGCTAGAACGTAGTACAATGGGTCAATTCGACCATCGAGTACTGTACTTGTCAAAATTGACAAGTACACGTCCCCTAACCTAACCTACTCACACCATCCATGTTGTGGGTGTTAATTTTATACATGAGTGGCAGAACGTACAATTTAAGATTGAGTTCGAACGACGGTTTTTTTTGAGAAACTTTTCATAGCGCTTTTATTTTTGTTTGTGTTAGAAATCTACTGAAAAGAAGCCGTCAAAGAAATATTGTTTCTTATTTCGTTTCGCTCAAGATGTCTGGACCTCACGTCTTATAAGCCAACATACTACCTACTACACTACGGCGGCCTGTATATCCATCAATTGCATCCAATGCTCATTTGCTTATGAAATTGGTCATTACAACCCTTTAGTCAGGATTATTTCTTAAGCCGCTGAAGTTGTGTTTTAATTTTATCCATTAGTAGTGAGACATACTGTTTAATGTCTTTTCTGAATGCCAGACTTAGGAAACTTTTCATGGCAATTTTATTTGCTTTCAGAGTAGTGATGTCGCCGAAAGAAATATTTTCCATACTTTCTTTTGTTCGAAATGGCTACTGGCTTTCGGATAATAATCCAAGGCATTATCTAATAGACCCTTTATCTCGAAAAAGGCATTGTTTGGTGGGAATTTCGAAATTCGAATTTCATTGAATATTTCTTGAGAACAACGGTAGCCAGACACTGTTTTGGTTTCATTTAGATGAACTGTATACCATTAAATATTTAAAACGAACGATTTGAAAATTTTGTCATCTCCCATGGATACTGACATTTTTTCTTGTGAAGTTTTCATAAACACAATGATCCGCATATCAATCATAATCCTTGCCATTGGTGAAATTCAATCTGATTTATACGAAAGAGCTGCAGAGTAATATTTGACATACATATCTGTGGTAGCCCTGGCGGACATCGTGGTTTCAATAGGTCTTTCAAGTGAATAAAAAGGTTTGATGGTATCCCACGTACACACTTTGTTTTATTTAAATTTAAGTGTGAAAAACGGGAATTAATTAAGGAGTGTGCACAAAAAAAAATTGGCCTACTTTTAAGCTTATAACTTTAGTCATCTGTTCCAAAATCTACGTGCTAAATGTCATTGCAAAAATAGTTTTTTTTAAAATGGCCATCCAACAAGAATGTCGTAAAAAAATAATTGAAATTTTCAGAGAAAAACCGCGTCGCTTACAAAAAGCGATTACTAGGTTCTCAGGATTTAACCAAAAAACAGTTTCTAAGGTAAAAATAAAACAATATAAGGAGTCTTTCAGTATTGAGAGAAAGCGTAGAAGTGGAAGAAAAAAAGGATTTTTCTAAAACACCCTTAACATGTCTGGAAGAAAAGTTGCTCAAAAAGTTGGATGCTCTGAGTCCTTTGTCAGAAAAAAATTTTATACAAAATCAGAATTCAAATATTATTTACTTTAATTGAAATATAAAACGAAGAAAATCCGCCACTTAGTTTTATTTCTATAACGAAAAGTGGAAGTCCAGTTTTTTTTGTGCGCACTCCTTAATATTAAATTAAACTATGAATATAGTTTGAATGACTGTAACACTCATTAGAAAATTTATTTCTATCTTGAACTGGATACACGTTTTTGGAAAATGTTCTTTTGTTAGATTTATTTGCTGGCTTAAATACTGAAGTTTCAGTAAATATTTCAAAGTGAAAAAAGGGGTTAAAAAAGGTTTTGGAAGCAAACTTAATATTTTCTCGAAATACTCGCTTATGTGAAAAAAGTATAAATGTAGGGCCTGTAAAGCGCAAATCAAGCGTCTATATCTTGTTTATGTTGCGGTAGCATCAATTAAATCCGTTAAAAAAAATAATAATTTTAACTTTACAAACAGACCAAGTCATAAATGACTGTGAAATCTAAAATAAGTTTTAAATTTTAATTTTTTATAATCAGAAATATTTTTGGATAACGTGCTGTAAGGTTTAATTAACCATTTAACTGTTTATGTCGAGTATACTCGTCGGTAATTTTTTTTTTGCATAATGTATAGTAAACTTCTTTCGAAGAAAAACAAAATCGAATTCATATTAGTATTTGACGAATCAACTTGAGTTTTTTTGCTGGAGAAAGGAAAAACAGTCTTTCAAAAATTTTAAATTTTAAAAAATTCATTAGTTTTGCAACAACAGCTTGTATTAAGCTAAAATAAAATAAATTCTGGGGAAGTATATTATAAAATATGTATTTTATAAAAAATTTACAGGCTAAATTTGATTCAAGTCCTAATTGTCTACTTACAGGGAAAAACATTTGTGGCGAATATACTCGTCTTCGCTAGAAAATAATCATTTAGAAAGAAAAAGTTTTTTGAAATAAAATTTAATTAGTTAACAGATTAAATTTAAGATGAGCATGCTAGTTTATAAACATTTAATGCCATTAAAATTTATCTACATTATAAAAAAAAATATTTGACAAACCATTATTTCGCTATCTGGAGCAATCTGAAGTGTTCAACAAAATTTCTTTTTTGTAATTTCCCATAATTAATACACAAGCCTTAAAATAATATTAATTTGGGAAGAAAACAGTCATGAAAATAACACATCATTACAAAATGATTGAATTAATGTTAAAAAAAATAAATAAAAAAAAATTATGTGGTAAGATGCAAATGTCAGCATTTGTACATTTAAGAACTAAAAATAGAGTGAAGAAAAAAACTCTTTCAAGTAAAACATGAATTCAAAATCATAATATTATACAGGAAATTATAGTTTCTTCAAAAACTGGAAAACAAAAAACGAAAAAAAAACAAGAAAAAAACATAAAAAATGTTTACAAAAAAAGAAAAACAAAATAGAAGCACAACACAAAAATTCAAAAAATAATGCAAACAAAATGCAAAATCAAGCCATCATCAGTATAATCATCGCCATCATCTGTGCGAACTATTTCTGGAGTAAAAACACAAAAATTAAATAAAATTCAGTAGACAATTATAGAGACAGAGAGAAAAAAAATTAATAATTTTATTTACTGAAGACAAGTCGACTTTTTGGTAGGGTCTACATAGAAATAGTTCATAGGCTTCTAATAACGTTTATAGCAACCTAATATTCAAATCCGCATCTGTTTCAGAAAACTTTTTCAGCGAACACGAGAATATTCGACATAAACAGAGAAAAATCAAAGGTTACATGTTGGTTTTTAGACGATATACATATGTATCAAAGATCAGCAACGAGTATTCAAAACGATGAGTAAATTCAAATCATACTTATAATTTCAGATACTGTTCACACGAGTGAACAAGTCACACAATCTCATCCCTGATTTCCAACCCTGACAACACAAACATCCCCAACATAGTCCACATTCACAATATATCAACATTCACATACACATCACATTCACCACACATCACATACACACAGTCATCAACATCACCCACATAATTATGAAGATCCTGATAGTCAGTTGATTATCGATCTCTGAACAACGAACAACCCTAAACCCAGCCATTATTATAGTTGATTATCGATCTCTGAGTAAAGAAAAACCCATCGTGTACTGCGCGATTGCATTTTATTTATAATCAATAATTAATAATAACAAAACGAAACATTGTGAACATTAACCAATTAAAAACATATTGTGAGCCTTAATAGTGAAATTAAAAGAAATTGGAAATAAACATTGTAAACAAAAATACATATTGTTACAAAACAAACACTCACATAAATACGTTTTATAACGTTTTAAATATAAACATACAACCAAACAATAACTAAAACTTATTATTTACATACATATAAAATTAATATAAAAAAGGTTTGTGCTCTATATACCCTTACTCTCTAAAAACCCTACCCTCTAACCCGTTTCTACAGATACTTATACGCATTCATACTTATTTTGATATCATACTCATACTACTCATACTCAAAGTTATAAGTACTCGTCGTATTCATACTTAACACTACGCATGATGTTCTTGACTTCAACTCGTCTTTACTTAACATTTACACGAAGCACAAAATAAGTATGATTCGCGTACGAACACTTCTATACACACAAGAAGATTGTGTGTATGCTTTACTTGGGGTCTTTGTCTTTCCTTTCTTCTTTGTTTGTATATGCAACAACAACAAAGACTGTAAATTTTTTAATGAATCATTCGAATCACTCGAAAGACTTATAAGTATTATAAGTATTTTTCTAAATTTATAAATTAGAATGAGTAGGCTTATGAATTAAACGCATTTCGAATGTTGTGAGTTTCATAAATCAACGTTGTAGCGAGTACGAATGCTGTCCTTGTGTTCTCTTTCTTCTTTGTTTGTACATGCAACAACAACCAAGACCGTAAATTTTGATAAATGATTCATATCACTCGAATGACTTATAAGTACTTTTCTAAATTTATGAATCAGAATAAGTAAGCGTATGAATCAAACACATATCGAATTTTGTGAGTTTGATGTCAACATTATACTCATACTCATTACTACTTATACTTATAAATCAATGTGTAGCGAGTACGAATGAATCAGAGTATTGCATGAGTACTTATGAGTGGTGAAAAAACGATTCACTGCTGATCTCTGATATGTATGTATATATATTTTATAAATATAGGGTGGGTAATTTATAAGTTTAATAGTTTTTTATTCTAAAGTACAATTGTTCCGGTTCGAAATGGAATATTAATATATTCATGCTCCGGCGAGACGAGTATTTGATGCGGGGATCTGCGGAAGTCGGCAAGAGAACGACCTTGTATCCGTTGGAAGGACCAAATCGAGGAAGCCCTATCATTGATTGGTGTGACCAACTGGCGTAGGCGCGCAACAAGCAGAGGCGCCTGGAAGGATGTGTTGCGGCAGGCCGAAATCCGTTAATCGGGTTGTTATGGCCTCACAGTACCTCATTCGATCATTCAATTTTCGTGCATTTTTTCGAGTGCATGGCGTTATATCTCGGCAATGGCATCAGCAATGTTAGCCTTCAAATGCTCAGTTGTCTCTGGTTTGTCGGCATAACACCTTTCTTTAACAGGGCTCACCGAAAATGGTCCAACGGTGTTAAACCGCAGATTCTTTGGTGGCAAATTGACATTACCATTTGGGCTAGTTAAACAGCTATCAAACGTTTAATGCAATAAATCGATTGTAGCATAAGTTCACCATCCTGATGAAACCAAACATCGTTCAAATCAATATCAAGCGGTTGCTCCGTAGCAGGTAGCGGTTGCTGCGTATTCATTTTCAAAGGAATATGCATCAATAATAATTTTTAAATATAAACATTTATAAAATATATTTTTTGTAATAGTACTCCCCCAGAATTTGTTATTTCAGTCTAATATAATCTAATGTTGTAAAACTAAAGAATTTTTAAAATTACATTTTTTATCTCTATTAGATCTTCTTTACGAAAACATTTCAGTGGATTCAAGACGAGTATACTCGTCATTATGCGAAAAAATTTCATTTTGTATGTATACTCGACATAAATATTTAAATGTTTAAATGACTTGATATTTTAAAATTTTATGCAATACAGTTATGTTATAGGTTACATAATTAATGATTGTAGGCCAATACAATAATTTTGTGTAGTTACCACATACAGACAAAAACAAAAATGTTTCATAATTTTTTTTTTGTTTAAAAGGTTTTAAAAATATTATTCCAGTTCTGTGGGAAACAAAATTGTTAATGGATCAATAGATGAATAATACAAAACCGGCTGATCTTCTTGACCTACTAAATAAAGACTCTGTCTTTAGAAAAGAACGTCGTAAAATTAAAATACTTGTTATAGGTTATTAGGCATAATTAAATGGACCATCAACAAAGACTAGTCCCATGTAGACTAAAGTTAAAAACCTAAGAATTTTAAATTTAAACATGAAGTCATAAATTAATTTTGAATCGATTACAAATGAAGTTTATGGTTATAAGCGTATATACTTATTCAAAACATAATTCCATAAGTTTAAAATTTATTCAAGATACTAATAAAATTTATGTGACACATAGTACGCTACCATTATTTAATAAGAATTTGAGGAATTTTATCAAAATTTGGAGACTCCATTAAGCTTTTCGTATTGAAATCTAGTCGATTTTTAATTGTCTTATACATATCTATACCAGCAACAAAAAAAGATATAGATTGTAATTAACACATTCGCAGCCAAGGACGAGTAAACTCGTCTTGGTAGTGCAGGATACCCTGTCAAAGACGAATATACTCGTCCTACTTTAAATTTATTATAACATGCAGGCTTTTGAATTAGCAATTTATTTTTGCCAATCGACAATATTGAATTTCCAAGTGCTCCCAATTTTCGCAATGTGTCTGCGTGATTTATTATTTTTTTTTTATACTAAAACGTTCACAAATACAAAAGAGCATTCGAGTCCTTCTGCCCTCCTATTGCCAATGACGAGTATACTCGTTATTGGTTTTCTGCATGTAAATGATTATATATAGTAATATATGTACGTGCTTTTACCAAAAAATAACGGAGTTTTGGTGAAAAATAATAATCAAAATATAAATGGCAATGGGAATGACTTCATATAATTTAGGCTTGTATTAACTAATATCGGTTATGATTTACTAGATGGGCCAAGATATCATTTCAAAAGTTTACGAAAAGTCATGCCAATCACTATGCGACCTCTAACATGTTGCGTTTAGTTAAACAAGTTGAATCAACGGTTGGTCTTCATAGATTCTCACACCACTCATGTTATGGTTGTTAATTTTATGCATATCAAATGGCGGGACCTACAGTTTAATGTCGACTCCGAACGGCAGATTGTTTTGAGAAAATTTTCATGACAATTTTATTTACTCTCAGAGTTTTTGGCAGAACTGAGAAGAAATCGCCGAAAAAATACTTTTTTCTTGTATTTTTATTTTGATGTCTGGCCTAGGACTCGAACCCTGGCTTTACGTCTAATAAGCCAGCAGACTAGCTACTAGATCACGGAAAGGATAGTGTAAATAATGAAGACGTCGTAGCCTAGTAGGTAGTGTGTAGTCTTATCAGACGTGAGACTACAATTTAAAATCCTGGTCAGACATGTCCAACGAAACAAAAGATGAAAAAGTATTTCTTCGGCGATCTCCTCTCAGCAAATTTTTTTTTTTAAAACTCTGAACATAAATAAAATTGTCATGAAAAAGTGTCCCAAAAATCTGTCGTATGGAGACGACTTTAAACTGTTGGTCTCGTCACTCATGTATAAAATTAACGCACACATTATAAGTGGTGCCATAGCTAGGCCGTAATACTGACTGAACTGTTGTAATAATCAGTTATGTGTGTATGTTGGTTCGTAAAGGATGGACCATTTAAAACTTAAAATTTAAAAATGCAATGAAAACTGGTTTGAAACATTGCCAAATGTATTTTTTTTTGTTGTGAAGTGAAATTGTTCCGGCTAGAAATTGAATATAATTTCATTCATTTAGCTGAGATTTCATTTTTCGGAGATTTTGGCAGAAATCTGCTGAGAAGAAATCGCCGAAAAAATACTTTCTGTATTTAATTTTGATGTCTGGCCTGGGACTCGAATTCTGGCTTTACGTCTAATAAGCCAGCACACTACCTACTACACTACGCACAGTGTTCGATTTTCAATTTTAGGTGGCCAAAATTAATAACTCAAGAACTAACAATCGTAAAAAAGTGATTTTTGGCATAGTGATTTCTTACATACTAAAGAAGAATTGGACAAAAAATTAGACAAATCCGCCCAACGGTACGCCCACTTTTAATTACCCAATTATGCGAAATAAAGAAAAAGTCTAAAAATTTACAAATATTTTGTTTTTGCAATTATATTTCATTTTAAATAGGTTTAAATTATAGAATTCAAATTTCTTTAATTTATAATTATAAAAAAGGTTAAGCAAAAAAAACAAAATTATGAAGAATTAGCATCTATATCACTATCAGACTCTTGTATATTATAATAGGTACTTTTTAGTAGTTTTAATACATCTGGCGTTAAATTTCGTTTTTTAACTGGGGGAGTTTTAGTCAAGCTGCAAATGTAAGGATCAGAAGATATTAATAACCTTTTTATTAAATCCGCATTAGTCTCTTCCCGTGAAATTTTCCGCGTAAACTGCAGTCTATAACGTCTGTTATCTTTATTCCTCGATTCTTGAGCTTCTTCAGATAATTGGCCAATAGGAAGGATGCAATGTTCAATTATAGCTTTGCCATGCCGCCATCATCATTTGCTCGGTACCTACTGAATTAGTCAATTCTTTTACTTTTCTTCTCTTGCTTCTTTGGCTACAATCTTCAAATTCCTTTTTTGGCCTGCCCACCTTATAATCTTCTTTTGTAGTATTTATTGTAAAATGACAATAATCTATTAAAACTGCTAGCCAATCGTTATTATCATGTAGGAATCGAGGTTTTGTTCTCTTAGCCTTTGTCCATCTTTTCTGAAACTCGCTGCACATATTCATACTAAAAGATTTTAATTTATCAAATTGAATCTTTGCTGCTGAGCTGCTAACAAAATTTGATGAAATAAAGTCCACCAAACGATCAACACGTTCATTTTTGACACTGGATATCCATATGTCGAAAAGTTCCATCCGGGAAATATTCATCACGATAAAAAAATAAATAATCAGTAGACCCACTAAAAAGTTTTTGTTTACAGTTTTTAATTGAGTTTAATTTACACAAAACAGAACACCAAAATAAAAAATATATTGCATTCTTTTTGCCAACAACAATATTTAAAAGAAAAAAATCTACAAAATAACGGTTAATTTCTACAGCTGAATAATTAATTATACATGATCACGTAAGCCCACGATCAAAATAAAGCTTCTTATTCAAAACATAAACTCTTAAGAAATAACTTGCAAACAATTTTATTAAATTTTGTTCCACGTCGAAGGATGGTGTATAATTGTTTTGAAAACTTTGTTCGGCAGAGGCAGATTCGGGCAAAAATTTTTTTTGGTTTCTTTTAAAGGAGTATCCCAAGTATACAAAACTATCAAAAGTTGGACCCCAGCTGATAACAGAAAAAAGTATTAATCTAGGAATTTTTGCTTTTGATTTAATGTTTTTTTTAAGAGCTTCCCTAATATATCTATCAATATCTAAAATTGTCTTCACTCAAATATATACAAAATAGCAGCTTTAAGTTTTGAAGGAACTCTATTTTCATTAAAAAAAAGAATTTTTTATAAATATAATATAGAAAAATTTTTATTCACGTTCAAAGTTCAACTTATTTTCGAGCGAAATTAATTATTTTTCTTAAGTATATATTACCCATCTTTCATGTTACCGTTACAAGCTTACAATGTAAGATTTCAACTAAAATGAATAAAGAAATATCTTAACTAGATAGTCTATTTTAAAACCTGAATGGAATTTTTTTCCTTTTATAAAGTTAATTTTTGGGGTTTTGGCCAGCTAGATTTAAAAATCGAACACTGTGCTACGGCGACCTCATTGACGACCAATTAACATCATCATTTCGGCTAATTAAATGGCTATCAAATATTTGACGCAATCGATTGTGGTATGAGATGTGCGGCAAGTTGTGCAGGCTTGTTGAAACCAAACATCATTCACATCAATACCATTACGAACGAGTACAATAAAATCAGTTACTCCATAAGTCGCACTAAACAGTCGATCGTAGTGGGTGCATTGACTTCATATAAGACGAAGTGTGGGTTTTCTGAACCACAAATACGGCAATTATTTTTTAACGTACCTACGATGATGAAAATGATCATCATGAGATAACATGATTCTTGGTAGCGAAAACGAAGCAGATGCTCATAAGAGTCAGCAATAAGTATTCAAAACGATAAGTAAAATCGAGTCATATACGCATTCATACTTATTTTGATATCATCTTCATACTACTTATATTCAAAGTTTGAAATATTGTTGCTGATTTCAACTTTCCTTGACTCAGCATATACAAGAAGCGCAAAATAAGTATGATTCGAGTACGAACATCACCATACTAGCTAGAAGGTTGTGTGTTTGTTTTGCTTGCTGTCTTTATCTTTTTTCTACTTTTGTGAATGCAACAACAACAAAGGTTGTAATTTTTAATGAATGATTCGAATCACTCGAATCACTAATAAGTACTTTTCTAAATTTATGAATCTGAATGAGTAGGCGTATGAATCAAACTTATTTTGAATGTTGTAAACTTGACGTCAACGTTGTACTCAATGTTGTACTGAGTATGAATGAATCAGAGTAGTTAAATATCAATTCTGTTGTCTCACTCATACTCAAAATTTCATCAGTACTTATGAGTAGCGAAAGAATGATTCATTGCTGATCTCTGATGCTCATGCGGCTTCAGCCTTTGAATCAGTTGAACTCTATAATATGTTATACTGAGATCTTTTTGTAAAATTCGATGTAAACTAGTGCCTGATATGTTCAATTCTTGAGAACCGATGATTTGTAGATGATTCATGGATTAGGTTTTAAACCTTTTTCTAATTATAATTCAGAGCAAGGAATCAAATCGTCTCAAAGGTATATTGTAAAATCACAATTATTTAAATTCGTCGGTTAATTAGACCAACAACAGCGTTTCAACCCATGACTCAAACACAAAACGGAACATGAAAAATAAATTTCTTGCGTTAGTTTCCGCGTAGTTGTCTTCTATTAAAAACTCCGAGAATAAATAAAAAATTATCTTGAATTTATCTTATCTTAAACCTGACGTTCGAAGTCGACTATTAAACTGTAGGTACCAGGCGAGTCATGCACGTTCATGACGTTCGAAGTCGACTATTAAACTGTAGGTATCAGGCGACTCATGCATAAAAATTAACACATACAACATGGATTGTGCTAGGAGCTAGGTTGTAGTCCTGACTAAAGGATTTATTGTATGTTCAATTAAGTAAGTAACGACGGGCGGTTAGTGGAAATATTGCTCTTCGTTTTCTCTCATCTCACATTCACAATATGTTTACTCTGTGGCCATGCTCTCTGTACATACCACAATACTATTTTCACTCAACTTTAAAACAAAGGAACAAATTATTTAATTTCTGTCTTCAGCCATTGTTTGGAGAAACAGATAAAGAAGTTGTGTTGCTCGGATAACGTCAACGAAAATGTTTATTTTTAAACGTTTTTACTTCTTTTCCAGTTGCAACTGTTTTTTTATTGTTTTCTGCTGCTCTTTTCTTTTTTCCATTGTATTTGATTGTTGCACATGGTTCTTTTTTTTTTTGGTCTACAAAAGTTTTATTTATATTTTAAGAAAGAAAACAACAACGAAAAATGGAAATATTAATAAACAAATACGAGTGAAAAAAGTTTTTTAAAATACGGCATTAAATTAAGGTTGGCCAAGAACTGAACAATTTATTTACAAAAATAAATAAATTCAGCAACAACAACAAAGAGAAAAAAATGGGGTGAAAATGAATTTTAACATCATGTTGCGTTTATTACTCACACATTAAATTAAAAGAAGAAGAAACAGCAGAAAAAAACGAATCCAATAGGAAAGAGCAGACTATGTAATACCCTGCAGTAAAATTTAGTTTCATAAATCGGGACTAGCTCGCAGTGCTTAGGAAAATAGATCGTATTCTTGACGTGTCAGCAACAAAGATCATCATTTGACTTCCATTGTTCAAACTAGGTTTGAACACATATTCATTACAAAGACAACAACAAAACACATTTCCATCAAACAAAAGGCATGTCTCCACCATTACAATTTTCTTCCACAAAGTGAATGTTTCCACAATTCGAGTTACACACTTAAGTCTCCTTATGTAAAATGGATGAAGCTTTTGGATATTGGGACTCAGAGTCATTTGCCAGCTTAAGAAGGGTGCATACTGTGAGATAAGGAGTGCAATTTAAGCCAAATATTCGTTCAATACATTACTATATTCGTCGTAAAGTCTGGGATCCTTGGATACAGCTCACAATTGAATTAATAAAATGGTGAAACACAAGCCCCCACTCGATTGTGCTTTCGTACTTCCTTGCAAGCATTCAAAAAGTAGGAGAGCACGTATTTAGTTGCAGCCTGTGCTTATAAAACAAATACGAATAATGTTTCTTCACATATCTATTCCGCTTCAAATGGGCCTCATCATTGAAAATAATTTTCGCTGAAAATTAGCTGTTGACAGTTAGAGACTATCGAATATCTCCTCTGCAACTGCCCAGCCCTTAGTAGGTTGAGGACCTTTGGCAGGGCCTTCTTTGAGAGCTTGAGTTTTGTGTCGAGAGCCGACATCAAGGCTCTCCACAGATTCATTAGCAGCTTGGGCTGGTTCAGAGGTGCTAGGGCTTCATAAGTGTAGTCGCGCTTTCACCCTCTTTTATTTTGTGTCTATTTCTTTCTGTGTAATTCCTCCGTTTCTCATTCTGCCTTTCCTTATCTGCATTCCTATATCCACTATTTCCTTCCTCCCCTAAGGGCAATGTACAATGGGTCAATTTCGACCTCCGGGTACTGTGCTTGTCTTAACCGACAAGTACACGTCCTCTAACTTAACCTAACCTAGCTGTTGAAAGACTGCGCATTCATACATACATAATTAGTCATTACAACGCTTCAGTCACGATTACGACCTAATTTCCCACAATACTCAAGACGTGTTTGTTAATTTTATACATGAGCGGCGGGACTTACAGTTAAAATCAATTCCGAACGACAGATTTTAGAGAAGCTAAAAGTCAATGAAGAAATATTTTTTTCCATATTTAGTTTTGATGTCTGACCTGGGTTTAAACACAGGCCTTCCATACATACATAATTGGTGATTACAACCCTTCAGTAAGGATTACGACCTTGCTTCTCACACCTCTTATGTTGTATGCGTTAATTTTATACATGAGTGGCGGGACCTACAGACTCCGAACCACACATTTTTGAGAAGCTTTTCGTGGCAATTTTATTTACTCTCAGAGTTTTTGCCAGTAATCTGCTGAGCGGAAGTCGGCGAAGAAATATTTTCGTTTTGATGTCTGACCAGGTGTCTAAACCCGGGGCCTTCAGTCTAATAAGCCAACACACTACTAGACTACGACGATTTCAAGCAAACGCAGTATTGGATTTTCCTGTCCTGTAACTTCTGATTCTCCATTATTTACTATACCCATAGCTCCTGATGGCATCTTATTAGTGTAGTGATTATCAGGCATTGGGTCTTTTAATAAATTAAATCGATCTTATTGCACGTTTCTATGGGAAAATAGATCGTATTCTTGACGGGCCAGCAACAAAGATCATCATTTCACTGTTTGAACACATGTTCATTTCAAAGACAACAACAAAACACATTTCCATCAAACAAAAGGATTGCCTCCACCATTACAATTCCATTCCACAAAGTGAATGTTTCCACAATTCCAGTTACACACTTAAGTCTAAGTTAAATGGATGACGCTTTTGAATATTGGGACTCAGAGTCATTTGCCAGTTGAAGAATGGTGCGCATTGTGAGATAAGGAGCCTAATTTAAGCCAAAGGTTACCGTTTTTAATTAGTATTCTTTAATAGGGTCATTCTGTTGATACTGAAATACAATCTTCTGATAAGATTTATCCTTGGGATGTACGCGAATTTTATGATACATTTTCTGTATATCGCCACTGAATGCAAATTTGTATTTTCTCCAATTGAGAATAATTGTAATCAAATTGCAGAGTAGGGCCTGTGTGCAAAAGGTCGTTGAGGGAAAAATTGGATGCATTAAACACAACTCGTACCTTTGTAGTCTGATGGTCGGGTCGCACTACAGCAAGGTGCTTTAAGTAAAATCAGTTATATTTGCCCTTAGATATAATTTCAAGAGTTGAAATTTCCTCCATATGATCAAGGGTCAAATATACGTTCAATACATTACTATATTCGTCGTAAAGTCCGGGATCCTTGGACACAGTTCGCAATTGAAATAACAAGATGGTGAAACATAAGCCCCTACGCGATTGTGCTTTAATACATCAATTGATGTGTTTAATAAATACTTTCGTACTCCCTTGCAAGCATTCAAAAAGTAGGAGAGCAGGCATTTAGTTGCAACCTGTGCTTATAAAACACGTTCTAATGTTTACGAATGAATCAGATGAGTTAAATTTCAATAATGTGGATTCACTTACATATATTTAAAAATTTTTGAGTGCTTATGATTAGCTTAAAAACAATACATTGCTGATCCCTGATGTGAATTAGTTTCATTCAAATATCAATAATGTTTCTTCACGTATCTATTCCTGTTCAAATAGGCGTCATCATTGAACACAATTTTTGGCTGAAACTTAGCTGTTGAAGGTTAGAGACTATCGAACATCTCCTCTGCAACTGCCCAGCCCTTGGTAGGTTGAGGACCCTTGGTAGGGCCTTCTTTGAGAGCTTGAGTTCTATGTCGAGAGGCGACATCAAGGCTCCAGATTGAGAAGTGGTAGGGCTTCAAAAGTGTAGTCGTGCTTTCACCCTCTTTTGTTTTGTGTCTGTTTCTTTCTGTGTAATTCCTCCGTTTCTCATTCTCCTTTCCTTTACCTACATTCCTCTATTTCCTTCCTCCCCTAAAGACCATTTACAATGGATCAATTTCGTCCTCCGGGTACTGTGCTTGTCTTAACCGACAAGTACACGTCCTCTAACCTAACTGTTGAAAGACCGCACATACATACATACATAATTGGTCATTACAACGCTTCAGTCACGACCTAGTTTCTCAAACCACTCAAGACGTGTTTATTAATTTTATACATGAGCGGCAGGACCTACTGTTTAAAATCAATTCCGAACGACAGATTTTAGAGAAACTAAAAGTGAATGAAGAAATATTTTTTTCCATATTTAGTTTTGATGTCTAACCTGAGTTTGAACACAGGCCTTACACACATACATAATTGGTGATTACAACCCGTCAGACTCGTAATCCTTTATGACCTTGCTTCCCTCACCTCTTATGTTGTGGGCGTTAATTTTATACATAAGTGGCTGGACCTCCATACGAGTTATTTTTGAGAAATTTTTCATGGGAATTTTATTTACTCTCAGAGTTTTTGCCAGTAAGCCGCTGAGAGGAAGTCGGCGATGAAATCCTTTCATATTTTCGTATTGATGTCTGGTGTTTAAACTCGGGCCTTCAGTCTAATAAACCAACACACTACTAGACTACGACGACTTCAAGCAAACGCAGGATTTTCGGGCCTGTAATTCCTGTAGCTCCTGATTATTTGTGTCGTGATTATCAGACTTTTGGTCTTTTAATAATTTAAATCGATCATATTGCACGTTTCTATTCGAATATCGCTTCCAGGTCAGATATTATTCAATAAATTAATAGGAATGTGATGGGTAAATACTTCAATTATTTGGAAAAGATTGAATAGGATCGGAAGTAGAAAAATTGAGATCATTATAAAAGAATCTCTTGTTAAAAGCAAATTGTTTGTTATTAAGATAAATGAACTTCTTAAATTTTGATTATTATTTGTCACACTTCATTTGATAACACCACACTATCAATTTCTTTTACGATCCTTTTTAACAAAGATCAAACTCTTTGGTGGCCAATACCTCATTACCTAAAGGGCACTTTCTAATACAACACTCTGTTATTAATTATAAGCTCACTTTACGTTATTGACAGTTAGCCTTGTTCTTCGCTCTGTTTTAGAGTGCTTTATTCCATGTTTGTCAACTTCGCGTTATTTCCTTTAGTGTGTACCGTACAATATGTGTACTTTGTTGTTTTCAGTTATTCTTGTTTAATTATTCTCATTTAGATAATATATTCGAATGTTTGAGTGCCCGTGAGAGTCGTGGGTTCGATTCCCACCAGAGACTCGGGTTAGTGACTCTACACCTACCACATGGTCGAAGTTACTCAGCTGGTATTTAATTAGAATATAATTTGTAATTTTATTGTAATTAATAAATAAATAAAAATTATAATATTCGTATGTTCTTATTACATCGAATTTAGATTGCTATATTTCACCTTTGGTAACTATGTGATTTTTCTTCAAGGGCTGTTGTTGAATTTTTGACCTTTGTTTTGTCCAGTTCTTGTAATTACCAAAATATTTGCTTACGTATGGCTGTGTACCGTACGATGTGTGCCTTTTGTTGTTGTTAATTTATTTTGTTTATTCTCGTTTAGTTTATTTTCTAATTATCGTATTAATATTATTTCTCTGACTTAAAAAAACATTAGTACGTTCATATTACCTCAAATTTAGACTGCTTTCTAGTTTCGCGATTTTCTTTCAAGTGCTGTTGTTGAATTTTTGACCTTTGTTTTGTCCAGTTCTTATAATTACCAAAGAATTTACTTATGTACTGCTGTGTACCGTACGATGTGTATTTTTTGTTGTTGTCAAATTATTTTTAATTGGCGTAACAATATTATTTCTTTGATTTAATAAAACATTGGTTTATACATATGCGTATACATATGAGATGTTAAACTGAAAAGGGTATACTTCCATGACGAAATCATTTTTTAATAGTTTTTTGTTTAAAATATGATTTATGCTGTCTAATTTGTGCATCAGACCATGATGTCAAACTATATGAAATGACCTTCAAATGTCAAATACAATTGTTGTTTTCATTTGTTAAATTTCAAAAACTTTAATGTCTATAGAACTGGATTAACATTATGGGTCTGGTTTATATTTTCATTGGAAACACTTTTTCACTGAGTTTTAACATCATAGTGAATATTACCAAGGATTACTAGAATACTGCAATCGTAAAGCCTTGATTATTACATACGTTTTCCTAGAACGAGACATTAAGTAAAGAAACTGAAAAGAATTTGATGGAAGGTACGGCAGATTATGTTGACCTAAGAGCTTTTGTACTGGAGGCCAATTTTCGAGTTCATTAATGCATTTAAAACTGTTTTGGGGATTGATTTGCTAACCGTGCCATAAGCATGACTAGAAACATATTGCAGATCTGTTATCTATGGCGGTATAGGGATTGCATAAAAGAAAAATATTGCAACGACCGAACAACAAATTAACTCAACACTTACTACCAAATGAAGGAATGAAGTCAAACCCACAATTTAACTTTAAAATTAAAAAGAAATGCAGCAGAGTGAGAAGGATGGTGGAGTCTTGGGCTCATCATCAACATCACATGTTTTGTTTTTTTTTTTGGCGGCAGGGAACATTTACTAGCTCAAGTTGCAGCACATAGCTTTAAATGGTTTTAATCAACAGACACATATTTCCCCTCTCCCCACTCTCTCGTCATCATCATCATGATTTTCTTCGTTGTTGTTAATTTTTTTTCTGTTTCTGTTTCGTCGTTTATTAAGAAAGAAAGAAAAACTGAAATTATTTGTGTTTTCTTACAAGTTGTAAAAGAGCACTCCAAAATGCACTCAGCTTCCGACAGCGTCCCCTACCATTTGCTATGGTTTACTTGCGTCAGTTGAGTCAAGTTAGAGTTAGGGGTCATTAGGTTCGTTCGTTCCCTCGTTTATGCCATACACTTTATTTGCTTGCTACTGTTGTTGTTGTTGTTGTTTCTTTATTAAATGAATTGTAATCATTTTTAGTCTTTTTTTTTCTTTTCATTTCTTATTCATTTCGTTTCGGTATTAAAAAAGATGAGACATTTTTATGCATAAATTACTTAAAAGTTTTAATAAAAAGTAATTAGAATTTAAATTTTTAATCAAGTCAAGTTAATGCATTCATTCCCTTTTTATTATAATTATCCTCGTCATCATCATCATCATTATCATCATTGTTATTACTTTTATTACTGGCAGTTTTATCGTAATTTTTATCTACTTTCTTTCCATTTGTACATTTCATTTACGTTTTTGTTGTATTAATTTGTAATTGTCATTACAATTTTTCCATAATGTTGCAATTAAACGTTGGGATTTAGTTGTGCAGCATTAATCCAATTAATGCAACTGAAGTTGAACAAAAAAAAAATACCCTCATTAGCTGTGTATTAACATGAGAGGATTTTTTTTTTTACCGTATACCCTAGCTAATGAGTACGTATTAGGGTTGCCAAACGGGAAATCCCGAATCTCGAAATCTTGGGATTTTCGGGATTCACAAAATTCCGAATCCCGGGATTTTTAAAAACTTTTCCCGGGATTTTCGAGATTGTGAATTCATGTGTATTTTGACCCTATAAAAGGTCTTGAAAAAAATTCTATATCACTTGACATCTAATAGCATCTCAAATGAGGAAGACCCTACTTCCATTGATACAAAATTATTTGATGGCATCGAAGAATGCAAAAGCCCTTTAAAACGAATTAAAAGGGCAACTGATTTCCAAAAAAAATAGATTTATTTATGTCATGAGGTCGTAGAGGTGAATATTTACAAGCTGCATACAGCTATCTTGGAACTATTTTACCAACAAATGTTGATTGCGAGAAGTGTTTTTCAACGGCAGCCTATGTTGGTATCAAAATTCGTTCTAGCCTATCAGATCATATGTTAGATGATTTAATCCTTTTGTTGGAATCTAAATAATTTTCTTAAAACTAATGCATTTGCATATGTATTAATAATTTTTTTTTGGGTAATTCGCGATTTTTTCCGTGATTATTCGGGATTTTTGGATCCCGAATTATCCCGAATCCCGGGATTTTTATAAATCGATCCCGTTTGCCATACCTAGTATGTATTCAAATCTGTTTATATTTTTATCAAAGTAAGATATAGACCACGGAATTCAATCCATATAAATTAATGCAATTTATTATAAATACTGGTGTTTTACTTTTGCATCGCTTAATATTAAAATTATAAACAAAATCTACAAAACCAAAATAATGCAACAATCCTGTTTACAAATTATCGTACTGTTTAATATAACAACAAACACCAGCATAAAAAAAATTGAAAACAAGTAAACTAAAATATACCAACAACACTACAATAATAAACGTAAACAACGATGTTTACATATATAGATACATATTTCGAGAAGTCATGCACGTTCGCCTTCAAGAACATTCATCAGACTGTTTACCCTGCCATATAGACGGCAATGTAGTGACATCTGCTATGGAGCCATCTTCTCTAGCAACTTCTTCGTAGAGAACCCGAACAGAGAACTACTTTGTTCACCACAGTGAGTTTTAGAAGAAGGTCGAAGCCCTCTTTGACCAGACAGCACTTCATCGAATACGAAGCTATAGCTGCCAATGACATCGATAGTATCCTTTTAGCTTAAAGGACACGAATCTATTTGTTTTGAGGTGTAGGATTTCAATATAAGAATTCCCCGCTTATCAGCTTTTTTCTGCTACCATTTTTGACTTTTCATTGTTATTTCACTGTTTATACACTTTGTGTAAATAATTGTAATTCTTCGGCAGATCTTTCAAACGGAAATTTTTAAACCAAGATTACTCTCTCTCTCTCTTTAAAACAACCGCGTCTTCATACACGACTGACTGAGTTTCATAAACTCACTCACCTGCTTTGCCGTGCCTTGGCAGGGTAAACAGTCCGATGAATGTTCTTGAAGGTGAATTTTTGTTGTATCGCCTTCTCCCAATCAAATATCTTTGTTATTGTATTTTTGTTTACTTATTTACTATTTTTTTAAGCTGGCGTTTGTTATTGAATTTTTGTTTATTTGTTTACCGTATTTAATGCTGGTGTTTGTTGTTATATTAAGCAGTACGATTATTTGTAAAAAGATCACTAAACAATTGTTCAATAGATCTCTGTAGCAGATTACTATCTTCAAACGCACCGGGTCTTCACACAAGACTGAAGGAACTTCACTACCTTGCCTTTTATATGGCAGGGTAAACAGTTTGAGAAATGTTTATGACTTTGCCTTCTCGAAATCTCTATAAATGTAAACATCATTGTTTATTATTGTAGCGTTGTTGGTATATTTTTGTTTACTTGTTTTCCATTTTTTATTTATGCTGCTCTTTGGTACGATAATTTGTAAACAAGTTCATTGTTTTGTTTTTGTAGCTTTTGTTTACAATTTTAATGTTAAGCGATGTAAATGAAAAACACCATAATTTTGATTTTTCATTTTCGTAACAATATTTTTTTATTTCATTTAGTAAGTCCCTGGAGTTTTATTGAGCTTATTTTCACTGAGCTTATTTTACTACTGAAAGCCGGCCAAGCAGTCGTATTTTTTGTTACGCAAACACTTTCTCTTTCTAACTGCAAACAAATATCAACTTTGCATTGTAATTTATGACCAGACTAATAACTAATAAATCATTTGTCCATTCATCCAATCAACCATTCATTCATTCAGTCATTCATACTCATTCATTCATGTACTCATTTTATACGATACCTAAAACACTTCATTATACTGTCTGTATACGATGTACGTATGTTGCCTAATGCAGAGTGTAAATCTAAATAATTTATATGGAGCAGCAACATTTTTCCAAAAGTACGAGCCGTATTTATAATCAATTGTGTATAGAAAAATTATTATTTTTTTTTATTTATTATAAAAAATTAAGTGAAACTGAAAATAAAATATTATTTAAATGGGCGACAAAATGAAACCCCCAAGAATATCAGTCAAAGTTAAATCAATTACTGTGTATAAAATGCTTCATTTAATTGCATTGATTGATGATGGCTCACGATGGTGATGGTGATGATGATGATGACGATGATGACGATAACGGTGGTGATGGTGATTCAATAAGCCTCTTCTCTTTCTCTTCCAGCAGCGACCACTGCCGCCACCTACATCAAAGTTATATAAATACGGCCTTATTTTCATTTACTTTTTCGTATAATTGATGATGAAGCGCGTAATGTTTTATTCTTTATTTCGTGTTCTTTTTTTTCCCCATTTTTTTTCTGTTTATTTGCAATTTCTGTTTTTTGCGGCCTTCATCTTTAATGCCCACAAACAACCTTTTAATGGAAATTATTATTGAATATTTCAATGTCGAATTAAATTCAAAATAATTTACTCGTTGTTGGTTTATACTAAAAAAAAAAAGCAAAAAAATGCGAAATGGAAAAATATTTCCCAGTAAAAATAAGCATGATAAGCAGAAATTTAAGAAAAATAATGGAAATTATTTTTAAAAATTTTATTATAAGAAAGGGAGAATTTTTTTTTTGTAATTTTCATTTTATTACTTAAATTAAAACTAGAATTACCGTTATGCATTTTTAATCATCATATATATTATTTCTAAAGCATTTTTTCTTTGTCGGTTGCAAATATCTTCCATACCACCTAATCAAATTTAATGAATGATATCTCATTTTAAAGTTTATATCTAACACTAGTGGCAAAAAATAATTAGAATTTGAAAAATTAATATTTTCATTGATAAAAATTATATTTTATATAGAACTGCATGACAATATTGTAGTCATTGTGATTATATGTTTTTGTTCAAGTGTGGTAATACAGGGTCGCTTAATAGTAATGCAGTTCTACATAATATAGTATGTATTAAAATCCATTCTGGCAATACCGCTATTTACTCTAATGCCGTTTATTACTAAGTCAGTTTGTATATAATATCGATATTAAGTTGTAAAAAGCTGTTTTGGTAATACTTTGCAGTAGTTGTTGGTAGATCAAGTGCGATAAACAGGGTTGCTTAATTGTAATGCTATTACACATAATAATATATAAAGTTGTAAAAGCCATTTTGTCGTTATTGTACGGCGTCTTTTAATATATACAAATATATAGCGTCAGCTGGTATTTAACAGTTAAAAAGGTTTTAAGAAAAATAAGAACAAAAATAACGTGCAACGTAAGAATATATGTAAATAACGTGCATTTGAAAAGACAAATGCAATTATAATGTTAATCAGAAATCTTAATACTAAACAGGGGTTAATAAATGGTACCAGGCTAATCGTAACAAACTTCGGAGAGCACATCATATCAGCAAAAATTATTCATACCGATAAAACTGTACTCATACCTCGAATCAATCTTACACCTTCTGATCCAAATGTGCCTTTCCGAATGACACGAAAACAATTCCCTGTGGAAGTTGCTTTTGCTATGACGATAAACAAAGCACAAGGTTAAACCCTTCAAAAGGTAGGATTGTATTTCTAATTAAATTTTTCTCTTTGAAGAAGAAAAAAAAAACAGAAATCATTTATGATTAAAAGGTCCAAACAGATTCTGTAATTCATGCTTGTCACCCACTAGCGCTTTGTGTTAGTGCTTTTCGCTCTATCGGACGGCAGCATTATGCAGCATAGGCAATTCGACAGTGCAACGGTATCGTATAAAGTTTTGGGTGATTGACTGAGGGCAGATCTAAATATTTCATGTTTCGCACCGTCTGATAGCATAATCAAATGCATACCACCGGCATAAATGCCAGATTTGACGATTTATCGTCATTTTGACGATTTTGTGATCCAAAAATCTCATATTGACGACATGACAATTTTTGACCTTATTTTGACGATTTTTAGAAATTAAAAATTGACATAATTTCCATGACTTTCGTACATTAAAAGCCTCCTTAAACTATGTATTTGCTTTGTAGTTATTACTATTGGAAATTTATGTTAGTAATAACAAGGACTAACTTATATTTGTAAGCTATTTTCGAATATCTGTGAATTAAGAAGGAGCAAAGAGTGAGCAGTGTTTATTGACACTAGGTTTGAACAATTTTAAACAAGTAAGAGTAAGTAAGTAACAGGAAAGATTTTTGCAGGAAGTTAATCTAACAAACGAATTTTGCCTGTAATGCAGTGGGCCAGTATATCGCCAATCGACCACATACGGATTAGAGATTAGCAACGAGTATTCAAAACGATGAGTAGATTCGAGTCATACTTATAATTTCTGATACTTAAACGCATTCATACTTATTTTAATATGATACTCTTACTACTCATACTCAAATTTGAAAGTACTCGTCGTACTTATAATTAATAATGCGCATGATGTTATTGACTTCGATCCCTTCTTATTGAAATTAAAGAAGTGGCTCATCCAGATGAACTAATAATGAATTAGTTCATCATACCAATAAAAAAACAAAATTATAAAAGACTAGCTAAAACCCGGTGTGCTTTGCTACTCTATACACATATATACTCACAAGAAGATTGTGTGTGTGCTTTGCTTGTTGTCTTTGTCTTTCCTTTCTTCTTTGTTTGTATATGCAACAACGACAAAGGCTGTAAATTTTGATGAATGATTCGAATCACTAAGAAGTATTTTTTCATATTTATGAATCAGAATGAGAAGGCGTATGAATCAAACATATTTCGAATGTTGTGAGTTTGATGTCAACGTTGTACTCACACTCATTGCTACTTATACTTATAAATCAATGTTGTAGCGAGTACAAATGAATCAGAGTAGTTGAATTTTAATTCTGTTGATTTACTCATACATAAAATTGCTTGAGTGCTTATGAGTAGCGGAAAAACGATTTATTACTGATCATACTGTATCAACTCATATGAGATTCAAGAGCGTCCAATACATACGGAAAATGTTATTATTTGGTGTGCAGATTGGACTGGTGGCGTTATCTGTTTTTAAAGAACAACGCTACCTGGAATATCGCTGTCAAGGGCGATCACTATAGATCGAAGATTACCAAATTCTTTTGGCTTGAATTGAATGATCTACACATACGTTTTAAAGGCATTTTTTTTACGTGGAAGTTCTGTGCTGAGCTGGCTACAGAGATCGTCCGATTTGACATGCATAGACATTTTCGTACCGTCATTTCAGTAGTTATAGACTAAAGTATTAAAAACTATTGTAGTTTTTTTTTTAGTATATAAAATTATAATTTAATTGGTTATATAGTCAACCCTCCTATAACGCGGTACTCTCAGAACGCGGTTTCCATATAAAGCGGGGCTGAAACTGCAACAGCCCTCCTATAAAGTGGTACTTTTATAGCGCGGTTTGCGTTCCTTCCATCCAGCCTATGAATGAATAGTAACTAGATATTGTAAGAGGGTTTAATAGAAGTTTTATTTTCGACGAAAACGCTCAGCCGAGATACATTACCGTGCAAAACAATAGCAGTTGGATTTTTAATTTAAAAAAAAACAATGAATGAAGATGAACCAAGTGAGGATAAATATTAAAAAATTTGATTATTTTACAAGTCTTTCTTAATTTTGTTGGAACCCGGTCTTTTATACTATTTCTGTGTTTTTTATAGCGCGGTTTCCATACAACGCGGTAGACGGTTGCCATAGATCGCGCTACGAATTAGCCTGGTTTGTACCTAAAATCTGAGTTTTTTATAGCGCAGTTTCCATAGAACGCGCTATGAATTAGTCTGGTTTGTACCTGAAATTTGAGTTTCTTATTGCGCGGTTTCCATAGAACACGGTATGCATTCACCGCGTTATAGGAGGGTTAACTGTACATATTCCTCTTACAAATGCACGATTTTCACGAGTTCGTTTTCGTGTTTTGTTTTGGCCAATTCTACTGACGTAAGATGAAAAACTGTTTCTTCGTTTTTTTATGTTTTCCATGCAGTGTCGCATTATGTATCCAAACCAACTCACTTATCAATATCATGCCTTGATTACAGTTTTTGTCACAATCACCAACCAATCATCCGTTTAGCAAGTGAGCCGATGGAGTTTCTTTTCCTCGAAATCAATTGTTGTGACGTTACACTTTGACTGAACCTGAACGTGTATTTTTCGATATTTTCAACGCCTACACATTGTCATACTCAAAACCACGTTTACAATGATGGAATCCATGCGCCATACATATTGTACGTATTAAATGTGAAATAAAACAAATCCAAATACAAATAAAGACAAGAGGTACTCAATACAACAATATGCAGACATTGGATTGATAAAAATCTCTCTCACTTGCTGTCCTCCACCACAAAATCAATGCAGATGGCAAAAATATTGAATTGAAGAAAAGCAAAGAAAATATTCCTTCTATCCTTTGTAAGGAATTTCTGTTAAGAGGCTACTTTATAAAGTTTTCCACAATCAAATGTATTGTGTGTGTGTGTGTTGAGCATGTGGTGGCGTCATATTGGTGGCACTGTTGGAGTTGGCTGCTGCAAGTGCAGCTCCTACTTGTAACAACCACTCAATGACACTTTAAAGTTGTTTTGTATTTTGCAACACAAAGAAGGAAAAAATCTACTGAAATATCCTCAGGGAATAATAAATAATAATCAAATAATAATGAAACTACTTGGATGGAACTTCTGTCATGCTGTAATGCACCAATATTTCTTCATATTTTTTTCATTCTCTTTCTTTCTCTTTTTTCCCCACAAAAGATTTGAAAAGAAGAAAAAAATTTAATATTTAAGCCGGAACTCGTAAATTTTTTAAAGCCCCCATTGCAATAGATTTTAAACAGTTTCAGACTTTCAACGTGAACGTATAATTAAGTAGTCTTTAAAAACCATTGTGGCAGCAAATTTAGTGGGCAAATGGGTTAAATTGCAAAACTCGTTTCGCTGAAAGTAGTTGCATGTGTGCCAAATAACTTTCGAAAAAGTGCAAGTGAGTTTTAAATACAAACACTATGGCTGCCACAAAAAAAAAAAACACAAAAAAAGTGAAAAATAAAAATATTTTATTTGTAATAAAATTTTGCCGGACGAGTTTTCAAATGCGTGGTATGAGGAATTTAATTTTAACGCTGGAAAATGTTGGAACTGGTTGTGTTATGAGAATAAATCCGGCAGTCATAGTTAATAACAGACAATTAAGTTGAGATTTAAAAAAAACGAAAATATTTTAAATAAACGAATACATATCAGGTGTTTTGTTTAATTTTTAATTCACACCAGATGTGGTTTGTGAACTTGTTATTCTATTAAACCAGGATAGAAATCGGTTTCAGGGAATGTGCAGATAAGTTTTTAGTCCGAAAAAAGCTTCGAATACTTCCGTATTCTAGTGGTTCTAAGTCACGGTACCTTACATACATACATACATCAGGATTATTGACCTAGTTTCTCACACCACTTATGTTATGTGTGTTAATTTTATACATGAGTAGCGGAACCTACAATTTAAAGTCGACTCCGAACGACAGATTTTATGAGAAGCTTTTCATGGTTATTTTATTTACTCTCAGAGTTTTTGCCAGAAATCTGCAGGGAGGAAATCGCCGAAAAAATACTTTTTGGATTTTATTTTGATGTCTGACCTGGGACACGAACCCTGGCTTTTATGTCTAATAAGCCAACACACTACCTACTAGACCACGGCGACTTCAACATGGTATCGTATTCGTAGCCAAGTATATCGTCAACATGATCAAATGATCGTAACTTCCAACAGCTTTTGATCATTCTTTTCCTCAAAACTTAAACATTAAGCTACTGTTCCCTACAAAAAACTAAATTTGATTATGGAAAGGTTACGATAGGCAATTAAGTATCAGAGATTTCTCTTGTACAAAACTTATACTGGGTGGCTGATATGTATTGCAACCAACTTCATGTTGTTATCATTTGTAAACCTTTCGTCTGACAGCTGACAGATTTATTCTAGTGACAGTTCATTTGTTCATATTGTTCACAAGCTTCGAAAAGCATTTTGATCTATTGCATTCAGAAAAGTTGTTAGTGATAGAATACGTGATAGTGTGATTGCTTTATATTTGGCTGGAAAACCAGCTGGTGGCTATCATTAGAGCCCTCCAGCATATAAATGTGAATAAATCTTTTGTTTCTCATACCATTGCTCGTTCCCATGATACTGGCAGTGTTGCATCGCGTCCATAAAGTGGACGAAACAAAACGGTAACAACACCATAAATGATCCGAAAAGTGAAAGCCAGATTTGATTGAAATCCACGGGGCAGTGGTAAAAAAATTGCTCGTGAGCTGAACATATCGCGAGAACGGATACAATACATATTGAAAAATGATCTTGGGCTAAAGCCATTGAAATTCCAAAAAGTGCAAGAGCTCACCGATGGACAAACAAAAAGTTAGACTGGAAAGAGCCAAGGAGTTACTTCGCTTCGCAAACACAATGATTTGGTTTACTTACCAAAGAGGTCAGCTGAAAATTTACACCTGCGATTGGCCACCAGAACTCAAGCGCCGCCAATGGTAATGGTGTGGGTCGCCATAATGGCCGATGGTCGTATTAATCTACCGTGGGGTCAAAATAATTGCCGAATATTATCGGGAAAATGTCTTAAAGACAGTATTGAAGCCCAGAGCAGACAAACATTTCGGCCGCAGATCATGGACATTCCAACAGGACTCAGTACTACCGCACTCAGCACGCGTTAACCAATAATGGCTTAAAAAGGAGGTTCCTCGCTTCATTTCAACCGCACAATGGCCACCAAAATCTCCGGATCTAAATCCGTTGGACTTTTGCGCCTGGGGCATTTTATAGAGTAAGGTTCTCACTAAAAAATACCAAATTGTCGATCATCTCAAGATCCACTTTCGTGCAGCTTGTGATGGCTTTGACGACCGTTTGAAGGCCATAATTCGTACCAAAGGTGGCCGGCCAATTCGAACAAATCTAAACTGATTCTAAAATTTCATGTTATTTCCAACATTTTTTACTTTTGAACAATAAAATTAAAAAAAAATTAAAAAATATAGTGCTTTACATTGTTGCATTATTTATCAGCCACCCTGTAGTTTACAAGTCGCTTATCATCCCCCTGCTTCTTTTCGGCGCAAAAGCACACACGCCATTATGCACCGGTGCGGAAGGCTTGAGAGTATTAGAGAGTCGAGAGAGAAGTTCTACGTAAGATCTTCTATCGAGAGCAAGTTACCTATGATCTCTACATCTGATCCAACAATCAGTTTCTCAACGACACGGACGGATTGGTTCGACCATGCCGTTCGGATCGGAGAGGATATTGCAGCGCGACGTGTATTTGATGAGGGGATTAGTGAATTTCACAGCAGGTTCTGTTTCTGTTCTGTCATAGATTGGATGGACGTGTTAAGGCATACCGAAATCCTATAAACGGTTGTTAACTGACAACTAAGTAAGGAAGCCTGTTTTTAAGCAAACCTTACTTGCAGCAATAAAGAACAGATGGCGCATTAGTGATTTTGTACTGTGTTTCACATTTCAGCTTAGTTTGCTGTCACTATGATTCCAATGTGTTTGGCATTATTGCGCAGATTAAGACCAACTTTATGCTAGGGATAGTGAATTCTTGAATTTTCTATGTTCTAAAACTGGCGCTTTGCTCTCAATCGTTACTTAGAAAGTCAGATTTCATTTCCATTGTCATAGCAATAGTTTTGCCTATAAATTAATTTATTTTACAAGTTCCAGTGTCATTTGCAAATTAGAATGTTTAAGAATTGAAATTTTCAAAACAACAGTAAGTGTCAAAAGAAACTGTACACTAAGGAACCTGAATGTTTACTACTTAAAGAGAGTGTCCAAACACATTTACAATATTTTGAAATTTTTGTATATTCATTCAATTTTTTTAATTTTAAAAACTGGCAACGAAATAATCTAATATTTAAAATTCTCGCTTCACGGTGTTAGTGGTTAAGCTCTTCCGAAATTCATCGCCCGATTTTCATAAAACTTTGAGTGCATATCGGGCAGGACTGAGAATCGGACAACATCTATTTTTCATATCCCTAAATGTTGAGAAGGAGTGACAAATCGTTAATATTGAATATTTAGGTACATATTGATTGTAGACGAATAAATTTTGTGGATAAGTTCATAGAGTTGAAAGGGGCGTGACAACCCTCTCCCTTCAAGTGATACCTATAACTCCTTAACTACAGTACCGATTTTAAGCATTTTTTTGTTCGAAAGCTTGTCAGGTTTAGATGTTTTAAAAAAATACGTTATAGCAAAAAGTAGGCGTGGCAAAACTTTGAAATTTAATTCCCCTTTTAAACGTTTTAAATTTGGGCAATAAACCAATCAATTTTGGGAGGGACGAAATTTGCCGGGTCAGCTAGTTTTAAGATAAAAATAACGGCAATTTACGTATGTACATATATTTGTTTTAATGTGCAATTTCTTTTGATGCTCACTGTACATATGGTATGTTAAAAATCAAAATCGATTTCATTAATTAACCGTGTCTTTGGATCATTTCAAAGGCTATAAAGATAGAAACTTTATGTATACTTTGTACATAAAAATTTAAATCCTATTATACTTTAATTATCCGGATTTAATTAAGAAGTTTAAATCAAATTTTGCAACTTAAATGAAAATTTTTTTTATTTAAATTTTGTGCTAAGCACCAGATGCTAGCTCATGGTAATTTTTTTAAATGCAAGTGTTCGAAATTTTAACCAGCGCTTTGTATTAAATATGGATTTTACTAAATGCTTTAACAACAACAAGTTTTTCTCAAAATTTATACTTTTTTTCGTGACTTGTAAGTTTGTTTGTTTGTTTGTTTGTTTATTTTTTGTTTTTCATGCAATTAAAGCGTCAATTCACATTAATCTACGGTATCGCGCTAAAGTTGTTATGAAAACTTTAAAATCTTTTTTGATTTTGTTGCCCAGAAATTGCTGTTGCTGGTTGTGCTGTTGCCAATTGATGAAAAACATTTCAAACTGGGAGTGGGATGTAACATTAAATTAATAAAGAAAATGTAGGCTTTAAGGGGCTTTATATAGCAGAAGTCGGCCTTATTGCAACCGGTGTGGACAGAAGTAAAATTTAATACAAAAACTTGCCTCAATATTCTGAATATTCTGTTTCTTTTTATTATTTCTTATAGTATTGTGACGTATAATAAATTAGTATAACGGTTATATTATCGATTTAACACAATAATTTACTTAAAAATTAATGATTTTTTTATGCAAATTTTTTCTTTTTATTTTTAGGTAAGTGTGAATGAAGTTTTCCATAATAATTGGCAGTCATAAATTGTAAGTAATTTATTATCATTATGTCGACTATTGTATTTTTATTGTTGTCTAGTGTTGTCAAATACATTTGATTTGAACAGACGAAAATATCTTTTAATTTTATCAAACAGGTTAAGTTAGGTTAATTTTGAAAAATTATAGCCTCCAAAGAATTCCCCTTGTTAATGAGTTTAATATCTATTACCCTAGATCAGGGGTTACCAAAAATTTTGTGGTTGTATATTAGTGAGTAAGAGAGAGAAAATAAATTGAGAGCTTACAGTCATAGAAAAATGTTAGTAATATACCCTATTTCGATTTTCATTTTATCGGCATACATAATGTTATACATCTTTGACATAACAATTAGGTAATGTTTTTTGTTTATATTAGTTCCAAATAATTTGGGTTCATAAATTTACTCTTCTACTCATAATCAAACTTTTCCAAAATATTGATTTATGTCTGTATAAAAAAGTTGTTCTCTTTTCACATCATTAAAATTATTTACTTGACAATCAAAATGTGTTTTAAGAACATATAAGACTTTGAATTTAAAAAAAAAATGATTTTTAACATAAAATGTGTTTTGAGTGTGAACCTAAAAAAAAAATATAACATTGCTTTCGCTGACATGTTCGCTTGTCGCACTCTGATCGACAAATAAACAAAAGAGCATAAGCAATGTGTGTGAATTATCTCTGCACCAGGGTGGAAAAGTTGGTACAATTGTACTTTTTTTAGCACTATTTGGAAGTCAAAAACACCATAGCACCTCAATGACTTATTTAGCACTATTGAAAAATGTTCTCTACTTTATTACATCACTCAAATATTCTGTCTCATCAGTGTATAAGTTTTTTTTTCGTTCCATATGCATATGGCAACTCGTTAGAAACTTGACATATCAAGAGTTATAAAAGGAATGGTATCCGTTCCACATTCATCTGCAAATGTAGAAATAATATTTTCATACCAAATTTTAATAAAAAACAAAGGGACAAATGGACTGTTTCCTTTGAATGTCTCCAATTTAATCCAAACAAGGGATTTATTGAAGCCATTTAATTAGTGTTGCTACAATTTTGAAATAACAAATAGTTTGCTGGTACAAAATTTATCATAAATTGTGATTTAAAATTTAGATCTCATAAACTTTTTTATTCCTTTATAGTTAAGTATTAAAGTAAGTTGTTAAGTTTACCTATTATAAAGTGCTTTTCATAATTATAGCACCACCAGCATTTCAATAATAACAAACAATGGATTGTCTTCAGGTCATATTCTCTGATGAAAAAAAGTGGAACTTATATAGACCGAGATGGCTTTCGATACTCCTGTCGTGACCTTAGAAATTCAAATTTTGGGGAGATAGTCTATTGCTGGGGGGTTATTTCTTTAAGTGGTTGCCTCAAATTTCAGTTTCCATCTACGCGAATATATAGTACAGAGTACTTTACTGTTCTTAGCTGTAGTTTGCTTCTTGAGAGAAAATAATGAAAAAATATATTTTACAGGATATTGCCAGAATTCATGTCAGCAGACAGAGGATAGAATGGTTCCGTAAACAATCGTTTTATCGTGACCAGCTTGCTCTCCTGATATGAATATTATTGAAAACATTTTCCCAACGAATTCCCCATTCTTGTCCGAATATTATATTAAAAAAAACAGACAATTTCCCAGTGCTGAAAATTTGAAATTAAAAATGATCGAAGAGTGGGTGAAAATAGACGGAGAAATATTAAATAATCTTTAAAAGAATATCAAAGACCGAATATTTACTTTAATAAGGGGGGTTTACCAAGTTTTAAGCAGAAATATTTTTGGTAAATAAAGCTTCTTATTGAACAAAAATTGGACTGGTGCTATAATTTTGCAAAGACTAAAAACCTTAATTTTTATACTGAAGTCAAAACTGCGCTAACAATTTGAAAAATTTACTGTTATTTTTGTTCTTTTATATTAATACTATACACAATGAAATGAATTGTCATTTATATTTTTATTAATTTATAATAAAAAAAAAGTCAAAAAAAGTGAATTTAGTACAATCGGTCTGAAAAAAGTACAATTTTTTGTGAACGTTAGTACAATTTGTTAAGACCAATTTCCCATCCCTGCTCTGCACAATTGCGCTATGAAATGGTAATCCTTGCCCTAGATAAAAACCCATTCAGTTAAAAGAGCTAATTATGTTACTAACAGAGCTTTGTTAAAGAATAAATTAAAATTTCTGAGAAATTAGGAAATTATGTAAAAATACAAAATCATTGTTTTAATTCCTAATATTTTTTAGAACTTAAAATAAATTAAATTAAATAAATTATAATTTCAAATTAGGGCACTTTAACTCACGATCGCGAGACCAAAATATTTTGCGTTAAATAAGGTTACCAAACGATTTCTTTTCTTTAACTGAACTTATTTTTATTTAAAATTTTCTTACTTCTATCATTTATAGACTGGATTTATATAGTTCAGGATATTCAGCAACTCCGTTGGCTGTTTAACCTTGTATCCTATGTGGTTATTCAACTTAACATTAACTTATTATTAGCGTAGTTCATTATTATGTCTAAAATTCATTATTAATATATGAAATAAAAATTCATTGTTAATTACAAATTCATAAAGTCATCATTAATTATAATATTAGAAATAGGTTGAAATGGTAAAACGACCCAACACATTGCTTTAAAATATTTTGTAATAAGTATTCTTACGGAAATGAATGCAGTGTAGTATCATTTACAACATTGAATTTAACATTATCAACAATGAAGTCGCGATATAATTCTAGAGAAAGCGAAACCCCATACGTTCCACTTGAGGAACCTCCATTATACTGATTTCGTGCGCATATAAAAAGGCAAGACAAATCAGTCAACAAGCAGTAGTAATAATTTAGTCAGTCTTGTGTGAAGACGCATTACATATGAAGAGAACAGTCGTGGTTTGATGGTAGCCATTATAAAGATTTATCGAACAAGTGTTGTTGCTTCCACAAAGTCTGTGAACAGAATAACGAATAGTTCTGAGCAGAGAAGAATATTAAACAAGCAATTATTATCGTAGTTATGTTGTAAACGTTGTGTAAGTTGGAAACAGTGGCACACATAAATAGTGCGTACAATGAAGAGTTTAATTGAAACTAAATACAAATTTGTTTTTACTTTGTTTATAATCAACCAACTCATATTTTAAACGCTTTTTAAAAGGTAAAAACGTAACAGTATTACACCTCCCTACATATTTAGTCTGTAGCCAGGAAACGAACTAGCGTCTCCCGCCATTTATTTTGTGTATGTTAATTTTATAAATTAGTGGTGAGACTAAAGTCGTTTTCGATCAATAGATTTTTGAGAAACTTCTTCATGGCAACTTTTTATTTATTTTCAGAGTATTTATCAGAAATCTGCTGACAACAAGTTGTCAAAGAAATATTAAAATTTCGTTTCAGATGTTTCATCTGGGTTTTGAAACGTCTTGGAATGTTTTATATAAACCGTATTATAATGAACAGTAGTAAAAATTAACAAACGATTAATATGATGACTTTTACGACAACGCACTTATGAAAAACAGGCAAAACTTATAGAAAATCATCAAAAAGTCATCTTATAAACGGAAGATGATTTTGGAAGTTGCATTACAAGAGAATTAAGAAGAAAAAGTTCGCAAAAATCGTCGCATAAATCGGTCTGAGCCTTTTCAGAATTCATTCTGCCCTTTCCCAATTGGTCTGAATGCTTCAGAGTGGCGCGTAAAACCCGGGTTCATTTTCCAGGTCAGGCATCAAGACGAACTATAAAAAAAAATATTTCTTCGGCGACTTCGTCTCAACAGATTTCTGGCTAGCAGAAACTCTGAGAGTAAATAAAATTGCCACGAAGAGCTTCTCAAAAATCTGTAGTTCGGAGCTGACTTTAAACTGTAGGTCTCGTCACTCATGTATAAAACTAACACACATAAAATAAACGATGTGAGAAGCTAGTTTGTAATCCTGACTGAAGGGTTCTAATGACCAATTACAATCGAACTTCTATAAATTGAATCACCATTATCCAGAAAAAACCACAACTTATAGGAACTTCACGTTAGAGAAGCAAAACCTGACAGAATTTCTCTCCAAGATGCTGTTACTGTTCAAGTAATAGAAATTCAAGGAATAGAAGTTCGACTGCCAATGGCCATAGTTCAACAAGACAGCCGTTGTATGTGATCTGTACGTCAAGTAAAAAGAACTATTCTCAGATATTATCAGGTTAATCAAGATTTTGGTATTTTTCCATATTTGGAAATTCCCTAGACAGTGTCAGGTAGTCTCAAAATCTTTCAAAACGTAATGTTTAGTCACTTTACAATGATATAGGTTTTCCAAAGTCTTTAAGACCGCCATTATTTGCTATTACTTCTGAGTTACTTTTTGATGATTAGCGCTTTACACACGACATTTAAAACATTTTGGTGTTAACATTTCAAACATCTTTTGTTTTTTTTTTTGATCGTACAATTATTGTTTAAAAAACACACTCAAATTTACTTCATTGTAATAATTTATAAAACAAAAAACTATAAAATACAAAACAGTCAAATAAAACTTTACAAAAGTTTTTTTATTTGTCGCTTCTTTTTTTTTTAACGACATCGATAGACAAAAAAGTAGAGAGTTATTCATTCCAATATGATATTATGATGTATTGGAAAAGTTATGAAACGCATTATTAAAATTATACAGAAAAAAAGTTACGGGTACAGGATGCATTTCGTAAATTTTATGTATTACAGAAAAGCATAAAATATTAGCAACAAACTGACATTCATAAGGAAACTTTTATAAAGTTTTAAAATAGAGCTCGTCGTAGATTGCAAATAAAATAAAATTAAATTTTGTGTTTAATTTTAATTAAACTTCTTTATTATTCGCACAATTCTGCGTGCCACTGTTCACAACTTTATATGTTAATTCAATTGCTTATTATTCCATTGTACACAAACAATTACAATTACTAGACAAATGCTCTGGAACGGAGATCTTCATCACAATTACTCCTTCAAACACACCGCGTCTTTACACAAGACTAACTAAACTTCACTAACTTATTTGCCTGCTTTGCCTTGCTTTATATATAACAGAGTAATGATGAATGTTCTTGACTGCGCTTTCTCGAAATCTTTATAAATCTAAACATCGTTCTTTCATTATCGTTGTTTGTGTATTTTGTTTACATTTATTCTTGTAATGTTTGTTGTTTTTGTATTTCTGTTTACTTGTTTACCATTTTTTATGCTGGTGTTTGTTGTTGATATTGGTTTAGGTGTATGATAGAGTAGCATTTTTTTATCGTCGCTGTTATGCAAAATCGTACTGGTCTTGATCCTGTAGCTAATAATACACATCACCACATAGACACATAGACGTTGTCTACTTCCCTATAGCACTTTCGAAATATCATCGAGTCGAATCGAATATCAGGCAACATGAAGTTGCTGTCGCCTAGTAGGTTGGTTCAAACTATAGGTCAGACCTTACCAACAAAACGAAATGACAAAATATTTCTTCAGTAGATTTCTGCCAAAAACTCAGAGGATAAATAAAATATTCTTATAAAGATTCTCCAGAATCTATCGTTCGAAGTTGATTTTAAATTCACGTATAAAAATTAGCACACACAACATAGGTTGTGTTAGAAGCTAGGTTGTAATCCTGATTGATTGATGTATTGTAATGACCAGTTTCATATGTAAGTATGTATTCATGTTTTAGAGAGCGTCATCGTTATTTTAGCTCTCAAACTGTTTTCAAATTTCATACAATAGGACTTTCTAGTTGTATTTTATACAGAGCATGTACTCATCTATTGATTTATCGTTATATGGTAATCCGCGTAAGATACAGAAGATTTTTTGGGTAGCTTCTTAAAAAAAGAGATTGTATCCTGACGGTAGGGGCTTGTAGAAATCAATTGAGTAAGTAAGATTTTTTCTCTCATATTAAAAATGAGGCTAGAATTCTGTAACACTTTCTCGATGACTTTAAGTACGTACGTAACAGAGATCAGCAATGAATCGTTTTTCCGCTATTCATAAGCACTCTTGCAATTTTGAGTATGAGTGAATCAACAGAATTAAAATTCAACTACTCTGATTCATTCGTACTCGCTACAATATTGATTTATAAGTACAAGTAGCAATGAGTATGAGTAGAACGTTGACATCAAACTTACAACATTCGAAATATGTTCGATTCATATGCCTACTCATTCTGATTCATATATTTAGAAAAATACTTATAATACTTATAAGTCATTCGAGTGGCTCGAATCATTTATCACAATTTACAGCCTTTGTTGTTGTTGCTTTTACCAACAAACAAGAAAGGAAAGACAAAGTCAGCAAGCAAAGTATACATACAATCGTCTTGTGAGTATTGCAGTGCTCCTAAGCGAATCATACTTATTTTCTGCTTCGTGTAAATGTTAAGTAGAGACGAGTCGAAGTCAATAAAATCATGCCTATTGTTAAGTATGAATACGACGAGTAGTTCCAATTTTGAGTATGAGTAGTATGAGTATGATATCAAAATAAGTATGAATGCGTATAAGTATCAGAAATTATAAGTATGACTCGAATCTACTCATCGTTTTGAATACTTATTGCTGATCTCTGGTACGTAAATCCTTATGAACTAAATATTCTTCTGTATTATGATAAACAAATCTACATAATTATCAACAAAAAAAAATTTTTTCTTTCATTCAAATTATGAATATGATTGATTGCACGTACATATGAACAAAAGTTTGAAAGAAAATTGATAAAAAATTATTACTTCCTATTATTTTGTTTAAGGAAATAAAAAATCAATTGCTTCAAGAACACAATCAAAAAATACTTGTACGACCAAATATGTTTGAAGAGTACTTTTTGATTTTTGAAAACGTTTTTAATCTGCATGAACTTTTACTTGCTAAAAAAATATCTTCAAACAAAATTATAATAATTCATTATAAAAAATAGAAAGCAACAACAAATTATTATTTAAGAAAAAACAAAACAAATTGTTAAATACGGAAATAAATGTTTTCATGTTTAATGGGAAACAGCAACAACAATGAAATTGAATGAAATCAAACTGACCTACAAAATGATATTTTTCAAGCAAAATTTCTTTGAAAACAAACATTTTTGTTCTTACATACTTCAGCCTCTGTGCTGTTTATTTTTTTTTGTTTGTTCGCACTACAAGTTGTTGGTAAATTTTCTTTTTTATTTGGTTTTATGCGACACAGAGTATGCTCTACATAAGAATTACAGGGTGATTTTTTAAGAGCTATAGGAAAATTTTTCCAAAAATTAAAAAGTTTTCATAAAATTCAGAAAAATGCATGAAATCTTTATTTGAATCGATAGTATGATGCATATAATTTAATTTAATGCGCCTCAATTGGTCCATCTGCTTAGTCCAATTTTGGCATATTCTTTCCAACATTTCGGCCTGTATCTCACGAATAAATGCTTCAATTTTGTCTTCCAATGCGTTAATTGAAGCGGGCTTGTCTGTATAGACATGAGCTTCAACATAGCCCCACTAAATATAGTCTAAAGGCGTTAAATAGCATGATCTAGGCGGCCAATTGACCGGTTCCGAACGTAAAATAAAATGTTCACCGAACTCGCCTTTCAATAATTCCATTGTTACGCGTTCTGTGTGGCGTGTGGCACCGTCTTGTTGGAACCACACGTCATGCAAGTCAAGCTCTTAAATTTTGGGCAAACAAAAGTTGGACATCATCTCACGGTAGCGCTTACCATTCACAGCAGAGATCAGCAACGAGTATTCAAAAGAGTCAAATCATATACGCATTCATACGCATTTATTTTAATATGATACTCATACTACTCATACTCAAAGTTGAAAGTACTCATCGTACTCATACTTAACAATACGCATGATGTTATTGACTTCGACTCGTCTCTACTTAACACTTACACGAAGCACAAAATAAGTATGATTCGCTTACGAACACTACAACGCTCACAAGAATATTGTGTGTATGCTTTGCTTGTTATCTTTGCCTTTCTTTTCTTCTTTGTTTGTATATGTAACAACAACAGAGATTGTAAATTTTGATGAATCATTCGAATCACTCGAGTCACTTATAAGTATTATAAGTAGTTTTCTAAATTTATGAATCAGAATGAGTAGGCGTATGAATCAAACATACTTCGAATGTTGTGAGTTTGATGTCAACCTTGTACTCATACTCATTGCTACTTATACTTATAAATTAATGTTGTAGCGAGTACAAATGAATCAGAGTACTTGAATTTCATTTCTGTTGATTCACTCATACTCAAAACTGCATGAATGCTGATCTCTGCTTTGGACGATGTATTCCTTTATAAGATATAATTAAGGGCAGAATCAAGTCGCCGAAGTCTAGTAGATATTATGTTGGCTTGTTAGATGTAAGGTCACATTTCAAAGCCCATGTCGGACATCTTGAAACAAATGAAAAAACTAATTTTTCGACAAAATTCATCTCACTAAATTTCTGTCAAAAACTCTGGTAGTAAATAAAATTGAGCATGAAAATGTTCATAAAAATCTGTCGTGACTTGTCGATTTTACACTGAAAATTCCGCCACTCATGTATAAAATTAACACACATTACGTAAGTAGTGTGAGAGAGGCCAATTCGTAATCCTGACTGAATGAATGTAATGACTAATTATGCATGTGTGTACGTACAACAAATATATTAATTGTCCTGATGTTATTAATTATAGCACACAACACACGTGCACACAACATAAGTGGTGTGAGAAGCTAGGTCGTAATCCTGACTGAAGGGTTGTAATGGCCAATTATATATGTGTATGTTATTAATTATCAATCTAAAGAGTAGATTAAATATAATTGCTAGTGTTTTAGACATCAAGGAAATGTGGTCTTAATAGGACGGAGCTGCGCGCCACATTGTATATTCTACTCGAGGGAATTGATTGCATGGTCATTAGAAGTGGAATTGTTCTTTACAGGTCACCAAAATTGTACGATTTACCACCGTTCGAGTTCAAAGGTAGCATAACCCATGTCAACAATCAAATTCAGTCGGCTTTATGCGCCAGTGTCATTGAAAATTGGAAAGTTCATATGCAATACGATGAATGTTATAATGACTTCAGTTGGTCTTCTAAATGAATAAAAAATTTCGATAATATCTTCTAAACATTCACGTACATAACACACATAACAACCCTGCAGTCAGGACTACGACCTAGCTTCTCACACCATTTGTGTTATGAGTATTAATTGTATGCATGAGTGGCAGGCCCAACACTCTAAAATCCAAAAGACAGATTTTCCAGAAACTTTTCATTGGCAATTTTATTTACTCTCAGAGTAAGTCGTCAAAGAAATGTTGTTTCATATTTCTTTTGGTCTTTGATGTCTAACCAAGGGTTTGAACCGTGACCTAATATTTAATAAGTCTGCACATTACCTACTAGACTGCGGCGTCTTCAAATTCCGTTTGATTTATATGCCAGTATCATGGAAAATTGAACATTTCGAATGCAAACCACCCAGACAAGTCGTGGTAGACATTTGAATAAAGTTATATAGCGCACACAAAGATATTAAGAAGCCCTTCAAATGAACAAAATATGACGATTTCTTACACTCACTTTGTTGGATTTAAATTTGTTGACAAGAAGCATTTAAAAAATCTGCATGGGTATGCACAGGGTGGCTGATATGTATTGCAACCAACTTCAGGTTGTTATCATTTGTAAACCGCTCATTTGACAGCTGACAGATTTATTCCAGTGACAGTTTATTTTATTATTTACAAGATTACAAAAGCAATTTCATCAATTGCATTCAGAAAAAAAAGTTATTCGTGATGGAATTCAAGCGTGGTAGTCTGATTTTGTTATATTTGGCTGGAAAACCATGAGTGGCCATCCTTAGAGCCCTCCAGCATTTAAATGTGAATAAATCTTTTGTTTCCGTACCATTGCCCGTTACCGTGATACTGACAGTGTTGCATCCTGTTCAAAAAGTGTACGAAAAAAAGCGGTAACAACACCAGAAATGATCCGAAAAGTGAAGGCCAGATTTGATTGAAATCCATGCCGCAGTAGTAGAAAAATTGCTCGAGAGCTGAACATATCGCGTGAATGGATGCGATGTAATGAACAATAAAATTAAAAAAAAAAACAAAATTTTAAAAAATATATCGCTTTACGTTGTTGCCTTATATATCAGCCACCCTGTAGAGTACGTATCGTTCTGTAGAACTTCTAGGCAATGACAGATGCTAGCAGGTATATCCATATCTGATGTTGCTGGCTATAGATAAATCATGAATTTATTATTTCCATTAAGTAGAGTGTTTAAGGAACTGATAATTCCCAAAAAAAATTATTATTTTTGTGTGTCTCTTCTTTTCTTAAATTTTATTCCATGATTTATGGCTTTTGTGTTTGCCATACAAAATATTTGTTGTTTTTGATTTGTTTTTTCTTCTTTGTTTTTTCTTTTTTATTTAAAATAACAACAACAACAACAATAAATTTGTATAGAAAACTGATCATATTAAGGAAAAAAAAAACCGGGAAGGGGAAAAAAGTTTCAGTTGCGTTTGCATAATGATTTCAAAAATCAAAAGGATAGAACCCCCCAAGACATTGTTTGGAAAAACAACAGCAAACAGCAGTGAACTAAAAAAGAAAAACTGAAAAGATAAAAACAAATTGTTGAAGAAAAATGGAAATAAACTTACTTTTTTAATTCTTTTTTTTTTGTTTCTTTTTTCAAATTTATTCAAAAGAAGAAGATGAAAATTAAATATTCATCTCATGTTTTTTTGTTTAGTGGTAAGAAATAATAAAATATTAACATAATGATACTTTAGTAATAACAGCAACAACAATAACAATAACAACAACAACTACATCAAAGAAAATAAATGCCATCAAAATCAAAAACACATACCGTTGCCAACTATAGTAAGGCGTAATGGTTACCAGATTGATTTTTAATATTACAAATGAATGAATGTGTTCATGATTTACCAACTTAAGTTTGGATTCAAATTGTCGTTTGTAAGCCCATCTGAAAAGATGTAATGAAAGGTCCAAAGTTGTATATTTTGTGTCCCATATTAATAGTCTTCTTATTAATCCTTTGTATCTGTAATGTCTATTTGTGTAAAGTTTAGAAAACCCAACCTTTTTAAACAAGTTTCCAATCTACAGCGGAAAATAAAAAAATCCATTTTGATTAACTGGGCACCGAAACGAAAAAAAATTCAAACACCACAAATATGCCGGAAAATGTTGAGTTTAGTGAGTAGCTTGCCGTTTACTCGGTGTCCATATTGCTCATTACTTTACCCAGTGTAAGGTAGTTGCAAGTACCCCAGTGTGCCCAGATCTTTAAACGTTCTGTTAGCCAACTACCGGTGATGCCCGTTCTGTATGATTTATTTTAAATTTCAAGTCAGGTTATGTTAGCGGGTAGTTTGCCGTGAATAGGCAAGATCACCTCCATCGCCCATATGTCCCTTGCCATGACTCATTACTGGTGCGTTTGAACCACACCTATCTGCGGATGAAATCTACCAATTATCTTAGTGGCACATAGGCCACCATGATCTTGAAATGTTCTGTCAATTAAAAATCGGAGACGTCTATTTTCTAATCGCATAAAAAATATTGCATCGATTACACATCTGTTGGGGCACATTAAGCTTGTCAGGGCAACTGCCAATAGCGCAGTGTTTCATTAGAAATTCTGTTTAAATGCATACCGTTTCCTTGGCGGACTCAAATAGTTCCCGTGTTCTAACACCGTCCATTGCTGGACACAGCAGTTTTGAAATTTGACAGCCAGGTATAGCGGACCACCTATACTTTTTTTGAATTCCATGCTTCTACCAAGAATTCTGTAGCAAGAACTCTGGGAAAAAACTAAAAATTGCAATAAAAAGTTTCTCCGAAGAATCTGTCGTTCGGAGTACGTTTTAAGCTGTAGGTCCCTCGATTAATGGATGAAATGAATACATGCGTCATAGGTGGCATGAGAAGCTAGATCCTAATCCTATAAGGGCGCCAAATGTTAAATAAATGAAGCATAAAATTTTATTTAGGCAGATGTTTAAACCTAGAAACCAGAGTGTGCTTTCATAACGCTGTTTGGCCCATTGAATACTAATCAGGAAAGTGCAAAAAATGTGGCTTTTGGTTACATTTGAGAGGATACTACGTTGGAAATTATTTTTTCTATAATCTCGTCGTAGCATACACATACATTTGTATATAAGTGGTCATTACAACCCTTCAGTGAGGATTATTGACCTAGTTTCTCACACCAGTTATGTTGTGTGTGTTAATTTTATATCGAATCCTCCATCTAACATTTTTTTCAAATAGTGCTTATTTACTTAGCTCATGTCTGATTTGACAGATAATTAGTTTTATCCTTCCGCTTGAACGAGTATGGTTGCATACACGCGTTTTCGCTTCGCTAAGTAGGACTGCGAACGACTTACAGAAGATGCCGATTTTGTTAAAAGAAATCATCTTTTCAGATGAAAATCATTTTGATATTTGCGGGTATGTAAACAAGCAAAATTGTCGCATTTGGGGCACACGCATATATTGAAAAGCCAACGCACCCAAAGCAAGTCACTGTTTGAAGCCGGTTTTGGTCCAAAGGCATAATTGGAAGAAGTGGTCGTTACAGTCAATGGCGGTCGTTACGGGCTATGTTGCATGAATTTTTGTTCACAAAACTTGAAGAGGCAACATTTAATTTCATTTGGTGGCGCTATATGCCACACAGCCGAAGCTACACTCGATGTTTTGTGGCCTGATTTTAAAGATTGCATTATCAGCCGCAGAGCTGATGTCGTTTAGCTACCTCGGAGCTTAGATTTGACGCTGTTGGACTATTATTTGTTGGGTGCCGAAGGATAAGTGTTGCGCTGACAAGCCAGAGACAATCGACGCTTTAAAGGACAATATTCGTGAAGCTATTGATGAAATACACTATCGATAATGTGCTTAAAAATTGAACTGATCGTGTAGCTTACTGCGTTGCCAACCTAGGCAGCCATTTGAATGAAATTATTTTCCATTATTAACCGGAAGGATTGTACTTTCAAATAGAAAAAGAAATTTGAGAAAATATTCAGTAGTTTTTTTTAAAGCATTTTCAAAATAATGAAGTTATTTGGCGGACCCTTTACATGAGTGGCTGTATCTACAATTTAAAGTCTTTAAAGTATTTTATTTACTCTGAGAGTTTTTGTCTGAAATCTACCGAGAGGAAGCACAGAAGAGACATTTTTTCATATTTCGTTTTAAACCGTGGCCTTACGTCTAGTCAGCCAACACACTACCTTTTAGACTACGGCAACTGTTATTTCTTAAAAAATGGGTTTCGAAAGAAAAGAGGTGTGGCAACCCTTATAATTTTGAACAATTGTATGTATGTTTGTATTTAAAAGCTAAAAAAAAATAACTAAAAAAAAGTTTATCGTTACAATACATATTGAAACTGAACAAAATATGGTTATGAATGGCATTGCAACTTTAAAAATAATATACGCATCAGAGATCAGCAATGAATCGTTTTTCCGCTACTCATAAGTACTCACGCAATTTTTAGGTATGAGTAAATCAACAGAATTGAAATTCAACTATTCATCAAAATAAGTATGAATGTGTATAAGTATCTGAAATTATAAGTATGACTCGAATCTACTCTTTGTTTTGAATACTCATTGCTGATCTCTGGTACGTTCCTTCTACAGAAAATAAATATAAATCTATGTACACCACACGTTAATAATAACCCTGCATTCGAATATAAAAGATTTTGTGACCAAAAAGGTTCAATAAACTTCTGCATTAACAAAACACACAAAAAGTAAATAAAAGAGGAAAAATAAGAAATAAAAAAAAACATTAAAAAATGACAACAGTTTTTGGTAAGCAATAAAAAACATTAAAAAAAACAATTTTTATTACGTAATAATATTGTTTTTATTGCTGTTTTAAGCAGTGAAATAAGAAGTTTAATCACTTAGAGATGCTAGATATACGATAACAGCAGATATTCATGCGCTGTTAACAGGTAGCATTTCTATTAACAAATTGCTACTCAGTGTCGCCACATTTGTTTTGTTTTATAATTTTTTTATTTAATGTTTTTATTTAATTTTTTTTATTATCTTTTATAAAACACAAATACTGGCTGACATTTATTGAATCTTCGTGCGGTTGCGTCAAATGAAAACAAGTCTTATCAGCTGATTGTTTTAAATTATTATAAGGTGCATATACAGTGTCGATCGAAACATATTGGACACAATTTGAATTGTAATTACACTACTGCTAAAAATAGGTAGGACGCTAGAGGTGTCTGTCCACAGTGGACACACTTAAGCTACATTCAAAATTGGCCATTACAACCCTACAGTTAGGATTACGGCCTAGATTTTTACACCACTCATGTTGTGTGCGTTAATTTTATACGTAAGTAGGTATCGCCTACTGTTTAATATCGACTCCGAACAACAACTTTTTCAGTAACTTTTTCTTAGCAGATTTATTTCAACTCATGGGATACGAACCCATGGTTTTCTGTCTAATAAGCCAACGCACTACCTACTAGACTACGGCAAAATAAAATTCCATATGATTTATGTGACAGTATCGTGGAAAATTGGATATTTCTAGGGCAATCCACCCCAAAAAGTTGCAGCTAAGCTACATAGGGCCCCTTAAAATATCACAGTTTTCTATTATCCGCTAGCATCGAAACCAATCACGACTTCTAATGAAACGTTCGGAGACAGTTAATGACTTCTGATGAAGGACTCCAACTGCCAATATCAATGCATGCCAGTTTTTCCAGATCGCTTACATAGCAGGTAACAAAATTCCTTTTTCTTCTACGATAGATGCCGTACATGTACTCAACAGATGCAGGACTCTCTCTCCTCCTCTTTCTTATCACTACAGCTTCTGCAGAAATCTTGATAAGATGTCCAAAATTAGTGCCCATTGCAGATTAATCCGCAATGAAATGCTCTGTTATAATTGACAACCACACTGAGCGTACATCTTTGGAATTTAAATAGACATGAGACCCGATTTTCTGAGCTAATCTACTCATGCTTGAAGGTGTCCATTTATTGTTCATGGCATCGTCGGTCGTAGAAAGATTTTCAAAGTTAGGATTTTATCAGAGAGTCCAATAGCTGTACCCCGTCTCAACACTTTATTCGCTTTACGTTTACCTAGAATGTAACGGTATTGTTGCAAATATATACTCTGGATACCATATAGTTCTGCTTGACGTTCATCACATTGGAATTCAGTGTTTTGATAGTCGCCTACCCATCGGAACATAATGTTGCTCTTGGAGATATACTCTTATTCCTGACATCTCCGCCTAAAAAAACGCTACAGTGATCTGGCTACCTTATAGACTGGGCTATAATATTCCGATTTATTCTGAATAAATTCCACATTCTATGATTCCATTTAATTTGATACGATTGGTGTAAATTTTACAAGGAACTCTTGACGAGATTCGCTACACGATGTTTCCGTACTTCTTAGCCCGGATGTTGTTCAATACTCAATAACAAGCCGCACAAGTAAGCATGGATGTCGTGAATTTCATTAAATACTCATAACGCGCTGCCATATAGTCTCTGTCCTTGAAAGGTCCAACTTCTATCAGGAATCTTGCATGACCAATATTCGATTCATGCCACCGTCGAGTTGCTCGGAGACACCTACTTATCTTAGCTGCCAAGCTGCTCCAATAGAGAAAGGCGAATAATTATCGCCAGTGCCATCGTAGGTGTTGTGCGCATAGCACTACTAATAATTCTACAGGCAGATCAAACTACGCATTCGTAGATGAAGTAAGGTCTGCCCGCTATTGTAGATATATTGTCCTCTTCAAAATATTGCTTTAATAAGCTTGTTATTGATTCTGCGATTTACGATGGTTTCGCAATAGAAATTTCTTCTTTGCTACTTTATATCGTTTTAGCCCATCTTGAATTACTCTTCCTTGTTAATTGTTATTAAGTTCAGATAACCCAGTTTTTTAACCAGCACCCAGGGGATAGCCCCTAATCATGCAATTCATTGTGCAGGTTTAGGAAAATAGGAAGGTTGAAAGAATTTTCGCTGCAATGCATTGTGCGGTTTACTGGACAATCAACCACAAAAGGATGTGCTCTGCGCGAAATACGAGTTCTACGTAAAAACATGTGATTAACGGGTACCAAGCCCCTTATCTCTCGAGAACAGCTCCCATTATAGTACCGATAGAACAATGAAACACACGCCACATTGCGACGATACTACACCGAATCAGTAGAGTTGGATATACCACTGTCATTAATAAGCACCTTTGACCTCTCCTGTAAGCGGTCGAGAAGCTTCAAAATAAACTTTGAAGAACCGACCCCCACATGAGAGTTGTACTGCATTCGAGGTCAGATAAAGGTCCTGTAAATTGTAAGAAGGTCGGATGGAGTGAAGTATTTTCTGCACCGTTTTAAAAAATCAAGGCACTCGAATCCATCCGCCTCCTCATTATTTACAATACCCATAGATATAGATGACAGAACACCAGCACCAACATCACGCCGGTTTGTCAAAAAACAATATTGGGTCTTGCGTGCATTAAAATCGACCCTGTTCGCGCGGCCCCGCTCAGAGAGTGAGTCACCTGTGAGTGCGTCATTCATGTCCGACCTCCTTGCCACAATCTCCAAAAGGCTCGGCCTCCGATCAAATGAATATGAATGACAAATATTGCTGTTATCCTTAAAAGAGTAAATAGGATTCGTAGTAATAGATAGAAAATCATTAAGAAAAATAGTAGGAGAAAGAATAGAGCCCTGAATTTATCCTGAACTCGACGGAAAAGACGTCATCTATAACCACTCTAAGAGTGCGATCTTTGAGAAAACTCGATATAAATCGAGAGAAGTGACTACCGAAAGCAATTAACTTTGATACCAGAGCCTCTTGCCAGACCCTATCAAACGCCTTTGAGATATCCAGCGCTGCAACCTTGGCCTCAGTAATTATTTTTTCCCATATAATGTAGAACAATTTCTGTTCAAAATGTTTCGACCGATACTGTATCATTATCTGCAGAACAGTACTCCTTGAGTTGAATTTATAATATGTAATAAAAACTTTATGCGTTTCTTGACTTTGAATACTGAAATTTAATTGTTCATTGAAAATTGGTAAATCTGTTCAAAATAAAATTGAAACGACAACTCAGCATTTATTATTACGTCAACTACAGATGCACATCTTGAGTTAAATGGGTTGACCTTTTTGAAATTAAAGAAATTTCAGAGGAGGCAAAAGTTTCCATCACGGTTTCCTAGTTTATAAAATTCTAGGAAATCACCTTAACCCAGCTCTCTTCCAGAGAGTATAACATCAAAACCAAGCAGCGCCATCTCTTGATCGATAATAATATTAACCATCAATGAGCAATAACTTTCTTACCATTTTATCGAGTACAACGAAAATATAAGACGAGTTTGAAAGTGCTACCACTCCAATGGCATTTACTCCATTTAGCTTATTCAGACCATCAGCAGCGTCTTATATAATTAAAGAGCCGCCACAATATCTCATTATTGGCTCTATCCTTTATTCAGGGTGTACATCAGAGATCAGCAATAAGTATTCAAAACAATGAGTAGGTTTGAGTCATACTTATAATTTCAGATACTTAAACGCATTCATACCTATTTTGATATCATACTGACTCTACTTATACTCAAAGTTGAAAGTACTCGTCGTATTCATACTTAACAATACTCATGATGTTATTGACTTCAACTCGTCTCTACTTAACATTTACACGAAGCACAAAATAAGTATGATTCGCGTACGAACACTACTATACTCACACAAAGATTGTGTGTATGCTTTGCTTGTTGTTTTTGTCTTTCCTTTCTTCTTTGCAGCAACAACAAAGGCTGTAACTCGAATCACTTATAAGTATTTTTCTAAATTTATGAATCTGAATGATTAGGCGTATGGATCAAACATATTTCGAATGTTGTGAGTTTGATGTCAACGTTGTACTCATACTCATTGCTACTTATGCTTATAAATCAATATTGTAGCGAGTACGAATGAATCAGAGTAGTTGAATTTCAATGCTGTTGATTCACTCATACTCAAAATTGCATGAGTGCTTATGAGTAGCGGAAAAACGATTCATTGCTGATCTCTCTGGTGTACATGTGCTTTCATCTGTATGAAACGAAATCAGTATTCCTTTGTCAAACCGTTTCCTGAGAGGAGATACCTTTCATTGAATCTGACTCGTATAGCTCTCTAAGGGTTATTATTACAACTAGCTGGATTTAGTTAAAGGGAACTTTAGCTAAAGAGAGCTTTAAAGTCACCTCCAACTTCCTTTCGAAGTTCAATGACGATAACGTTGCTCATGGTGAGTGTATTAATTTTTAACGTGAGTGGCACTACCTAAAGTTTGAAGTCGACTCCGAACGACTGATTATTTGAGAATTATCAGGAAGTCGCCGAAGAAATATTTTTTCATTTCGTTTTGTTGAAATGTCTGACGTGGGGTGGCTTCACGTCCAATAAGCCAACTCACTGCTAACAGGTCGGCGGCCCTATCGTAATTTTCTATTTCATGACATAATTTTGTAACATAATTTAAAATATCTTAAGCGTGGCTTACACCACGTTTGTGAAAGCAAAAGTTTTCATGTACATCAGTCTTAGCGTTAAAAATTAGCTTATATAAGGTATCCAGGTTCAAATAAGGACTGATATGTACTAATTTATGAATAATTGAATATTATTTGTCCATTAATTCCGTTACAGAAGTGCTTTTTATTGAATTCTAATTTGTTTTGGGGTATCCTGCTTTAAGTTACGTACCTATATGACGTTAAAACAGATAATGCTGTGGTTCAATTAACAAGTGGCCACTCTACTGGTTAACAACCTTTTCCAATGTGTGTGTGCAACTGGTGGTGTCCAGTTCGATTTTTTTCCTTTGATTAAAGTCTTTCCAAATATTACTTCTCTAGTTTTGGGAATTCTACACAACAAAAAAAGTTCTTCTTGTGTTTTTCCGTTTCTAAAATGGAAAATTTTCTTCCTAATCTGGTACGTACGCACGCACTTATGTGTTTGTGTTGCTGTGGCTTAACGAAACTTGTGCAATTTTCTTCACCGACAACACATCACAATTGTTTCCTTGTTTGATTTGAGAGGCAATAATATACGAACAGCAAGAACTGTAATGGAATTTTTTACTGTGCGATGATGCTTAAAAGGCATCATATTCAATATGTGCCCAAGTAGTAGTAGTAGTAGTTGGCGATGCAAGCAATCATCTTTAACCCTTTGTCTCTCCTCGCTCTCTCTCACTCTCAGTGGATTAAAACACACAGAGATACGCATGTGAATAGCACTAGTGCACACACAGTATTTGTTGTGAAATCAATATTGCATGAGAGACCACCTGTTACTCGCACAAAATTGTTTGAACTTTTATTTCTTTCTAATCTTTTGGCCAAATTGTTTGTTGGGTATGATTATGCGATTGCAATGAGTTTTGCAAATGTTTGTTGTTGTTGTTGTTATTGTAGTCGGTTTTTGTATTGCACAAATAAATTCTTTAACATTTCCCATATTCGGTATGTTTTTGTCATTCTTAATGTGCAATATGTTGTTGTTTTTGCTCTTGTTGTTGTTTTATTACAATGTTTTGCTGCTGTGACACAAGCAGTTGTTGCTTGGTCTTGTAACAAGTTTCCTTTTAAGGATACAATTTCTCGTCTTCTGTCGGTTTGGGGTTCGTTTTTTCATTTTTGTTGTTGTACATTTTTATGTAAGAGTAGAATGTGATGATTGCTTCTTGCTGCTACTGCTGCTGCATTACTGTTATTGATGTTGTTGTTATGGCTGTTGAAATTTCCTTCTTATTGCCAGTAGAGCAACAACAATTGACATTCTCTTATAATGTGAATATTGTTTTGTTTCTGCAATCCTCGTTGTTGTTCTTGTCGTTGTTATTATCGCAATGTGATGGTTACACATTCACATTTCAGTGTTGCCTGTGTGCAATACTGTGTGTTGAAGGTTTTCGTATGATTTCTATGTGATTTACGTTCTAAAATTTACGTACAAAATATTATTCCTGTTGTTACCGAATTACTCCACAATTTTTTTTTATTTACTTTTACCGTTATTACTCCCACACTGTCTCTCTGTTATTTTGTTAAGCATTGCGTGGGTTACTGATTTTAATGATGTTGTTTTCCTTTTCCTTTTCGTTTCCTTTCCTATTTTAAATGTTTTCCTCTTGTTTTTAAGTCCTTTTTACCGAATTTCTCGCAAATCCCAAAATCATTTTCATTGTTTTTGTCAATTTAATGCGATTGCTATGCATATCGTGGCATTTATTAAAAAAAAATTTAAATCAATTGCTTCCTAAAAATTGTAAAATTACAATTTTACTGCGAATATTCTTTATTTTTCAAAACATATTTTTCATTTCAAATAAAAAAACATTTGAAAACACTCAAAAATATTGTAATTTTATGTGGATTTTTCTGGAAATGCATAGTTCCAGTCATAATTAATTTATATTTGCAATGTTTTATTTACACAGAAATCATTGTAAAGGGTGGTTCATTTAAAAGTTTTAATTTAAAAATTGGAATAAAACGAAAATGGTTTGAAATTTTGCCAAATTAATGCTTTGTTGTAAAGTACAATTGTACGGTTAGAAATGTAATACTATTTCAGTCATATGAGCGGTACAGCTGGTCTGACAGTATCTTATTCATTCGAACCAATTTTCGAGCATTTTTTCGTGTGCATGTGGTTGTATATCGGGAATGGCTTCATGAAGGTTGAATTTCATATGCTAAATTGTCTCTGGAGTGTCAGCATAACACTTGGACCATACTGTAGAAACCAAACATCGTTCACATTAATATGATTAAGAGTGGGGTGTGGTTGCTCCGTTCGCATTTCTGTAGTATTGTAGCAGATAGTGTATTGGCTTATTAGGCGAAAGTCACGCTTCAAACCCTAGGTCAGACATCAAAACGAAAATGTGAGAAAAAATATTTCTTCCGTGACTTACTCTCAGCAGATTTCTGGCAAAAACTCTGAAATCGAATAAAATTGCCATGAAAAGATTTTCAAAAATCTTTTGTTCGGAGTCGACTTTAAACTGCAGGTCTTGCCACTCGTGTATAAAATTAAAACACACAACATAACTAGTTCATAAATCTGGCTGAAGGGTTGGAACAATGAATTATGTATGCATGAATGTCCTCATTTTCAATGAAATATGGGCCAATTATACCTTCGCTCCACAAACCACACCAAAGAGTCACTCCTTATGGCTGCTTTAAGTACTGTAAAACCAATTGCATATTTTCAGAGCCCCAAATACGGCATTTACAATTACACTCTTCGACAAAATAAAAAAAATTAAATACACCCGGCTAATGACATAGTGTAGGTTGTGAGTTTTGTTGAGTAGATATCAAAAATAATTTTTTATATTTCGTGAACCCTCCAAACTATTTTTATTGACAAAAACTGTTTTTTTTTTTGACTTCACGCACAAATTTCAGGATTCTACACGGATTTCCTATATTTAAATCTTGTTGGAAAAGGGAGAGATAGAGCTTTAAAACGGTATACATATATCTACTACTTGGTTTAATATGCTGAGAGATTTAATGACGTAAACTTCGAAAACGCGAATTTTCTTCATATTTTTTTAAGTTTGTCCGTTCATAGTAGCAAACTTTATTTAAAAAATATGAAATAATTGGTGACATACTGAATGTGCATTATCTTGCAAAGAGATTGACACTTTGTTTGATCAAATCGGACAGAAATTGCCATAGTTATTATTTAAAGAGTCTAACAGTCGAGTTATATTTTTTATATAAGTGATCTTATCAAATCAACTTCAGGTTCACAAATTTTCCGAATTTTTTGATGGATCTTGATTGTTTATCGGAAAATGTGTCAATTTCATCGGAAGTTGGCCAATGTTTGCGCAAAGAGAAATAATAATATTTGCAAAAAGCACAAATATTAGCCAACTTCTGGAAGTCATGCATACGTGAAATTGACACATTTTGTGATAAACAAGATCCATCAAAAATTCTGAAAATCTTTGCAGTAAAAGTGCATTTGATGAGATGACATATATATAAAAAAATTATTACTCGACTGTTAGACTCTTCAAATAATAACCATGGTAATTTTTACCCAATTTTATCAAATGATGACTCAATCTCTTCACAAGACAACAGGCTTTAAGAATATTATCTCTTATCCTATATTTTTTATTAAAGTTTTATTTTATGAATGGACAAACTTGAAAAAATATGAAAAAATCGTATTTTCCAAGTTTACTTCATCAAATCTCATAGCATATTAGTCGAAGAATAGATATATGTATAACGTTTTAAAGGTCCATATCTCCCCTTTCCAATAAAATTTAAATTTAGAAAATTCGGTCAGAAAAGTTTCAGTAATCCAGAATTTTGTGCGTAAAGTCGAAAAAACTGTTTTTGTTAAATAAAACTAGTTTAGAAGGTTCGAGAAATATAAAAAAAAATATTTTTGAAATCTATTCAACTAACTGAACAACGTGGACTATGTAGTTACTCGGATGTATTTTCATTGTCCCACCGTGTTATTAACGTACCCAATCTGAAAATGAGCTTCATCTGAAAAGATGATTGCAGTTTCTTTTTTGACCGTCTAACGAAGTGAAAACGAAGCGTATGATCATACGGTTTCATCTCTTTAACCAATTAAACTTTTTAAGGCATCATGTCTAAACCATTTTGCAAAATTCTACGTAAACTAATGTGTGAAATGTTCAATTCTTCAGAACGATGTCAAGATGATTGCTTCTCACGCACTCTCTTAACAGCTTCGATATTTTTGGGATGTAAGCACTGTATGAACACGCTCACGGCTTGGTACATCAACAATGAAATTAGTTTCACGAAATTTGTCAATAAACATTCGTATACCGGGTGCTGCTAGTTCTTCTCTGCGACCAAATTATGTGCGACATTTTTGTACAATTTCTGATTAATTGTCCTTGCTTTGGAAATAAATTTCCAATAAATCCCAACGTTGCTCAAGCGTAAATCGATCCATTACGTTCTGTGGAGGTAATATATTGAATTTTTTGACAGAATAGAATGACTTAAGTATTGTCAGATTCGAAAAAACCGATAGGTCAAAAGTAAACCGATGGAAGGCCCAGTCGATATATGCATTCAAAAAGTTTATTTTCGTGGACTTGCATGAATAATAAGAAAAATGTGCGACAACAATATATTTACGTCCACATGTTAAATAATTTCAAATATTTCAGTTTGTTTACATTAGTTTGATATGAAATATTATTCAATAGTTTTGACTATATTATTCAATATAAATATTGATGGATAAATTATTGTCCTTTTTGAGAGAAATTACGTTCTATTTCGTTCATACATATTAACCATTATGCTTGCGGACAAATAAGGAGTGCGCACGAAAAAAAAAGTGGGCCTACTTTTAAGCTTATAGCTTTTATCACAATTGAAAATAAATGAATACCGTTACATTGTTTTTGTTAGTCATCTGTTACAAAATCCACGTGCTAAATTTCATTGCAATAGCAAAAATAGTTTTTTAAATATGGGCACCCAACAAGAATGTCGTAAAAAAATAATTAAAATTTTCAATGAAAAACCGCGTCGCTTACAAAAAACTGTTGCTAGGTTCGCAGGTGTTAACTCAGAAACAGTTTCTAAGGTAAGAATAAAACAATATAAGGAGTCTTTGAGTATTGAGAGAAAGTGTGGAAGTGGAAGAAAAAATGGTATTGCCGACCAAAACAAAGCGAGAAAAAAATTTTATGCACAAAAGGACTTCTTATTTACTTTAATTGAAATATAAAACGAAAAAAAATCCGCCACTTAGTTTTATTTCTATAACGAAGAGTGTAAGTCCAGTTTTTTTCGTGCGCACTCCTTATTTAAAACATTTTCCACAAACTTCCATAGAGCAAAAAAACAACACACTTGCAAATATAATGTACATAATGAGTCTTTACAAACCTTTAGTCAGAGTGATGATCTGGTTTCTCACACCACTTATGTGTAGTTTTATACCTAAGTGAAGCGAAGTGGTTGAAAGCCTACACCGATTCTTTTGAGAAACTTTTCATGACAGTTTTACTTACTCTCACAGTTTTTTCCATAAGACTGCTGATAGAATCCAGCCGAAGATATACTTTTCCTATTCCGTTTTGTTGGAAATGTAAGAGCTGGAGTTTCAAACGTGGTCTTACGTCTAATAAGCCACCACACTTCCTATTAGACTACTGCGGCTTACGTATAATGAATGAATTCACACTACAACAGGTGGTAAAAATATTTAATCTGATCAAATCGTTGTGTACGTCTTTTCTAAAGTACCTCCAAGCTTTAAATTTATGTAAAACGAAGAATTTATGGCATTTCATCGAAAATATTTTTTTATTTGAAGAAAAAAAAACAAACAACATCATTTAATATCCGCCATCCTGTATATGCAGACCGCATCACAAATTTCCGATTCCCAGCCCAGAGTCTTATAGCCCCACAAGTCCATATCAGAGATCAGCAATGAATCATTTTCCCGCAACTGATAAGCACTCATGCGATTTTGAGTATGAGTGAATCAACAGAATTAAAATTCAACAACGTTGACATCAAACTTACAGCATTCGAAATATGTTTGATTTATACGCCTATTCATTCTGATTCATAAATTTAGAAAAATACTTATTATACTTCTAAGTGATTCGAGTGACTCGAATCATTCATCAAAATTTACAGCCTTTGTTGTTGTTGCATATACAAACAAAGAAAAAAGGAGAGACAAAGACAAAAAGCAAAGCATACACACAATCTTCATGTGAGCGTAGTAGTGTTCGAACGCGAATCATACTTAATTTGTGATTCGTGTAAATGTTAAGTAGAGACGAGTCGAAGTCAGGAACATCATATGTATTGTTAAGTATGAATACGACGAGTTCTTCCAACTTTGAGTATGAGTAGTAGTAGTAGAAGTAGTATCATATTAAATATGTATGAATGCGTATAAGTATCTGAAATTACAAGTATGATTCGAACCTACTCATCGTTTTGAGTACGGTTTGAAGATTTTTCAGATGAGGATGAAAACTTATTGGAACTAGAAAGAAGTAGAAAAAATTAAGAGATCCTTCCAATCCCTGGGAAATGGATTTAATTACTAAATAATTAAATATTTCAAGTTTCTCAAAAAAAAATCTGTCGTTCGGAGTCGACTTTAAACTGTAGGTCCCGCCACTTCTGTATAAAATTAACACACACAATATAAGTAGAGTGAGAAAATGCGGTTTCCTTGGGGACGATTGCTGTAGACTGTCTAATGATGAAGGTATAACACTGCCTAGCAGCAACTCGTTTCCTTGACGTTCGCATCATCCCTCTTTCCGCCTTTCCTAAAAACCTGCACGATGCACTGCATGAGTAGGGGCCATCCCCTGAGTGCCGGTTAAAAAAAAAACCGTTTTTAAAGGATAAAAACGTAACAATATTTTTAATATCGGTAACTTTTGAAGATAAGCTCTTATTCACTGTAATCACAAAGTTTTTAAAGTGAATTTTAATGAAATGAAAAAATTTTCCTTGGTGGCTAGTAAATAGCTGCTGCTTAATTATATAAACAAATAAAATTGTGCGGAAAACTTTAACAATAATTATCCGGACGGAATATATTGAAATTTTTTTTATTTAATTAACACCTTGTGCCTCTTTATAGGTTGAATTATTTTTTTTATTTTTTTGCAAATTTAATCTGAATCACAATTCAATTCATTGAAACAAAAAATTAAAATCAATACATGCCAATGGAGGCAAACAAACGGTAGGCACTATTTGTTTTAAAGATTGATGGATACTTATTGACAAGTTTGTGAGAGAAAGCAAAAACAAAAAAAAACCAGAAAATATTTTATTTAATTACCGGTTATTAATCATTAATACTTACAAATTATTATAAATGAATAATTTATTATTGCATTAATTAAATGTTAAAGTGACAGTGTTCACACTGTCAGCAATATATTGCCAGCAATGCCCGGCACCACACACACACTAGTGGATGCTGTATAATGTTGGTGTCGGTGTTAATTGTTAAGATCGTTTTGCAATTTGTTTTTGCAACAAAGTAGGAATAAAAAAAAGAACGTCAATTGTCATTAAGTAAAATGAAATGAAATACGAAATACAATAGCAACAACAACAAAAATTAATGAATTATAAACAAAATACTTGAACAAATTTAATCAGAAATAGTCATAGTCATTGTCAAACTCACCACTTCGCTTCATCAACACAAATGAGTAGAAAATTAATGACACCACCTGACAAATGACAGGTGGTAAATGTCAATGGTGGAATACCGCTTTTTTAGTTTCCTTAAATAAACTGAGGGATCGGGGGAAGTGCTTTTAAATCGTGTTCAACACAAATGGTTAATGAATTGGCTGTATATTAAGGTCATAACAATTTTCGCATGTGTCAGGAACTCAATAGGGTGCTCCATTTCACGATGAAGAGGCTATTAAACGAAACAACGCTTTTAAATTTTGAATTTTTGTATCAAAATACATGTTCCAATCAATAAACAAAATTGTCGAATTTCCACCATCCCCGAAAGATACACCAATGCACTCAAAAAGATACATTGCTCACCGGACCAGGCTCTACTTTTTGGAGGACGTTTGCATCGTTACATTTTATATAACAAGGCGCCGTGCAATGATTACTTACATACGTAATATAATTGGTCATCAAAACCCTTCAGTCAGGCTTACGACCTAGATACTCACACCACTTATGTTGTGTGTGTTAATATTACACGTGAATGGTGGGACCTACAGTTTAAAGTCGACTCAGAACGACTATTTTTGAAAAGCTTTTTATGGCAATTTTTTTTTTACTCTCAAAGTTTTTGCCAGAAATCCGCTGAGAGGAAGTCGCAGGCCAAGTATTTTCATATTTTCGTTTTGTTGTCTGACCTAAGATTTATACTCGGACCTTCAGTCTAATAAGTCAACATACTACCTATTGGATTACGACGTTCCTTCTCATACCACTTATATTGTGTGTGTTCATTTTTATACCTGAGTGACGGGACTTAAAGCTTAAAGTCGACTGCAAATGACAAATTTTTTATTTACTCTTAGAGCTTTTGGAAGTCGTCGAAAAAAAATTTTTTTTGAACCGTAGCCTCACGTCAAATAAGCCAAGACACTACCTACTAGACAACGGTAACTTCAATTGACTCTCTAATCCGATTTCGGCCTACCTTAACATATCTTTCCGGAGCCTTTACTTCACTCGCGCCTTTCCTAGTTGGTCCCATCAATTTATCACAGGATTTCCTTGATTCCGTATCTCCAACACATATAATTCCAGCATCATATCTCTTGGATTTCTCTTTCTTGGGAAGATATGGCCTAAACAGCCCAAATGGTAGATATTAGCGAGCTGTAGAATGTCCAAGATATTGTGGAGCGCGTACAGCTTATTATTGTATCTGGTACGGTAATTACATCATACGTTGAACTTTTCTCTCGAGTACTTTTACGGATGCTGTATTGGTACTTAATTGTGCCCAAACTTCTGCGCCATTGAGAAACATGGTGGGAATAAGCGCCTTGTAGAGTATCAATTGCCTATTGAGGCAATAGCAGGACCTGTTGGCAAGATCTTGCGCTTGACCTCCAGACTGACACCATTTTTGCTGGTAACGGCGGCATCGAAATAAACAAATTCAATGGCAACCTCGAAAGTTTAGCTACAGATCGTAGTATGAGAGCCAATGCGCTGACAAAATCTACTCCTTTTCACCCCATATACTGCCCTCATTTATTACCAGACCTATATTCGTGTTCAATAACTATAAAAGCATCAGAAAACTCGCTTGGTACGGCCTATGATTACAATGTCTTCGTCTTACGCAAGCAATTTGAAATCTTTTTTGGAATATGGCACCGTTGCGATGTACTCTCGCCAACCGTGTTTCCATAACGACTTGTGGTCGCATTATAAGGAAGAAATCGTCTTGTCTGAAACGTCTAACGATATGAAAACGTTGATAGAGGTTTTTTACTATCTTGACGGACATGAAGAACGTCATTTTGCAGAGTCTTATCAGCTCCGTAGGAATACTTAGCTCAGAGATTGCAACGACAACACGATTCCTTATAGGACTAATCAAGAGTGCCTTGTAGTTAACGATAAGTGTGGTTTATTTCCGCTAGTTTCTCATAGGTCTTCTCAAGGATTTGATGTGATATTAAGATCTGATGGTTGGTAGTCTTATCAGCGATGTAACGAGTGGTTTCAGTCGTAACAACCTCGTATGCGATAGAAAGAAGGCTTATACCCCATGCCTTGATTTCAATAAGGCATCACGGCGGTGGCGGGACCTACAGTGTAAAGTCGAATCCTCACGACAGAGTTTTAAGAAACTTCTTTTGGCAAGTTTATTTACTGTTAGAGAGTTTTTGCCAGAAATCTGTTGAGAGGAAATCGCCAAAGAAATATTTTTCACACTTTTTGTTTTGATGTTTGGCCTGGGGCGTGAACCCTAGCTTTAGGTTTAATAAGCCAACACACTACCTACTAGACTACGGCGACTTCAAGGCAAACAAATGATCTCATAAAAACTCGATTCTTTGTCAAAGGTAAAATGGAATAATGAACCCATTTGAAGGAACACCAGATAGATTTGGCCTGAGATAGATAAAACAAAATTTGAACCAATATATCTAGATTCCTTCTAAGGAACTTAATATCAGCGCTAAAAGGCGCACTGGCCTCTGGGTTTTCACGCTTGAAGACTAAGATTATCTCATAACAAGTTTGCAGAAGGTACAACGACGAGAAGAATGAAGTTCTAGGTCAGACAGATAAACGAAATCGAAAAAATATCTCCATCCTAACAGCCCAACCCAAATTACGGCGTAAAGCGCTTTACGCTTTTACGTAATGAGCAACCTAACTAAAAACGTCAACATTGTATCAAGAACAGTTAACTTACCATGTTAAATAAAAATCGCCAAATGAAAATAAAAAATGGAGATAAAATCGCAAAATTGGGCTGAAAACAGCTAACATGTCATTACTTAACAATAACAAACTTGTTCTACAACCAACTTCACTTCTTTACGCTCTGACAAAATTGGATTTTCCAATTGCAAAGCGTTAATGCCGCGCAATTATGGTTGGTCGGTCTCATACATTTTATATGGGCATGAGAAATTTTGAGATTTATTTTTGCGCTTTACGCCGTAATTTAGGTTGGGTAGTAAGTTTCTCAAAAATCTGTCGTTAGGAGTCGTCTTTAAACTGCAGGTCTTACCACCCATGAATAAAATTAACACACTACCAACACAATTGGTGTGAATAGCTAGGTCGTAATGCTGACTGGGGGTTTTTGATGACCAATTATGTTGTGTTACAATTATGAGAAAGACCAATTTGTCTTGGAAACTTGGGAAGAGAGGCCTTAGACCAAAACATTAGATATGAGAAAATTTTTACCATCATGAGACTCTCGAGACATATAATTAAATGATTGGCTAGGTAATATCTTGTGTTACAACAAGACCTTATAGGACCCTAGTAGGTTGTAGCCATTGGGGTGGCTGTCTGTTTAACCTAACCTAACCGATCTAAATACCATATTCGGGGAGAAGTTATGTATGCCGAATAGGGTCTGTGATGTATTTGAACTGTATTCTAGAAGAATAAAATGTTCCTCCTCTTGGAGCCTTAAATTTTTAATACAAATACCTAAGCATTGTTACTATAATGTTCCGATTTTGCCTCTCATTGGCCATAGTTTGATGTCATGATAGAATTTATTGATGATGGTGTTTTCTGCAGTTATTGTTTTTAATTAAATGATTTATCAAATGCTAAAGGGAACGAGGAAAGCTAATAATAAAAATAAAATAGAAAAACCATAAAGTATTCTTCTACTAGTAGAGGGCAGTGATGATAAATCAAGAGTGACTTGTATTTGCAAAATGATTAAATGTCAGACAGAGTAGACTACTACTACAAGGAGAGAGAGAGAGACAGAGAGATAAAAAGTAAAATTCAAACGCATTTCTGTGGACACAAGACATTTATTAACATCTCATACATCACGGGAAAAAAATATTAAAAAAATCTGCAAAAACATAAAACCAAAATTGAACAATTAAGGAGCAGAAGAGACAAGCGAAAGGAATATTAAAGAAAAAAAAAATTGCAATAAATATTGCAGTTAATTAATTAAAAATACACTATACACTTACCCATACAGTGAGCATCAAAAGATACTGTACACTATGGATTAAATTCTAACAATTGGCAAACTCAACCTTTAGTACTTAAGGAGACTGGCCGAAAATTTTTTAAAATGTTTCGAAATTCTTTGTAATTTTTTATCTTTGTTTCACTTTAAAGACGCTGACTGTACGTTTACGAACACTTTATAATCATAGATATAGGGTGGGTGATTTAAAGTTTAATTTTAAAAATGCAATAAAACAAAAGCGGAAGGAATATCAATGAAAAAAATTGCAATAAATATTGCAGTTAATTAATTAAAAATACACTAACACATACAGTGAGCGGCAAAAGACACTGTACACTATGGATTAAGTTGTAACAATTACCAAATTCAACCTTTAGTACTTAAGGAGAGTGGCTGATAATTTTTTAAAATTAATTTTTTATCTTTGTTTCACTTTAAAGACGCTCACCGTACGTTTACGAACACTTAATAACCATAGATATAGGGTGGGGTGAAGTCGCCGTGGTCTAGTGGGTAGTGTGTTGGCTTATTAGACAAAAGGGCCGGGTTCGAATCCCAGGTCAGACATCAAAACGAAAAAAAAATATTTCTTCGGCGACTTCCGCTCAGCAGATTTCTGGCAAAGACTCTGAGAGTAAAAATAAACTGTAAATGTGGTGTGAGAAGCTAGGTCGTAATCCTGACTGAAGGGTTGTAATGGCCAATTATGTATGTATAGGGTGGGGTGATTTTAAGTTTAATTTTAAAAATGAAATAAAACGAAAACGGTATATAATTTTGCCAAAATGTATTTTTTTTATTGTGAATTACAATTGTTCCGTTTCGAAATGGAATATTATTTCATTCATATGGCTGCCGCCGCTGGCCTTACAGCACCTCCTTCAAACGGACCGATTTTCGTGCACTTTTTCGAATATATGGGGTCGTGTCTTGGCAAACGGCATCACGAATGTTGAGTTCAAACGCTCAATTGCCTCTGGTTCGTCGGCGCTCTATATTAAATAGGCCATCAGTGTCAAATGGCAGTTTCTTAACGGCCAAAAGACATTACCATTTCGGCTAATTAAGCAGCCTTCAAGCGTTTCACTCAATAAATCGATTGTGACATGGGATGCATGACAAGTTGCAGCATCCTGTTAAAACCAAATATCGTTCACATCAACACTATGAAAGGTGGATGCATTGATCGTAATGGCTACGCTGTTCTCATTTTCGAGGAAATATGGGACACTGATGCTTTGGTTTCGGAAGTCGGCGTAACCGGTCACTCATAATGCATCATGCATTGGATTCTGTGGGTTTTTTGAGTCACAAATACGGCAATTTTACTTATTAACGTAACCACCAACATGATAATGAAGTTTATCGGAAAAAAGATTTTTTGGGCAAATCGATATCATCGGTCACTTTGTCGTAGGCTCCTCTAGCGAAGCGGATGATCATACTGCTTCAACTCTTAAACCAATTGAGTTTGTAAAACATCATAGCGAGATTTTTTTCGCAAAATTTAACATAAACTGGTGCGTGAAATGTTCAATTCTTAAGAACGAAAACAGATTGTTTTTAATGGATCCCCACGACCGCTCTCAGCTACAGCTTTGATATTTTCAGGTATACGACTGTACGAGAAAGTTCACGTCTTGGGGCGCTTCAGCTTTGAAACCAGTTTCATGAACTTTAGCAATAAACTTACGTATATCGAGCACTGTTGGTTCTTCTTACTTACTTAATTGGCCATAACAACCCGATTAACGGTTTCATTCTGCCGCAACACATGCTTCCAAGAGCCTCTGCTTCTTGCGCACGCACGCCAGTTGGTCACACCAATCAATGATAGGACTTCGTCGATTTGGTCCTTCCAACAGATACAAGGACATCCGTAGATCCACGCATCAAATACCCGTCTCGATGGAGCATCCTTCTTTCGAACGACATGTCCGAGCCAACGCAGTCGCTAGATATTAATACGATGCACAACTTCCATGTCGTTAAGGAGCTTATACACAGTGGTGTTGTCGAGCCGGAACGCTCCGGAACGTCGTTCCGGTACCTCCTTTTTGGATAGGAACGCGTTCCGGAACTAAAGATGATTTCTGATAACGAGAATTGGCTGATGTTTTGAAAAAAAAAAATTAAAGAGAATTGCTGATTTCTAATTTTTGAGCATTTGAATCGGAACAAACCGGCTTGTTTTTCCGAACCGTGAACTGGAACTCGTTCCGGTAAAAAAAAATTACCACAACACCGCTGCTTATACAGCTCGCTGTTGGATCGGATGCGGAAATCATCGCCAGCTCTCACAGGACTGAAGATCTTATCTTAAGCATCAGTGCTTAATAGGGTCGATGCCTCTGCGCCATAAAGAAGCACAGATAGGATGAGCGTCTTGTAGAGTATTTGTTTTGTCGTACGAAAAAGGTCTCTGCTACTCAATTGCCTATTGAGACCATAGTAGCACCTGTTGGCAAGAGTAATTCTAAGCTTGATCTCCCGTTCAAATTGTGTACTATATTTTCGTGTAATTTCCGGGAAATTTTTTCTTTGTTTGGGGAATAAATTTTCAATAAATCCAAACGTTTTTCAAGCGTAAATCGATTTATTATGTTCAGTGGCGATAATAAACTGAATTTTGATAATAAATGAATGACATGAGTATTGCCAGATTCGAAATATCCAATAGTTGAAATTTAAACCGATAGATGGAGCCACCCGATATTTATTATAAAAGCAAGGAATAATAATGGTTAGGAACTCAGTTTTTTTTTTTTAATTTAAGAAAATTTTATTTGAATAGAAAGAAGATTTTATAACAACAAAAGCAACAACAACAACCACAAATAAGTGTTCAACCATAAACCACAAACATACATTATTATTCTATATTATTAACACACACATACATACACTCACTTACTCATACAATAATATTTATCGTATTTGTTAATATCCTTTTCATTCCCTGAATTCTATTCTATTCAGTTTGTACCCTCTATCCGTTGTTTTCTACACGACCACACTTGAGATCTATGTAGATGAGCACATTCAACTGTTGGCAATAAATATCAATAAAAATCATATTCAAGTCTCTACACAACTTACCACATGTATGTACATGTACGTGTACGTGAACTGCGGCATTGAGTTTGTTTACTTGTTCGTTTGTACGTTTAACTGTAAACCTTTGAAATTTTTAATTGATTTATTAGTACACTAGAAAGGCAAAAAAAAAAAAACGGTAAATAAAAGAAAAAAGCAAAAAAAAAAAATATTATAAATCCACAATAGATTATAAAAGCAACAACAACTAAAACTTATGGGAATGAGAAAATGAAAATAAAATAAAACAGGAAAACAATTCACAATAATACAATGGCATAGGACCACTTGTTGACAGTGTGTATGTGTGTGTGTGTGTATGTGTGTAGTTTAAATGTGGAAAAAAATATTATTCTGAAAAACATTTAAAAACACAACAACAACCAATAACAAGTCACCCGCAGCAATATGATGATTCTCGTTGTCGCCCCAAAGTCCCTTTACGCCAACGCGTACGCTAACGCCACCGCTAACCACCACCACCACCAACAACAATTGCCAACTGTTGTTATTCAAAGTATTCAACATGTTTTACGCGAGTACTATACTTTCAGTGTATAAAAAAAATAAAGAATACTATACGCCTGGGATAGATAAACCTCTAAACAATTTACGTTCAATAAAATATGAAAATTACAGGGTGGCTGATATGTATTGCAACCAACTTCAGTGGCAGTTCATTGTAATATTTACAAGTCTGATAGTGTGATTGGTTTATATTTGGCTGGAAAACCACAGGGTGGCTAGCGTTAGAGTCCTCCAGCATATAAATGTGAATAAATCTTTACCGTGATACTGGATGCAACACATATTGAAAAATGAGCTTGGACTGAAACCATTGAAGTTCCAAAAAGTGCAAGAGCACCGATAGACAAAAAAAGTTAGGCTAGAAAAAGCCAAGGAGTTACTTCGCTTCCACGAAAGGGGCCATTTACCGTATTTGGTTTTCTCCTATGAGAAGTCATGCCAAATTGAGCAGTTTGTGAACAAACAAAATGATCGGGTTTACTTGCCAAATAGATCACCTGAAAATTTACACCTGCGATTGGCCATCAGAGCTCAAGCGCCGCCGATGGTAATGGTGTGGGCCGCCATAATGGCTGATGGTCGCTCCACGCTCGTATTTATCGACCGCGGGATAAAAATAAATGCCGAATATTATCGGGAAAATGTCTTAAAGACAGTATTGAAACATTTCGGCCGCAGACCATGGACATTCCAACAGGACTCAGCACCACCGCATTCAGTATGCGTCAACCAAGAATGGCTTCATTTCTACCGCACTATGGCCACCAAAATCTCCGGATCTCAATCCGTTGGAGTTTTGCGCCTAAGGCATTTTGGAGAGTAATGTTCTCACTAAAAAATACCAAATTGTCGATCATCTCAAGACGGCGCTGCCCCGGAAATAGTCAAAATACCGCGCGGACACTTTCGTGCAGCCTCTGGTGGCTTTGTCGGCCGTTTGAGGGCCATAATTCGTACTAAAGGTGGCCAATTCGAACAAATCTAAACTGATTCTAAAATTTGATGTTATTTCCAACATTTTTTGCTTTGAACAACAAAATTAAAAAAAAAATTGAAAAAATATAGCGCTTTACTTTGTTGCATTATATATCAGCCACCCTGCAAAGTCTACACAGGATATTTATGTATCAGTTGCTTAATCCTTAACTACACTCTGCTAAGTGTAACTACAAAACTAGTATTTTATTGTAAGTAAGTTTCTAACGTAAACCAAAGGCCTTAAATTAATGGAAGAATGTTTAAAATTTATATCAGAAATCTAGCGGAACAATAAGAAATGGAGTGATAGTTCAAGATATGAAGTAAAAATATTATTTTCTTCTGTAATACTTGCAATTATTTGTAGGAAGTGCCTTCTAGAAAAAGCCTCGAGTTTAAACACAGTAATCGAAAACTTCTGAGGACATCAAAAATAATCTCGATAACTGAGAAAATGCTTTATAAGAATATGTAATAAAGTCTGGCGTTTTGAATTTCCATCCTCAACACATCCAAAAAGTTGTTTACGAGTGAGAAAATGCTTCATCAACAATGCGTGATTTTTTTTTTTTTTGCATCTCGAGTCTCTTAACTCGCCGTAGTCCAGTAAATAGTTTGTTGGATTATTAGACAAGAGACCATCGTGCAAATACCCGGTCAGACATTTCCAAAAAAAACAAAATATGAAATATATTTTTTAGGCGACTTCCTCAGCAGATTTCTCGGAAAAACATTGACATGTCATGTAAAGTTTCTCTAAATTCTGTCGTTCGGATTTGTATAACTGTAGGTCCCGCCACATACATACATACGTACATAATTGGTCATTGCAACCCTTCTGTCTGGATTATTGACATAGTTTCTCATACCACTTATGCTGTGTGTGTGTTAATTATATACATAAGAGGCTGGACCTACGGTTTAAAGTCGATTCCGAACGACAGATTTTTTGAGAAACTTTTCATGGCAATTTTATTTACTCTAGAGTTTTTGTCAGGAATCTGCTGAGAAGAAATCATATTTTATTTTGATGTCTGGCCTGGAACTCGAACCCTGACTTTACGTCTAACAAGCCAGCACACTACATACTAGACCACGGCGACCCATAACTGTATGTATGATGACGTACATAAGTATTGCCAGATTCGAAAAATGCAATGGTTTAAATTTAAACCGATAAATGTCCCACCCGTGATTTTAACAATTTTTTTTTTCATTCTCTGAGATTGGGATTTAAAAAACTTATTAAATTATGCTTTAATAACCAAAGTTTAACATAACGAATGTTCGGAATTCATAAATATTATTCGCCAAAAATTTAGTTTTCAATTTAATTTCCCTTCGAAATGGATTTGAAAATGTTTAGCAAAAGTTTAACAAGTAATTTTGGTTAAAACTGAGTTAAAAATAAAAAAAATCTAAGCAATTATTTATGCAGCTGTTCAAATTTGGAGTGGTAATAATGGGCTTTATTATGATCACAAGCCTAAACAGCAGTTTTAATCCCTTATTTAGTGGTTGTTGATGAATAAATTTCCAGTACTTTTATCATGAATGAATACTTTTAATATTCATACAGTCAATTAATTTCGACTTCCCTCCCCCCCCACCGTCACCGTCAGTCATCATCAGTTGTCATAATTTGTTTGTGTGCATTTTCCATTCACACCGACACCACAACGGTTGAAATTTGAAAGGCAGGACGTTTTGTTTTCGCTTTAAACTTTATAATCCTGCGGCTGAATATTATCGTATGACGTGTCCTGTCCTCTTTTTAAAAAAAGGGAGTGGTTGGTTAGTGCTGACCTCATTCTGCCTGCACAAATCTTGTTAATTTATTGATATAAACACTCTATAATCGTTTTAAATTTTTTTATTTTTTGTTTTTGTTTTCATTTGTTAAGGGTAACTGACTGACTGACTTGACTGCAAGGCTGCTGGAAGCATGAAAATGAATGAAATTAATTTGAATAAAAGTTTTATAATTGAATGCAAAAATCTGTTAACGATTTAAATACATTAAAATATTATTCGTATGTATATACATACATACGTATGTATGTATGTACAGTCAAACTCGTTTATAACGAACTCGGTTCTTGATTATTACGTACATATTTTCAACTTCCAACGCTTTAATAACAATTTTCATACAAAAAACTTCGTTTATTACGTACTCGTTTTAACGAATTCTCAGTTAAAAGGAACTAAGGAGTGCGCACAAAAAAAAACTGCACTTACACTTTTCATTATAGAAATAAAATTAAGTGGCTTTATATTTCAATTAAATAATAAAGTAAATAATAATTTGAATTCTTTTTTGTATAAAATTTTTTTCTGACTAAGATCTCAGAGCATCCAACTTTTTTAGGCCACTTTTCTTCCAGACATGTTAGGATGTTTTAGAAAAATACGTATTATTTTACTTGCTTTGGTTTTGGTCGGTAAATCCTTTTTTCTCTTACTTCCAAGCTTTCTCTCAATACTCAAAGACTCCTTATATTGTTTTATTCTTACCTTAAAAACGGTTTTTTGGTAAACACCTGCGAACCTAGCAATCGTTTTTTGTAACTGGAGCGGTTTTTCAATGAAAATTTCATTTATTTTTTTATGACATTCTTGTTGGGTTTCCATTTTCAAAAAACTATTTTTGCTATTGCAATGACATTTAGCACGAGGATTTTCAAACAGATGACTAACAAAAACAATGTAACGGTATTTAATTTTTTTCAATTATGAGAAAAGTTATAAGCTTGTAAGTAAGCCCATCTTTATTGTGCGCACTCCTTACTTTATATGGTCCCAGTCATATATTTTACCTTTTTTATAACGAATCCCCAGAAAAAACTTTGAAGTGTGGCCATAGTCTTTACTTGTATTTAATATGGCAGCATTAAATTATAACTCAACATCTTTAATCAGCTGCTAGTTTAAAAGAATTAAAACATACTTCTTGCTTTTAATAATTGAAAGAAATTCTTTGTATTTTATATTTTCTTCTATGACTTTACCCCGTTTATTACGAACTTTGCCTATAACGAACTATTTTTTCTGGTCCCACAGAGTTCGTTATAACCAGGTTTGACTGTATACAAATGTAAATAATATTATTTAAATTAATGATAATCCGTTTAACCTTTAATGCTCTTCATTATGCGCGTTATTAATAAATTTAAATACAAAATTCAAGTAAATCTCCCACTCTCCCTCTCTCTCTCTCTCTCTGTTACAATCTCTTTCTGTCTCTCATATTGTAATCAAAATTTTTGAATTTGTCTTGAGATTTCGTTGCTAAGTATAACTTCAAACTAAACATAAATTTTTTTGCTTTGGAATTCTTAAATAGGTAATCCATACTTTTCTAATTATAATGAAACATAATTTTCTTTTTCGTTTACAACTACAACAACACCAACAGCAGCACCCCTAGAGAAAAGCCATCACAATATACAATTGTAATCCTTACATAGGGTGGGCCATATACCGATTTAAATTTGAATCACTGGTTATTTTGAATCTGGCAAAACTAATCTCATTCTATTCTGCTCCAGATTTCAATATATTGTCACCACTGAGTGTAGTAAATTGATAACGTTGGGATTTATTGAAAATTTGTTTCCAAATTAAAGAAAATTGACTGAAAATTGCACGAAAATGTCGAACAAAATTTAGTCGTTCAGGATGATTTTTCATTACAATAACACTCAGCGTTAAAATAAAAAAAAAAAAAACTAAATACACCCGGCTAATGACATAGTGTAGGTAGGTTGTAGGTTGTGAGTTTTGTTCAGTAAAACTCAAAAATGTTTCTTTTATTTTTCTCGAACCCTCCATCTTTATCAAATTTTATCAAATGAACTTTCGGTTCAAAAATTTTCAGAATTTTTGATGGATTTTAATTGTTTGAGCGAATCAAAATCCATCAAAAATTCTAAAAATCTTTGAAGTTAAAGTTCATTTGATGAGATGATATGTATAAAAAAATAACACTCGACTGTTAGACTCTTCAAATAATAACTACGTCAATTTTTGTCCGATTTGATCAAATGTTATCTCAATCTCTTCAGAAGAGAACAGATTTTAAGAATATTATCACTTACCCTATATTTTTTTATTAAAGTTTGCTACTATGAATGGACAAACGTAGAAGAAATATAAAGAAAAATCGAATTTTCCAAGTTTACCTCATAAAATCTCATAGCATATTAAGTCGAATATTAGTTATATGTCTAACGTTTTAAAGGTCCATCTCTTCCCTTTCCAATAAGATATAAATTTTGGAAATCGGGTCAGAAATATTTGAGTAATCCAGAATTTTGTGCCTAACGTCGAAAAAAAACTGTTTTTACCAAATAAAACAAATTTGGCGGGTTCGAGAAATATAAAAAAGGTTCTCAAACTACTCTACTCAACTAACTGAACAACGTGGACTGTCTAGTCCGGGTGTATTTTCACTGTCGCACCGTGTAATTTGTCATTACAACTCTACAGTTCAGGATTATGATCTAGCTTCTAACACCACTTATGTTGTGTGCGTTAATTTTATGTATGAGTGCCGAAACAGTTTTAAATCGACTTCGAATTTCAGATTTTTGAGAAACTTTTCATGGAAGAAACTTTTTTTTTATATTTTCGTTTTGATGTTTGACTTGGGGTTTGAACCGTTGTCTTCCGTCTAATAAGCCAACACACTACCTACTTGACTACGCCTATACTGCCCGGTATACGCAAGCTTATTGGTAAACTTTGTGAAACTGGTTTCATTGTTGATGCGTGCTCCTATAGTGCGTACATGTAGCTGGAACTGAGAGTGTGCCTCATTTTCGTCCTCAAGAATTAAACATTTCACGCATCAGTTTACGTAGCATTTTTTGAAAAGACGCCTTACAAAGTTCCATTGGCTCATGAGTTGAAGCAGCATGACCATCCGCTTCGTTTTCGCTTCGATAGATGGGACAACAAGAAACTGCACGATGATATCGATTTTAGTAACAAAAAAAAAAAATCAATTTTTCGAATGCACCTCATTTCCATCTTGGTGGGTACGTTAATAAGTAAAATTTCTCTGATTACTGGGATCCCAGAAAACCCTCACGTGGTCATTGCATCAGCATCTGTAACTAATGCATCCACAACAAGTAACTGTTTGTTGTGGCGAAGGCATTCATTGACCCATACTTCTTTGAAGTTGAGAACGGCTCAGCCATTACGGTGAAAGGAGTCGCCTATCGCATCAGGATAACCAATTTTTTAAGCCGCGCTTCATGGTATTAATATAAACGATGTTTAAATTCAACAGGATAGCGCAAGTTGCCACACACCTCATGCAACAATTGGTTTATTGCGTCGAACGAAATGATGATGTCAGTTGGCAGTCAAGAAGTTGCGATATGGTACCGTTGGACTATTTTCTAAGGGGGCGTCATTAAAGAAAAATGTTACGCCATAAAAACCATTGACAATTGAACATTTGAAAGCCAACATTCATGATGCAATTGCCAAGATTCGATTCCTTACACTCGCAAAAGTGCCAAAATGAAAATTGTGAGGCCTTCCACTACAGCCACATTAATGAAATGATATTTCATTTCTAATCGAAACAATTGGCAAAATTTATTACCGTTTTCATTTTATTACATTTTTAAATACAAACTTTTAAATGTCCCACCCTATACTTCATTTCGTAGTACATATTAAAAAAAAACCAGAAATCCAAGTTTCTAATTCAATTAATTTATCCATCCTTAGTTTATAGTTTAGTTTCGGCTTATTGAAGTAAACTTGTACCAGATCCCACTAACAGCATATAAAATAAAAACTTAAATACCCCATAGGAAATCTATTCCATGTTCCGCATGGACAGCTGTAATCTAATACAGGAATTCGTTAACATATGATTGTATCTACAAAAGAGTTCAAAATTCTTTCAAATTAGGATTTCATTAAAAGCTATTGTCTAACACTCTAATTGTTCCAATTGGCCCTATTTGTTATTTGTTTTAATAACAATTAATTTATGTATGTATGGTTGGTTGGCCGACTATATATGACTATGAACTTTTTGTTGGTATATACTTGTGGATGATATGCTGCGTAGAGTGTTGTTGGGTGGGTGTTGCCATATTGGAATACATGGTTATTTAATCACTTGTTAATTTATAGGACTAACAAACATTTTATTATATTGTTCAAGTTATAATGTTAATTACATATTTGTCACCTAACCTGTAATATACTCACTCACTCACTCACTCACTCGCTTACTCTATCCAGGCACATTTGCCAACTATAATACAAAAGCACAAGGATAAATAAATATTATACTCGTACGTATAGTAAGTACAGATGAGCTTAACTAAATAGAAATTTCGTCTATTGTTTTTAAATTATTATTCTCTTTGAATTCGTCGTTGTCTATAGCAAGTGATTATACGGTTCAATTCGATGTTTACACGTCAGAGATCTCGTATAAAACGAAATATGAAAAGAAATTTTTTTCGCTGCTTTCTCTCAGCAGATTTTTTGCAAAAACTCTGCTAGGAAGTAAAAACCTATCATTTGTATTCGACTTTAAACTGGAGGGCCCGCCACTAATTTATAAAATTAACTCACCTAAAGTAAGTGGTGTGAGAAGCTAGGTTGTAATCTTTACTAAAGGGGTGTAGTGAATAATTATGTATTATTTTTTGCCTTGAGCCGGAGGTGGTAAATCTTCGAAAGATACTTTTGTTCCGACAAAAGCATGCACGATTCACCATCACTAGTGTCTACGTACTAAACCCACCCCCTACACACTTCAACCACTCTGCCTCCGCGGGACTGCCGTAAGGTATTACTTCGCGGAGGGCTGGTTACCTCGAAAACCTTATCACGTTATCTCAAATTTCGCCTTCGTTCCTCCAACCTTCGGAGTACCATCATTACTTCGGCCATTTTCTGGCTGTATTGGTTCCATAGCGTCCCAGCTCCTCCTTGAGCCGTTTTGGTCCTAATTTATTTTTTCCAGGCCATCTAAATCTCGGGCAGCATGTTAGAATATGTTCCACATCTTCCTCTTCATTTACACAGTTTGGGCATATAGGGGAAGTATCTTGTCCAAATCTGTGCTACATCCATGACCAGTTAGAAACTGGGTCACGAGTAATTCAGCTCGCAATGTTTATGCTCCATCCAAAGGGTTATAGAAGCGACAAGGTAGTCGCCGTCTCGAGTATCCAGGTCGGACGACACCAGATATAAAAGCGGAGAAGGACTTCAAAGCAAAGGAGAAGATGGTTCCAGCTCGTCAGTGTTTAGCTCTACAAGTTTCAAAAAATGGTCATAATAATATTTTTAGGGGTTTTAACCCCCTTTTTCCTGAAAACCTGACGTGATGGATAGTTTTTGAGCCCAGCCACCTGGAGCCATTTTTTTGTTATTATTGTACAGAGAATATACAGTTACTAATTTAATAGAACACGCACCGTAAATATATACGTCAGTTGTGAGATATATTTTTAGAGATCAAATGATATTCACCGTTAATGCCGCATCTCAAGAGTTTCTCAGACTCCGGGATAATTTTGTATTACTCTCCCTCTCACACTAATAGATTTGGCTTATATTCAATCTATAAATGGTGATTCAACCTACCTATCTAACTAATCTAACCTAACCTATCTTGCTAACCTATCACTTGAATCGTTCATTGCAGTCCTTTAACTTATTTTCGATTTATTCGAAGGCATTTATTTTAAAACATCTGAATTTATCAGCGGATGTTGTTTTACTTTTTAAGATTTTATAACATTTAACATTTCTAATTACTCCATCCTGGCTGTAGACATATTAATTTCAAGCAAGTCATTTATGACGATGATAGTGATTACAATAGAGAGAGAGAGAGAAAGATGTTTGTTTTGGTCCCGTCGTTCTTTTGAATTATGTTTGGCATGTCCAACCCAATATATGCTTAGAGTGCGTCGAGGGGATGTGTCATGCAACCCTAAACCATGTACTAACTATTGTATACTAAAGACTGGACCATAAACGCTATACATACAACGATGCTTAGCTGTTTTGAAGGGAAATAAGTTTATAATATCTCGTATTTTGTCGATAATAATTTGTAATAATGATTGATTGGTTTTCTATGTGTTCGTGTACATGGCGTGTGAATGTTGTTGAGCGAGTACGCGAGAGGTGAGTAAGTGGGTAGACATTGCTGTGCCATTATCACAGTATGTTATGTGGACATGTCACACTGTAAACTATTACCGATTAGTGGGAATGAGGGTGAGAGAGAGAGAGAGAGGGGGTATCAGTTTCATACGTTGCTGGTGTCTATTGTTTTTGGTGTTTGACTGCATATGGTAAAGCTAAAGCTTTAAATTGTTTGACATTTAAGACAATACAAACGACCTCCTACTAAGTGATGAGTTTATTTGTGACAGACTGACATACCAAAAAAACAAAAAAATTGTGGTCATTTCAGTTTTTTTGTTTGGTTTTTTATTTCTCTATTCATTATGATTTTTTTTCTTGTTATTTTATTTAGTGACACACACCTTCTTTTGTTTTTCGGTTACGGTTTGAATTGACAGTTATTGTTATATTCCTGGTAGAGATAAAATAAATTTATGACCGTCATAAACTACTAAAACAAATACGAAATCGATATACATATACACATGCATACATACCAAAAACAACAACAACAACAAATTATGTGTACAAAAATGTGTACAATATGAAGGAAATAAGTTTTCCTGCCAAATTAATGAATTTTCGTATAAGTTTGGTCACTCGACCATGTTTATCGAACTACTCATGTGTCCCTATGTGCATACGGACATGTATGGATAGTGATTACAAAAGTCTTAATCCATTTAGTCATTCAGTCATTTGCTCAAATGCAAGTTAAATTAAAAGAAAGTGACTTTATCGTTTGACATTGTTTTTTGGTTATACCCTACACTGAGTTTGTAAGTTATATGGATTCAATTAGGCAACATGACAATAATAAGCGTACATTAGAAATGTGTAGAGGATTTTAAATAAAACTTTGTTTAATCAAGGTAGTAATGACTGAGAATTTATTCTACAGAAACGGACAAAAATTCATAAATTGTCCAAGCAACAAATTAATAGAATGTTAGAAGTGCCTTGGTCTAGAGGGTAGTGTGTTGGCTTATTAGATGAAATCTGTCGTTCGGAGTCGACTTTAAACTGTAGGTCCCACCACTCATTAATTAACGCACACAACACAAGTGGTGTGAGAAGCTAGGTCGTAATCCTGACTGAAGGATATGCCTTGTAGTAGTATGTAGAAGTGCCTTGTAGTCCTGAAACAGTGAAAAGGGCTTCTTTTCTTAGGGGAAGTGAAAGTATGTAAAGTATTCCAATTCAATATTAATATGAGAAGTGTTTTTACGTATCTCTTTAATAAATGGATCGTCCATAGTAAACCAAATCTACATAATTGATCATTATAATCCTTCAGTCAGGATTACGACCTAGTTTCTTACACCACTTATGTTGTGTGTGTTAATTTTATTCATGATTGGTGGGACCTAGATCTTAAAGTCGTCTACGAACGTGTGCCACCTTTATCGATTTGACTTAACCAATAACAATATATTTGTTCACAACTGTTCGTTATTCTGCTCTGCTTACAACCTTTTTATAAGCAACTATATGGATATCTTCAAAACACAATGTGTCTTCCCACACGACTGACCGAATTGTTACTGAATTTCATATGTCGTCTTCACACACGACTGACTGAATTCTAACTGAATCACAATTGCCTACTTTGTCTTGCCTTTTATATCACAGTCTGATGAATGCATTTGAAAGATAATGTCTTTGAGAAACATCTAAAAATATAAACGACTTGTTTTCATTATTCTTGTTTATGTAACTTGTTTACATTCGTCCAGGCAGAGTAGTTGTTACTTGTGTATTCGTCTATTCGTCTACTGTTTACATCTTTTATCCCTTATATTTTTTTATACTGATCTTATTGCTATATTTTTGTGTATTGAGAGATCTTGTAAACAAGTCCATTGTTTTTATTGCTACATTTTTTATTTATTATTTATTCGTAACTCCATTATTTTGTTTTTAGAGCTTTCGTTTATAATTTTATACATGATCAAGTCCATTGTATTAATCTTGGAGCTCTTGTTTATTAACTTAGTACAGTATTCCCTCGATTTACGTTGTTTCGATTAACGTCGTCAAAAATTTTGTTCCCTTCAACTTCGATTTATGTCGTTATTCGATTTACGTCGCCTCTGTTGTTTATTAAGCAAATCATGGGAATTCCCTCTTTAAAAAGAATTCAATACATAGAATAAAAATTTAATAATCCCTTTCCCTGTCCATTACATGGGACAATGGGTCAATTTCGACCTCCGGGTACTGTGCTTGTCTTGACCGACAGTTGGACATCCTCTAACCTAACATAACCTTCCCTGTCCATGTGATGCACAAGCGTATGAAACTAACTTGCTGTGCATCACAAGTGATGTAGAGGACAGGGAAAGGGTTATTTTAACAAACAAACAAATGCATCTGTTAGTACGAGTTATTCAAACTTCGATTTACGTCGTTTTGATTTAAGTCGCCTTTTTCCGGAACATTCTACGACGTAAATCGAGGGACTACTGTAACACCATTTACATTTTCGTAACAATATGTTACGTTCATCATGCTATGGGTTTTATTTACTATCAGTCTTCTATTCTGCTTTAAATTTTAGTTTAATTTCATTGAGTTCATTCCATTATGTGACATACTGTCCAACTGTCAAACAAAATGAAAAAAATGACGTCATTTGAATAAACAGCGACACTTTACTACGTATGTATGTACGCATGTCCACAACTATACAATACTGTAGGTGAGCACTTATGATTACGAAATGCTCAAAACATAGATTTCAAGTTTCTGTAAGTGAAGTGGCTCTTCTGGGCTGAGGCTGACCGAATAAATGTCAGACGAGTCGAAAATATGTCATAATATTATGATTGGAAAACGGAAATAGTTTCGATTGTTGGCTCTTCATCTTGCTATTGAAATTTAAATTGATTCTGATAATGATTGACTTGAAAACGAAAAAAAAGTTCATTTGAATTGAATTGTATCATGTGGCCAAGGACAACAAAAGTTCTTAAATTATTTATGAAACATTATTTTCTAAACATTTTGTTAAGGGTTTCATTAGTATTTTGTCATTCATTAGTATTTTGTATTGTGATTTCGATTGCTTTAATGCATATAGTGCCACAGAATAGTGCTTGCAAATGTTATCGGAAATGCTGTCGCAGTGAAACTTATTATTATCGTTCATATTTAACATAAATTTTGTGCAAATGAAATTTTGTCTTGTTAATTTGGTCAGAATAAATTATTAGTCAGCCGGGCGTACAAGTTGTGGCATTGTTTTCCAAAAATTTACTTGGCTGTGTTCATTCGACCAGCCATTCAAATGACTGTTCGGCTGGCTGACAGACTGGCCCTGCCGACAAGACACAGCGTTTAGTCATTTCACATGTGGTAGGCAGGTCGACACACACATTAAATATCTTTTGGTTTTTGGAAACTTGTGACACATACATATACCGACACAAGTGTGTGATGTGTGATTATAGTCTATGGAATTTGAATAAGGAAACTTCAATATTTACGGCAGATGAAGAAAAATACAATTATTGTATGACAATTTTACCTTATAACAGCGGCGAAACAACGGTACATATGTACATATCAGAGATCAGCAACGAGTATTCAAACCGATGAGTAGGTTCGTGTCATACTTATAGTTTCAGAGACTTATACGCATTCATACTTATTTTGATATCATACTGACACTACTCATACTCAAAGTTGAAAGTACTCATCGCATTCATACTTAACAATACGCATGATGTTATTGACTTCGACTCGTCTTCACTTAACATTTACATGAAGCACAAAATAAGTATGATTCGCGTACGAGCACTGCAATACTCACAAGAAGATTATGTGTATGCTTTGCTTGTTGTCTTTGTCTTTCCTTTCTTCTCTATTTGTATATGCAACAACAACAAAGACTGTAAATTTTGATGAATGATTCGAATCACTCGAATCACTTATAAGTATTATAAATATTTTTCTAAATTTACGAATCAGAATGAGTAGGCGTATGAATCAAACATATTTCGAATGTTATGAGTTTGATGTCAACGTTGTACTCATACTCATTGCTACTTATACTTACAAATCAATGTTGTAGCTAGTACGAATGAATCAGAGCGTAGTTGAATTTCAATTCTGTTGATTCACTCATACTCAAAATTGTATGAGTGCTTATGAGTAGCAGAAAAACGATTCATTGCTGATCTCTGGTACATATTTACTTAATTGGCCATGACAACCCGATTAACGGATTTCGGCCTGCCGCAATACATCCTTCCAGGCGCCTCTGCTTCTTGCGCGCCTACTCTAGTTAGTCACACCAATCGATAGGGCTCGATTTAGTCCTTCCAATGGATATAAGGTCGTCCTCTTCACCGACTTCTGCAAACACCCGTCTAGCCGAAGCATCCTCCTCCCTACGAACGACACGGCCGAGCCAGCGCAGCCGCTGTACATAAATACGTTGTACCCCGCCTATGTCGTTGAGGAGCCTATACAACTCACTGTCGAATCGGATGCGGAAATCATCGCCAACTCGCTCTGGACCGAAGATCTTAGGTAGGACTTTTCTCTCTCAAGACAGCTGTATCAGTTCTTAATAGGGTCCATGCTTCTGCACCATAAAGAAGCACGAGTAGTATGAGCGTTCCGTAGAGTATTAGTTTTGTCGTACGAGAGAGGTCTCTGCTACTTAATTGCCTATTGAGACCATGGTAGCACCTGTTGGCAAAAATAATCCTGCGCTTGATCTCCAGGCTGACATGGTGGTAACAAAGGATTCAAGATAAATAAATTTCTTGGCTGCGTTAAAAGTATAGTTATCGGCCGTAATCTGAGAATCAATACACCGCATGTATCTACTTGTCGATAGAATATACCTTATTTTTCCCTCATTTACTGCCAGACCCATCTTAGTAGACATCTGTTCAATAGCGCTAAAGGCAGCAGTTACATCTGGCTTGGTACGCTCTATGATTTCGATATCGCCAGAGTACTCAAGCAACTGGACACTTTATTGAAAAATAGTGCCACTGTGATGCACTCCCACCTTTCACAGAACACTCTTCATGACGAAGTTGAAAAGGTCGCATGATAAGCAGTCGCCTTGTCTGAAACCTCGCACGGTTTCCAAAGATTCGGAGAGGTCCATACCTACCTTGACGGACCAGCAGGAATTGCTTAACGTCATTCTCCATAGCCTTATCAGCTTTGCAGGTATACCGAGCTCAGACATTGCGGCAAAAACACGAACCCTTTTAAAGCTATCGAAGACAGCCTTATAGTCGACAAAAAGATGGTGTGTGTCGACTTGTTTTACGTGGCTCTTTTCCAGGATTTGGTACATACATACATAATTAGTCATTACAACACTTGAGTTAAGATTATGACCTAGCTCCTAAGACCACTTATGTTGGGTGTATTAAATTTATCCATAAATGGCGCTACCTACAGTTTAAAGTCGACTTGGAACGACAGATTCTTTTGAAAAAGTTTTCATTGAAATTTTTATTTACTCTCATAAGTTTTGCCATAAAACTGCTGAGAGGAAGTCGCCTAAGAAATCTTTTTTTATATTTCGCTAATTTACTAGACTACGGCAACTTAATGGAGTGTGTATAAAAAAAAACATCGGAAAACATCGGTGGTCGATTTTGTTAATAACTCCAACACATAATTGAGCTTCTATAACGTTAATGTGGTAAATAAGCTCATTATTTAGCTCCTGAAGGAAAGAAGCTCAACGGTGTCAAATCGCATGATTGTGGCGGCTAAGTAACTTCGCCACGGCGTGAGCTAACGTGACCAATGAATTTCTCGTGTATTGCTTCGCTGGTTGTGTGGTAAGTGGCGCTAGTTTCGATAATTTTCCGGACTTAATGCCTGATTAATTTCAGTCAACAAACACATCAAACGCCACATCAAATTGCCTACAAAGATAAGATATGAAACCTATAAGAGTAGAATCCATTGGTAAATGAATCCATGGCAAACCGAAATTTAAATGGCAGCTTTCCGAAAAGGCTTGCATGATTTTGTAACCCAAACCCTATTGAAATGTCGTGCATTGAATTTCGTTTGTTAATGAGTTTATTCGTTAATTCATTGGTTTTTCATACATTAAAATAAAAATAATTTTTTTTTTATATCTTGAAATTCACTTGATTTCCGTTTCATTCGTAACGTGTGTATATTTCCGCACATGTAACTATACATGCATATTCTCTCTTTGTTAATTTGTAAGATGATGATTCATAAATTTTTTTTGTTTTTATTTATCTAATTTAGAATACGAAAATTAATTTCCTAAGAGTTTCTTTTTCGCAAATTGTTAGGTTAGGCTGGTGGGTAGCTTATCGTTCACAGGCAATTTCACTCGTTGACGCAAATGGTGCATCGTGCTATACAATGTGAGGTAGGTCCCCTCGTCATTATCCGTTAGTGGTTGATTTGAATCACCCCGACACCCTGATGAAACCGGCCAGTTCCTTTAGTGATACGTTCACCACCATGTTCAGATCTTAAAACGTTCTGTCATCCAAAATCCGATGACACCTTTTCTGGCGAGCAAGGCGCCAGCTTCTGTTTTAATCCCGGTGATCCGAATCAAGCCTGTCATTGATACTCCCAATAGATACACGTTAGAATTCTTGTTAGAGTGCCAGCTGATCTTTTATCGATTCAAATAGTTCCCTGAGTTTAAAGTGGAATTTTGTTGTTGTATATAGTCGGATGGGGCATCACTACCTCTTTTCTAATCGGTATAAGTGCTCCTTATATTTAGTTTTCTTGTGTATATTCGAGAACTTTTGAAAACATCGTTTCATAAGCAAAGGTTGATAGGATAAAACGTTGATAAAAACGAGTCCAACTTAATACGAACATGACTCATAAATGACAATAAAAGGACTCATAAAAGACTCGCATGCGATTAAACGATGACTTGAAAAAGAATCACAAACGAAGGTAAATAAGACTAATAAATGATTAAAAAGAGATTCGAAAATGATTATAAAGCTACAAGAAAAAGAGTCGAAAATTACTTTAAAATAATATAGAATAAGACTCATAAGAGAATTTTTAAGAAGAGTCGCTTGTAGCCACTTTTTTCTCCTGAAAATCAGAATCAGAAAATGAGCGCATATTCGAGTTTTTTAATCGCGCAGAAGAATCAAAAAAGACTCGAATTTAATTAAAAATTTTCAAAATTGTTGGCTGGGGCATAACCAATATAATTTTAAAATTTTCCCACACATATATTTTATAGTTTAAATAAAAATAATAATATTCTACGAGAACTTTACCTATTAAATTACAAAAAAAAAGACATTCATATTGTTATTGGTGCCATGCGAGTGTTTTTTTTTTTTTTGATTTAGAAAAAAAAAAATTATTTCGCATACTTTGTGATTTTTGCCATTTTTTTTTCTTTAATTTCTCTACATTTTATTTCATATTAACGTCGGCATATGAAACGAATGTCAGAATTTTAAAGGAATGTAATCATACAATTTGAAGCAACCGTAATCTAGTATTGGCTTATTAGACGTGATGCCTCGCTTCAAAACTCAGGCCAGCAAAACGAAATTTGAAAAAAATTTCCTCACGTACTTCCTCTCAGAAAGTAAATAAAATTCCTATGAAAAGTTTCTCAAAAGAACCTGTCGTTCGAAGTCGACTTTAAACTGTAGGTATAGCCACTCATGTATAAAAATTAACACACATAAGTGGTGTGAGAAGCTGGGTCGTAAGCTTGGCTTAAGCCTTTGGTAGTTCAAATTAAAGAAATGGAAAGAAAAATGTGCCATGCTTAATTAAACGGCAATTTTTTCTTGAATCTTTAATTTTTTTTTTTGACTTAACATGACTTGCGATAATTCTTATTTTTTCCCAAATTCAGGGATTGTATAACATCGACGAAATGTTCTCCACAGTAATGACCATTGAAGTCAATACGTGGGTAATGCTTCTAATTTGAAAGCTGTTTTCCTGTTTTAGAGAGCTTTATACCAGGGATTACCAAAAAATGTTTTGGTTGGTTTTTTTTTTTTTTAATGTTTATTTATTTACAACGTATAACAATTTCCGGGACTTTGTATATATGTAAATATGTATTATACTAGAGTTTATTATAGTTAAAATGTTTTGGTTGGGTATTAGTGAGTAAGGGAGAGAAAAGTTGAGAGCTTACACTCATAGAAAAACGTTAGTAATATACCCTATTTCGATTTTCATTTCATCAACATACATAAAGTTATACATCTTTGATTTAATAATTAGATAAAGTTTTTTATATATTTGCTGGATACTAATTTTGGTGTGCGAATTTCCTCTTCTACCAATAACTAACCCTTTAATTTTTCCAAAATATAGATTTTTTTCTATAAAAAGTTATTCTCTTTCCGCATCGTTTAAATTATTTATTTGACTATTAGTTGAATCAAAATGTGTTTTAGGACCATATAAGACTTTAAATTAAAAAAAAAAAAATGGTTTTTATCAAAATATTTTTTGAGTGTAAACCTAAAAAAAATAACATAGCATCCGCTGACATGTGTGCTTGTCGCAGTCTGATCGACAACTAAATTAAAGAGCATAAGTAATGTGTGTGAATTCTCTCTGCACAAATGTACTTACCAATGATGGCTCACATGGGGATGTTACGTAAATAATTGTGATCACTGCTTGAGAAAAATGTTTATGCTGGCCGAATAATTTCTAAGAGTGGTCCCTGATGCTAAAACACAATAAACGCAAAGCAGCAATCTCTTAAATATTGAATACATGGGCATAACGTAGTGATTATTTCAAATGCAGCGCGACAACAAGCAATGGTTCTGCTGCATTTCTTTTAGGCTAATTCCTACTTTGATTCGAAGCAATGGGAGAATTAGTGCTCACAGTGAGAGGATACAGCATTAATTACAAAAATATGCATGAAATCGGGGTTTTAAAAATGCTATGTATGAGACATAATATGAAAAGACGTTTTAACGCCCCAAATGATAAAGAATTAAAGAACGGTTTATTTTATATTTGTTTTTCTTATGCTTTGCTGCCGTTGCCTTCATTGACCATGGACTGTAATTGCAAAATTTCTGTGCTTGCTGCGTTGCGTTAATTGTGTTTATAGGATGATAACTAACGAATGAAATTTCTAATTCTCAACGAAATCACAAAAAAACAAAAATATTCAAGAGCCCAAAAATCAACAGAATGGGAGAAAGCCTTATTAGGATATTCTTAGTCCTACCAGGTTGCCGAAACTTAACTGATTACAAGATAGATTTCAGTTAAAGTATTCTGTTTCGGTCATTGAGAACGTTTAGAAACCATAGGAATTCGTATATCATTTAGGGCCATTATTACAACTTCCCGTTAAAGTTGGGGTTACCTTTACCCTTTAGCGAAAGTGAACGGTAAAGTTACCTTTAACATATTTTCGTTATTACAACCTCCAGATAAAACGAAATTAACTTTTTCAAAACTATGGCAATGCCGGTGTAATATCGATAACTTTTGCCACTTTAAAAAAGATTTTTAAAAATGCAGTGGCAACGAAGAGCTTTCTTATTTGGTATATTTACAAAGTTTGGGTGTAGTGAATTTAGTTGAGTTTTGTTATACATTGTGATTCTTGTCACGCCAATACCCTGCCGCAAAAGGTCGAAAAATTATTCAGCGGAGGAAGAGGTTTTGTTAATAGACTTAGTGGAGGCAAACCAATGTATTATTGGAAACAAAAAATTGAAGTTGCCATATCGAAAATAGTATATGCAATGGCAAGTTCAAATATAAAGGGACCTTTGAATGAGGATGACCATCTCTTTACCTTAACGATCACTTCTGTCTTATGGGATGCTCATAATAATGAAGAACAATTTATCTGCCCGTTTAAATTTTCATTTTAGTTAACGGCGAGTTGTAATAATGACCCTTAATGTTTATAAAATTTACGAATGCATTCCTTTAAGCTTCACTTGTGTACGTTACATACTATATGTACTACTGTAAAATCAATGTATGTATGTGTAATGCTGTAACATACATACATAAATAAATTTTGTTAATAACACAGTGCGACAGTGAAAATACACCCGAGTAACTACATAGTTTATGTTGTTCAGTTAGTTGAGTAGAACTCAAAAATATTTTTTTTTTATATTTCTCGAACCCTCTAAACTTTTTTTATTTGACAAAAACTATTTTTTTGTTACTTCACGCGCAAATTTCTGGATTACTTAAACATTTTTGACTCGATTTCCAAAATTTAAATCTTGTTGGAAAGGGAAGAGATAGACGGTATACATATATCTAGTATTTGCCTTAATATGCTATGAGTATTCATGGGGTAAACATGGAAAATTCAAATTCTTCCATATTTTTTCAAGTTTGTTTTCATAGGAGAAAACTTTAATAAAAATATAGGACAAGTGATAATATTCTTAAGCTCTGTTCTCTTGTGAAGAAATTGAGTCATCATTTGATCAAATCGGATAAAAATTACCGTAGTTATTATTTAAAGAGTCTAACACTCGGGAAATATTTTTTTTATATGTTATCTCATCAAATGAACTTTTAATTCAAAAATTTTCAGAATATTTGATAAATCTTGATTGTTTGTGACAAAATGTATCAATTTCACGTTTGTACGACTTCCAGAAGACGGCTCACATTTGTGTTCTTTGCGAATATTAGTTTTTTCTTTGCGCAAACATTGGCCAACTTCTTCTGGAGGCAGCTCAAACAAGATCCACGACTGTTGTACTATTTATATTATAACTTCAGTAATTTTTGCCCGATTTGATCAAATGAAGTGTGAATCTTTTCACAAGCTAATGCATTTTCAGAATATCATCACTTATTTCATACTTTTTAAGTAAAGTTTGCTGCTATAAACTGACAAATCTAGAAAAATATGACAAAATTCCCATTTTCCAAGTTTACCCCATCAAAACTCATAGCATATTACGTCGAATAATAGATATACGGACACCGTTTCAAAGGCCTATCTCTTCCCTTTCTAACAAGATTAAAATTTTGGAAATCGAGTCAGAAATATTTGAGTAATTCAGAAATTTATGCGCAAAGTCTAAAAAAAACAGTTTTTGTCAAATAAAGAAAGTTTGAAGGGTTCGAGAAATCAAAAAAAAATATTTTTAAAATCTACTCGACTAACTGAACAACGTGGACTATGTAGTTACTCGGGTGTATTTAATTTTTTTTTTATTTTGTCGCATAGTGTAATAGTTCTCACTCATTTGGTCATATTCATTCACACATTTGGTGAGTCGTTGACTTGGTAAAGCCATTCACTACACCGTACATACGTTTGTGTTCCATTGAATTGTATTCGACTTGGAATAAATGAACGTTTTATTCGTGTTTTCTATGGGGAAATATTCAGTCTATGATTTGAATTCTAATGAGTTCTGATCGCCAATCAAATGTTTAAATGAAATGGGCATTCTATTTCGTTTTTATTTCTGTTGTTGTTGTTGTTAACAAATTACCGATGATTTATTATGAAATACGAGTGTATTAAAATAACTGTTTATTATTTTGTCGTATTTTTGATGTAGTTTTTTTCGTTTGTTTGTTTGTATTAGTGTTGTATAAATTACTTGTTTTGTTGTTGTTGTTGTTTTATTGGAAATATTGCTCTAAAATATTAATGGAGACCATATTTATAATTTACAAATACATACACACATCCATATGAGTATTATTTTTTGATAACTTCGAACGAGCATGTAGTTTATATGAGCATTCAAATAAAATAAGGAGTGCGCACAAAAAAAACTGGACTTACACTTTGCGTTATAGAAATAAAACTAAGTGGGGGATTTTTTTCGTTTTATATTTCAATTAAAGTAAATAATATTTGAATTCTTTTTGTGTACAAAATTTTTTTCAGACCCAGGTCTCAGAGCATTTAACTTTTTGAGGCACTTTTCTTCCAGACATTTTAGGGTGTTTTAGAAAAATACATATTATTTTACTTGCTTTGTTTTTCTCGGCAAATCCTTTTTTTCTTCCACTTCCATGCTTTCTCTCGATACTCAAAGACTCCTTATATTGTTTTATTCTTACCTTAGAAACTGTTTTTTGGTTAACACCTGCGAGCCTAACAATCCTTTTTTGTACGCGGCTCCGGTTTTCATTGAAAATTTCAATTATTTTTTTACGACATTCTTGTTGGGTGGCCATTTTCAAAAAACTATTTCTGCTATTGCAATGACAATGACAGCACGTGGATTTTGAAATAGATGACAAACAAAAACAATGTAACGTTATTCATTGTTTTCTATTATGATAAAAGTTATAAGCTTAAAAGTAGAACCATTTTTTTTTCGTGCGCAGTCCTTAATTGTTCCTATGTAAGTAAGTATAATTGGTATGCATTGAGTAATTGATTCATAAAGGATTTGTTACAAAATTAAACCATTTTTTGATGTATGTATGTACATATGTATGTATTTTAGTAGTTGCCCATACATAATACAAACCAACCAGTATGTAAATATGGTTGTTTAGTATACTTATGGTATTGAAAAATATCAAATATCCGCTGGTATTTAAATACAAAAATTTATTTACAATTCTAATTAGTTTGATTGGTTATTATTACGGTCTTCTTTTAATTACACGGCAATAAAATCAATTCAAATATTATACTTACTATACGTACACCAACAACAAAAAAAAACAACCTATTGTATTACGAAAGGGCATAATAAATAAAAGCATTTTAGAGGGAAATGTCATGAATTTTAAGAGACCAATACCATAAAAATTCATATAAAATGGTTGAAATTGAAATTTTTTGGGAGTAACACCTGAAGGAGGAAATATTTACCTGTCATTGGCAAAATTTGCCACTATTGCCAGCTGCTAATGCAAATATTTAAAGAATAAAATGATTAAGTAAGGTTAGGGTTAATTGCCCGACAACCTACGCATAGTTTACTTAACTTCTTTCAGGTTCCTTTATAATACCATTAGCCTGTCATATCTCAATGTTAGGTTAGGTTAGAGGACGTGTACTTGTCAATTCTGACAAGCTTGACCCTAGCTTCTCACACCACTAATGTCTTGTGCGTTAATTTCATACATGAGTGGCGGGACCTACAGTTTAAAGTCGACTCCGAACGACAGATTTTTTGAGAAGAATTTAATGGCAATTTTTACTCTCAGAGTTCATGCCAGAAATCTGCTAAGGGGAAGTCGCCGTAGAAGTATTTTCATATTTTCGTTTTGATGTTTGACATGGGATTCGAACTCGGGCCTTTCGTCTAATAAGACCACGGCGACTTAAGTTTCAGGAGTTTTTGCGATGTGACACTACTGAAAGAAAGTTGCCGAAAGAAATATTTTTTATTCATATTTCGAGGTTCGAACTTACAAGCTCACATGTAGTAGGTTACCGTTCTACCTACTTGTTTACGGCGACTTCTAATATCTCAATAATTCTTATAATTTCGTTAAGATGCGTATTATCTGTCGATAAATTCATTTCAGCTTTTGCAAGAGTTGAACTTGTCTCCCTACCGTTCAGCAAAAAAGTATCCATTAATGCAAGCGTGGGTGCTACCATGGCCTCCTGAGAAGATGATATGGTCTAAAACCCAAATTTTGCCTACCTACTTTTTGCAGGTGTATAGCGCTATTGTGGCTATCGTAACTCTATCAATAATGTTCTCCTTCCATGAGAGCTTTTAATAAAGAATGTGTACCCGCTATTTAGCTATCTTGGGAAAAAAAAGTGGAACCCCATTTAAATGTAGGTACCCTATATCATCTGATAAAAGCATCAATTCAGTTTTACGAAGATAGCCACTTCAACCACACCATTAACACCATTTTGTAATAAGTTTCAAAGCCTGATTACAACTCAGTAAGAGAGAGTGTGCGAATCGAAACCAGTTGTTCTAACAGTTCGTCTACCATGATATTCCACAGCAATGGGGAGAGAACACCCCCTTGTGATGTCCCTTACTTCGCTTGCCGTATGTACTAGAGAGTAATTAATTATTCTCTTGGTTAAAAGTTCAGTAAAGAACTTCGTAATAGTTTCGCTAACATTTATTAAAGGTCCTGACAACAGGCTTTAAATGGATATTTTTGAAGCCACCAACAACGTCATTAAAAACCGCCAGTGAGTAAAGTTTGTACGCCAGAGCTTTCCAAATGTTCCCCAACAAGGGGCTCAATTCAATCTCAGTAGACCTACCTAGTGTAGGCGTGTTAAACACTACTGGCAGGTGTGGGAAAGTCATCAAGCCTCCATCTTTAGAGGTAAAGAATCCTTTTCATTGTTTGAAGAGCGTATGATGCTGGAATGATAGCTCTAAGATCACTTGCGGTGGATATTGATGGTCCCTAATCTTTAGCGATGAAAACGGCCATCACCTTTCTGCACTTGGTAGGTAAATATGCGTACTCAAGACAGACATAAAAGATTCGCTCCAGCCAGGGAACCACCATATTGGATATTTCCTGTAGGTTCGCAGGTATAATATACATACATACATAATTGGCCATTACAACCCTTCAGCCAGGATTACGACCTAGCTTCTCACACCACTTATGTTGTGTGTGTTAATTTTATACATGAGTGGCGGAACGCAGGTATAATGCTATACGAATTTCGGAAAATCGTTTGTTTAGATAAACGATTGGATTCATGTATGCTTTCGTAATTACCCGAAAAATGTGTATATCAAGGACTGCTATAAAACGTTCCTCGTTCGATAAAGTCCAGGTATTACTACTCGATCTGATAGGCCCTATATCATAGTTGGTCTTTTTCAGAAGTTTGCGGAGTCTGCTAGCCTCATTGGCTTTTTCCATTTCACCACAAAACAATAACAATTATTAGACAATTATACAACAGATCTTTGTAATGGAGATTTTCAAACCACGATTACTCTCTTCAAACGCACCGCGTCTTCGTACAAAACTGACTGAATTTCATTCACTCCGTTGCCTGCCTTGCCTTGTCTTTTATATAGCGAAGTAAACAGCCTGATAAATGTTCTTGAAGGCGAACGTTCATGATTTTGCCTTCGTCAACATTATTGTAGTGTTTGTTGTTGTATTTTTGTTTACCATTTTTTAAGCAGTACGATAATTTGTAAACAGGTTTGTTTACTGCATTGTTTTGTGTTTGTAGCACCGATTGATTTAATGAATGAGGTCTGTTACCCCAATATAATTTTGTCTTTTGTTAAAACAAATGAATTAAAAAATATTTAAAAATTTTTATTAACGAAAAAGTCTTGTCTTTTGACGGATATTTACTCCTGAAATAAACGACAATTTTTTTAAGCTAAGCGTTATAATACTATTCCCAGAATTTCATTGACAATCAGAAATTCAGACCCACAATGCGGTCGCTTTAAGAAGGAGGCAAAAAATAATATGCGATTCACTTAAATGTAATTGAAAATTACTTAAAACACTACCCACACAAATGTAAATTTACATTCACACGCATTAAATCGTTTCACTCATCCATATACAATTACATTTAAAGTAACTTTACGGCACAGTGTAACAAATTCGAAAAAAATATATTAAGAATCAGATTAAAATAAAAACAAATTTGTGTTTAGTTTTAAATAAATTTTTTATTGTTCGCGCAATTCTGTGTGCACTGTTCACAACTTGATGTAAACAACAACAATTGCGTTGTTTGTTAATCCTCTTTGCACTCTTTTGCGTAAACAATAACAAATGCTCCATAGATCTTTGTAACGTAGATTTTCAAACCACCATTTATCTCTTCAAACACATCGCGTTTTCACACAAGAGTGACTGAACTTTTACTGACTCGTTGCCTTTTATATGGCAACGTAAACAGTTTGATTATGTTCTTGAAGTCAAATGTTTACAACTTGATGTAAACAACAACAAGAACTTTCCTTTGTTATTTTTCAGTTTATACCTTTTGCCTAAACAATAACAATTACTATATAATTATTCGATAGGTCTTTACAATAGAGATTTTAAAACCGCGATTATTCTCTTCTTCCTTCCTTCCTTTCCTTAATTGGCCATAACAACCCGATTAACGGAATTCGGCCTGCCGCAACACATCCTTCCAGGCGCCTCTGCTTCTTGCGCGCCTACGCCAATTGGTCACACCAATTGATGACAGGGCTTCTTCGATTTGGTCCTTCCAACGGATACAAGGTCGTCCTCTTCGCCGACTTCCGCAGATCCCCGCATCAAACACTCGTCTCGCCGGAGCATCCTCCTCCATTCGAACGACATGGCCGAGCCAGCGCAGCCGCTGAATATTAATACGCTGTACAACGTCTATGTCGTTGAGGAGCTCATACAGCTCACTGTTAAATCGGATGCGAAAATCATCGCCAACTCGCACTGGACCGAAGATCTTACGTAGGACTTTTCTCTCGAATACTCACAAGGCAGCTGCATCAGTTCTTAATAGGGTCCATGCTTCTGCGCCATAGAGAAGCACGGGTAGGATGAGCGTCTTGTAGAGTATTAGTTTCGTCTTGCGAGAGAGGTCTCTGCTACTCAATTGCCTATTGAGACCATAATAGCACCTGTTGGCAAGAGTAATCCTGCGCTTGATCTCCAGACTGACATCATTTTCGGTGGTAACGGCGGAGCCAAGGTAAATGAATTCCTTGACTGTATCAAAAGTATAGTTATCGGCCGTAATATGTGAATCAATACGCCGCACGGCTCTACTTGTCGATAACATATACTTCGTTTTGCCCTCATTTACTGCCAAACCCATCTTCTTAGACTCCCGTTCAATAGCACTAAAGGCAGCAGTGACATCTCGTTTGGTACGCCCTATGATGTCGATGTCGTCAGCGTACGCAAGCAACTGGACACTTTTTTGAAAAATAGTGCCATTACGATGCACACCCGCCTTTCGCAGAACACTCTCCAAGACGAAGTTGAAGAGGTCGCATGATAAGGGATCGCCTTGTCTGAAACCTCGCACGGTATCAAAAGGTTCGGAGAGGTCCATTCCTACCTTGACGGAGCTGCAGGAATTGCTCAACGTCATTCTGCATAGCCTTATCAGCTTAGCAGGTATACCGAGCTCAGACATTGCGGCAAAAACACAATCCCTTATGGGGCTATCGAAAGCAGCCTTATAATCGACAAAAAGATGGTGTGTGTCGACTTGATTTTCGTGGGTCTTTTCCAGGAAGTAGTGTGAAGATCTGGTCGATGGTGGACTTGCCAGGTCTGAAGCCGCACTGATAAGGTCCAATCAGTGTTTTGACGAGTGGCTTCAGTCGTTCACACAGTACGCCTGTAAGAACCTTATATGCGATAGGGAGAAGGCTTATACCCCTGTAGTTGGCGCATATCGTAGGGTCTCCCTTTTTCAGGACGGGACAGAGGACACTGAGGTTCCAATCGTTGGGCATACTTTCCTCTAGCCATATTTTGTAGATGAGCTGGTGCATGCGCCCTACCAACTCATTACATCCGGTCTTAAACAATTCAGCGGGGAGGCCATCAGGACCTGCCGCTTTGTTGTTTTTAAGTCGCATAATCGCGCCTTTAACCTCTTCATGGCTAGGCGGCGGAATCTCCACGCCGTCATCATCGATAGGGTCCGGAACATCATCTCTAGGGGCGGTATTGATGTCGTCATCGCCTTGCAGCAGAGTAGAGAAGTGCTCCCTCCACAACCTCAGCACCCCTTGCGGATCTGTAACCAGGTTTCCATTCTCATCCTTGCAGGAAGACGCTCCGGGCTTATACCCCTCGGTCAGACGCTTAACCTTTTGATAGAATTTTCGAGCGTCATTCCTACATCTGTACATCTCGACTTCCTCACGCTCACGCCTTTCCTGCTCCCTCTTCTTGCGTCTGAAAAGGCGTCTCTCATCCCTTCTCCTCTCTCTGTAATTTTCGACAATGGCTCGCGTAGCGGCCGACTGCAACGTTTTTTTGTATGCGGCGTATTTCGCTGCAGCTGCCTCGCGACACTCCTCATCGTACCATTGGTTTCGTTGTGGTGGGCGCTCGAAACCAAGGACTGTTTCCGCAGTATTGCGCAAGGAGTGGGAGATGTTGGCCCACAATCCGCCAATGTCGCTGAGATTGGATGGGGAATGACGGAGCTTATCAGAGAGTTGAGCGGAGAACGCCTCAGCTGTCCTTTGTGATCGCAGCTTCTTAACGTCCAGCTTTCGCAGTACACTAGAGCGCGCAGACCTCGAGGCGCAAATGCGCACTCGGAACTTGGCTGCGACAAGGTAGTGGTCCGAGTCGATGTTTGGACCTCTAAATGTGCGCACATCTAGTACACTGGACACGTGCCTTCCGTCAATCACAATATGATCGATCTGGTTGGATGTTGATCGATCGGGGGACATCCAAGTGGCCTTGTGAATGTCGAGATGCTGAAACCTGGTACTACATACTACCATGTTACGCGCCGCGGCGAAATCGATCAGCCTCATACCATTGGAGGTAGTGTTTGCGTGGAGGCTGAACTGTCCGACAGTGGGGCCAAAGATACCTTCCCGCCCGACCTTCGCATTAAAATCCCCGAGGACGATTTTGGCGTCATGGGCCGGGCACTTATCGTATACGTCCTCGAGTTTAGCATAGAAGGCATCCTTAACCACATCGTCCTTTTCTTCCGTCGGGGCGTGAGCACAAATTAGGCTGATGTTGTAGAATTTTGCCCTGATGCGGATTGTGGCTATTCTTTCGTTCACTGGCGTGAACCCAGAGACAAGGTGACGAAGTCTCTTATTAACCACAAATCCGCATCCGAATTCGTGCTTATCAACATGGCAGCTGTAATACACATCGCAAGATGCTAGCCTTTTGCATCCTTGTCCTATCCATCGCATTTCCTGTATGGCAGTGATGTCCGTCCTACATTTCATGAGGGCATCCGCCAGTTGGGCGGAAGCGCCTGCCCTATAAAGGGTGCGGACGTTCCACGTGCCTATTCTCAAATCGTTGTCCTTGAAACGTTTGCCGTGGTCGTCAACTTTAGAGGGGATCTTTCTAGAGGCTATTGTATTGGTTTTCATTGGATAAATTTTTTACGTGGTGGGTTCCAAGCCCTACGCACAACCCGAATTTAACGTCCAGGGGATTGGACCTCGCTGCACGCATTAGTTAACATCTAGCGGGTGCTAGAATGCCATCCAGGAGGGGCCACGAGGAGGCTGCGTGTCAACTTGAATACAGCAAGACAAGGATCGCCCTGGTGGTCGCCATGTTGGCCACAGTCAGAAACTTTGCCTTGTTTGCATGCATTCCATCCCTCTTCTTCACTTAAGACTAACTGAACTTCATTCACTCCGTTGTCTGCCTTGCCTTGACTTACCTTTTATATTCCGAAGTAAACAGTCTGATTAATGTTCTTAATCAGACGTTTACGGCTTCGCCTTTTCGAGATCTCTATAAATGTAAACATAGTTGTTTCATTGTTGTTTGTGTATTTTATTTACATTTATTCTTGTAATGTTTGTTGTTGTATTTTTGTTTACTTGTTTATCATGTACACGAGTTCATTGTTTTTGTTTTTGTAATTTTTGTTTATAATTTTAGTATTAAACGATGTGAAAGCAAAATACCATTTCCGGTTTCGTAACAAAATTTTAACTTGGCTTGCTTTTTTGGGCTTGAGTATTCGAATCTTTTTTGTGTGTCACGTATTATCTATTCGGAATACTCAGGATCATCGAGAAGATTCTTTAATAGATTATGTATTGATGGATCCTAATAGGTGGTACCTCCAGTGGTAACAAATATTTGCGAATATAAATTGGATTTTAAATAGGCTCCTCCAAAAAATGGAAGATTTTTTGCTTAGGAACTGATAGCAGAAACCTTTAAATGTTGAGTAGTTATTTTTTCTATGACTTTAAAACACTGTGCCTTGCAATTGTAATTGTGGAAGTATTAATAGTGCGGTTGTGGTCGCAATGGTGGGTTTTTAAAAGTGTTCACGTACGTACATATGCTGCTGGAAGTGTATGTGTGAATGTTTGTAATTGAAACTTACGCTAATAAGTTTTGTATGCGTATTAAACACTTATGCTTATTGCACTCATTGCATTACATTAAAACTATTTTCTATACAAACAAACTTAAATACTCGTACACACCACATACACCCAGACACATTCTTTAGTACTTATAATTTCTACAAGGATGCAATAGTAGTCAAACACTTGGGCAATTATGTTACAAAAACACAAATATGAACATTAAAATTGAATTGAAAAACTAACTCACTAACTCACATACATAGAATTACATACATACGATTGGTATACGCATACATATGTATACGTATGGTGGTATATGTTCATTAGAGTAGCATAACATTGTGTTGGTATTTTTGTTGAAGAAAATTATGAAAATTTTGAAAACATAAGTTTCCACTTTATGCCAATTTCAATTATGTCACTTACATACATACACATTTGCTTAATATAAATGCAAAAAGGACTCACTTACACAGACACACATACTTGCTCATATACATACACTTAATATGTGACAACAACAATTTAGTTTTGAAATTGTATGGAAGACGCACTGTTTGTATTAATGCTCCACGACGATTGTATATTCTAAGTGAGTAAGTGAGTGAGTGAGTGCGTGTGTGGCAATATATTTATACAATTACATACATTTGCTATGATGACATACTGACACTTTAATTGAGAGTTGCCACTGTTAAATTATAAGCAAAGTAATTATAAACATCCGGCAATATTCCTACGTTTTTAACTTTTTAAAAACGTTAAAAATATGAGTTCGTAGATTGCAAATAAAATGAAAATGAATTTGCATTTAATTTTCGATCAATTCTTTATTGTTTGCACAATTCCGTGTGCCACCTTTATCGATTTGACTTAACCAAGAACAATTTACTTTAATTGTTATCTTTTTTTCACACTTTTTCGCGTACGCGAAACCTTTTTTGTAAGCAACTTCACAATATTCTCTTTACACACAACAGGTCTGACCGAATTCTAACTGAATCGCCGTTACCTGATTTATCTTGTCTTTTATATCGCTGGATCCATAGTGTGATGAATACTCTCGGAGGAAAATGATGGCCTTCGGAAAATATTTAAAAATGTAAACAAGTTGTTTTCATTATTATGGTTTGTGTATCTTGGTTACTGTTTATCTGCTCTCTATTTTTTATACTGCATTTTGTTGTTGGTTGTTTACTTCTTTATCCGCTGTACTTTGTTGTTGGTTGTTTACATCTTTATTCCTAATATTTTTTTATACTGATGTTGTTGCTATTATTTTTGTTTATTTATTGTTCTTGTAAACAAGTTCATTACATTCGTTGCAATACTTTTTACCTATTCGTTGGTCACATGAACAAGTCCATTGTTTTGTTTTTGGAGCTTTTGTTTTGTAATTTTTATTAACACCATTTCCATTTTCGCCACAATATTTTCTTCTTCTGGCAACTCTAAGGTGTCAGGTTTTGAATAAATTCCACCATGCCACCTTGGACCAGAATATGTCTTCGAATGTCTTGTTATGAATAAAGTAAGAAGAAGAATAATAATTCGTCAAAAATAAATCTACCATACGTATCTATAGATGTATACGTATGTACATATGTATGTATATAAATATATAAGCATACATACTTACATATGTGGGCATATGGGCACTAAAGAGAAAGAAAGAAAAACAGAATGTAAAGGAATGAGAATTTATTGCGTTTGTATGTATGTATGTATGTGAACATTTGAATATCATTTTGACAGTTGGCATAAAGTAGCTGTCAAAATTTCTTAAATCACAAATGCATTTTATATAATGGTCTTTTGACATTTATGTCTGTGTATTAGTAAATGTTACAATACATACGACAAGGACATTTATACACACACACACACACACTCACGCATCACCTTATCCAATCAAAACATGTAAATTTCATGGTGAATTTATTACAATATTTTCCCATGTAAAACCTAAGTAGCAGTCCTTAAATGTTTTTACCGTCAATACCAAGAATATCCAACATCACAAATTCTTTTCGTTTTACTCCACAGTTGCCAGTCACTTTACCGAAGAGATAATAAATTTATTATTTCAGATTTTGAACATCATCATATCCATAAATGACTGTCTTGACTGCTGGCTTGTCTGTCTGTCTATTCGTATGCGCTTATACACAGTAAAAGTATTATTTTAATAGGTCTACATAAATTTGTACAATTGGTTGTAGGCTGTTCCATAAATATGTTTTAAAAAACTTCGATTCCTCAAAATTTCACAAAATTTCTTCAAAATTTTACAAAACTTTAACGAATAAAATCGTACGGCATTAAATAGCGCGATCTCCTTAAAGAAAAGTTGACAAGACAAGATCGTGCGGTGTAACGTCGTGCAGATCAGATTTTCTTAAAAAAATTTGTTTTGTAAATGGTTGTGTCCCTTGATGCACTCGTCGTCGTTGTCGTCTAGATATATGTCATCCGGTTGAGACCACAAAAACTTCGTTCATACATACATACATACCACTAGGCGACAAAATAAAAAAAAATTAAATACACCCGGATAATGACATAGTATAGGTTCTGAGTTTTGTTGAGTAGATCTTAAAAATATTTTTTTTTTATATTCCTCGAACCCTCCAAACTTTTTTTACATATTTGACAAGTACTGTTTTTTTACTTTACTTTAAACAATCAAGATCCATCAAAAATTCTGAAAATTTTTGAACTAAAAGTTCATTTGATGAGATGCCATACACATTGCTGCCAGATAAATAAAGTATCAAATGGTCAAATAGTCGAAAAAAAAAATCGTCAAAATCGTCAAAGGCGTTCATGGAAATCATAAAAATTATCGCCAAAAAAAATAAATACATCAACTTTGAAGTTAAGGAGTCAGAAGCTCTTGGCGTTCTGAGCACAAAAATTCAATGTGATATTCGCTGGAACCGACACATATTTTAGTGCCCTAGCTTTTTAAGACAGTCCAATACTTCACTTCATCTGATCTTTTTACTATGTTCATCAGTTACATCCGAAAGAGAATAGAATACAACTCATGTATAGGCCGGCCCCTCAACATCTATTTTGAGACTTCGCGGTTAGGGTATCGAACTCTATTGATTCATTGGAGCATCGTTGCAATATGACTTGTGTTTCACTGTTCTATTGCTATTACAACAGATTTTGCCCGAGCGAAGTAAGGGACGTGTTTTCGTGAACCATATATTCCTACGTTACACTAGCCTTTCTCGTCGAGCACATCCGAGGGTATTCGATTGGCCAGTGGATCGCAAAATTCGTTTTTTTGTCGAGCTAGTAGTATATGGAACTCCTTTCCGGTAGAAAGATTTCTTGTTTTTTTGGTTTTTAAGGGATGAAAAAGCCATAAAATACAGAAAAATTATCACAGATGTTCATAAATAACTTAAAAGTATAATACTTCAGTCCTCCTACAAAGTTTAATATGGCTTTTAATGTACCAAAGTAAAGAACATGACGTAAATTTTTAATTTGTAAAAATCATCAAAATAAGGACATAAATTGTCCAATCCTTAAAATTTTATTTTTGGAGCTCAAAATCGCCAAAATGACGATAAATCGTCAAATCTGACAGCTATGGCCATATATAAAAAATATCACTCGACTGTTAACCTTTTTAAATAATAATTACGGTCCGATTTTTGTCCGATTTGATCAAATGATGACTCAATCTCTTCACAAGAGAACAGACTTTAAGAATATTATCGCTTATCATATATTTTTTTTATTAAAGTTTGCTACTATGAATGGACAAACTTGACAAACTACGAAAAAAAAATTCGAATATTTCAAGTTTACGTGATCAAATCTCATAGCATATTAAGTCGAATAATATATATAGGTATACTATTTTAAAGGTCCATGTCTCCCTTTTCCAACAAGATTTAAATTTTTGAAATCGGGTCAGAAAATCGGTAAAGTAAAAAAAAATGGTTTTTGTCAAATAAAACAAGATTGGAAGGTTCGAGAAATTTAAAAAAAAATATTTTTTAGTTCTACTCAACTGACTGAACCACGTGGATAATGTAGTTACTCAAGTGTACTTTCACTGTCACACCATGTAATTAGTCGTTAGAACCCTTCAGTCAGGAACCTACCTTCACCACCTAGCACCACTTGTGTTGTGTGTTTTAATTTAATAAATGAGTGACAAAACATACAGTTTAAAGCCGACTTCGGAAAACATTTTTTTGTTTTGAAAACTTTTCATGGCAACCTTTATTTACTTTCAGAGTCTCTGCTGAGAGGAAGTCGCCGAAAAAAGGGGGTTTACGTTTAATAAGCCAACACAGTATCTATATATATAAAAATGAATGTGTGTTTATTTGTTTGTGGCTTTGTGTGAAGTCTATAGACGGCTTTCTTGAAATTTTAGCTGTACCTTCCTGTACGTCTGGAAGGAACTATAGCCTACATTTTATTTTAAAACTTCAAGAAGGCATGGTGCCACGCCCACATACCCAATAAAATGAATTATATGATCTTTAGCAAAGTTGTAGCCCATGAGCCAGCGAAGGTTTCTTAGTTAGTATGACCAATTTCAAACATTTGGCGCCACTGAAAATGACCTACACCCCAAGCACGGAAGAAAAGAGCAATACGAGCCTTAGAATCAGACGAGCATTGAGACTGGAAAATCTTCTAGTATATGTCTCTGAAACCCGTTTGCTTTAACCGCTTGAACCACGAAAAGTGAGATTAGGAACTGATCGATCATCAGGACAACGGGACACAAAATCAATAGCTACTTGATATACCGTATCAGTTTATTTACGCAATAATAAGTTACAGGGTTTGATTCTTTAATGCAGTATGCAAGTCTAACAATCGTGCTATTCATTTCGTGTTCGCTCAAGGATTCTCATAATTGCTTAAAGACTGGCGTGTATGCCATAAGTTTTGTTTGAACAAAAAGGTGTGATGGTGTAGTAGCCTATTGCCAGTAAAGTTCCTTTTTTTAAACAAAATTTTCAATGAAAGCTCTTATGACTTTTCAATGGAATTAGTCGTTGTGCTTTAAACTGACCTCCACTACAGCAGAAGCTATATTTTGCTTGGCTTAGAGAAAAATTTTTACTTAAAAATCAGTGGCGATTTTAAATTACAAATTTTTGCTGGTGTTATATCATGTGTTGTGCCCGAATTGTGTCGAATTAATAAGTTTCTTTAAACAGTAGTCTTAGAACTTTGTTGGTATACCCTGTATAAGTTTGTATTTAAATTTTTATTACAGTTATGCCTGTGACAAATTGATTGGAGATTTCAAGTCATACCTGGTATTATCATTTACTTTCATATTTATATTTCAATATACAGTCAAATTCGTTTATAACGAACTCGCTTATAACGAATTCTTGGTTAGTACATACAAATTTTCAAGTCCCAACGTTTTAATAACAATTTTCATACAAAAAACTTCGTTTATTACGAACTCGTTTATAACGAACTATTTTTTCTAGTACTACGGAGTTCGTTCTAACCGGGTTTGACTGTATTAGTAAATATATATATACAACGGTGTGGAAAATAATAGGGACATCGATGTGATATTTACGATTTTAGTTGTGTGAATAAATAAAATGAAAAAGAAGGTTGATAAGTAACTGCTCCTACTCTCAAAGAAATTTCTATGCCGTTATATAAAATATTTATTTTTATGTTAAAATTCTTATTAAAAAGTTAAATATAAAAATACCGACTCCCCATTTTCATTTAAAATAATAATAATCAGATGGTAGAACATTTTTTTTTAAACCAGCACTTAGGGAATGTCCCCTACTCATGCAGTGCATTGTGCAGGATTTTTTTAAGGAAAAGTGGAAAGAGGGAATAAAATGGCCAGTGCCAAACCTTCACCATGAGACAGTCTACAGCAATTGTCCTCAAGATCCCCGTGCTAATTTAAATTCTAATGTTGTGCTAAAGTTGTTAATATCTTGTAGAGGCACTGGTGTTGTTTAAAACTGATAGACATCGTCTAAGGATATGGTCAACAAGATTTTGTCATAACGAACTCGGTATACCATACCACGTAGCCTGAATTAATTTGCAAATATTAACAGAATTTGTGGAATACTTTACTCCTATTAGTTTCCGATTAGATTTGGATCTGTTATTGAAGTAAACAAGTATCTCTCTCGAACAATTACAACATAAGTCTTCACTTTCTAAATATTTTTATACTATATAGTGTCCTAACGCGATTGCAGACAAAATGGTATGGAAACAACAATATTGTCGATGATATACTTTACCGTCTGAAGAGTGTAGTGTGGATTGGGCGCTGTGTTGTACTTACAGTATGAAGAACTTGATCTGAATTAAAGAAATTAATTTTTACCAATAACCACTGTGTAAACCAGGCACCAGAAGTTGCTGTATGGCAGATAAGGAGTGCGCGCAAAAAAAAAACTGGACTTTTCGTTATAGAAATAAAACTAAGTGGCGGTTTAATATTTCAATTAAAGTAAATAATATTTGGATTCTTTTGTGTATAAAATTTCTTTCTGACAAAGGTCTCAGAGCATCCAACTTTTTGAGCCACTTTTCTTCCAGACATTTTAGGGTGTTTTCGAAAAGAACGTATTATTTTACTTGCTTTGTTTTGGTCGGCAAATCCTTTTTTTTTTCTTCCACTTCCACGCTTTCTCTCAATACTCAAAGACTCCTTATATTGTTTTATTCTTTCCTTAGAAACTGTTTTTTTGGTTAACACCTGCGGCGCGGTTTTTCATTGAAAATTTCAATTATTTTTTTAAGACATTCTTGTTGGGCGCCCATTTTCAAAAAACTATTTTTGCTATTGCAATGATTTTAGCACGTGGATTTTGAAACAGATGACTAACAAAAACAATATAACGGTATTCATTGTTTTCAATTATGATAAAAGTTATAAGCTTAAAAGTGGCCCCATTTTTTTCGTGCGCACTCCTTAGGTAGTGTGTTAGCTTTTTAGACTTGAGGCCACGGTTCAGACATCACAAACTAGATGAAATAGAAAAAGTCCCGATTTTAATTCAAGAGATTATTTAGGAGATCATTTGCCGCTAAAAGTTAAACAATAGTCAACCGAAAAATTTGCACAGGTTGCCACCAGTAAACATTAAACAAAACATGTAAATTCAATTCCAAATGGATTAAATGGAGGGCTTGACCTTAAGAGATATTCTACGAAATACAAGAGATAACATTTTCATATATTAGGCCTTTGAATTTTTAAATTAGTCAGGGTTCTCCTTGGGAGTACCTACGCTTTTTCGATGCAAAAGTATGGAGTTACCAGAAAGTTTCTCTTATTTTTCTTATGGTTTGTGGAAAATATTTAAAATTTTTTTTTGTTTTATAATAAAAGAGAAATAAATAAAGTTTTTTATATTTACTTTATTTATTTGTTAAAATTCATGAAATTGCTAAAATATATTAGAAGGCCTAGACTTTTTCTGTCCACTGTATATATTATATATGTATGTATCTGTATTTATACAGTGAGAGTCAAAAGAAACTGTACATTAAAATATAATTAATTACGGTTATTTTTGTTTTGAAATTGCTTCATGGTCAGTTTTTAAAATTGAAACAAAAAAAAAAAAAAAAAAAAAAACAAAACAATTAGAAAATATAGTAAAATTTTTACGTAGCATTCTTCTTAAGTGGTAAAAGTTGAGTTTTGTGATTGCTATAATTTTCTTCTTAGTGTATAATTTCTTTTGACGCGAACTGTATGTATACATGTGTATTTATATTTATACAGTGAATGAAAAAACGAAAATAACCCACATAAACTCAATTTTGCACGTTTCAAGAAAATTCAAGAAACTAACCCAATTTCAATATTTTGTCCATAGACTAATAACATCTTTCGGAATTCGATTTCACATTTCTACGATTCCAAAGTTTGTTGAGGCTGTTTCGTACTGTCCGAGTCGGATTTTCACGAATGGATCAGCATCCTGCTGGAAAACAATTTCGAAAGATGGGATTGCAGAGTCTTTAGATAGTCCTTTTTCGCATGCTACCATCTGGATCTGCGCTAACAGTACTTACTGAAATTGGTTACATTTGGACTCATCAGACTACATAACACGTTTCCAGGAAACTTATTCAAAGATTATTGTTTTTTACTGCTATTTGTTAAGAATAAAATAAAGAATTAAAATTAATTTTTTTTGTTGTATTTGCTTGTATGGTTTTGTTTTTGTGGTTGACGAAACTCAGTATTGTGAATATGTACTCACTTCTGCTCGCCATTGTATATATTTTTTTTTTTATTTTTTAATAGCTATCTATTCTACCTTTACATTGGATTTTTATTTTTAAATTTCTTGTACAAATATTGCATAAACGTCATAGAAAACATTTACACAATTTCGAATTGAATTTGCTTTTTTGTTCTATTTCTGATTTGTTTTAAATTTTAATTATTTTTTTCATAAATCATATGACAACAGTAGTAAACTAACATACAATACATAAATGCAAGCACCTGTACATATGTTTGTTATTTGATTGCAGGGTGGATTACAGGGTGGCAGATATATAATGCAACAAAGTAAACCGCAATATTTTTTTAACTTTTTTTTTTTTAATTTTATTGTTCAAAAGCAAAAAATTTTAGAAACAACATCACCTTTGGTACGAATTATGGCTTTCAAACGGTCGACAAAGCCATTACAGGCTGCACGAAGGTGGCTCTGCGGTATTTTGACCCATTCCCGGCGAAGCGCCGTCTTGAGATGAATGACACTTTATTTATTTTTTAGTGGGAACCTTACTTTCTCAAATGCCCCAGGCAAAAATCCAACGCATTGAAATCCGGAGATTTTGGTGGCCATTGTACGGTAGAATTGAAGCGAAGAACCTCCTTTTTAAGCAATTCTGGGTTAACACGTGCTGAGTGCGTGGTGCTGAGTCCTGTTTTAATGTCCATAGTCTGCGGCCGAAATGTTTGTCTGCCCAGGGCTTCAATATTGTCTTTAAAACATTTTCCGATAACATTCGGCATTTATTTTAACGCCACGGTCGATGAATACGAGCGGGGAGCAACCATCGGCCGTTTCGACGGCCCACACCATTATCACCGGCGGCGCATGAGTTCTGGTGGCCAATAGCAGTTGTACATTTTCAGCTGACCTCTTTGACAAGTAAATCCAATCAGTTGTTTGTTCACAAACTGCTCAATTCGGAATGACTTCTCATCGGAGAAAACCAAGTTCGGTAACTGTCCACTTTCGTGCAAGTAACTCCTTGGCTCTATCCAGTCTAACTTTTTTTGTCCATCGGTGAGCCCTTGTACTTTTTGGAACTTCAATGGCTTTAGTCCAATTTCATTTTTCAATATGTGTTGCATCCATTCACGCGATATGTTCAGCTCATGAAGAATTTTTCTACCACTGCTGCATGGATTTCGATCAAATCTGGCCTTCACTTTTCGGATCATTTCTGGTGCTGTTGCCGTTTTTTTTCGCCCACTTTTTGAACGCGATGCAACATTGCCAGTATCACGGTAATGAGTAATGGTACGAAAAATAAAAGATTTATTCACATTTAAATGCTGGAAAGCTCTAACGATAGCCACCAGCTGGTTTTCCAGCCAATATATAAAGAAATCACACTATCACGCTTGAATTCCATGACGAGGAACTTTTTTTCTGAATGCAATAGATCAAAATGGATTTGTAAGCTTGTAAATAATAAAATGAACTATCACTGGCATAAATCTGTCAGCTGTCAGGCGAGCGGTATACAAATGATAACAACCTGAAGTTGGTTGCAATACATTTCAGCCACCCTGAATGCATGTGTGGTTTATAACAACAATTTCTATGGATATTTCCCCATTGTATTGATATTGGATTGGATTTTTTTTTTTAAATTGAAATTGTTAATAAAAATGATAATAAAGTGGTGGTAAATAAATATTGTATTTCCATATTGTTGTTGTTATTAACATTTATTGTTCTTTATGCTATTCCATATGTACATATGTATGTATGTATGTACATAAAATATTATTGATTTAATATGTATGTACATATGTATGTATGTTGTTTTATATCTGGACCAGTATTTAATTAAACACTTTATTGTTCCCGCACTTCATTATTTTATAATTTTCTGTAATAATTTCATATCAGAAGTTTTTTAAATCGGACCACTTACAGTCTGTGGTTAAATTTGAGGGTAAAAAAGTATAATTTTTATATGAAGTGAAACACTATATTTTTTTTAACATTTAATCGATACTTTTATAGCAAATGTATGCCAGTAATCTGCAAAAATAATTTTAATAAAATGTGCAACTTAAAGTTTGTTGATAGCAGCTGATCTAAAGATTAATGTGGCAAAAACAAGTGAATAAGTGTTAGGTTAACCTTATCTACAAACGAATTATCGTTCCATGATATCAATAATCGAATAATCGAGATCCATTAGCCTACATTAGACGCTTGAGAGTAACATTGTGGCTCAACACGTCTACTCGAACGGCTAATCTATCCAAATTGTATTACTACAAAGAACATACTTTGAAATACACTTACATAATTTGTCATTATAATGCTATTTTCAGGATTACGATCTAGTTTCTCACACCATCTATGTTATGTGTACAAGTTTAAAGTTGATTCCGAACGACAAATTTTTGAGAAACTTTTCATTGCAATTTTATTTTTTCGCAGAATTTTTGGCCAAAAATATATTTAGAGGAAGTCGTAGAAAAAGAAATATTTCAATTTTGGTTTAGTTCAAGATGTCCGACCAGTGGTTTGAGCCATGCCCTCACATCTCGAAAGCCAAGACTCTACCTACTAGCCTAATTTGCCTTTTCAAGTTTTTCAATAACATTAGTAATGCCATTAAACAACTGTATAGTAAAACTTCGGCTATTCTCAAGCGACGATTCGAGGTACAACATAAAATCTTTTAATACTAAATAATACTTTATACTACAATTGAGCTCAATATTTCAGCACTCTCATAAGTATGTCCAGTGAACATATTAAGATTTTCCGAACACTTTCAATTGATATTTAAGAACTCAAATGTCAACAACTACAAACAACCAGCTGTTTTGTTTACTACTGTGAAATAAATAAAGCATATATTATGTCTGAACACTTAAAATGTTGTATTGAAATAAACAAATATTGACTCAATAAAAGTGCCTGTCTGCACATAGGACATCTAAAAGAACAAACCGATTATAACCAGAATTTACAGACATAAATAACTGGTCATTAATACCCTTCAGTCAGGACTTCGACTTAGCTTCTCACATCACTTACGTTGTGTTGTGTTATTTTATACATGAGTGGCGGGACCTACAGTTTAAAGTCCACTCCGAACGACAGATTTTATGAGAAACTTTTCATGGCAATTTTATTTACTCTCACAGTTTTTGCCAGAAATCTGCTGAGAGGAAATCGCCAAAAAAATATTTTTTTTTCACATTTCTTATCGGAGAAAATCAAATCCGGTAACTGGCCACTTTCGTGCAAGCAAAGTAACTCTTTGGATCTTTCCAATCTAACTTTTTTTTTATTCTTCGGTGGGCTCTTGCGCTTTTTGGAACTTCAATGGCTTTAGTTCAAGCTCATTTTTGAATATGTGATGCATCCGTTCTCGCGATATGTTCAGCTCACGAGCAATTTTTCTACCACTACGGCGTGGATTTCGATCAAATCTGGCCTTAATTTTTCAGATCATTTCTGGTGTTGTTACCGTGTTTTTCGTCCACTATTTGCACGCGATGCAACACTGCAACTCACGGTAACGAGCAATGGTAGAGGAAACAAAAAATTTATTCATATTTAAATACTGGAGGCCTCTAACGATAGCCACCTGTGGTTTTCCAGTTAAATATAAAGCAATCACACTATCACGCTTGAATTCCATTTCGAATAACTTTTTTTCTGAAAGCAATAGATGAAAATGCTTTTGTAAACTTGTAAATAATCAAATGAATTGTCACTGGAATAAATCTGTCAACTGTCAGGCGAGCGGTTTACAAATGATAACAACCTGAATTTGGTTGCAACACATATCAACCAACCTGTAATTGGTCATTACTGCCCGTAAGTCAGGATTACTAGCGAGCTTCTCACACCATTTATGTTGTGTTGCCAAGGAATATTTGTTCGTAATTCGTTTTAGTGCTTATAAAGAGATAAGTGCTGGAAAGATCATATAGCCCGGGACATAGAGTAGCGTATTCAAGGACATACCTTCATTTTCCCGCTTGTCGTATAGACTGCAAATGAATTTTTAAAAGACATTTTCTACGAAACACCATTTAAGTGATTAGAAGAAGGGAAAATATCTTAAATTTTACTGGCTTCATTTCTATAGAGAATGTTTTTTGCAAAATATGTATGTCAGTGATTTGCAGAAAGAAACAAAAAATAAGAATTGAATGTGAACTAAAAAAAAAACTTCTGTTAAGCTAATGTATCTTTTGAAGTGGTTGCCAAAAAACTATTCTATTCCATTATCTATTCCCTTCTATTTTAGTCTTTTGTTAATCTGCCTCTTTATTTTAAAGTACTCGTTATTGTTATCTTGGAGAAATTCGCCATAAAACATTCAAATTTCCAACAAGGATTATTTAAGTCTATATGAGAGAGAGAGAGAGAGCGTTTCTGTGTGTGGGTGTGTGTGTGTGTGGGTAATCGGGGATAAGCAAATATGAGAATGTAAAATACATTTAAATGCATAATCTGTAACAGAAGAAAAAAAAATGTAAGGAAAAATTAAACCATTTGCTTGAAAGGAGATGGAGGAGGGGGAAGAATTTTTTCCAACTTTTTCTTGTAATTGTGGTGTGTGGTGCTGTGGTGTGTGGTGTTCTGTAGCTGTTTTAACTTTAAAAATCATGTCATAGATTTAAGTATTAAAAATATAATAACAATAGCAACAACCAACGGTAAAATGGAAAACATTATAGATTGGCCACAAACCACACAAACACACACACACACATAAATACATTTAGTTGGGACACCATTAAATATCAAAAGTGAACAAAACGAATGAAATGCAAAATTTTTTGGCTGGCATCTAAAGATATGCTGGTACACAATAAGGATATAAAAATTGTTATTTAGTTAAACGTACACATACGTACTCGTACATGGATAATTTGGCATAGAATCTAGTAAATAGCAAATACGTACAACAACAACAACAACAATAACATGAAACAACACAATTATTATACAATATAAAACTAATCAACATGAGGGTGTTGCTAAGAGTTTTCCGTTAAACATTTAAACGATTGTTGGCTTAGAAAAATTCTTCTTTCCAATGATATTGGGCTTCTCTATTCATAATTTTTTTTTTTCTTCTATCCCCTGAGAAAACTAAATTGAATGAAAAAAGGCAAATGGCTAAGCAACAATGGCATTAATATGCATTCATTTGTACTTTGTCCCAAACCCATACTTCTCTCTCTGTATCTACTTTTCTTGTGTTGATTTTATTGGCTTACTGCCCATATTCAAATTCATATTCTTCTATATGCTAATAACCTAAAATGCTTCTACTATTTTGCTTTAAAAACTAAAAGAAATCCACTAATAACTACTCTACTCTACTCTACCCTTTATTTCTAGTACAATTACCTGATGGAGTTTGATTATCTACCGAAATCAGACATTGAAACAGGAGCCTTACGAACGGAGGAACAACTCAAAGAGGCAATACGAAATCTCCAGGTAAATATGCAACAAATTTCTTGATAAACTAAAACAGAAATACAGTCAAACTCGTTTATAATGAATTCTCGGTCATTACGTACATAATGTCAAGTACCAACGTTTTAATATCAATTTTCATACATAAAGCTTCGTTTATTATGAACTCGTTTTTAACGAACTATTTTTTCTGGCCCCACGGAGTTCGTTATAACCGGGTTTGACTGTATTAGTAAATATATACATACAACATATACATATATACATAACAATTTTCATACAAAAAACTTCATTTATTACGAACTCGGTTATAACGAATTCTTGGTTATTACGTACATATATTTAAGTCCCAACGTTTTAATAACGATTTTCTTATAAAAAACTTCGTTTATAACGTTTATTCGTTTATAACGAATTCTCGGTTAAAAAGAACTACTTTAAATGGTCCCAGTAATTAAATTTCATACATTTTACCTTTCTTATAACGAACCCTCAGGAAAAACTTTGAAGTATGGCAATAGTCTTTACTTTTATTTAATATGGCAACATTAAATTATAACTCAACATCTTTAATCAGCTGATAATTTAAAAGAATTAAAACATATTTTTAGTTTTTAATAAAAAAAAAATTCTTTTTATTTTATATTTTCTTCTATGACTTCACCCCATTTATTACGAACTTTGCCTATAAGGACTATTTTTTCTTGTCCCACGGAGTTCGTTATAACCGGGTTTGACTGTAAAAGAAAGAAAAACTCTTAAAGTGTTTTTCGCTTACCAACTTAAACGAAAAAAAAAGAAAAAAATGCAGCAACTGTTTCTGTTTCAAAGTGTGATTTTTATGTGGTTTTTTGAAATTTGTTTTTCAGAGTTTTGGCAACATTCCAGTGACCGGTGAAATCGATAGTGAAACGAAAAAACTTATTAAGCGACCACGTTGTGGTGTCGGCGATAATAATCATTCATTATCATTCTCGCCTGACAATTTACATCATGGACGTATGAAACGTTTCGTTCTACAGGGGCCCAAATGGGATAAAACTGATTTAACATGGAGGTAAGTTTAAATTTTAAGCACTGAAAAATTGTTTTTTTTTTATGAAAATACTGTAAAAACGTTAAAAATATGACTTTTTTGGAGATTGCAAATAAAATAAAATAAATACGTGTTTAATTTTAAATCAATTCTTTCTTGTTCACACAATTCCATGTGCCACCTTGTGAAATTGATTTACACAATAACAATTTATTTTAATTGTTCTTCTTCTTTTACACTCTTTCGTGTAAGCAACACCACATTGCTCTCTCTCTTTACACACAACGTTTCTGACCGAATTCTTACTGAATCCCACGTTCCGTCTTTACGCACGTTTGACGGAATTCTAACTGAATACCACGTATCGTCTTCGCACACGACTGACTGAATTCTAACTGAATCGCCGTTGCTTGCTTTGTATTGGTTTTTATATCACTGGAGAATGACGGGCCTTCTGGATAAATCCAAAAATGTAAACAAATTGTTTTCATTATTGTTGTTTGTGTATCTTGTTTATCCGCTATCTTTTTTTATACTTCATTTTGTTTTTGCTTGTTTACTTCTTTGTCCGCTGTACTTTGTTGTTGGCTGTTTACATCTTTATTCCTTATATGTTTTTTTATACTGATGTTGTTGCTATAGTTTTTTGTATTGGCTTTTATATCACTGGATCAATACTGTGATGAATATTCTCGAAGGAGTATGAAAATGTAAACAAATTGTTTTATTATTGTTGTTTGTGTATCTTGTTTATTGTTTATCCGCTCTCTTTTTTATAATTCATTTTGTTTTTGCTTATTTACTTCTTTGTCCGCTGTACTTTGTTGTTGGCTGTTTACATCTTTTATCCCTTATATTTTTTTATACTGATGTTGTTGCTATATTTTTGTTTATTGAGAGATATTGTAAACAAGTCCATTGTTTTTGTTGCTATATTTTTACATATTCGTTGGTCACGTGAACAAGTCCATTGTGTTGTTTATGGAGTTTTTGGTTATCATTTCATACATGATCAAGTCCATTGTTTTGTTTTTAGAGTTTTTGTTTCAACAACACCATTTCCCTTTTCGAAACAATGCAAAGAATGTTAATAAGATTTAGATTTTAAATTTCTCTTTATTGTTATATTTAATACATATCGAGTTTTAGGCAAATAGCTCTAAACCCATAATTGGATAATTAGCTAAAGGGTTGTCATTAATGTTTTTAGAACTTAATACATAGCTAGCTAGCTGATCTAGAAATTGTCTGGTTTTTTGTGTCTTTTATTCTCATTGCAAAATACAAAATTAAACAACAGCAGTGGCATAACACCGAATGAATGCAGTACATACTAAGTATTCGTGGCAATAATTCAGTAATTTTGTGCATGAAACTTCGGTTTTTAGATACGAAATTATTACATTTATTAAGATTTCTTTCAACTCTATCCATTTTGCCAAAAATCTGCTCCAATATATCATTTGTTAATCCTAATAATAAGTTTTGCTAAGGCCATCAAAGTAGGTTCGCCCATGAGTTCGTTGTTGGAGTCAAATTCCTCTAAGTCGTGTAGTTTCTACGTGAAAACAAGAAAAAAGAAATTATTAATCGAGTTAAACCCATAGCTTATTTTATTAATTTCATATTGGAACTGCACACATATACACTCTGGAACTGTTGGCCAAATACTATAGGTTGGGTCGTTTACGAGTTTAAATTTAAAAACACAATAAAACAAAAACAGCTTGAAGTTTTCCTAAATTTACCTTTTTGTTGTGAACTACAATTCTTCCGGTTCGAAATAGAATATTATTTCATTAATATGGCGACCCGGCCAGCCTTACAGTAACTCATTTAATCGAACCAATTGTCGTGATATTTTTCGAGGGTATAGGACCATATCTCGGCAATGGTGTCACGGATGGTGGCCTCCAAATACTTAAATGTGTCTGTTTTGGCGGTTTAATACTCTCCTTTCCAACGGTGTTAAATCGCAGCTTCCTGGCGGACAATTCACATCACCATTTTGTCTAATTAAACGGTCATCAAAAGTTTGACGCAATAAATCGATTGTAGCATGAGCTGTGGTACTGCTTCTTAGCAGTTCTTTGGCAAAAACTAAAAAACTGTCATGAAAAATTTCTCAAAAATCTGTAGTTCAGAGTCTCGCCATTTATGTGTAAAATACGTACACACAGCATTGGTGGTGTAAGTAATCCTTACTGAAGACTTGTAATGATCAATTATATACTCGCATGCATATATGGATCAGAGATCAGCAACGAGTATTCAAAACGATGGGTAGATTCAAGTCATACTTATAATTTCTGATACTTATACGCATTCATACTTATTTTAATATAATACTCATACTACTCATACCCAAAGTTGGAAGTAGTCATCGTATTCATACTTAACAATACGCATGGTGTTATTGATTTCGACTCGTCTCTACTTAACATTTACACGAAGCACATAATAAGTATGATTCGCATACGAACACTACTACACTCACAAGAAGATTGTGTATATGCTTTGCTTGTTGTCTTTGTCTTTCCTTTGTTCTTTGTTTGTATATGTACAACAACAAAGACTGTAAATTTTAATGAATGATTCGAATCACTCGAATAACTTATAAGTATTTTTCTAAACTTATGAATCAGAATGAGTAGGTGTATGAATCAAACATATTTCGAATGTTGTGAGTTTGATGTCAACGTTGTAATGATACTCAATGCAACCTGACTTATAAATCAATGTTCTAGCGAGGACAAATGAATCAGAGTAGTTGAATTTCAATTCTGTTGATTCATTCATACTCAAACTTGCATGAGTGCTTATGAGTAGCGGAAAAACGATTGATTGCTGATCTCTGATATGGAAGTAAGTATTAAAATGCATACGATTTAAATTTTTTATTTTATCCACAATCCAATTTCTTTCTCCATTTAAAACATCTTTTTTTCCATTGTGATAAACAATTTATTTTGCTCTGCTTTGTTAACTTCTGATTTTTATATTCCTTTAACTAACAGAAGAAGAGAGCATCAATTTAAATATTAATTAAGAAAATATTCTACAACTGAGGTGAAATTTCATCAGTATTGCATCAGGAGTCACGGTATATTAATGATAGAAAAATCTTTTCGTCTAGAAATTTTTAATGATTTTCTTCTTCTTCTGCTGATGCATTTTTTCTCCCTTTCTCTCTCTTTTTTTCCTTTTCATATTGCTTTCCTTCAAGAACTGCAGTTCGTATTGAAGTTTTTTACCCACTATTCAAATAAAAAACGGAGGAACAAGAAAAAAGAAAACTGGCAATATATACTCATATTTTAACATATAAAAACAATAATAATAAAATGGGGGAAATTTTAAACAGAATAAAGCGACTTTTACTATTACCCTACTTTATCCATTTAAAACGTTTGCATGGTTTTACTGCCCAGCCAGAATTTTTGAAAATTTTTAATCAAATTCGAGTCTTTTTTGATTCTTTTGCGCAATTAAAAAGCTCGAATATGCGCTAATTTTCTGATCATAAAAGAATCTTTTGTCGGGAGAAAAAAGTGACTACGAGCGACTCTTCTTAAAAAGTCACTTATGAGTCATTTTCTATATTATTTTAGAGTAATTTTCGACTCTTTTTCTAGCAGCTTTGTGATCATTTTTGAATCACTTTCTGATCATTTATTAGTCTTATTTACCTTCGTTTGTGATTCTTTTTCGAGTCATCTTTCAGTCACTTTCTGATCATTTATTAGTCTTATTCACCATCGTTTATGATTCTTTTTCGAGTTGTTTTTCTGTCACTTTCTGATCATTTATTAGTCATCGTTTAATCGCATACGAGTCTTTTATAAGTAATTTATCATTAGGTTTAGGAGTCCTTTTATTGTCGTTTATGAGTCATGTTCGTATAAATTTAGACTCGTTTTTAGATCATTTATGATTTAAATTTGAGTCATTTTTTAGACGTATTCATAAGTGTATTTTATTTTTTCAAATATCTGCAGGATCTGTTTTTGATAAAGCGTTTGCAATCTTCAGTATAAATAGAAAGTCTAGATGATTAATTTCCAATTGATATCCAATTTTATATTGTATTTTAAAACGAACTCATTTTACTCATTGGCGCGAATCATTTTTGAGTCCTTTTTTAATTGTGTAACTGACTAATAAGTTTTTGATCGCCAAAAGTGCTCTAAAAAGACTCAGCAAAGTGATTGTTTTAAAAATAGCGTAATATTTCTTTAATATTCTGGATACAAAATATTCAGACTTGCAACCAAAAATAATTGCTTGTTAGGTTATAAGTGAATTGCTACGGTGTACATACGCTGTTGTGAAGGTATGCCTAGGAATTTTAAGCACTCCAGTGTCCAAATGTGTTATTTTGAGTTTCGCGTTTAATTTCAGTTTTGTCAGCTAACTATGCTAGAATGTACAGAAGTACAGTATTTTCCAAACAGGGGTTATGGCAATTTTGAAGGCGACACATGCTTGATAAATAGAGGGATTTTCTTAAGAAATCTCTCGATTTACTCGGATAACCAAAGTTGAATTAAGTCCTTAACGAACATAGTTTCAACGCCTGTCTTTGTCCATGAATGTCTAGTGTTTCTCAGAGAAACTTCAATTCATTCAAAGACAGCTCCGATATGAGTTCTGGGACACAGAATTATCGTTTAAAATTGCATGGCTTAGTACGGAGTATTCGACTGGGCATAGTATCCCCTTTACAAAAATTGGTCAGTACAACCAACCCTTCAGTCAGGATTATTGAGCTAGTTTCTCACACCGCTTATGTGTTGTGTGTGTTAATTTTATAGATAAGCGGCGGGGTATACAGTTTAAAGTCGACTCCTAATGACAGATTTTTGAGAAAGTTTTCATGCCAATTTCATTTGCTCTTAGAGTTTTTGCCAGAAATCTGCTGAGCGGAAATCGCCGAAAAAATACTTTTTGTATTTTTGTTTTGATGTCTGGCCTGGGGCTCGAACCCTGGCTTTCCGTCTAATAAACCAACACACTACCTACTAGACTACGGCGATAACCTTTGCTACGGTGAATTTGGTTATAATCCACTCGTTTTATGGAGAAAGTCAATATCGTTAGCAGCTGGAGAGTAGTTAGTGGAATATTGCCAGACTCTGCTTCACATGGATGGATAAGAAAAGTACAGACTGGCCTTAAATCTCGAAACCATCCATTGCTTAATGGCGATTCTTATGCCACTGTTCTTTTGGTAGAGATGCCGAAAGACTCGGCATCCGACTAATGATTTCTGCAGGAGCTATGTGTTTAAGGAGGAGGAAAAGACTGGCTTTCACCTTATGTGTCAGTGCCTTTTTCTTCTAATGAACAGAAGTAGGTTTCTGGCCTCTGATTATCTAATATCTTTGACCGAGCTCTCTAAAATAAAGACAACTGCAAGAACAAAATTTTTTGTGGATTTGGGGTGATTTGTAGACTAAGAATGGTTGAATTGTGGTATCACAGTGGGCCTAAATCTTGGCCTAAGTGACCTCAACATCGTTACCTAGAAAAAATGTATTCTATGCATTGTGGAAAAAAGACTATCCTGAAAATTCGACACATTCATTGAAAAAAAAAAAAATAGGCAGAGCCAGAACCAAACCGGAGTTAAAGTTTTTGATTAGAAAGTGCAGAGCTAATGCTTTTCTCCCATTCACTTAAATAACTGCCTGTAAACCTATAGTATTTACATCTCTAGAGTCTAGACATATGATTGACCTTCTAAAAACAAGTTTTAAAAACGATGCATTTTCATGCTGCCGGAATTTGCTTTAAAGTTGCCTCAAAGAATTCTGGAACAAATTATATTTTTTTTTAATGGGTTTCGTTTTCCCATTCCTTTTCTGAATATTTTTAAATATTCAATCAAATCTCAATTTGTATTGCGTGTAAGGTGGAGCACTATTTTATAATCTGTTCTTATATCAATCATTCATTGAATCATTTCAATCATATGGATTGATTGAATGGGAATATGTGAATGGCTTGAAATCTAAAAGTAAATGTGCAGATCCATAAAATTTAACTAAAAGTTGGCGTCAACTGGTATTATTAGAATATCAGCGTTGAGTATAAGAAGACGGCTCATAGAAAATAACCATCATGGTTGTATATTTTAAAAAATCCAAAAATGTCCTGCAACATTTGCGATTTGTGGAAACCTCTTTTAATAGGATCCACATTTTTGGAGACTCATAGTTTAGAATCATAAGTTTCATTCTAATGCACAACATCTGACCATCAGCCAACAAACATTTGAATTCAAAATACACAAAAAAGCCATCAAGCATGGACCATCAATCAATAATAGTGTGAGGATCTTTTAAATTATGTGTGATTGATCCATTAGTAAAAATGAATGGCAAAATGACTGAAAGTATGTATATGGACTATCAATCATTAATAGTGTGAGGATGTTTTCAATTATCTATGATTGACCCATTAGTAAAAATAGATGGCAAAACGACTGAAAGTATATATATAGACCATCAATCATTAATAGTATGACGATGTTTTAGATTATGTGTGATTGATCCATTGGTAAAAATAGATGGCAAAATTATTGAAAGTATGTATATGGACCATCAATCATTAATAGTGTGAAGATGTTTTAAATTATGTGTGATTGATCCATTAGTAAAAATAGATGACAATATGACTGAAAGTATGTGTATGGTTCATCAATCATTAATAGCGTGAGGATGTTTTGAATTATGTGTGATTGATCCATTAGTAAAAATAGATGGCAAAATGACTGAAGGTTTGTTTAGAAACATCTGAAAGAATAATCCCAAAAATTTACATTCCGACGAATTGACATGCATCTTGGTATACCAGCCATATAATAACCAGAAGCATACATCTCGAGATGTAAAGTTTTGGCTTGATTGGTAATATATTAGGGATGTCTAGTGGCAAGCTTAAATATTAGATTTAAAATTCATAGTGGACCTAGGGTGTATCCTAAAATGGAGAGTTGCATTCAAGTAACCTAATATTTGAAGATATTATTCAGGAAGAATGGCTATCATTTCTCAGGATGGTATAAACGCGATGGAAGATTGATGCGCGGAAGGAAGGTTCTAAAATTTTAATTTAATTTTTTTTAAATGCCCAAAAGTAAAACCGCATTTATGCTTTTATTGTATGGCGCCAATTTACAATTTCTGTTCCAATCAATTAAATTAGCCTAAAATGCGTTAGAGCGTTACGTTTACACTGTCTTTTATGCCACCTATAGGGGTAATCCAGATAATGGCAAACAATTTAATGGAGTCGTACAAACAACAAAATTGTATATCCTGTCATCATTTTATCCATTTCTCGTTTCTCATGTTCGCTATCCTTTAGATTTTTAACTTATTTTTTTCCCCTCCCTTCTGCTTATTGTTGTTTGAGTTCTTTTTGTTGTTGTTGTTGTACAACATTTTCAATTAATTCAAATGTCAAACGGAGCGTAACGTGTTAATTGTAATTTTTATTGCACAATTTTATGAAAATCTGAATTAATTTTCATCACAACAAAAACAATACAAACAACGGCAACGACAACGACAACAACAACAATAAAACCAGTAATAAAAAATCATAGGAAAACTATCTGCAAGTGGAAGGGAAAACGATGTACTTACTCTTGGATTCGAACAAGATGGACGTTTTTGTATAAAAAAAAAATAATTTTACGAGCTAGGGTGGATTCATTCACTCAATAAAGAAATAAAGCGAAATGAAATGAAATAAAAACGAAATTGATGCATATCGTCGTCTACATTTGTCCTGCATGACATTCAAAGTTTCTTCGCTCGTTCGTGCATTCTGACTTTTCCGTTTCATTTCCCTGCATTGTTGTTTCCCTTCCCTTTTATTTTTGGAGAACGAAGTCTTTAAATTCAGCACATAAAAAAAAAATATTTAAAGCTTCAATGATTCGAATAATATGAAATTGCATTGTGCAGCAGTGTTGTCAACTGATTGTAAATATTTGCGGGTTTTTTTTTTCATTTGTAACATTGAATGGAGGTTTTAATGTCAAAGAAAAATAAAAATAATTGTACTTGATTATCCCGTTTTCTTCGAATACGATCCGGATGAACTAAAAGTTTTCTGAGGCACGATTCACTCAATCTACTACTGCACCCTTAGGTCTGTTAAATTGATGAAATTATTCACGCCAATTTTTCAAAAAATATCGACCGTATTCCCCGTATATAAACACTTTCAAAAATTCTTACAGGAGCATTTATATATCAAAATCCAGCATCGGAGAGCAAATAGCCGTCTGTCATCCAAGGTTATAGAATTGTATTTGTCTCATTGACAGTTGGTTTCATATTCGATGGAATACCGGCTGGTCTCAGAGGGCTTTGATCATGGATGTGTGGTGAAAAAGTTGTATTTTACTAGGCTACCGCATCACGAAGTAACTAAGTTAAATGTTCCGCAGCGGACTTTATAAACATTGTCAAGAGCACTATTTTATCATTAACTGGGTTGGGAATTGGTTCGTTGACTCGCTCGATATCAGCAGCGTACTTTATAAACACAGTCAAGAGTCCTATTGTATTATTAACTGGGTAGAGAATCGGGTCGTTGACTCGCCCGATATCAGCAGCGTTTCTTATAAACACAGTCAAGAGTTCTATTGTAGAATTAACCAGGCATGGAATAGGGTCGTTGACTTGCCTGATATCAGCAGCCTTTTTTACAAACACAGTCAAGAGCCCTATTGTATCATTAACTGGGTAGAGAATCGGATCGTTGACTCGCCCGATATCAGCAGCCTTTTTTATAAACACAGTTTAGAGCCCTATTGTATCATTAACTGGGCTGGGAATCAAATCGTTGACTCGCCCGATATCGGCAGCCTTTTTTATAAACACAGTCAAGAGTACTATTGTATCGTTAGCTGGACAGAGAATCGGATCGTTGACTTGCCTGATATCAGCAGCCTACTTTATAAACACAGTCAAAAGCCCTATTGTATCATTAACTGAGCAGAGAATCGGGTCATTGACTCGCCCGATATCAGCAGCCTACTTTATAAACACAACCTAGATTTCTCTTTTAGCATTAACCAGGCACTGAATCGGGCCATTACTTGCCTGATATCTGCATCTGGTCAGATTACTAGAATAAGAGCCTTTACGAAATTATGAATGTCAAACGGTTGGTTATTGTAGGTGTTCTGACATGAATCAATTATCTGAGACTGAGTTGCCGCAGTTGCATTGCGGTGTCCAATTTTATTTTACTACTTTCTCCAATAAATCTGCCGTATGGCTTTAATGATGAATACTGTCTTGCAATGGCTTAAGAAATCTGGAATTATTTCTACCGCATAATGGCCACCAAAATCTCCGGATCTCAATCTGTTGGACTTTTACGCATGGGGCATTTTGTAGAGTAAGGTTCTCACTAAAAAATACCGTTTTTGTCGATCATCTTTGGTGGTCCTGACATCTATGGTGAAATGGTTGGTCTTCACATCCCTTAATTGTGTGCCATTATACTCATTTGAGTCTTTCAAAAGTGCAGGTGAAAAGGTGAAATAAAATAAACATAATGCAATAATCTTAAGGCGGCACTTCGCCGGGAATTGGCCAAAATACCGCGCTGCCACTTTCGTGCAGCCTGTGATGGCTTTGTCGGCCGTTTAAAGGACATAATTCGTACCGAAAGGTAGCCAATTCGAATAAATCTAAACTGATTCTAAAATTTGATTTTATTTCCAACATTTTTTGGTTTTGAACAACAAAATTAAATAAAAAATTAAAAAATTATAGCGCTTTACTTTGGTGCATTATATATCAGCCACCCTGTATGTTATGGTAGGAACATTCGGTTCTATTTTTTCGAAAATAGCCATGGAGAAATCTCTAACGTCACAGTTGCAACCTAATGTTAGCCAACTTTTTTTGACTTTTGTGAATTGAAGTTTATGAACTGGAGGAAATGTATTTTAACATTATTGTATAAGAAGTCAATTCACAACCAAGACCATGCAATTTGGCAATGTTAGACTCTTATTCGAAGTCTACGTCAAAGATTATATTCTCCATTCGATTTTAAAACCCATTATGGCCGAAATGTGTACTTGACGACAGTGGTTAGGGAATAACATTGTATTTCATTTATAATGGCAAGATCCAATATTGAAGTCGCCTTAATCTAGAACGTACTGTATTGGCGTATTAGACGTGATGCCTCCGTTTAAACCCCATGTCAAATGTCTCCAACAAAATGAAGATTTCTGGCAAAAAATCTGAGATAAATAAAATTGCCATGATTAGTTTCTCTAAAAAATCTGTAGATCGGAGTAGACTTTAAACTATAGGTCCTGCTACCCATTGATAAAATTAACACTCCAAACAAAAGTGGTGTAAGAACCTAAGTCATAAGTTTGACTTGTATTGATCAATTATGTGTGGGTGTTAGAACATGTGTCTGTTCCAAAATTCTCCAGTTCTATTAGCTGGATTAACGCGGGGCAAAAGCGCTGCATTCGTTTGTTACGAAAATCGCATTTTCGCTGCGAATTTCAGTGTAAACATTTTGTCAAAAATCTAAAATAAAATCAAAAGACGAGAATACCCTATAAATCTTTATACATAGGTTATTAGAATTTTGTTGGTTTTTTTTATTATAATAATTAATTGTAGTTTTCGAGCAGTTTTCAAACGTTCCCACTAGAATCGCTTAACAGTCAAACGGTTAAATTGTACTTTACTTAACTCATGTTCACGACTTCAGCTTATCGAAATTTTTATAAATTGGAAACATCGTTTTGTTTACAGTTATTCTTGTAGTTATGTGTGTGTATTTTTGTTTACTTGTTTATCATATTTTCATGCTGGTGCTTGTTGTTATATTGAGGGGGATAATTTGTAAATAGATTTGTTTACTGCATTGTTTTGCTTTTGTAGCTTTGTTTTGTATTTTAATGCTGCTATGTTTGTGTATTTTTGTTTACTTGTTTACCAATTTTTTATGCTGGTGTTTGTTGTTATATTGAGTGGGATAATTTGTAAACAGATTTGTTTACTGCATTGTTTGTGGTTTTGTAGCTTTTGTTTATAATTTTAATGTGAAGCAATGTAAATCCAGTATCAGGATTTTTCTCGCTTGTTTTTCTATAAATCGTTATCAAACATAATGGATTGCATTTACAGTTTTAAACTGCGTTACAGAAGAATTTTTGGTATTTTTTTTTTTTGTTGTTGTTGTTGTTGTCTTTAATATAACAGTTAATGTCTTGTTCCGTTGAGTTCATTGTAAAACTAAATGAAATTTTTATATCGTGATGGGTTTTATGTATCCATTCACTACTATTCCCTGTTGCAATATCTTAGAGTAAATCAGCTACAGTTTTCTACTTTCTTAGAGAAGAGATGGCAAAATGCAGAACACTTTTCAGTTCTGTTTAATTATTGCAGAGGTTCAGTTTCATTTCAAAGTGTTCGTTTTTTTTTTTGTTTGTTTGTTCTTTACAATGTTGGTATGAATGTAAGTGATACTGATTGTAGTGTTACACAGTAGTTGTTGCTCGTTTCTTTCATTCCTGCTTGTTGTACTAATTTCTTCATTTTGTTTTTGTTTGTTTTTTTATTTTCGTATTCAATTTACACTTTTATAGTTTAATTGTTGTTGTTGTTAGTATTTGTTTCGTTTTATAATGTTTTTTATCGTTTTATTTTGTTTGTTTTATTTTTTTGCTTCTTTTTTGCGTTTTTTTTTTTGCTTTTTTTAATAATGATGTCCATGTCGACAACCATGTTTCAAAGTTCATTAAACACTTTGCGCCAAATTGAATTTAATGTTTGAGTGTTGAATAAAATTGCTTTTCCGTTTTGTAGCCACCAGCCCTTAAGGCAGAAGATACAAAATGGCAACGGCAACGGGAACAGCAACGGCAATACCAATAGCAACTACACCATTCGAAAAGTATTGCAAAGCAGCTGTTAAAGAGTGAAAAGCAGTGCTCCGGGAAGGAGTAGCAGGAGCGAGTAGAATGATTGTTGTATGTCCAAGTAAACTATGGACTCAAAAATTAGTATTTTATGCAAATTGCATAATTAAGCATAAAAAACATAGTCGCGTTGTTTATTTCTTCTTCATTTTACTTTGCTTACTTTGGTTTTTTATTCCTCTTTCAATTTCCATATAAAAATCCAATGGAAAATTGCAAGAAATTCATTTCATTTCGTTTTGTTTTATTGTTTTTGGTTTTTTCCTTTTCTCTCGTAAAATTTCTTTCCTGAAAAACATTAACAACGTTTATAAAACAATTAAATTGTTGTTATTGTTTGTCATATTCGTTATTTGTTTTTTTTTAATTGTAAATTCTACTGAACAAATTTGCAATATGTTTCATGCCTCATTTAATGTGCAACATGATATTAAAATCGCATTCATAATGTGGCAGAAACAGTAAAGTAACAGACAACATTTTCAAAGTTGCCAATATATATCCTGTTCTTATTATAAAAACGAATTCATTATTTATTCGTTATTCATGAAATTAAAGTTTTGATTAGAATAAGTAGGTGTAAACCATACACAACAGATTTAATTCTTTTAAGGACTTCATTGAAAGTAGTTGTAGTTTATTTAGTAGGCAGTTTACCACAAGTCATAGGCCTATTATGTATGTATGTAAGAGGCATTGTGTTATACATGTTTATATTCTATAATTCTAATGCTCTATGAGCTATGTTATCTGATAAATGTGCCTAAAGAAAATATTAATCGCTTTTTCCCTGGCTGGGAAGATATTTAATTCCGTTTTTCATTCTGCCATTGGACTATGAATGAAAGAATTTAAGTCTCTCTTTGTCAAGCTTGCAAAATTTCGGTCTGGCAACCACATTCATTGTTCAGTTTATGATTCCCTATTTAGATCTCTATTAAGCCTCGTCCTGTCTGCATTTGTGTAGCGTTAAGTCAATGATCATGTTTGCGTTTAGGCGAGAAACTCAACCTGTTATCGGAAGGCTAAGAAGTACATATGTGGCATATAGTTCGCAGCTAACATTAAATGGTACTTTACTAAACTCATGTTCATAACTTTGCGTATTCGGAATCTCTATAAATGAATGAACGAAAACGATATGAATAATATTGTTACGTTTTTACCTTTTAAAAACGTTAAAAATATGAGTTCGTAGATTGCAAATAAAGTAAAAATAAATATGTGTTAGATTTTAATAAATTCTTTATTATCTGCACAATTTTTGTGCCACTGTTCGAACTTGTTCCACGTATACAATGATAATTCACAATATGTGTTTGATCGTTATACTACTCTGCTTACAACCCTTTTGTAAGCAACAACGCTTGTTAGTTATTCTTCTTGCTCACAACCTTTTTGTAAGTACAACACTAACAACTGTTTTCTCAAACGCAACTTGTCTGCACACAAGTCTGACCGAATTAAAGCTCGATAAATTTTAATTCTCAACCAACGTGATGTCGTCTTACATGATTAAATTCAAAACTCCGAATACAACGTGCTGTCTGCACACACGACTGATTCAACTCAAACTCTGAACTCTGAATCATCTCATGCTTGCTTTAGCTTGCCTTTTATATCACTGGATCATCAGTGTGATGAATGCCCTCAAAGGATGATGACGTCCTTCGGAAACATTCTAAAAATGTAAACAACTTATGTTCATTTTTGTTGTTTCTTGTTTACATTCGAGCAGGTGGATTAGTTGTTGTTGGTTTATTTGTCTATCCTATTTTATACTGCACATTGTTGTTTCTTGTTTACTTTTTAGTTCCCTTTATTTTGTTGTTGGTTATTTACGTCTTTTTATCCTTTATTCTTGTTTATTCATCGATTTTGCAAACAAGCGCTTTATTTTTGTTGGTATGTTTTTCTACTCATTCATTGATCACTTGAACAGTGCGCTGTTTTGTTTTTGGAGCTTTTGTTTATTATTTTAACAACACCATTTCCACTTTCGTAACAATATGTTGCTACGTGTTAATAAATTTGTGTTTACTTTTAATTATAATTCTGTATGTCACTGTTCACAACTTGATGTAAACAATATCAATTGCTTTTCTTTATAATTACTCTGTTTATACCCCTTTTCATAAACAATAACAAAACAAATACAATTATTCGACAGATCTTTGTAACGGAGATCTTCAAATCCCGATTACTCTCTTCAAACACAACACATCTTCACACAAGACTGACTGAACTTAACTATCTGAGTCGTCTGCTTTCCTTTCTCTTTTATGTAGCAAAGTAAACAGCCTGCTGAATGTTCATGACTTTGTCCTCTTGAAATCTCTATAAATCTGTACATTTCGTTGTTTACATTTATTATTGTAGTGCTGTTGGTGTATTTCTTTCGTTTACATGTTTACACTTTTAATGCTGGTGTTTGTTGCTATATTAAGCGGTAGGATAATAGGATAATTTGTAAATTTGATTACTGCATTGTTTTTGTAGCTTCTATTTATAATTTTAATGTTAAGCGATGTAAAAGCAAAACATACATACATAATTGGTCATTACAAATCTTCAGTAAGGATTACGGCCTACCTTCCCACACTTGCTCTCACCAGATTTTTGTAAAAATCTGTAATAAAGGGTACTGTAAATAAAAGATACATTGAACAGTTGCTCTAATAATTTGCCGTTTGGAGACGAATTTAAACTATATATCGCCCCACTCATGGATAAAATTAACGCAAGAAACATAAGTGGTGTGAAAAGCTACAGGTTGGTTGATATGTATTGCAACCAACTTCAGGTTGTTATTATTTGTAAATCGCTCATCGGACAGCTGACAGATTTATTCCAGTGATAGTTCATTTTATTATTTACAAGCTTACAAAAGCATTTTGATTTATTGCATTCAGAAAAAAAAGTTATTCGGGATGGAATTCAAGAGTGATGGAATTCAAGAGTGATAGTGTGATTATCCGAACAGTGAAGGACAGATTTGATTGAAATCCATGCCACAGTGGTAGAAAAATTGCTCGTGAACTGAACATATCGCGAGAACGGATGCAACACATATTGAAAAATGAGCGCGGACTAAAACCATTGAAGTTCAAAAAAGTGCAAAAGTACACCGATGGACAAAAAAAAGTTAGACTGGAAAGAGCCAAGGACTTACTTTGATTGCTTGAAAGTGCCAGTTACCGAATTTGGTTTCGGGGGATTTACTTGCCAAAGAGGTCAGCTAAAAATTTATACCTGCGATTGGCCACCAGAACTCAGGCGCCGCCGATGGTAATAGTGTGGGCCGCCGTAACGGCCGATGGTCGCTCCCCGTCCGTATTCATCGACCATGGGGTCTAAATAAATGCCGAACAATTTCGGGAAAATGTCTTACAGACAGTATTGAAGCCCTGGGCAAACAAACACTTCGCCTGCAGACCGTGAAGAAGAATGGCTTAAAAAGGAGGCTCCTCGCTTAATTTCTGCCGCACAATGGCCACCAAAATCTCCGGGTCTCAATTTGTTGGACTTTTGCGTCTGGGGCATTTTGGAGAGTAAGGTTCTCACTAAAAAATACCAAAGTGTCGATCATCTCAAGATGGCGCTTCGCCGGGAATGGGCGAAAATACCGCGCGGCCACTTTCGTGCAGCCTGTGATAGCTTTGTCGGCAATTTGAAGGCCATAATTCGTACCAAAGGTGGCCAATTCGAACAAATCTAAACAGATTCTAAAATTTGGTGTTTTTTTCAACATTTTTTGCTTTAGAGCAATAAAATTAAAAAAAAAAATAATTAAAAAAATATAGCGCTTTACTTTGTTGCATTATATGTATATCAGCAACGCTGTAGTTTGTAATCCTGACTGAAGCGTTGTAATGACCAATTATGGGTGCCTGTATGCTTATAAAGACGTTATTTAAACGAATTATTGAGATATAAATGCTGGCAGTCTGGTTCCGATTATAACGTTCACAATATTCATTCCTACTATTCAGCCTCCTAAGGTTTTAAGACCTATTAATTCTTTTTAAGATTTGGTTTTGTTTTTCTACTGCCCTAAGGTGATCGCAAAGTGTATTGATACTCCACCCAAAAATTCTACACAACGTCTACTTTTTTGACTTAATCCTGACAATATTATGCTTCAAGTATAGGCTAAAGCTTTCTAGTATTATTAAAATAGTTTCAGAGCAGTCCATAGCTCCTAGTTAAACTAAGCAGTCTTAAAAGACAAAGAGATTGAATGATTTTCCTTATTTTATTGAAAATTAGAAACTGATACGACAAAATTAAAAATTCCCTATTAACCTATTGTATTCACATTTTCAGACGCATGATTGACAATCTAAACTCGAGCTCGGAATGTGTCCTCAAAGAATTCTGGAACGAAAAAATATTTTTCTTTCGATGGATTTCCTTTTGCTCCTATTTTTTTAAAATATTTTAAAATATTTAACCAAATTTCAATTTGTATCGCTAGTAAGGTGGAGCATTATTTTGTAATCTATTTTTATATCAATCATTGAGTGATTGATATCAATCATGTACATTGATTAAGTGCTAATATTTTATTGGCTTGAAATTTTGCAGTAGGTGAACGAACTCACAAAATTTAATTTAAAATTGACGTCAATTATTAAAATAAAGAACATATCTGGCTGAAAATGATCATCGTGTTCGTATGTTTATGACCAAACAGGTCGATGAAAAATATGCAGTAACCCGGAACGTTAATGCCCAAATTTTTGGAAGTACAATTTTTATTTTAATGTACGACCAGCAGGCCAAAAAATACACACAAAAAAACCATCAAGCATGGAAGAATAAATCAGTAATGGTGTGAGGATGTTTTAAATTATAGTGATTAGTAAAAATAGATGTCAAAATGGCTAAAGGTACGTCCACATAAGTGGCAAATCATCAGCATTCAGTAGATAATCCAGATCGACTTACCATATGCCTAAAAGCATAACGTAACCTTTGCTATTTGCTGCGAAGATTTGGTTTGTTGCTTACGACACACATATTAGAAGATTTCTTCTATCTACCACTTGGGATTGTGAATATCCCTTTTCCTGACTGACAATAATGTCAATTCTGTTGACTGTATTTGTATGACTTTCTACCAAAAAATTAAAATTTAACACCGAATTTATTACGAATTAAAATGTCACTGAAACGTAACCATAAAGGGACATATGAAAATATAGTTTTGTTGTACTGTCAAACCCGGTTATAACAAATTCCGTGGGACCAGAAAAAATAGTTCGTTATAGCCAAAGTTCGTAATAAACGGGGTGAAGTCATAGAAGAAAATATAAAATACAAAGAATTTTTTTTTCATTTATTATTAAAAAAAAAGTATTTTTTTTATTAAAAATCAAAAAGATTTGTTAATACTTTTTACCTATCAGCTGATTAAAGATGCTGAGTTATAATTTAATGTTGCCATATCAATTAAAAGTAAAAAGTATTGCCATGCATTAAAGTTTTTCCTGTTGGTTCGTTATAAAAAAGGTAAAATGTATGAAATTTAATTACTTCGACCATTTAAAGTAGTTCCTTTTAACCAAGAATTCGTTATAACCGAGTTCGCCATAAACGAGTTTGACTGTATTACGTTAATCTCAAGATAATGCAAAGCTTACTGGTTTAAATACAATCTTAAATCAATTAACTCGTAATCTAATATTGGACTGGTTTAACTACTGCTTTTTATTAAAAAAAAAACTTCAATTCAATTTCTATGCAACATAATTGTATGAAGATTTTTATAAAAAACATGTAAGAGGAGAGAGAAAGAAAGAGAGAGAGTTAGAGAGTTCACAAAACAAATAAAAATTTATGAGGTTAACAAAACCACAGTCACTACCAAAAAGTTTTGTGAAAAAACAAACAAATTTTGGGGTAAAGATCTACATGCTTATGTGGCATACAAGACCATAAAATTATAGTCATTTCCCATCCATATTGCGATTAATTTAATTACCAACCAAATGCTTCTTGGCCAATTAATAAAGACAACAACTGCGAAGAAGAGATCCAAGGAGTACAATAATAATGTCTCCATGATGCCATAACAGCTTTAGTTTCTGTTTTTTTGTTTTTTTAATATTACATCCCGGTCATATGATTTTAAGCAATTATCTAATTGGAATTTTATTTATCAACAACAAAAAAAAAAAAAAAATAATAAAAAAAAACTTAAATAATACATTTATCGTACAATAATAATAAAGAAATAAGTAAAATCCGTAGTCATTTATAAACAAAAGAAAAATAAATCGAAATACCACAGAAAAGGAGAGAAAAACAAAGTTTAGCATTTACAGTGACCGGCATTAGCGAATACATGCTAGAATACATACATAATTGGTCATTATAAGCCTTCAGTTAGGATTACGACTTAGATTGTAACACCATCCAAGATAAGTGTGCTAATTTTGTACATGAGTGGCGGATCCTACAGTTTCAAGTCGCCTCCGAATACAAGATTTTTTGAGGAAATTGTTTTTAATTTCAGAGTTTTTGCCAGAAAACAGCTGAGTGGTAGTGACCGAATCCCTCAGTCAGGATTACGAAGACCTATTGTGACATATTGTGTGTGTTAATTTTATCTATGAGTGGCGGGACCTACAGTTTAAAGTTGGCTCATGAGAGTTTTTATGAGTTCCCAAAGTTTTTCAAGAAATCTGCTGAGCAGATGTCTCCGAAAGAAATATTTTCTTTCATTGGAGATAGTTGAGGTGGCAACTAGTATTCAAAACGATGAGTAGATTCAAATCATACTTATCATTTGTGATACTTATTTTAATATGATACTCATACTACTCATACTCAAAGTTGGAAGTTCTCGTTGTATTCATACTTCATAATACGCATGTTGCTATTGACTTCGACTCGTCTCTACTTCACATTTACACGAAGTACAAAATAAGTATAATTCGCTTACGAACACTACTAATACTCACAAGAAGATTGTGTGTATGCATTACTTGTTGTCTTTGTCTTTCCTTTCTTCTTTGTTTGTATATGCAACAACAACTAAGACTGTAAATGTTAATGAATGATTTGAATCACGCGAATCACTTATAAGTATTATAAGTATTTTTCTAAATTTATGAATCAGAATGACAAGGCATATGAATCAAATACATTTCGAATGTTGTGAGTTTGATGTCAACGTTGTACTCATACTCATTGCTACTTATACTTATAAATCAATATTGTAGCGAGTACGAATGAATCAGAGTAGTTGAATTTCAATTCTATTGATTCACTCGTACTCAAAATTGCATGAGTGCTTATGAGTAGCGGAAAAATGATTCATTGCTGATCTCTCAAAATCTCAACTTACAAAATTATTTCAGTTATCCCACTACCACGGTTGGAAAGAGGACCGTCTGGATTACCATTTCCATATAGTCTATATGGTGTACTATTTTTTATATATTCCCAAACGGCCAGTGATCTTCTAGATAATTTTCAATCAAAAGATTTATTTTTTCAAAGCCAGTTTCACTTTATATGGGACTATATTGCTTATTGTATTAAGAGGCCTTGGACACTCTTTTGAATATGATTTGGTACTCAAAGACCTAGTATATGCCTTAAAATTAGCTTCTAAACAAGTGACCGTTTTCAGATGGAGACTGTTAAACAGTTGACAGTGCTCTGTTAAGAGCAAATTTTGCACTGTTAACGCTAAACGTGGCGCTGCTAAAATGTATGGAATGCGTCTTGGGTTTTCAAATTCGAATTTATCTTCACACACATTAATTTTAATAATTTTTAAAAACCCGCGAATCGTCTCTTCATTGAATACAGTTCTTTGCTAAAAGTGCTTATCTTTGGCCAGCTTCATATGAAACTAATCGGCTTCAATACTTACACGATCTATGTTTTATACAAGAAAGCTATAGGCCAGCATATTGAGAACGGCAATGAATAGAAGTCTGGAGAATTTCAGGATCACTTGTTAAGTGATATCAGGGGTGGGTAATTTATGCTAATTATCTGATAAATATATGGCGCTTAGTTTTCAAACACTTTAATATCGTACGATTTCCAAGTGTGAGTTCTGTGGTATTTGATTCTTCTCTTCTTAAAAAAAAAACTTTGAGAGGGAATGTATTCCATCTCTAATCTCCCAGAGTACAGCATACTAACAATTTATAGCCACTAGTGGAAGCTCTCATAGTCATAAGCTGATCTCCTTCCTAATGGCCTAAAATATCCGTAAGACCTGTAATTCGGAGCTGCTTGGTTGCTTCAGCTTTCCATTGTAATATCTAATCAACCTTTAAAGAATGTGGCAAATTGTTATAACAAGTCTCCTTGCGACACGTTTCCCAAAATTTTATATTTTTGTGGATATTTAAGAAGAGAACTGTCAGCTTTTCAATTTGTCAAGTCATAATGCCCGCTGTTGAACTAGATGACGTGAGACTTCTTTCCCATTATCCTCGCTTTGGTTCTTACTTGCAAATGCATAAATCCTACAATCAACAAAGTCTGTAATAGTGTTCCAGAACAGGTTCCAATTAACTTATCCAACTCCACTTGACCTATTTTCAAGTATGTTTGTAAAAAATATCGAAAAATGTTGAATTTCACTTCATTTGCCAGTATTGCTTATAAAAGACACTATGAGGACTATCTGTAATATGAATCTAATAATGACCGCCACTGTACTTATGCTAGGGAATAGAAATATTAAAAAACAAAAAGCAATGAAAACACTTTAAAAAGTTTATATGAGACCCTGCATTCGGTAGGTATTGACTGGATCAACTGGGGAAATAAAAATTTTAAAATATTTTCTTTGAGGAGATGTTATTTCGCTTTAATTTTTTTCAATAATTGTGGCTAATCCGGTAAGATACACACTGAAAATGAACTTTCTCCACCTGTATTCCTTTGTCGCCAGCTATGACAAAAATATTTCATCAGCGAATTCCTCTCAGTAGATTCCTGGCGTAAATTTTGAGAGCAAAATGAAATTGCCATGAAAACTTTCTCAAAAAATGTGTCATTTGGAGTCGACTTTAAACTGCAGGTGTCGCCACTCACGTATAAAATTAACACACACACAACATAAGTGGTGTGAGAAGATAGGTTGTAATCCTAACTGAAGAGTTGGAATGACAAATTGACGCCTCCATTTCATAATGTTCTAAGTACACTTAGAATGTAATGTTAAATGATTTTAATGTTCAAAGTTAAGATAAGTTGGGCTGATCCCTTGCGGAGTTATAAGGAAAAATCTACTTAGAATACACATATAGTCGTATGTGGCTTGAAAATTTTTGGAGCTCATATCTCAAAACACGCTTTTTCGACTTAGAATGTTACAGAACGGAGGCGTCAAAATTATGTAAGTATGTGTGTGTATCTTGGAGACATAGACCTTCAAAAATCTCTTCTTTTCAACATCACAATTGACTTTGTGGTTAAGAACATGAAGTACTTCCACATTAATGCAGGTTTTATGAGTTACCAAATAACACTGCGTTATGCATGAATTGAAAGATGTAACTCGGTGATCAAGTCATCAAATATAATTTAATCGATTTTATAACACATCGTCTTCCAATAAAAAATATTAAAAAAAAGAACAGAAAGGAAATATAAAAATCCGCGATTGCGATCTATGGTATAAAAATTCAAATTTCCATCGACGATAAAAGCAACGAGATCGCCGTAGTCTGGTAGTTAGTGTGTTGGCTTACTAGACTAGAGTGTGTGGTTCAAATCCCGGCTTAGCTATATCCAACTAAAAGAAATATGAAGAATACATTTCTTTTGGTGACTTCCTTTCTGGCCGGAACGCGGTGAGTAAATAAAATTGTCAAGAAAACTCTGTTCGAAATCTATGCTAAACTGCATGTTCCGCCAATCATGAATAGAGCTTAACAAACCGTAAACCGTATCTAGGAAAATAGGTTCATAACAAAGTTTTCTCAAGCAATCCTAACAAAAGTAGCAATTTTGCCTTCAACCCGAATTTTGAAGTACAGATCTTTTGAGCGGAAGTCGCCGTGTTCTAGTAGGTAGTGTGTTGGCTTATTAGACGTAAAAGCCACGATTCGAGTCCCAGACCAGACGATTTCCTCTCAATAGATTTCTGGCAAGAACTCTGAGAGTAAATAAAATTGCTATGAAAAGATTCTCATAAAATCTGTCGTTCGGAGTCGACTTTAAACTGTAGGTCCCGCTACTCATGTATAAAATTAACACACACAACATAAGTGGTGTGAGAAACTAGGTTAATAATCCTGACTGATGGGTTCTAATGACCAATTATGTATGTATGTATGATCTTTTGAGCGACATCTTCATTGCAATTTTTATTTACATTTCGAGTTTTTGCCAGAAATCCGGTGAAGGGAAATGGCGAAAGGAATACTTTCTTCATAATTCGTATTATCCGCGATGTCAGACCTGGGGTTTTAAACGTGGCTGCACTAACACAATGCTTACTAGACTATTGATTCCATCTCCATTGAAATTTTTATGAAAGTTTGATGGTAAGCTTCACATAAAATTAGACTCTAAAGTTAGGCAAATAGTATGCCAAAGAATTTGTTTCAGTTTATTTTGGCACTTAGGCTGTGATATGATGAATTGTGCCTATTTTAGTAAAAGAATTTTAATAGTAAAGGAGAATAAAACTTGAAATCGTAATGCAAATGCCAAATGCATTAAGTGTACAGCTATTATAAACTGTAGAGTGCACTTAAGGTATCTGTTTAGATAAAAGGAAAGGATTTATGAAAATTATTACAAATGCAAACTTTTCGTATAACAAAAAAAAAATAAAAAAAAAAGAAAAACTTTTTCTTTCCTTATTGACCTCATCGCAGCAACTGGTTCATACGTAAATGCTCACCGGGTGAATGTGTATGTAGACCATGGAAAACTTTCGTATGTTTTGTATGCTCTCTCTCTCCTCCTCTCTGCGTGCTCATTCAAGATGTAAATATTCATTTCGACTCTACTCATAACAAAGTAGTATAGCTTGAATTGGCTCACTTTATTCATTAGAATTGAAAGGAATGATAACTGGGAGGGGGGATATACGGCCCATTCCTTAACCATAACCCTACCCATACCTATACTCTTCAGTGTAGTTTTCTTTTATTTAATATGGTCACATAATTTACCACATGCGATGTTACAATTTTGTCGCATAATTTTCTTTCAATTTAGTTATTTAAGGTTATAAAATGTGCAAAAAGAAAGAAAGAATGGAAATAAAATCAGCCAGTAAACGATTGTTAGTTAGTATACATACGTGGGGAGGCAAACTCTATGTAGGTAGGTAGTCAGAAAATAGTACTTATTGTGTTGTGACTATATTATGCGTCATTGAAATTGCATTAGGGCGCCATGAAGGCGACAGGATATGGCTATAGCAACAAGCGAAAGAGAGAAAATGTTATAAGAAAATAACAACAACCATGCCATGCCAGTAATAAGAAAAACATTTTAAAATAACAACAACAACAACAACAGCAGCTATAAAAAGAGAGAGAAAAGGAAAAACAAGCAAACCAATAACAACATCTCACACTAATCTAACTATGCTTCTAATGGAAGAAATATAAACTTTGTAATACATTTAAATAGGGAAGTATACCTTAATAGATGCCATCACAGTAAAATCTTTCAAATGCCTGTTCAAACGCTAATTGATTTACAATTTTCTTATAAAAAAACAAAAGATTTCAATTGTTTTATAAAAGTAGGTCGGTAGATAAGCAAAATCGACCGTAAATTCAAAGATAATGATAAAGCACAGTGATTCTGGATCTTTCCACAACTCCTAAGAAAATCGTTTAGCGTCTGAATGTCATAGAGTCATACGTCCTATGACATAACACAAGTCTTGTACCTAACAGGCAAAGAATAGCTTCCTCCTCTTTACCGATTCTAACACACCTAACAGAAGTCATTAACTCTTTGCTTTAAGCAGATTTTCGATGCCCTCTATTCTATTTAGCCATGGTCAGATTTCTTGCGAATCTTTCTATTCAGCATACGTTGAATTAGTTATCACAACTCTTCAGTTAGGATTACGACATAGCTTGTCACAGCAATTTTATACATGGTAGGTCCTGTTGGTCGTGTTCAAAGTCGATTCCGAACGACAGATTTTTTAAAAAACTTTTCATCGGAATTTTATTTACTCTCAGAAGTCGCCGAAGAAATATTTTTTCATATTTTGTTTCGTAGAAGACATCTGAACTAGGGTTTGAACCATGCCATCACGTTTAATAAAAGGGCCATTACTACAAGGGCCGTTAAAGTCAATGGCGATCGTTATCGGGCCATGTCGAACGAATTTTTGTTCACAAAAACTGAAGAGGAGAATATTGGCAACATTTGGTTTCAACAGGACGGCGCTACGTGCCACACAGCCAATGCTACATTCGATATTTTCCGCCCTGTTTTTGGAAGATCGCATTATTAGCCGCAGAGCTGATGTCGTTTGGCCACCTCGGAACTGCGATTTGATACCGTTGAACTATTATTTGTGGGGTGCCGTCAAAGATAATTGTTACGCCGACAAGCCAGAGACAATTGACGCTTTAAAGCACAATATTCGTGAAGCCATTGGTGAAAAACAGCTTAACCAAAGGGAAGAATTTAACGGGCAGATATAGTAAAAGTGAGCGTTAAGCTTACCGGTAAATTTTAAAGTTAAGTTTCTGTTTGAACTTGGCGATATTATATATTACTTTCAATATGGCAACTTCATATATAAACCAAATGAGCATATGCAACAAAAAAAAAAAAAACAAAGCCTGTCGTTGCCACTGCATTAAAAAAAAAAACTTGTTTAATTGAGCAGTGTTAGCGACATTGTTCTGGCACTGCCATATTTATCAAAAAGTTAACTTAATTTTATATGTAAGTTGTAATAATGAAAACAAGTTAAAAATGACTTTAAAGTTCACTTTATCTAAAGGTACCTTTAATTAAGCTCAAGGTTAACGGTAAATTGTAATAATGGCCCTATGACGATTACTTTCTATTCAACGTTAAGGGAAATTACTACCACATTATCAATTATAAATTTTTAAGTCACATTTTTCTTTAAGTAGAATTCCAATGCAATAGCTGTAGCAGCTCGCACATAACCAGTGTCCATGTGATGTTCTCTTATGCCTTTATTTCTCTGAGAGACTTGCGTCAATCGACAACCGAATTGCTCTTCATAAACTTCCTGGAAAAGTAATAATATGGAGTTATGTTATAAATTTACTGTTAAGTCGCCTAGAAGTGCTCTGATAAGCCCTAACAATAAATGTTCAGATGCAAATGGTGTAAAATTGTATTCAACATCGTTATAAATGTAGTACTCAATTATTAGGAATGCAGTCGTTGTAAGGTGCTTATAAGTATCAGCTGCTGAGCCCCAACAATAAATATTCAGAGGAAAATATTGTAAAATTGTCTCCTGCATCGTTATAGTACTCAATGCATTGAAAATCTTACCCAACTGGGGTTAGTCATCTTGCCAAGGGTAGTATCTGAGTGTAGTAATTGAGACTTTTAACATCAATTTCATCGAGTTTAAATGTAACAACAAAAAATGACGACTCTTCCCAATGAAATGTAAGGGAGGGAACCACATTGTTTACATATATGCGCACATAATTCGTCCTTATTACCCTTCAGTCAGGATTACGACCTAGCTTCTCACAAAACTTCAGTTGTGTGTGTTAATTTTATACACAAGTTACGCAACGTTTGGTTTTAAAGTCGGTTTCGAACGACAGATTTGTTGGGAAAATTTTCAAAGCAATTTCGATATACTCTTAGAGTTTTTCCAGATTTCTGCTGAGGGAAAATTGCCGGAAAAATATTTTTTCGTTGTATTTTGTCTTGTTGAAGACGTATGACCTGATGTTGAACTAAATAAGCCAACGTGATGACTTCATTAATCACGTTGCTCTACTTCATGTAAAAGAGTTTGAGGCGCACAGATTTGTTCGAATTGGCCACCTTTGGTACGAATTATGACCTTCAATCCGCCGACAAAGTCATCACAGGCTGCATGAAAGTGGTTCTGCAGTGTTTTGGCCTATTGCAGGCGTAAAGCTGTCTTAAGATGATCAACACTTTGGTCTTTTTTAGTGAGAGCCTTACCCGCCAAAATGCCCCAGGCGCAAAAGTCCAACGGATTGATATGTAGACATTTTGGTGGCCATTGTGCGTTTGAAATGAAGCGAGAAAGCTCCCTTTTAAGCCATTCTTGGTTAACGCGTGCTGAGTGCGGTGGTGCTGAGTCCTCTTGGAATGTCCATGGTCTGCGGCTGAAGTGTTTGTTAAGACATTTTCCCAATAATATTCGGCATTTATTTTAACCCCACGATCGATGAATACGAGCGGGGAACGACCATCGGCCGTTACGGCGGCCCGCACCATTACCATCGGCGGCGCTTGAGTTCTGGTGGCCAATCGCAGGCGTAAATTTTCAGCTGACCTCTTTGGCAAGTAAACCCGATCATTTTGTTTGCTCACAAACTGCTCAATTTGGGATGGCTTCTCATTGAAGAAAACCAAATTGGGTAACTGACCACTTTCTTGCAAGTAACTCCTTGGCTCTTTCCAGTCTAACTTTTTTTGTTCATCGGAGAGCTCTTGCACTTTTTGGAACTTCAATGGCTTTAGTCCAAGCTTATTTTTCAATATGCTTATGTTCAGCACACAAGCAATTTTTCTACCACAGCGGCGTGGTTCGATCAAATCTGGCCTTCACTTTTCGGATCATTTCTGATGTTGTTACCATTTTTTCCCCCACTTTTTGGACGCGATGCAACACTGCCAGTATCACGGTAATGAACAATGGTACGAGAAACAAAAGATTTATTCAGATTTAAATGCTGGTGGGCTCAAACGATAGCCACCAGCTGGTTTTCCAGCCAAACGTAAAACAATCAAATATCACGCTTGAATTCCATTACAAATAACTTGTTTTCTTAATGCAATAGACAAAATGCTACTGTAAGCTTGTAAATAATAAAATGAACTGTCACTAGAATAAATCTGTCAGCTGTCAGACGAGCGGTTTACAAATGATAACAACCTGAAGTTGGTAGCAATACATATTAGCCATCCTGTAATAAATTTGTTGTAATTGATGAAAAATTAGTGAAAAATTTCCCGAAAAATAAAAGTAAATAATTTAGGCTTGGAACTGCTGTCGAAGGCATTATTGTTCTTTTGACCTTTATTACTTGATTACTCTAAAAATGTCTCAATTTCTCAATTTTATTTTTTTGCGTTAGTGTTAGTGCTTTATTTTATAATGATTAAGTCACTGAGGCCACCAACTGTGTTTACAAGAGTCTGTCACAATAGCAACAAAACCTATAACAACAGCAAGAATATAAAATAACTTAATAATCAACTTTGTGCGTGTATATGTGTTTGTCTGTATGGATATCGGTATGGGTATGAGAGTAAAACGAACGATATTGTTACAATTACTGGCAATGTTGTATTAAAACAACAACAACGCAAGAGAACTGTTATAATAACAGTGAATACCACTGTGTGTTTATACTCTTAATAGGCAATTAAATGTACACGTTACAAAAGTAATTGAATTCCCTACATTTTTAATGGCTTACAAAACATTTCCATTTCACTTCTCTTGGTGCTCTTCAACCTCTTTTGATTTCTCTCTCTCTCTGTCTCTCTTCATTTAGATCTTTGTTATATTCTGTGTACTCTATTATATGTACAAATACATTCATACATTCCTATACACACTTTCATATAAAATGCGAAATAAATCAATATTAATTTAAGGAAATTGATTCCTGTAATTATATTCTGTTAAACGAATTATTCTCAATGCATTTGTTTGTTCTGTTTATTTTTATATCACACACACACACATACACAAACACACACATACTATAATTCTAAGGAATTTATTTATTTTTTTTTATTTTCTTTCTTTCATTAACTTTACTGTGATAATAATTATTGGGTGGTAGCTGGATAAACTATGGCGCGGTTATATTGATACTCTTAATTGGAAAGTTTTAAATTCTTAAAGCATTTCAATGCAATAAATTTACACTATCTTGCTACATATGATGTAAAGCTGGATTCAAAAACAAGTTAGATTTTTTGAGAGTTTGTTCTGAAACGATTCACCCACTTCGAACAATTGTTCTGTGAAAACAAGGTTACCATATGATTTATTTTTGGAAACGATACGTGTTAGTTTTACAATTAGGCAGCACACTAGCAGATGATTGCAATTCGTTTGTTTTCTTGGCTTGAGTGTGATTAAATTTTTTATTGTGTTACAAAGAAATTCTAATTTAAAACAAATTTTAGTGGAAAACAAATGGATAAACGTATTAAACAATCGCTCTGTAATATGATGTGGCAGTTCAGTTCAACTTTACTTTAAAAATTACAATATCTGGCAGCACAGAATGATTGTTTCAGAACACAAATTTAAATTAAACCAATTCGAGCTGAAATTCTTCCGAAGCAATCTTACTTTCTTTCGTTGTCTCTCTCTCTCAGAAAGAGAAACGTCAAACTACATATAAAAAAATAGTTTCGGAACAATCCAGCTTAAGTTCATAATTACTGACAGCAATTGTTAAGGTTAGTTTACCTTAGAAGTGCAGAGGAACTATTATCTAATTTCATTCGTACTTCTCAAAACTTTGTCGTTCGGAGTCGACTCTAATCAGCAGGTTGCGCACACACACTACATAAGTGACCTGAGAAACTACGTCGTAATCCTGACTAAAGGGCTGTAGTAAACAATTACGTATGCATGTGTGTATGTACATATTCATTTACATAAAATACATCTCTGAACTTGAAGTCTCCGTAGTCTAGTAGATAGTGTGTTGGCTTATTAGACTGAAGGCCCGGGTCTAAACCCCAGGTCAGGCATCAGAACGAAAATATTTCTTTTGGGACTTTCTTGCAGCAGAGAGTTATGGCAAAAACTCTGAGAGCAAATAAAATTTCCATGGAAAGCTTCTCAAAAATTGCCGTTCGAAGTTGACTTTAAACTGCAGGTCCCGCCACTCATGTGCAAAATTAACGCACACAACATAAGTGGGCTGAGAAGCTAGGTCGTAATCCTCACTGAAAGGCTGTAATGTATGTATGTACTTCTCTGATCTAATAGATTGTAATGCTATAAACGCAACGCAGCAAGTACAACAATTTTGCAATTGCAGCCAACATAAGATGCATCCATTTTAATTATAATAAAGGCGGCAGAAGCAAGGCATTAGCAAAATAAATAGAAAATAAACCTCTTTTCGCATTATATTTCATGAATCACGTTTTTAAAACCTCTATTTCATGCATGTCATGAAGTCGCCGTGGTCTAGTGGGAAGTGTGTTGGCTTATTAGACGAAACTCCCGGGTTCGAATCCCAGGTCAGACATCAAAATGAAAAATATTTCTTCGGCGACTTCCTCTCAGCAGATTTCTAGCAAAGACTCTGAGAGTAAAAATTGCCATGAAAAGCTTCTCAAAAATCTGTCGTTCGGAGTCGACTTTAAATTGTAAGTCCCGCCACTCATGTATAAAATTAACTGAAGGGTTGTAATGGCCAATTATGTATGTATGTGTATTTCATGCATGTTAATCCATTGCGATGACAAATTCTATCCCTATGAGCACTAATTCTCTCCTTGCAAAGCAAAGCAGTAGCAACTGTGCTTGGTGTCGCGATGCATTTAAAGTAGTCACTTCGTTATACACCCATGTATTCTATTTTTGAGACATTGCTGGGTCGCGTTTATTGTGTTTAACGCACAATGGTTTTTAATAATATAATATTCTTCCATTGTCGTACATTCTTATTACACGTTAAGTTTACACGATATTATCCGCTCTTTCACACATGAAAATTACACTTACTTACACGTTTGTCTTTTGTATTAGAAATGAATGTCAAGATTTGAAAGATCATCTTCAGCTACAGGGTTTCCCGTCGGCAATTGCCCTCAGGCACATCTTTGAAACTTTTCTTGGGTGTCGTACTCATTTGTACAACATGACTAAGCCACCATGGCCGACCCAAATTGACACGTCAAACTACATTAATGTGTGTGTAAACTTTATACAGCTGATAATGATGGATCCGATGCCTGCGATTGCTAGAATTGCAGATTACTTAATAGATATAACTGATGTTTTTTAGCTGCATGAGAGATATCGATAACTGTTGTATGATTTTACAGCTACGGATGGGAAGCTGCTTGAATATTTCCCGATAATTCCGAGACAATCAAAAATAAAATCTGTTTTGAAATTAAAGGTTGGAACTTTGCTGCTACAAGAAATCTGGAAAAATTTAATTCGCGACGTAAATGAAATGGGCCTCAATTTGATGCGGTTGCCAATGACCACAGTACAGACTTATTAAATATTTGGATCGATGACCAAATTGATATAAATTGATAAAAATTGAAAACAAAAGCTATTCATTGACTCTGTGTATTATTCCCATAAGCAGACAGTATTGCTTTGCCCGACAAGTCTTTCTCCCACTCAAGGATCTTGTTATACCCATTGGGTCGTTCTTCTAACTGCTTTAATTTCACATACCATCTGCTTCCTTCAAAAATGAATCACCAGCCACCTTTTATATGTTCGATCACAACAAATTTATTTGCACTGATTTCTTCTTCTTAATTGGGCTTAACAACCAGTTTTTCGGAATTCGAGCTGACTTAACTCTTCATGTATTTCTGTTTGGAGCGAGTTTTTGTTACTTGGTGACGTCAGTCAATGGAAAGAATTTCATCCATCCAACGCAGAGAAGGGTGTCCTCTACATCTGCATCCATTAATTCCCGCATCAGCGAACGAAATTGCCCATCCAACATGACCGCTGAATGTTGATGAATTAAACAATCTCTACATCGCCAATTCTCTCTGGGCAGCAGCTCTAATGTAAAACTTTTCTCCCGAAAACACAGCAAGTTTATGTTTCTGCATTACAGAGCAGTTATGAACCTTGGGAGAGGTCTTTTATCAGCAACAGTAGGCAGTAGGTCTAGTAGGTAGTGTGTTGGCTTATTAGACGAAAGGTCCGGGTTCGAATCCCAGGTCAGACATCAAAATGAAAAATATTTCTTCGGCGACTTCCTCTCAGCAGATTTCTGGCAAAGACTCTGAAAGTAAAAATTGCCATGAAAAGCTTCTCAAAAAGCTTCTCTGTCGTTCGGAGTCGACTTTAAACTGTAGGTCCCGCCACTATTGTATAAAATTCACGCACACAACATAGGTGGTGTGAGAAACTAGGTCATAATCCTGACTGAAGGGTTGTAATAGCCAATTATGTATGTAGGCATAAATTTAAGACTGTAATTATTTTCGTTAGTAATGATAAAGTCACTTGCAACGTCGAAGATATAATTGGCGCCCATAAGCTCATACTACGCACGTACTATCTATTTGTCGAAGACGTATACTTTATTGAGCCGTAATTTTCTGCCACATGCTAGTGAGATGCGAAATACTCTTGCCATTCGAAGAACAAGTGCAAGTGTTGTCTTGTCTACTTGTCAGTCAGGATTACGAACTACTTAGCTTCTCACACAACTTACGTTATGTGTGTTATTTTTATAGCTGAGTGAAGGGACCTATTGTTTAAAGCCGACTCCGAACGACAGAATAATTGGGAAAATTTTTTATGTCAATTTTATTAACTCTCAAAGCTTCTGCCAGAAATCTAGGGAGGGAAGTTGCCGGAGAAATAATTTCTTCATTATTTCGTTTTGTTGAATTTGTTTGAGCTGGGGTTTTGTGCCATGCCCTCACGTCTAATAAGCCAATCCACTGGACTATGGGGACTTCAAAACTCTAAACAAATCGCCTGTTATGAAAAAGTTCGAAAAGCTCCTGCCTTACCAAAACGAAACTGCAGAAATTGCTCAACGTAGGAATAGGGAGTTCAGTCATTGCGATAGAAACGAGATTCATTTAGAAAAGGCTTGGCTTTCATATCTTTTGTACATGATATTTGATCGTAAGCTAAATTAATAGGTTTGAAGCCGTACTTATAAGGTCCTATCAATGCTTTGACGAGTCCTTCGGAATGTTTCATGAATTTCCAGTTGGAATTAATATTTTTAATAAAACCGAAACTTAATTTTAATAAACTTTTGAGAATATTTAATCAAAAACTCCTCGCTCTCTCTCTCACTATATCTATCTGTCTGCTTAACAGGATACTCTGACCATTTTTTTTAATTATTATTTTATGTTGTCTATTAATTTTATGCTTCCTCTTTCTACGCTCGCTAGGTTTTTATTATTAAATTACAAATATCGCATGATAACTTAAAAATTTTTTAATTGTTTTGTGGTAACATGTTCCCACAAGTCATTGTCTACCAAAGGCAAACAAAAAGAACGAAACGAAATGAAATGAAAATTTAAAATATGTTGCCTAGATATTTGGGTAACAGCGCCAAAACATAAGGAGGCATCAAATGACATTCATTTGTAGAATATGACAGGAATGTGTGCTGAGACAAACGATCCACTTGAGACCCCACAATGACATCAAGAAATGAGTTGCATTGAGATACATTGTTGGAATTGGAGAACTACTCCATTCAACTCTACTAATAATAATAATAAAAAAAGACAAATTGTAATAAAAAATTATAATAAAATGAAATAGAATAGAAAATGGCAAATAGAATGGAAAACAACACACACACACCCACACACAACCCAAGTATCAATTCTCATTTTGCTAACAACGAGACTAAAAGGACTAAAAGAGAGTGTGTTGCATAAAACTAAAGTTATGCATTTATAAGTAGAAGAGAGAATATGAAACACAAAACTACAAAAACAACAAACAACAAATACAAATGAATGTAAATATAAAAAGTATGGATGTTGTGTGGGTGCCAATGTTTGTCGTTGAGTTGGTGTTCGTTGGCGTTCGAGTTAAAGTTGTTCAATTTCTGCATAATGTTTGTCATTTGGCAACATTAAATGTAAAAAGTTGTGTCGTGTAACACAGAAGCACTGAAGGAAGTGCATTAAACTTAATGACATCCGCTGCCAAGGACTTTAGCAGCAACTTTATTCTTGTCCTCACTGCCACTGCTGCAATTGTAAAAACCCACATACCACTACACACATACACATAAAACTTATACACCCCATCCCCCAAAATCCTACTCATACAGTTAGTAATACACAAATACATACGAATGAATATTCTACACTTAAAAAATCTCAGCCAGCAATTTTGAAAATTTTTAATCAAATTCGATTCTTTTTCATTCTTCAGAACGATTAAAAAAAGCTCTCTTGAATATGCGCTCATTTTTTATCATAAAAGACTCTTTCGTCGGGAGAAAAAAGTGGCTACGAGCGACTCTTCTTAAAAAGTCATTTATAAGTCATTTTCTATATTATTTTAGAATAATTTTCGAATCTTTTTTTTCTAGTAGCTTTTTAATCATTAAGAAAAATTTTCAATTTCAAAGAAATTTATACAGAAAAGCAATTTTTAATCATCTACTTGCGCAAAACATGATCCTAAAATAAGTAATTAGAATCACTTTTCAAATCCCTGTATGATCGGTTTTTGATTAAGCGTTTTTCAATCTTCAGTATAACTCGAATATAGTAAGGAATAACAGAAATAATAGCCACATTTTAAACGTCTGAATGATTAATTTCCGAATGCAATAAAATTTTTTGTTGTATTTTAAATCGAACTAATTTTATTTATTGACGCGAATCACTTTCGAGTCCTTTTTTAATCGTGTAACTGACTAATAAGTTTTTGATCGCCAAAAGTACTCTAAAAAGACTCCGCAAAGTGATTTTTATAAAAACAATCTTCCGAATGCTAGCTGGGATGAAATCATGTTCTTATGAAATGAAAAAGCCTTCATTGGAAAATATTCCTTTCAAAACCGTCTGTTTTGCATAGAAGGTCATATAATCTGAAATTTTTTTTAATAAAAATTATCATTTTGTTTTTTTTAATTATTATTTTATGTTGTCTATTAATTTTATGCTTCCTCTTTCTACGCTCGCTAGGTTTTTATTATTAAATTACAATATCGCATGATAACTTAAAATTTTTTAATTGTTTTGTGGTAACATGTTCCCACAAGTCATTGTCTACCAAAGGCAAACAAAAAGAACGAAACGAAATGAAATGAAAATTTAAAATATGTTGCCTAGATATTTGGGTAACAGCGCCGAAACATAAGGAGGCATCAAATGACATTCATTTGTAGAATATGACAGGAATGTGTGCTGAGACAAACGATCCACTTGAGACCTCACAATGACATCAAGAAATGAGTTGCATTGAGATACATTGTTGGAATTGGAGAACTACTCCATTCAACTCTACTAATAATAATAATAAAAAAAGACAAATTGTAATAAAAAATTATAATAAAATGAAATAGAATAGAAAATGGCAAATAGAATGGAAAACAACATACATACACACAACCCAAGTATCAATTCTCATTTTCCTAACAACGAGACTAAAAGGACTAAAAGAGAGTGTTGCATAAAACTAAAGTTATGCATTTATAAGTAGAAGAGAGAATATGAAACACAAACTACCAAAAACAACAAACAACAAATACAAATGAATGTAAATATAAAAAGTATGGATGTTGTGTGGGTGCCAATGTTTGTCGTTGAGTTGGTGTTCGTTGGCGTTCGAGTTAAAGTTGTTCAATTTCTGCATAATGTTTGTCATTTGGCAACATTAAATGTAAAAAGTTGTGTCGTGTAACACAGAAGCACTGAAGGAAGTGCATTAAACTTAATGACATCCGCTGCCAAGGACTTTAGCAGCAACTTTATTCTTGTCCTCACTGCCACTGCTGCAATTGTAAAAACCCACATACCACTACACACATACACATAAAACTTATACACCCCATCCCCCCAAAATCCTACTCATACAGTTAGTAATACACAAATACATACGAATGAATATTCTACACTTAAAAAATCTCAGCCAGCAATTTTGAAAATTTTTAATCAAATTCGATTCTTTTTTCATTCTTCAGAACGATTAAAAAAGCTCTCTTGAATATGCGCTCATTTTTTTATCATAAAAGACTCTTTCGTCGGGAGAAAAAAGTGGCTACGAGCGACTCTTCTTAAAAAGTCATTTATAAGTCATTTTCTATATTATTTTAGAATAATTTTCGAATCTTTTTCTAGTAGCTTTTTAAATCATTTTCGAATCACTTTCTGATCATTTATTAGTCTTATTTACCTTCGTTTATGATTCTTTTTCGAGTCGTCTTTCAGTCATCGTTTAATCGCATACAAGTCTTTTACAAATCCTTTTATTGTCATTTATGAGTCATGTTCGTATTACTTTGGACTCGCTTTGATATCATTTATGATTAAAATTTGAGTCATTTATTAGTCCTACTTACAATTTTTTATTGTATTTTAAATCGAACTAATTTTATTTATTGACGCGAATCACTTTCGAGTCCTTTTTTAATCGTGTAACTGACTAATAAGTTTTTGATCACCAAAAGACTCCGCAAAGTGATTTTTATAAAAACAATCCTTCTTATGAAATGAAAAAAAGCCTTCATTGGAAAATATTCCTTTCAAAACCGTCTGTTTTGCATAGAAGGTCATATAATCTGAAATTTTTTTAATAAAACTGAAAACAAATCAGCATTCAATTGAATAAATAACCCCAAAATAGATAGTTTAAGTAGGATTATGTTAAAAGAATTTCCTTACTGGGTTCTTAAAAAAACATTAAGTATATTCGACGTAGTCTACTAGATAGTGTGGACGTAAGGGCCTCCCTTAAACCCCAGGTCAGACGTCTCCAATAAAAGGAAAAAAAGTGTTTATTTCTTCAGCGATTTCCCCTAAGCGTTTTTCAGGCAAAAACTCTTAGAACAAATTAAAATTTCCATGAAAAGTTTCTCAAAAATCTATCGTGCGGAGTTGACTTTAAACTGTAGGCTCCGCTACTCCTGTATAAACTAACACACACAACATAAGTGATGTGAGAAGCTAGGTAATAAGCCTGACTAGGTCATAATCTACCGAGTCAAGATAGATCCTGACCAATGTGTATATCAGAGATCAGCAATGAATCGTTTTTTCGTTACTCATAAGCACTCATGCAATTTTGAGTATGAGTGAATCAATAGAATTGAAATTCAACTACTCTGATTCATTCGTACTCGCTATAACATTGATTTATAAGTTTAAGTAGCAATGAGCATAAGTACACTATTGACATCAAACTCACAACATTCGCAACACATTCATACGCCGACTCACTCAGATTATAAATTTAGAAAAATACTAATAATACTTATAAGTGATTCGAGTGAGATGCGGAGATTTTAGTGGCCATTGTGCGGTAGAAATGAAGCGAGGAAACTCCTTTTAAAGCGATTCTTGGTTGACGCGTGCTGAGTGCGATGGTGCTGAGTCCTGGTGGAATGTCCATGGTCTGCGACCAAAATGTTTGTCTGCCCAGGGCTTCAACACTGTCTTTAAGACATTTTACCGATAATATTCGGCATTTATTTTGACCCCACGGTCGATAAATACGAGCGGGGAGCCACCATTGGCCGTAACGGTGGCCCACACCATTACCATCGGCGGTACTTGAGTTCTGGTCACCAATCGCTGGTGTAAATTTTCAGCTGACCTCTTTGGCAAGTAAACCCGATCATTTTGTTTGTTCAGAAAACCAAATTCGGTAACTGGCCATCTTCGTGCAAGCGAAGTAACTCCATGACTCTTTGCAGTCTAACATTTTTTGTCCATCGGTGAGCTCTTGCACTTTTTGGAATTTCAATTGCTTTATTCCAAGCTCATTTTTCAATATCTGTTGCATCCATTCTCCCGACATGTTCAGGTCACGAGCAATTTTTCTACCACTGCGGCGTGGATTTCGATCAAATCTGACGTTCACTTTTTGAATCATTTCTGGTACCGTTATTGTTTTTTTTCGTCAACTTTTTGGATGCGTTGCAACACAGCCAGTATCACGATAACGAGCAATGGTACGAGAAACAAATGATTTATTCACTTTTAAATGCTGGAGGGCTTTAACAATAGCCACCTGTGATTTTCCAGCCAAATATAAAGCAATCACACTATCACGCTTAAATTCCATCACGAATAACTTTTTTTCTGACTGCAATAGATCAAAATGCTTTTGTAAGCTTTTAAATAATAAAATGAACTGTCACTGGAATAAATCTGTCAGCTGGCAGACGAGCGGTTTACAAATGATAACAACCTGAAGTTGGTTGCAATACATATCAGCCACCCTGCAAGTAGGTGGCATTAATGAATTCAAATTTTAAAATTTAAAATTTTCAATCCTTGCGTAAGTAATCCATCCCAATATGAACCTAGACATCTGACTTAACATTATCTTACACATCTATTTGGATTAACAGGGAACATTATAGGGAGATTAGTCATTTGCATCTCTAGTAGTAGTACAAAATGCAGTTCTGCATTCAATAGTACAGAGATCGATGTTTCTATGCAATTACCGATAATGGACGGTGCCATTCTTCTAGGACCTGTTGTGTTAAACCAATTACAGGCTAGGTTGGAAAGAAAAACAGAATCAAAATGGAAAATAGTTTAGTAATGGTCTCATCAATGCTGCATAAAGAAGAAAGCAATGGAAAGTAATAAAAAAATTTGATTATAGTAGTCGAAGCAGTTGATTATGTGTTAGGGCGTTTAGAACTAGTTTTGTGTTTGGAATTTCTATCTCTTTTAAAATTTTAAATATTTTGGAGTACTTTAATCAACAGTTTAACATTGCCATTTATTTATGGAATTAAGAATTTTTAGAAATTTCAATTGATTTTCTCGCCGTGTAGCTTAATAAACATTTTGTTGGCAAAACAAAAAAGAAGAAAAGAAAAAACAACTAAAAAATGAATCCCGTTAAACAGTATTTTCGGTGGCATTTCAATTTAAACTAAAAAATTTTAAAAGTGCCACTTCCGGTTTAAATGCAACAATACGAGCAAATAAACCAAATGATTGGCATACACACAGGCACACACACACACCTACACGCCCACACACACACACCTTATCAATGAGCAAACAAAGAGCAAATAAAAGGGGTGTGAAAATGGAGGTTGGATTGAGAAACAAATATGCAAATATAACGGTTAAATTGCAAAAAAGCAAAAAAAAGTGAACGAAGCAAAAGCAATTTTATTAAATGGCATCGCTTTACAAATAAAATAAAACATCAGCAAATGAGAAAGGATGACAGAGAAGGAGAGAGAGAGAGAGAGAGAGTGAAAGAAAGAAAGAAAGAGAATTAAAATCATTGTAGTAGTAATACAATTGCACAATTTTAAAGTAATTGTCACAGAGAGAGAGAGAGACAGAACACAATCTGCAATGACCTGTTACACCCATAAACCAAACAAACACATGCACTTACAAGCCATACATACACCAACACACCAACACATTTAAGCAAACAAATCTGATTTCAAAATAGAGGTGAGAATAAAAACAAAAAAATCAAAAATACACACAAAAATGTGGACTAAAGTACGAGTGTCTAACGGTATGTTGCCATAAATGACACTTGTTAAGAGTGTGTAAATGCATGTATGCAAGTGCAAATGTAGGTGTAGCTGTAGGTGTTTGATATTCAGACAAACAACAAGCAACAGGGAGAACAGATTGAGATTATGAACAGAAAGAATAACAGGAAACGGAAATAACTAGACAGGGTTTTTGTTTTCTGGTTATAATTTTATTTGTTTTCTTCTTGGAATTGAAATTTAACACAAAAACAATGTCACATAAAACAACCACAACAAAAAAACACAAAAAAAGAGAGAGGGACAGAAAAAAATTGTTTGAAAATAAAAAAAGAGTAGAAGAAAAAGGCGAAGTGTTAATTTCCGTTTTGTCGTGCTAAACTTGCATGAATAATAAATTAAGAATAAGAAATCCCTTTGGAAATATTTTCAACGAGTTAAGTTTACTAAAAGCGAGAAGCGATAACAATAGAAAATGAATTGAATAAAGAGGTCTTTTTTATGATTCGAATAGTTGGGAAAAGACAGCGAATTAATTTCGAACTCATGGCTTTACTATTAAAACCTTAAACAGTAACTCAAAGATGGGCATTATCTGTAATGGCGAGAAGGAAATTATAAAGAAAAGAAACTGGTAATATATTCTTCCATGTTTCTACTATTAACACGTTGACTATGATGGCAATTTTCAGAAAACTGGCCAAAAATGGCCATTTGATTCAGTTTAGGTTTAGTGAGTACGAGATAACTCGTAGTTGGCACCCTAGATGAGAACGCAATCTACGAGTTATCTTGTAGTTGGCAGTCAACGTGTTAAGGATAATCTACAAGCTGCAAAGTTGCATTGATACATAGGTTCTCTAAATTTGTTACTTAATTGGTCATTACAACACCTCATTATATTACAACCTAGCTTCGCACAACATTTGTGTGTGCGAATTAGTGGAAGGACTTACAGTCTAAAGTTAACACCGATTTTTAACCAGATTTTTAAGGAACTTTGCAAGGTAATTTGATTTACTCTCGGAGTTTTAGCCAGAAGAAATATTGTTTTCATATTTCCTTATGCTCTTTGACCTGAGATTTGAACCATATTCTCACTACTAATAAGTCAATTCCGATGACTTCTTTAAATTAATTTTATTAATTCCAAGAGCTGATTAAATATCGGGTTATCCATTTCGTGGTTTCAAAAGTAAGCGTAAATAAAACACATAAAATATTTTTTTTCTTGATATTTCTTCTTTATTGTAAAGTGACCTCCACGCGAAGTGTTGCAAGCATTGATTCTTTTGAGGTAATTTTCGACCACTTTTGGGCACACATTCGGCGGTATCTCAGCCATAACTTGTCGAATGTTGGCTTTTAAATGCCCAAGAGTTGAGAGTTTCTCTGCATAAACGCAGTCTTTCGCGTAGACTCACAAAAAATAGTCTAATGGTGTCAAATCACATTATCTTGATGGCCAGTTGATATCGTCACGACGAGAAATTACGCGGCCAGGAATTGTCTCTTTCAATAAAGCCATATTCGCTCGAGTTGTGTGGCATGTGATACCGTCTTGTTGAAACCATATATTCTCCAAGTCGTATTATTCAATAGCAGGCAAAAAAGATGGGTTATCATATAATCATAACGCTCTGAATAGACGGTGACAGTCGTTCCATCATCGTTTCCGAAGAAATAAGGTCCAATCACACCTTCGGACCAAAGAGTGCACCAAATAGTGACTTGTTTTGGATTTAATTGCCGCTCTTCAATTACTTGAGGATTTTCAGAATCCAAAATACGACAATTTTGTATATTAACATAACCACGGAGTGTGAAATCGCTTCATCGCTGAAGAAAATTTTGTTCGAAAAGTTGCCGTCCACCGCATGATGTTCAAGCATCCACTCCACGTATCTACGAAGTTGTGAATGGTCAGCTGGCTTCAGTTGTTGCGTGAGCTGGACTTTATATGGATGGAGGTGTAGATCTAAATGCAATATACGCCATAATGTCCTAATTCCTGAGAACGAAGTGGAATCGACACATTCATGTGTTCGGCAACGCTTTCACTTACAATAGCGATATTTTTTAAGTGGTACGAGCGAAAAAATGCTGCACAGGCCTTTCAATATTTGTAACCACTCCAGTCTCTTCAAATTTCTTCACAATTTTGCCAATAGCTTGCGTAGTTAGACGATTATGTAGACCATAATCTCCACTTAAAACACGACGTATCGTGGCTGTGATAGAATCACCATTTTTGTAATAGGTGTTGATCATTTTTTGCGTTGCGTGATAGTTAAGCGATCCATTTTTGTCAATGTCAGACTTTCAGCTGAAAAGGAAAAAATTCGTTTCACAACTTAGTTTGACAGATATCGAATTCTAGTTCCATACTTTTGCAACCACGAAATGGATAGCCCTTTACTGATAACTTAATTTATAACATAATGACCTATTATTGCTTTAAACCCATAATTTTTCAACAACATCAGGCAAACAATGGCATTAGAAGACTGTTCAATCCATACTAGAGGTCGCCGTGGTCTAGTAGGTAGTGTGCTGGCTTATTAGACGTAAAGCCAGGGTTTGAGTCCCAGGCTAGACATCAAAATAAAAAATACAGAAAGTATTTTTTCGGCGATTTCTTCTCAGCAGATTTTTGACAAAAACTCTGAGAGTAAATAAAGTTGCCATGAGAAGGTTCTTAAGAATCTGTCGTTCGGAGTCGACTTTAAGCTGTAAATTAACACACACAACATAAGTGGTGTGAGAAACTGCGGGCTTCTTGGGGACGATTGCTGTAGACTGTCTAATGGTGAAGGTATGGTACTGGCCATTTTATAGTCTCTCTTTCCATCTTTCCTAAAAAACAATACACTTGCATGAGTAGGGGCCATCCCCTGAGTGCTTGTTTTATAAAAAAAAAACTGTTTATGCCGAGTATATTCGTCAGAGCGATATGAATATTTCCCACATAATACTTGTCTGCACACAATATTCGTCTTGGAAGAAAAAAAAATTGTATTTGTATTATTATTTAACGCATGTACTGGAATTTTTCTTTCTGAGAAAGATAAAAAAATCAGAATCCGTAAAGATGAAGATGATTTTTATACCTTTAAAAAGGCTAGACAGTAAAAAGAGAAAATTTAAATAATTTAAGGCATAATTTTATGTTTTTCTTTGCCCTGACTTCTTATTAAAGGCATAATGTCGAGTATACTCGTCTTTAAGAAAAAAATCGCATTTGTATTATTATTCAACGAATTTACTGGGATTTTCTTGCCTGAGAAAGGTAAAAAACGGAACGTTAACAATGCTCATTAAAAAGAATGTAAAAATGCATTCAGTTGCTTGTCAGCTTTGAAAGAAAGTTTGAATTATACACCCAAAGAAATATTATAGTAGGGTTCACTAATATTTAAAGAGATTCACTAATAACAATGTGAAATTATTTCGATTTTTGGAAGAATATTTGTCAAGTTAAATATGCAGTATTTAGGGATTTGACATATTTGACATATGTTTTCTCAAATATTAGGTTACACTTTAAAATACTACTAACAATTTTCCTCTGGTTTTTATGATGTTCTCTTTGTGCCAACGTCTGGTATGAATGCTCTTAGGTATTATTTTATTAAGGTTTATATTATTGTCCAGCAATTAATTTACATTTAAAAAATGTCTGAAAATATATTTATAAATTGGAAAATTCTGAATTCGTGTACGATTTAAATTGCCTAGATTATGTACGGACAACGGCTCATTAAAACTTTCGACTTTTGACCTGCTTAAATCAACGCCTTACGAGATCTTTTACCACAACCTTCTTGTCCAATCAAGGCCATTTTTACAATATTGGATAGCGGCTTCCGTAATCTGTGGTTCAAATCCAATGCCATTTCATCGCAGAAGTTAAAGTTCAGCATGGAAGGAAGGCATTTTTTCTATATTCAAAGAAAACCATCAGTAGTGATTTGGTGACCAAGATAAGTAAAACTTTGCACTTCTTCAAAAGGCTTATTCTCAAGAACTCAAACATCAGATGTTTGCTCACTTGGCTTATTTTTTTTTTTAAGAAAGCGGAAAACTTTAATTGCCTTTTATTTCTCATTTTCTAAAACTAACGAATTGAATAAAGAAAAATTTACTCGAAAAAAAGAAGGAAAAACAGACTGAAATGGGGATTTGGAAGGCAAAAGTTAAAATCCATTTGTGCTACAAACAGTCAATATCGATAAAAAAGGACTTATTGTGGAGAAGAAAAAGAAATCTGCCGGCAATCATCTGCATTATTAAGAATTAATGAGTTAAGGCTTTGGAAAGTATATCAAGCGATTAAAACAACTTTTCTTTTGACCATTTTTTTATTCTTCTTCTTTCTTTCTATAGAACACTTTCCTTTCCATTGAACTCTTTTTTCTCTCTTAGTTTTACTAAAAAAAAACTTTCCTTATTTTTTTCCTCGTTCTACGGCTGTGAAAGTGGACTTATTCTTGGATTATTAGTTAAAGTGTCAATGAAATAAATCGGTTTTTTTGTTTTCTTTGTTGTCAACCTCTTCCTTTAAGACGTAGAAACTTGATAAAGGATTTTGTTATTATTGTTGTTACAATTGGGCTTTCGTTCTCTGTATATGATAAAAAAAAATAAATCACAAAAAAGTTTTCCGTAAGTTATAGAAAAGTTTGCGAGAGTTTTTATTTTATTGCTTAACCGGCTGATACAAATAAAATAGAATTTTTCATAATTGTGTTTTGTTTAAATTTCATCCTTAAAGTATGCAATTCGATTGGAACAAATAGTCACATGAATTTTTTTTGTTGATTTTTTAAAGAACGTTGCATATTTATGGGAGCAAAATTATCTTGGAAGAGTTGCCATCTCTACGTATATCGATAACCTATAGGCCCATAATTACAACTTGGCGTTAAACTTGGTTTTGATTAAAGGTATCTTTTGCTAAAGAGACCTGTAAAGTTACCTTTAACTTATTTTCTTTATTACAACTTGCATATAAAATAAATTTAACTTTTTCAGAAAATATGGCAATGCCGGCAACGTCGATAATACTGCTCAATTCAACATGTTTTTTTAACGCAATGGCAACGACGGTTATCGTATTTTTGTTTATTTTAAAGTTGTCATATTGAAAATAATATATAATATAGCAAGTCCCCGGCCATACATCAAAATAAAATACAAAAAGTATTTTTGCGGCGATTTCCTTTCAGCAGATTTCTGGCAAAAACTCTGAAAGCAAATAAACTTGCCAAAAGAAGTTTCTTAAAAATCTGTCGTTCGAAATCGACTTTACACTGTAGGTAGGCACCGCCACCGACGTCTTGCCTTATTGAAAGCAAGGCATGAGAAATAAGGTTGGTTCGGAGTCGACTTTGAACTGTAGGTCCCGCTATTTATGTATAAAATTAACACACACAACATAAGTAGTGTGAGAAACTAGGTCAATAATCCGGACTGAAGGGCTGTAATGACCAATTATATATGTATGGTAAGTTCAAATATGAACTTAACTTTAAAAGTTAAAGGTAGGATGGTCCTTTCTTTAGCTTAATGCTCCCTTCTGCCATATTGTCTGCTTATAATAATGAATAACAATTAATCTGCCCATTATAATCCTCCCTTTAGTTAACGGCAAATTGTAATAATGGCCCTAAAATGGTAAACTTAATAATTAAAGTAAAACTTCTACAGAATTTTGAAGCCCTCAACGAGTATTTGAAAAGTTAGGTCCTATTGAAATTTATTTAGTAGTTAAGCGCCCTGGTAGTCTAGTGGGTAGTATGCTAGACTATTAGCGTGAGGGTCGTGGGTTCGATTCCCACCAGAGGCTCTGGTCTGTGACACTACACCGGGTATATGGTCGAAGTTACTCAGCTCGTATATGATTATAATATAATTTGTAATTGTATTGTAAATCTTAAATAAATAAATAAAAAAAAAAAATTATTTAGTAGTTAGCTTTTCTTCATTATCATTCTGTTTATATACAGTGAGCGTCAAAAGAAACTGTACAGTATGGATGCAGTTCTAATAATCATCAATCTCAGCTTTTAACACTTAAAGAGAGTGCCGGAATAAATTTGGCAATATTTTGAAATTTTTTCGTAACAGTTTTAAAAACTAGCAATGAAAATGTTTTAAAATAGAAATAACGGTAATTTATTAATGTTTATTTTTTGTATTGTACAGTTTCTTTTGACGCCCAGTGTATATAAATTCCTTAGCGTATTTATATTTAATCAATCGACTGTTTTATTAAAAAAAAAGGGCGTACTTAATTGGTCAATACATCCTACAGTTAGGGTTACAACCTAGCTTCTTATACTACACATATAACGTGTGTTAATTTTATCCATAAGTGGTGGGACCTACTGCAGCTTAAAGTCGACCCCGAAAACCAGATGTTTTTGAGAAGCATTTTATGAAAATTTTAATTTCTATCAGAAATCTGTTGAGCGTAAGTTGCCGAACCGAAGAAATATTTTCATATTTCGTCTTGTTCGAGATGTCTGAGCTGGAAATTGAATTAATATATCAACACACTACGTGCTAGACTATAGCAACTTTTTAAATACTTAAGATCACTAACTATATAGTTCTTACCGCCACCCACAATGATCCTTCCGCGACATATATCATATCACCTTTAGACATATGAAACTTAGGTCAAATAAGAAGTCTAGTATGTAGGCCAAGTTGATCAAACGTTCTGTGATTTTCCAGAAGCATGTTCATAGTCCAATTTAGAACTTAATTTAGAATAGGTTAAGTCGGAGTGGTAACTCTGAAACTTCAGAGTTCTGATACTCACTTCAGCATGCATGGTGGCCCGTTGTGATGCCACGAGTGAACACAGTCCCTGCACTAACCAAGTTCCACCAAAATCAGGGAAGAGAAAGGGTTTTCACAACAAAAGCACGTCTACCCCGTGCTGGAAAACCAGCCAGAAAGTTTGATAAATGAAGCTTTACCCTTGATATCAATAGACGATAGCTTCGTCAAGTTGACAAGGACTGAGGAGCCAAATAATCTATATCCACACCTAGCAAGAGACGGAAACTGACAAAGAAAGTGGATCGCATTCCCTCCTTCCGGATCTGCATCCACGGCAGATGTCGTTAAATGGGTCTACCCATACCACAGTGACCTATAAGCATGGCTACTGTGAACGAGATGACGTCACGACCAAGGGCCATTTGAATATAGCGTTAGAGCAGGACTCCTCATTGACCAAGGATAGGTTGGCATCCCACAAGAATTTCCACACAATGTCCAACTTGACCGAGGCAAGTGGCATACCCAATTCAATAGAAGAGGATTCCGGAAGCAGCGGCCGGGTACCCACACCAATCAGACTCTGGTGAAGCAACCAGAAAGAAGGTCGAGACAGCGGTGACATTCTCTAATGATTCTAAAATTATTCACGAAACTCGTTAGAGATCTAATCCCAGGCTGATTATCAGAAAAGACAGAGACGCAAGTGAAAGGAGCACCGTTGGTGAGAATCCACAGAGCGGCCCGGTAAATTGTTCATTCCAATCTTTCAGTCAGGATTAGAATCTAGCTTCTCACACCACTTATTACTTTTACACATAAGTGTCGTGACATACAGTTTAAAGTCGATTCGAGAAGAAGTCGTCGAAGAAATAGTTTTTCATATTTCGTTTTAGTGGAAATGTCTGACCCGGGTTTGGAACTCTGTCCAATTGTTTTTTACGTTTTTACCTTTTAAACACATTTAAAATACGAGCTCTTAGATTAAAAATAAATTTGTGTTTAATTTTAATTAAAATTCTTTACTATTCACACAATTCTGCGCGCCACTGTTCACAAATTGGTGTAAGCTGCAACAATTGCTTTTCCTTATTATTTCACTGTTTATACCATTTGCATAAACAATAACAATTACTAGATAATTATTCGATAGATCTTTGTAACTGAGATCTTTAAATCACGATTACTCTCAAACGCAATGCGTTTTCACACAGGACTGATTGAACTCCAACTTACTGACACACTATCTACTAGACTACGGCAACTTAAACACACAATTAAAACCCAATAATAATATGGTCACCCTAATAAATTAGTTTTTTATTTTTTCGTGAAAAATCCTTTATATCCTCTCAAATAAGTGATTATTATTCTGCAGACTTACTCAGAATTGTATTTAAAATTATTCAAGATCAGATAAAATGTTATTCATTAACAGTAAATAAAGGGACAAGTTAAATAAATAAAAGCATTGTGGTGGCAACGTCCTCATCATCATCACAGTCCTTAATATCTTGAACCTATTTTTTTTATTTAAGGACTTGATTTATTTGTATGTGTGTGTGTTTACAGGGTGGCTGATATATAATGCAACAAAGTAAAGCTCTAAATTTTTTCAATTTTATTGTTCAAAAGCAAAAAAATGTTGAAAATAATACCAAATTTTAGAATCAGTTTAGATTTGTTCGAATTGGTCACCTTTGGTACGAATTATGGTCTCCAAACGGGCGACAAAGTCGTCACAGGCTGCACGAAAGTGGTTTTGCGGTATTTTGGCCCATTCCCGGCGAAGCGCCGTCTTGAGATGATCGACATTTTGGTATTTTTTAGTGAGACCCTTATACATCACACTGCCCTACACGCAAAAGTCCAACGGATTGAGATCCGGCGATTTTGATGGCAATTGTGCGGTAGAAATGAAGCGAGGAACCTCCTTTTTAAGCCAATTTTGGTTGACGCGTGCTGAGTGCTGTGGAATGTCGATGGTCTGCGGCCGAAATGTTTGTCTGCCCAGGGCTTTAATACTGTCTTTAAGTTATTTTCCCGGTAATATTCCGCATTTATTTTGACCCCACGGTCGGTAAATACGAGCGGGGAGCGAAAATTGAGCGTTACAGCGCCCACACAGCATTACCATAGGCGGCGCTTGAGTTCTGCCGGCCAATCACAGGTGTAAATTTTCAACTGACCTCTTTGGCAAGTAAACCCGATCATTTTGCTTGTTCACAAACTGCTCAATTTGGAAGGGCTTCTCATTGGAGAAAATCAAATTCGGTAACTGGCCACTTTCGTGCAAGCGAAGTAACTCCTTGGATCTTTCCAGTCTAAATTGTTTTTGTCCATCGGTGAGCTCTTGTATTTTTTGGAACTTCAATGGCTTTAGTCCAAGCTCATTTTTCAATATGTGTTGCATCCGTCCTCGCGTAATGTTCAGCTCACAAACAATTTTTCTACCACTGCGGCGTGGATTTTGGATAATTTTTGGTGTTATTACGGTTTTTTTTCGTCCTCTCTTTGGACGTGATGCAACACTGCCAGTATCACGGTAACGAGCAATGGTAAGAGAAACAAAAGATTATTCACATTTAAATGCTGGAGGGCTTTAACGATCGCCACCTGTGGTTTTCCAGCCAAATATAAAGCATTCACACTATCACGCTTGAATTCCACACGAATAACTTTTTTCTGAATGCAATAGATCAAAATGCCATTGTAAGCTTGTAAATAATAAAATGAACTGTCACTGGAATAAATCTGTCAGCTGTCAGACGAGCGGTTTCCAAATAATAACAACCTGAAGTTGGCGGCAATACATATCAGCCACCCTGTATGTTCTCTTTATACTATTTCATTAATTTTTTTGTATTGGTGTTCAACATAAAATACCAATACATATAAATTTAATTTAGAATAATAAAACAAAAACAAAACAAAAAAAATATTAATCAAGTGCTGCCAGATTTATTAAAGAACTTAAAGAGTATTTTGGACCGTATTTTGTAAATTAATTCTAATGCCAGAATCTTCAAATATTCCCATGTTGTTGTTATTAAAACAAGTGGCAGTAGAATATCCTTTTTTCGTATTTCTCTGAAGGACATGTACAGAAACAAGTGTTTAAGTGCTGAATCTAGACGCATGTGTTATTTCGTATGGGCGAGAACAACGACAACAACAACAACAACTACAACAGCAATGATGATGACATTTTTTAAAAAGAATTTTTTTTTTCCTATAGGCGAAGGCGTAAAAGGAGTGTGAGAATATGTCCAGTCGTCATTATTATTGTTGTTGTTGTCGTTGTTGTCTTCAACAATATTTCATGTCGTTTCGTAGCGTATGGTATCATGTGGAATCGCATCACACATTTATTGTTTTGCATTGTATTCTAGTGCCCAACACTCGTTCACTCAATTCATCTGTTGGTTGCTGGTCAAACAACAAGTGTGATGGGTTAAACCTACTCACAAGTGTATGTGAAATGTTTGCTTTTGTATGTGTACGTGTGGGTGTGCGTGTGTGTTATTGACAGGACACTGGTGATGATGACAATGATGCCGGTAGTAGTCATATTGGTGGTGGTGGTGGTGGTAATGGTTGGTAGTAGTGTAAGGCTGATGGTCTCGAATGTCCTTTAATTTATTTAGGTTATTCAAGGATTATATTTCTAGGAAAAAAGGGACTGAAAACAATAGACTTGTAAAAAATGTATAAAAAAAAATAAAAATTTAATATCACAAGGGGCATAAGATGATGTTCGTATAGGGCTGCTAGAGAGAATATAGAAGCACATGCCATATTTGTTTAATTCTGTTGTTATTTAATAATAATTCTTATGAATATTTTCAGATCCTTTAATAATTGATAGAACCCATTATAAACACCTAGACTGTGTCGTTCAGCACAAAATTCTAAAAATCCATTAATTTCATTGTATTGGAACGTCCATCTCTGGATCAAATTATTTAGTCAGATTCATATTTATACGAGTAAATATCATTAGTGATGCACTGATTTCCTTTTTTTTTTAGCAATTTCGTTTGGTTTTATGCATGAAATTTTGCAACTCTTACTCAATCTTTGCATAGAGGCTACCCTATCTGACTTATTTGTAACTGCACATGGAGTAAAAGTTTTTAAGTTGGAACTTGATTCCTATAGAATGGATATTATTTCGGTATTTCGATGTTATTCTCCTCAATACTACTCTGCTTGGTAAAGGTATTAGTTAGGGATTTCATAAGCACTTGGAGAGTTTAAAGTTGGCATATGAAATTTGTTTACTAGGACAGAGCTAAAGCCATATGAATGATACTTTAAAAGGTTTTACGCCACCCAAAAACAAAATACGAAAGTACGAGGACCTTTCAACTGCTAAACACAAGGAATTACATAAGCATTGGTCATTACAACTCTTCAGTTAGGATTATTAACCTAGCTTCTCCTAACACTCATGTTGTGTGTGTTAATTTTATACACAAGTGGCGGAACCTACAGTTTAAAGTCGACTCCGAACGACCGATTTTTGAGAAACTCTTCATGGCAATTTTATTTACGTTCAAAGTTTTTGCCAGAAATCTACTGAGAGGAAATCGCCGAAGAACTACTTTTCTTTTGTATTTTTGTTTTGATGTCTGGCCTTTGGCTCGAACCCTTTCTTTAGGTCTAATAAGGCAATATATTACGTACTAGACTACTGCGAATTGCTTAAAAAACACATGCAATTGCTATATACAAACGGTCCTTTTTTATGGATGTGAGTCCCGGAATCCGTATAATAGTTAGGACTCTAATTTCATTAAGAAATCCGTAGACGAGAGTCGACTTTGAAACTGCGTTCTTCAGCGACTTTATCGAATTCTAGTAGTGGGAGTAATGCAAGAGATTTTTAGAGAAAATCCCACTGACACAACAAACATTGTGTCGTTCTCAAATCAGTCATAAGTTCCCCCTATTAGAAAGTTTAATAACCCATCCCCACCCTAACATATATGTATCTCCCCATATATTATCCCCATCGGCATAAAACTCAAGGGAACCTTCGGATTTTTAGACTGAATATGCAAAGTTGAAATTTCAAAATCGAATGTTCTATTCATAAAATTAAAAGGAACTATTTATGTCTGACCTGGGATCTTTTATGTGTTTTCGGAATAGCAGTGTGTAAATAGTCCAGGTTGGTGTCCCGATTTGACGGTTTAGAGTAATACTGCCACCAACACTTAAAGTCAATAGTTTTCACATATTAATTAGTCGTTGTATTGTAAGGGTATTGGAAATATTTTGACGAGATAAACCAACTTTAAATACACTTGGAGATTCTTGATCGTAAATGCAACTGCATTGATCTCACTTTTGGAAAATCACTTGAAGATTCAGCAGAAATTGTCATCGGCTGGCACACGGGGATTTAGTCTCCATTATTAACTTGGGGAAACCTGAAATCAGACAAGTAGGTCGACGCTATCCAATGAAAGGATTTCTGCGGCTTCAGTCTTTCACGGACATAAGCACCTTGGACGTAATAATTGAGACAGAAGCTACAATCTATCCCATCCAGAAGACGTAACCAAATGAGGCAATGCAATGTCAGATAGATGTTAGCCTTTCGTAATTTATAAAGCTATTCTTTTACTGATATGATTTGGTACAGGCCTCAACCTATTTAATGAAACAACAGGACTGTTGACTATGCCTATAATGTTAACCGATCTATATTCTTTAGCAATTTCAGTCATCCCGAAGTTATACGCGGACCCAACAAATTACAACTTTGTCCACTACGTAGGAGATGATCAAAGTGCTCTCCCACTAGCCGGCATTCTATAGAATACGAATCAAGTGTCGGCAATGTGCCAAATAGAATCAGCTTGAACAATACATGAGAGTTTGCTTTCAAGTGTAGGATTTCGATACAAGAATTGCAAACATTTTTGAAAGTTGTTATGTCCGGGAAATACTGTACTCTCATCATACGAGACTTTTTGGTGTATCGAACGTTCGGCATGTGAAGAGGACCCACAAGGTTAGGTTAGGTAAGAGGATGTGTACTTGTCGACAGAGACAAGTACAGTACCCGCGGGTCGAATTGACTCATTGTACAGTGGCCTTGAAAGAAAGGATAACAGAGTTGATAGGAAAAAGGAGGTGAAGTAGGAAAGGGAGAATGGGAAGCGGAGGAATTACATAGAGAGCTTTGATGTCAGCTCTCGATACAGAAATCAAACCCTCAAAGAAGCTTCTATCAAGGGTCCTCAACCTCCACTTGCTAAGGGCTGGTCAGTTACAGAGGAGGTGTTCGACAGTCTCCAATTCCTCCTCATAGCAACATACCTGCGATAGTCTGCCTGGGAGCTTTTCCAGATCCCCGTTAGCGACATAATCTCACAGTGCTCCAGAGGATCCCCAAACGTTGGGGAAATTTTTTATTTCATTGCCAAATTTGGTTGAAATCCAACATTTTAATAAGTGATGTATTAACCGACATTGGTCATCTAATGGGTGTTGATGTGCAAGAGTTTAGGAAATTCCTACACGATACAGATTTTCCATGAATGGCACAATGGTATAGATGTATGCTCAGAAAACAATCAAACTACGTAACTTACAACCCTTCAGTCAGGATTACGGCTTATCTTCTCAACACAACTTATGTTTTATACATGAGGGGCGGGACCTAAATTCGACTCCGAACAACAGATTTTTTTTTTAAGAAGCTTTTCATGTCAATTTTATATACTCTCAGAGTTTTTGCCAGTCATCTGCTGCGAGGAAAGTTATCCAAGAATTTTAATTCGAAATGTCTGACCTGAGGGTCTGAACTGTGGCCTCACATTTAATGAGTCAACACAGTCCTTCTACTAGACTACGGCGAATTGCAAATTTTCAGTGAATCCAACGCTTGTGCAGATTTTCGGGGACACAAAAAAACATCAAATTTTCTATTATGAAGTTATAACGAGGGTTGGTTATTTCATACAAATTCTAAAAATTTATTTAAAATTTATTAAATTTTCTTTGATTTCAAATTCGCTTCAATTCCTTTCGATTGGAATTCAATGTAATATGAGATTCGCATTTTTTTTGTGTTCTTTTTATGTTTTTGTAATTTTCTCTGGGCTTTTCTTATATCGTCACAAGAGATTTCTTTATATGGATTGCATGGCTGACTGTCAGACAATCTTGTTTACAAAAACATATGCGGGACGAAATGTCTGGTCGGCTGGCTGGCTGGCTGGCCGACTGGTTTGCTGAATAGTTGATATTGTTTTGGGAATTTATTTTTGTTTTGTTGTTAATTGAAAATTTGATTTTATTTTCTTACTGGTCGCATGTGTAGGTCCTTTCTTCCTGAATACATGTAAAATGAGCGAAGATGAGTGTTTCAGTAGGTATGTTGTTGGGTTGGATGTCGTGAATATCTTTCTGTGTATAGGGGATTAACAACACAACAATAAAAAGCTTTTGTGTAATAGTGTGTGTACGTATGTTTGCGTGTATGGGTAGGATAACAAAGTGATTTGTAAGATATTCTATTATAACCAATGAATATGGAGTAGAGAAGATCCATATGCTTGTTGTTTAGCAATTGTGTGTCGGTGTAATTAAGAATTCATAAAACTCAACTCAAGTATCTTTACAATTGTATTGTAAAGGGTAGGGAAATTTAACGGTTTAAATTTAAAACTGGAATGAAAAGTAAACGTTTTGAAATTTTGCCAAATTTATGTTTTTGTTGTGAAGTTTCGGTAAGAAATGGAATACTTTTTCATTCACATGGCTGTCGCAGCTAGTTTCACAATGCCTCATATGATCGGAACAATCTTTGTGCACTTTTTCGAGTGTACGGAGTCGTATCTTAGGAAAGGCGTCAGAAATGTTGGCCTTCAAATGCTTAATTGTCTCTAGTTTGTCGAGATAGAATCTTTCTTTAACGTCGTCCAACAGAAAATAGTCCAACTGTGTTAAATCGCAGCTTCTTGGCTGCCAATTGTAGCACCATTTCGGCTAATTAAATGGACATCAAACGTTTGATGCAAAGATGGCGAGCTATTCCATTTTAAACTTTACCAGGTTATTTGAGCATCAGAGATCAGTATTCAAAACGATGAGTAGATTCGAGTCATACTTATAATTTCAGATACTTATACGCATTAATACTTATTTTAATATGATACTCATACCACTCATAATCAAAGTTAGAACTACTCCTCGTATTCATACTTAACAATACGCGTGATGTTATTGACTTCGACTCGTCTCTACTTAACACTTACAAGAAGCACAAAATAAGTATGATTTGCGTTCGAACACCACTGTACTCACAAGAAGATTGTGTGTGTGCTTTGCTTGTTGTCTTTGTCTTTCCTTTCTTCTTTATTTGTATATGCAACAACAACTAAGACGAAATTTTGAAGAATGATTCGAATGACTCAAATTATTTATGAGTATTTTTTTAAATTTATAAATCAGAATGAGTAAGCGTATAAAGCAAACATATTTCGAATGTTGTGAGTTTGATGTCAACGTTGTACTCATACTCATTGCTAATTGTACTTATAAATCAATGTTGTAGCGAGTACGAATGAATCAGAGTAGTTGAATTTCAATATTATTGACTCAGTCATACTAAAAATTGCATGAGTACTTAGGAGTAGCGAGAAATCGATTCATTGCTGATCTGGAAAAAGTACAATTTTTTGTAAAAGTTAGTAAATTTGTTAAAATTAATTTTCCATCCCTGGGCTGTGTCGTTCAAATAGAAGAGAATGTTCTGGTTAAACGGGTATTTGATTCGGGGATTTCCTGAACCCGGCACAGACGACGACTTTGTTTGCATTGGAAGTACCAAAGTAGGAAAATACCTATAAATTAATTGCCCTGATAGTCTGGCGGATGGTATGCTTGACTATTAGCATGAGACTCATGTGTTTAATTCCCACAGTTCGTAATTCTTATAATTTACTTTGTAGTTGTTTTCACATTTACAACTGAATGAATACTTATAAATGAAATTATAATTTTAATTAATTTTATTTACTTTTCTCTTTTTAGGTAAGTACACAGTGGACACAGTCACACAATCGCAAGTAATTTATTGGTTTGAAACGAAAATACTTCTATTAACTTTAGGTGTATAAGTATAGAAAGCTTTATAAATTTAAAAAAAGGTTTAAATAGTGTACTAAACAACAATAGTATTATAATTTTATCCCTAATCCTGTTATCCTGACGATATATAGAATGGTGTCCTTGATCCATATCCATGCATAATGAGCCTCAAAGTCTCCGTTGTCTAGTATGTAGTGTGTTGCCTTATTAGACGTAAGGACACGGTTCAGACCAGAGATCAGCAATTTATCGTTTTTCTGCTACTCATAAGCACTCATCCAATTTTGAGTATGAATGAATCAACAGAATTGAAATTCAACTACTCTGATTCATTCGTACTCGCTACAACATTGATTTATAAGTACAATTAGCAATGAGTATGAGTACGACGTTGACATCAAACTCACAACATTCGAAATGTGTTTGATTCATATGCCTACTCATTCTGATTTATGAATTTAGAAAAATACTTATAAGTGATTCGAGTAATTCGAATCATCCATCAAAATTTACAGTCTTTGTTGTTGTTACATATACAAGCAAAGAAGAAAGGAAAGACAAAGACAATAACCAAAGCATACACACAATATTCTTGTGAGTATAGTAGTGTTCGAACACGAATCATACTTATTTTGTGCTTCGTGGAAATGTTATGTAGAGAGGAGTCGAACTCAATAACATTATGTGTATTGTTAAGTAAAAATACGACGAGTAATTCCAACTTTGAGTATGAGTAGTATAATTATCATATTCAAATAAGTATGAACGCGTAAAAGTATCCGAAATTATAAGTATGACTCGAACCTACTCATCGTTTTGAATACTCGTTGCTGATCTCCGGTCGTAATCCTGACTGAATAGTTGTAATGACCAGAAATGTGTGTTTACCGGGCCCTGTTGCTCCTACTCTGCGACCAAATACCTTTGTTGTGGAAATAAATTTCCAATAAATGCCAACGTTGTTCAAAAGTAAATCGATCCTTTCAGTACAGAGATAATTCTTCTTAGTTTTGTGACAGAATAGAACGACATAAATATTACCAGATTCGAAACAATCGATAGTTCAAATTTAAGCCGATAGATGGCCGATGCATAGATAAGGAGTGCGCACAAAAAAGAGTGGGCCTACTTTTAAGCTAATAATTTTTATCATAATTGAAAAAATGAATACCGTTACATTGTTTTTGTTAGTCATCTATTTAAAAATCCACGTGCTAAATTTCATTGCAATAGCAAAATTAGTTTTTTGAAAATGGGCACCCAACAAGAATGTCGTCAAAAAAATAATTGAAATTTTCAATGAAAAACCGTGCCGCTTACATAAAACTATTGCTAGGTTTGCAGGTGTTAATCAAAAAACAGTTTCTAAGGTAAGAATAAAACAATATAAGGAGTCTTTGAGTATTGAGAGAAATCGTGGAAGTGGAAGAAAAAAAGGATTTGCCGATCGAAACAAAGCAATTAAAATAATGCGTATTTTTCTAAAACACCCTTAAGTGTCTGGAAGAAAAGTGGTTCAAAAAGTTGAATGCTTTGAGACCTTGGTCAGAAAAAAATTTTATACACAAAACGAATTCAAATATTATTTACTTAGTTTTATTTCTATAACCAAAAGTGTAAGTCCAGTTTTTTTTGTGCGCACTCCTTAGTAGCATAATAAATAGAAACGAGGAAGATTTTGTTTCTTTTCCTTATGTTGTGAAACTTTTTAAATTTAATTATTAAAGACGAGAGTGTAGTTATTTCCAGATTTTTGTTTTTTTTTTTGGTAATTGTTTAAAAGTGGTTTCGTTTTAGAAAACCTGTCCTTTTTTTAAGATAATTTCAAAAATATGTTTTTTTTTTGCTATGCTCTTCATATTCCTTTCATTTGTAATTAAATTTCATCATCATAATCCTTTTGAAATAAAGCAAAAAGACTTTTCATTTTGGTGAGCAAACTTTTTAATTATCTTGCAATTCATTTTTCTACTTAATTTCCACTAAATTCCTATCAAAAATATTCGAGGCCAAAAGTTGAGAGAACACAAAATCCCAAACTGAAACCTCAAACTCATAAACCCTGGCATGGAGTTTATATGAAAAGCTTTACGTAACACCAAAATAGGGGGAAGCAAAAAACTAAATTGTTGTTGTTTTTATTTTCTAGTAAAACCTCAAACAAAAAAAAAAAAGAAAAACTGAAAAAAAAAATGGAAAAGATAGAGAAACAAAGAAAGAAAAGAGTTTTTGTTTTTAACCACATTATGTGGTAAACGTCACTTTGATGTCATATCACTTGCTGGAACTGCTGCTTCTGTTGCTATTGCTGTTACGGTCACTGACACTGCCACTGCGACTAAGTATCACTGCTATAGCCAAAGCCAAAGCTGATGTCCACAGTACAGTGTTGATAATGAAGCCGAAGATGGACAACGATTTTAGAGCTCAAAGTCACAATTTTAAAAGCCACTACAACAAATACTTTCTGTCTAACCAGCCAACCAACCAACACACATCTAAAGCAACTCTTTACTGAGTCACCAGTACAGTAACCCATTTTTCATGACTTCCTTTTCTACTTCTGGTTTTTTTTTTGTTTGTGTCTTCTTCTAACAAATTTGTTCTATTTCTTTGGAATTGTATTCACAACCGGTGTGCAAATGCCCTTTTTTTGCCTTCCCAAATTCCATGAGTAACATTTTTAGAATTTTTTTTCCACTGTTTTTTCGATTTCTGTTTTAAGTTTCAGTTTTTGTTTTTCCTTTTTTTCTTTAAATGGATGTACAGTCAACCCTCCTATAAAGCAGTGATTGCGTACCGCGTTATATAGAAACCGCGCTATAAGCAACTTGGATTTCAGGTATAAACCAGGCTAATTCGTAGCGCGTTCTATGGAAACCGTCTACCGCGTTGTATGGAAACCGCATAGAATTAGCACAAGCAGGAATAGCACCATTCGTACCGCGTTATATTGAGACCACGAAATACTAAAGGCAACATAAATTATAAATTATTTTTATTGAATTCAAGCGTTCATATAAGGATTGATAAAAAAAATTAAATAAAAACGAAACTAAAAGACCGGTTTCCAACAAAATAAAGAAAAGACCTGTAAAATACACTAATACACCGGTTTGAGTCGCCTCGTTTTGCGTCTGCTTCGAAGTTGCGTCTTTTTAAAATTTCTGTGATTTCGAAGTTGCGTCGTTTTTGTTTCAGTTTCTTCGCATGTTTCGAAGTTGCGTCGTTAGTGCTTTGATTTGAGTCGTTAATACGAAATTGTTTGTAGGTCCCGCCACTTCTGAATAAAATTAAGACACACAACATAGGTGGTGTGAGATACTGCGAGCTTCTTGGGGACGATTGCTGTAGACTGTCTAATGGTGAAGGTATAGCACTGGCCATTTTATAGTCACCAGGAGCAACTCGTTTCCTTACCGTTCGCATCTTCCCTCTTTTCTAAACCTGCACAATGCACTGCATGAGTAGGGGTCATCCCCTAAGTGCAGGTTTAATAAAAAAAAAAAAAATTGTTTGTACAAAGCTAAAACAGAAAAAAGGGGATTTCCCGTTTAAATCTAGTGCAAATTCGAAGTTGTATCTTTTTAAAATTGCTGTGACTTCGAAGTTTGCGTCGTTAATACGAAATTGTTTGTACAAAATTAAAACTGAAAAAGGGAATTTCCCGTTTAAGTCTAATGTAAATACATACATACGTGTGTATTTATGTTGTCTGATGGTTGCAAGTTGTAGGTCGTTAGAAAATTAAATATTTTTTATTGAAAAATCTATTTTCTTAGCTAAAATTATGAATCTCGGAACCAATTAAATAAAAATCAATACAAATGTATGGAAAATCATACTTCGTTTTGCGTCGCGTTTTTTCAGGCCCTGTTAGCGACGCAAACCGGGGTATTAGTGTAATGCTATTGTTTTGCACCGTACTGTATCCCGGCTGATCTTTTGCGTCGAATATAGAATTTATATTAAACCCTCTTACAAAATCTAGTTACTATTCTCTCATAGGCAGTGCGGAAGGAACTTATGGGATAAAGTTGAACGCAAACCGCGCTATAAGAGTATCGCGTTATAGGAGGGCTGCCGCAATTTCAGCCTCGCGTTATATGGAAACCGCGTTCTGAGAGTATCTCGTTATAGGAGGGTTGACTGTATAACTTTGAGTTTTGCGTTTTTGCTTTTGCTTTTATCCTCATTTAGTATAATTAAACAATGGAATTTTTAAGTTGGCATTGAATTACACAGTAATTGTCTGCTTAAATAAAAGCATTTCAAACAAATAAAAACGTTTTCAACAATGGCGACAAAGAAAGGCAGTGTTAGGGGGTATGCATACATTGTATATCAAAAGTAAACAAAAAATTTATTTTCTATTGTGAATCGTATGAAACAAGAAAGCAGGATAAAACTTTTTAATTTTAACAAGTAAAGTTCATTTAAAAGTATTTAAAACTGCAAAGACAACAAATAAAAAATAAACTTGAATCTCGTAATTTTTTTTTCGATTTTTGGGAAACAATACGTTTATCACTGATACTAGTAGCTTGTCAGTCCATTTTAACTTTTGTAAGCAGACCAGGTCAATTACAAACTCATTGGATTCATGATTTTCCTAAAGTCGCTGTAGTTTAGTAGACAGTGTGTCGACTTATCAAATGTGAGGACGTGGATCAAAGCAGAAGTCAAATGTCTCCATAAAATACTTGCTTATTTTTGTGGTCTAGTTTAGAAAGCACTAAGACACATTGAGCATAGCAATAGCCATATGAATATCTTGCTACAAAGACATTCTGAAGATTTCATTTTCCAAGTCATCCTTTTAAGTCTGGTAAAAGAAATTAAAGTCGGTTTGTAGGCATTTTTTTTTAGGCCAAGGAGGGGCAAATGTATCTAACCACACCATAGAGGAAGTCGTCACGTCCTCCGTGTGTGGGGCCCTCACCCACTAAATCCCCCTTCGTACCGTGGAGTGCTGTACCCACTCCGGAACTACTGTGGTATTACTTCGGAGTGGAGTCCTTTTGCCTTTTGGCCGCCTTCATGGTCACATCCGCGTCCGGATTGTGTATTGAAGGTTGAGGAGACTTCTAAGTGTCTCCACAATTAATTTCGGCCAGGTCCCCAACTGGGACTACGCTTGACACGTGAGTTAGTGTCATCTATGGCGGCGTGCCTACATGCTCTGCAGCCTCCAGATTTCTCTTCTTCAGTCTCAGAATTCATACATACATAATTGGTCATTAGAACCCATCAGTCAGTATTATTGACCTAGTTTCTCACACAACTTATGTTGTGTATGTTAATTTTATACATGAGTAGCGGGACCAACAGTTTAAAGTCGACTCCGAACGACAGATTTTATGAGAAATTTTATTTACTCTCAGAGATTTTGCCAGAAATCTGCTGAGAGGAAATCGCCGAAAAAGTACTTGTTTTGTATTTTGTTTAGATGTCTGGCCTGGGACTCGAACCCTCGCTTTTACGCCTAATAAGCCAACACACTACCTACTAGACTACGGCAACTTCTCAGAATTCGCTCCACGTAATTCGCCACTGAGGCCCAATTCACCTTGCTCGCAATCATAACCCCGACAATGTTAGCGGCTGTTATCGTTCCGATCGTCGACATCAGTGCAGAGTGATAGCTCTGCCAGAGTGCACATTTGATAATAATGTGTTCTGCATCATCAATTACCTTCCCTTCCTCGTAAACGCAGTAAGGGCATTCTGTTCAGATATTTCTTAAAATATGCGTGGCCCGATAGCATCTGCGCAACGTAATAATTTACTTCTCCAAATTTCCGACCGATCCATGGCTTTATGTCCGGAATAAGTCTCGCCGTCCATCTTCCTCTATTCTCATCGTTTTATCGTTGTTGCCATTCTGAAATGGTGTTTTCCCTGAAGTGACCGTTTATGTGATTTCCAGCCGATTTCGCCTTATAAATCTCCAGCCGCTCTGCTGCCAGCAGATCCACAGGGATTGTACCTGCTATCACAAGTACGGTTGGGACGGACACTGTACGATATGCCGACACGATACATAGTGCAGCCGTTCTCTGTACTGATAGACGTAACGACCTTCCGGGCTTTGTCAGCCGAGTACTGAATCTGGTATGAAAATGTCAGTCTGGGATCCTGCCTTCGGTTTGTAGCCATAGCTGCCAGATAAATGAAGCATCAAATCGTCAAATATTTCAGAAAAAATCGTCAAAAACGTCAAAGACGTTCATTGAAATCGTAAATAAATTGTCTAAAAAAAAATTAATTAATAAATTAAGTCAGTGTTAATCAGCACCAATATTGCATCATCTACACCCATATATGGTATAAATATTAGGGAGTCAGAAGATCTTAACGTTATGGGCATGAAAATTCACTGTAATGATCGCTAGAACTGGTTGGTTGCCTTGGTTTTCTAAGACACTGCAATAAATACTTCATTTCATCTGATCTTCTTACCATTTACAACATTTATAATCGACCGAGAATGGAATACAATTTTCAAGTATTGGTTGGCCTTTAACGTCAATTTTGAGGCTTCTTGACCGTTTGCAGAAGAGGCTACAGAAGAGGAAGAGAGTAGTATCTCGTTAATCACGAAGGTGTATCCAAAGGGCCTTTCGTCGAGTAAGCCAATACACTATCTATTAGACTGCGGCGACGTCTGGAAAAAAAATATTTTACTTTTAAACATTACATAAAGGTTATATACGAGACGGCTTTAAAGTTAAAATCAAAAGCCCACTTAGAATGATGACAAAGACTAGATGGCTGTACGGAATGTTGTGTAGCACAACGTACAAAGCAGAGATCTGGTAAAAACTCTCAGCGTAAATAAAAATTGGAATGAAAATTTTCTTAAAATAATCTGTAGTTCGGAGACGAATTTAAACAATAGGTCTCGCTACTTATACGAAAAATTAGCACACACAACATAAGTGGTGCGAAAAGCTATATTTATCATAGCTGCGAGTAAGTCTTCAAAAAAAACTGATCAATGTTGACTCTGAAAGCATTGGTTGGGAGTGTTACTTTACGAAATAATTACGAAATAATAATCCAGGTGTCTGTCCTGGAGTTTGAACCCTGGCCTTATGTCTAATAACTCAACATACAACCCACTAGACTACGAAAACCTCAAAGGAACAATATTCAATTTTTATGAAAAAGAAAAAATATGTATCCAAATTTTTTCGTGCACACTCCTTTAATGGATTTTACTGGAGTCTAATTTTTTTTCTATTATTATTTACATGCTTATAACGTAACATTAAAAATTTTTATTTAATGGCTTTGGCTTATGATTTTCCAAAGCATAAAATTTTTGATACATCAGAGCCACGCTTTATTACGGAATTATGCCTAAAAACATTCATTTTGCCGTTGAAATGGTATCTTTTCAATTTTTTGAATGATATGAACAGAGTGGTGCGCCACTTTTAAGGCACTTTTATACAAATATCCGCCACAAAGATATAGTACTCGTATCTTAATTAAATGTTTTTTCAACAGCTTAATTCGTGTATAAAGTTTAATATTAAGTTTAAACGAAATCATATTGTTTTCTCAAATGCCATACGATATTCTCTTAAAAATGTTTTACGCAGAAAAAGAAGAAGGCAAAATGTGAGACCAAAGTATAATAAAAATGACATTTTATGATGACAAAACGCAAACAATTCCAAAATATTTTACTATTCGCATGAAATGGACCTCAACGGGAACTTGTGAATTCAGTTGAATACTGCACATGCACACCGCACCCACCCAGCTATGTATGTTTCAGAATCCTTTAAAAAGTATTGAACGCATAGATATAAATGCGAAAAGTGAGGGCAGGGTGACTGAAAGATTTTTTAACTAAAGATTATGTAGAGCCAGCATTGCCAGAATGATGATTTTATCATATTTTTTGATGATTTTTGAAACAAAATATGATTTGATGATTATTTCTTAAATTATGATTTCTAATTTATAAGAATTATGATTTTTTTTCATTTCAAGTGAGTACTATTTTCGTTGTAATTGAAAATTTTTAATGTTCTTGTACTTTTAATTTCCATGTTCTCTAACTTAAATAATGTCAAAATTTGGTTGAAATGCGCCGATCCGTTCCGATGTTATAGGGAAAAATCTACTTAGAATACACATATATGTAGTCGTAAGTCGCGTGAAAACTTTAAGAGCTCATAACTCAAAACACACTTTTTCGACTTAGGATGTTATAGAACAGAGGCGTCGATATGTTAATATATTTTAATTATAATTTTTAAATGAAATTTTGTATTCAAAAATAAATTTTTTTACCATAAAATATGATTTTTTTTTCTGCATATAATGATTTTCTTGTCAAAGCTTCTGGCAACGCTGAGTAGAGGAAATAAAAAAATTTTAAAAATTTGTAAAATAAAATACGGTTATGTTTTTGGCTTTTAAAAACCTTTAAAAGATGTGTTCGTATTGTATTTAGTTTTAATTAAATTCTTGATTGTTCGCACAATTCTGTTTGCCACTGTTCACAACTTGATGTAACAACAACAATTGCTTTGCTTTTTTTCCTTTGTTTACATCCTTTGCGTTAACCATAACAATTGTTCGATAGATCTTTGTAACGGAGATCTTCAAACCACAATTATTCTCTTCACACAAGACTGACTGAATTTTTACTTACTTCATTGTCTGCTTTGCCTTGGCTTTTGTACGACTATTTGTAGCTTAGCCTTTTCGAGATCTCCAAAATGTAAACGTTGTTGTTTGTGTATTTTGCTTACATTTATTTTTGTAATATTTGTTGTTGCATTTTAGTTTACTTCTTTGTCCCTTTTTTATACTGTTTATCACGTAAACAAGTTCATTGTTTTTGTTTGTGTAACTTTATTAAGATATATTAGAAAACATAAAGTTTTACTTGAGCATTAACTCCTCGTTAACATTGCTTCCAGTATTTCAAGCCTCGTCTATTTTGCTTTCAAAATTCCAAGTAGTAATTGTATTTAAAACCTCTTGTTAATATTACTGTTACACTTACAAGTAAATTTCTGTTCACTTACCCATCACTGTTGGAGAAAACATGTTACTGTCATGCAATATCATCGTTTGCAATATGACAGTGACAAGCATCGTCTTGTTATTGACATTAAAGACGTGCTTGCGTTAAGTGCGTATCAGTAGAAGGACGATGGGTATTCCATTTTTTTTTGTTGTTTTTGTAAAAAATATTTCGTTTTAGATTTTTATGATTCCATTTTCGGTTACTGCTGTTATTGAGTATACGTTGGTCGCGTCTTATTTAATGTTTCAGTCAAAGGCCATTCTAATGCAAAACAATATCTCGATGTTATTTAAACGTGGTTTTAGTGGTAACAGGACAAACGCATGGTGCGGTAGTTATCAATCTTGAAGTCAAATTCAAAACTTTTTCTTCTAAATCCCTTTTAAAAGATAATATAAGCCCTTGAATTAGATTTTTTAACCTTAGCTTCCTTTAAAAGGGTGGTGAAAGAGATTGATTTCTAGGGTAAAACTTTTCCTCTGTAGAGCTTAGACGTTAGCCTCAACCCTTGTGTCTGTGATATGGTACAACCACAACATTTCAAACTCTGTTTGGTTCAATGAAGTCGATTTAGCCTAGTGTTTTGGTTTATTAGACACGAGCCGGTGGCTTAAACCTCAGTACAAACATCTAAAAAAGGATTAAAAATATTTCTTTCTTCAATAGTCTTTTGACAAAAACTCTGAGAGTAAATAAAATTGCCATGAAATGTTTCTGAAATATCTGTCGTTCATATCCGTCTACAAACTGTAGGTTCTAGCAATTATTGAAAAAACTAACACGCACACAACATCATCATTCTGCCTAATGCTATAAACACAATAAACGCAACGCAGCGCGACAACAAGCAAAGATTCTGCTGCTTTGGTTTTAAGCTAATTCCTATTTTTATTCGCTCTAATGAGAGAATTAATATACACAGTGAAAGGATTTGAGCTGGCTCTGCAAGGATTAATGCTGCGAATACAATAACATGGATGAAACACAGGTTTAAAAACGCGAAAAAACCTTTTTGTGGCACCACTGGTAGAGAATTAATGAACTGTTCATTTTTAATTTGTTTGCTGCCACTGTCTTTATTAAAGTTAATATCCCTGCAGCTTATCTTAGGCTGCAATCGTATAATCATTATGCTTGCTGTGTTGTATTTATTCTGTTTATGGCATAAAGGGTTGCAATGACCCATTAAATAAATAAGTTGTTGCATAACAGCAGAATTACTTTCCTGAATCCAATCATTAACAAGCCTTGTGAAGAAGCTGAAATCTCTATTTTGTAGAAAAGTCCAATCCAGTGGCATTTTCCCTTTTAAAACGTGCAAATAAAATATAAGAATTTGTGTTTAGTTTTAATTATAATTCTTTATTATTCGCACAATTTTGTGTGCAACTGTTTACAACTTGATGTAAACAACAACAACATACATACATAATTGGTCATTACAACCCTTCAGTCAGGATTATTGGTCTAGTTTCACACACTATTCATGTTATGTGCGTTAATTATATACATAAGTGGCGGGGCCTACAGTTTTAAAGTCGACTCCGAACGACACATTTTTTGAGAAGCATTCCATGGCAATTTTTTACCCTCAGAGTTTTTGCCAGAAATCTGCTGAGAGGAAGTCACCGAAAAATTATTTTCGTTTTGATGTCTAACCTGGGATTCCAACTAGACCACGGCGACTTCCTGGCAATTTTATTTACTCTCAGAGTTTTTGCCCGAAAACTGTGAGAAGAAACCGCTGAAAAAATACTTTTTGTATTTTATTATGATGTCTGGCCTGGGACTCGAACCCTGGCTTTATATCTAATAAGCCAGCACACTACCTACTAGACCGCGGCGACTTCAAACAACAACAACAACTGCTTTGTTTATTATTCCTTTTTTAAACTAGACAGATGTTTGTAAGGGAGATTTTCAAACCACGATTGCTATATTCAAACACACAGCATCTTCACACAAAACTGACTGAACTTTTACTAACTCAGTTGCCTGTTTTGCCTTGCTTTTTATATGGCAACGTGAACGGTCTGATGAATGTTCTTGAAGGCAAATGTTTTCTGTAAATGTAAATTACAAACTTCGTTGCTTACATTTACTATTGTAGTATTTGTTGTATTTTTGTTTACTTGTTTATCGTTTATTTTTTCAATCGATGTAAAAGTAAAATACCAGTATCTAGGTATTATAAGTAGCGTGTGATAGATTTCATATTGCAGCCTTCTCAACCATCCTACGCATTTATTCATTCAATAGCAAAAGGATACTGCAAATAAAGGCGTCGCTAATAAAAATCCTTTTAAGATTAAGATTTTCGTATAAAACCAAAGCAAAATGATATTAAAACGAATCAAAAAAAGTGAAACAAAAAAGAAAAAAAACACAAATGAAATGAAATAAAATTACGGAAAAAGGAAATGAATGCAGGCACGTTAAGTGATGTTTATCAAAATCGTTGTATTTGGTGTTGTATAAAAATGTTTTCGTTTTTCAGTTTCAGTTTTTCAACCCCCCCACATCAGTCATTAATTTTCATTTGATTTGTTTTTTGCGTGTCCGTATGTGTGGGTATGTTTGTATATCGTATGTGAAAACATGTTAAGGTGACATTGAAATTTCATTTCGTTTCGTTTTGTATTATCATTTCGTTTTTGTGGTCATCATAAATGCGAATATAAAATGAAATTGAGATATTCTGCAATGTTCGTTCTTGGTATTGTTTGATTCGGTCTTTTATTTTACAGAATACCTTTATGTACGTACGTATGTTGTACAATCGTTTTGTTGCTTTTCTAAAAATCCTTGCAAGTAAAATTTATGACCACTTTTCATACACACACACATACACAAAGCCCAGTAAATTTTATTACTCTTCGCTTTAAACGTAATGGCTGTTCCTGTGTGTTGCCTGTTTGCATTGACATGAAAGTGTGTGTGTTTGGGTGCGTGTGGGCATTGGAAGAACTGAGAGTATATTAAAATAAAGTACGTTGTTGTTGGTGTTTATCTACTAAAGTATGTTATTGTAAGTGTAAGTCTGTATATGTGTGTGTGTATGTACTTAAGTGCTTGTTTCCTTTTCTCAATATGTGCTTCTATATGTGTAAAGTTGTAAGTGTGTGTGCATTGAGGTACCCCCAACTTTTAAAACTTTGTTCTCTCTCTCTTTCCTCGCACCCCGTCAACCACCCCCACAATACAAACTCACTTAACAGAGTTTGTTTTTGTGCAACGTAAACAAATTTAATTGCTTGTATCCGTTGCACATTTTATGATCGAATACATTTAATAGCTAAATACACACACACACACACACACAAACACATTACTTTTTGCAATGAAACGTTCCTTTTCACTGTAATACTCATATGATACTTAAGCACAATCACATCTAAAACCCTTACAAACACATGGACACATGCACACATGTACACATGCCCACAAATGGACACATTCATTTCTCCATTATTTCTTTCGTTCGTTCATTTATTCATACATTCAGTTCGGGGTATTGCATTGTGCACAAGTGTCCCTTCGACATAATACGGTTGGTGATGATGCTGCTGCTGATAATACAATTCCTTTTTCTAGTTGTTCTTGTTGTTCTAAAAGGAGCACTTATGTTACCACATTTTTCCCACCCACAACTTTACTGAAATAATAAGCCACTAACGGTTTTTTTTTACTTGATTCCTCTCTTATTTGCATGTCTCTCAGTATCCGTATCTTTATTTTTTTCCTCTTTTCTTTTTCTCCTCTTGTTATAGCTTCTTGTTGTTGTTGTGTTCTTTTTTCAACATGTCCTGCTTTGTCGTTTACCATGTGAACATGTGTGTGTGTCTGTATGTGTGTTGAACTGTATGAGAAGCATTTTCCGTTTTTATTTACTTGTATTTTAACCATCATTATTGCCTGTCTATTTGCTTTTTCAATGAAGTCATTTTGTTGCATCAAGAGGTTGTTGTTTTAAATGTGAAATTCCATTTTTTTTTTATTTTAAAGTATTGTGTATACAAATAAATGAATAAAATAAATATGGCGTATTCCACTTTCAAGTGATTACTTTTCGTACACAACATTTCATTAGTTCAAGTGGGCCATTTCATTTTGCAAAAAAATTTTTGTGAAAATTTATAAAAATTTTCATTGGCAAGCTTAACCCTCACAGAAGGCCCAAGATGAATTTCGAATCACTTGAATGCAAGTACAGTCAAACTCGTTTATAACGAACTCGGTTATAATGAATTCTTGGTTATTACGTAGATATTTTTAAAGGTTTTCATACTGATAGTTTAAAAGAATTAAAACATATCTTTGATTTTTAATAAAAAAAATACTTTTTGTTTTTAATAAATGAAAAAAATTCTTTATATTTTATATTTTCTTCTATGACACCACCCCGTTTATTAAGAACTTTGCCTATAACGAACTATTTTTTTTTGGTCCCACGGAGTACGTTATAACCGGGTTTGACTGTAAATGGATTTGGTTTTCATTTAGTTCTCGGAATAAGCACTAACATCTTTGAATTATACTTACATACATACATACATATACATACATAATTGGCCATTACAACCCTTCAGTCAGGATTACGACCTAGCTTCTCACACCACTTATGTTGTGTGCGTCAATTTTATACATGAGTGGCGGGACCTACAGTTTTAAAGTCGACTCCGAACGACAGATTTTTGAGAAGCTTTTCATGGCAATTTTTACTCTCAGAGCCTTTGCCAGAAATCTGCTAAGAGGAAGTCGCCGAAGAAATATTTTTCGTTTTGATGTCTGACCTGGGATTCGAACCCGGGCCTTTCGTCTAATAAGCCAACACACTATCCACTAGACCACGGCGACTTCAATACTATATAACTTACTTACTTACTTACTTAGTTACATAACTTACTTAATTGGCCAATTACAACCCGATTAATGCATCTCGGCCTGTCGCAACAGCTCCTTTCAGGTACCTCTGCTTCTTACACACTTACACTTCCCCGATTTGGGCCTTCTAACCCATACAAAGTCGTTCTCTTCGCCGACTTCCGCGGATCCCCGTATGAAATATACGTTTCACCGAAGCATCTTTTTCCATTCGAACGACATGGTCGAGCTTACTTAATTGGTCACAACTCTTCAGTCAGGATTATATGCTGACTTCTCTCACCACTTATGCTGTCTGAGTTAATTTTCTATACGAGTGTCGGGACCAGAGATCAGCAATCAGAATCGTTTTTCCGCTATTCAGAAGTACTCATGCAATTTTGAGTGTGAATGAATCAACAGAATTGAAATTCAGCTACTCTGATTCATTCGTACTCGCTACAACATTGATTTATAAGTACAAGTAGCAATGAGTATGAGTACAATGTTGACATCAAACTCACAACATTCGAAATATGTTTGATTCATACGCCTACTCATTCATACATTTTTAAAATACTTGTAATATTTACAAGTGATTCGAGTGATTCGAACCATTCATTAAAATTTACAGCCTTTATTGTTGTTGTTACATATACAAACAAAGAACAAAGGAAAGACAAAGACAACAAGCAAAGCATACATTCAAACTTCTTGTGCGTATTGCAGTGCTCGTACGCGAATCATACTTATATTGTGCTTCGTGTAAATGTTAAGTAGAGACGAGTCGACGTCAATAACATCATGAGTATTGTTAAGTATGAATACAACGAGTACTTCCAACTTTAAGTATGAGTATCATATTAAAACAAGTATCTGAAATTATAAGTATGATTTGAGTCTACTCATCGTTTTGAATACTCATTGCTGATCTCTGATACCCACCATTAAAGTCATTTGCCATTTAAAAAACACGGCAAATACAGATCGTGTGATTTAAATGATTAAAATAATACACCTATTGAATGAATCATAAAATTGTTGCTCGAAGTATTTATGTACGTATGTATGTATTTCAAACTCTGATAAGACCACTTAAAGAAAAATTCACTTTGCGACTAAATTTGTGATTAAAATAAGTATGACGAATTAGTATTTAATCCTATAACCCAAGTAGGTAACGGAAACGATATTTCCCTAAAGAGAAAATGTATTAAACAAGGCCAAAATCTTGTTAGCAATATATAAACGGACACTGAACTTTACTTGCTAAATTCGTAATTGGCCACATGCATTTTTAGCTTTCTCATACCAGATCGACTTTCTCGATATAATGGAATCAGGGCCCACAGGAATTCGTTGTTATACAGTCGGCTCTAATGATTGACATAGGACGGGACTGTTTACTGGATAGGGAACCAAAAACTTAACAATCCATTCTAGTACTCTAACTATCTGAGTTGGATAATTATAGAACACAAACTTGGATAACGCTATGCCTCTTACATATATATATACTGGGTGACTGATATATAATGCGACAAAGTAAAGCGCTTTACTTTTTTTTTTTAATTTTGCATAATAATTACGCTGTTGCACACTGGGTTTGGAAAACATAAATCCAATAGGAATACAAATGATAGCGATGAATAAAATAATTATTTATTCAGCCCATAGTGCTACTCACCTGTGCCATCTGTCACTCCTTGGCATGCACTAGCATACAGGGTGGCTGATATATAATGCAACAAAGTAAAGCGGTAAAATTTATTTATTTTTTTTTTTTAATTTTATTGTTCAAAAGCAAAAACTGTTGGAAATAACATCAAATTTTAAAATCAGTTTAGATTTGTTCGAATTGGCCACCTTTGGTACGAATTATGGCCTTTAAACGGCCGACAAAGCCATCACAGGCTGCACGAAAGTGGCTCTGCGGTATTTTGGCCCATTCCCGGCGAAGCGCCATCTTGAGATGATCGACACTTTGGTATTTTTTAGTAGGAACTTTGCTTTCCAAAATGCCCCAGGCGCAAAAGTCCAACGGATTAATATCCGGAGATTTTGGTAGCCACTGCGCGGTAAAAATAAAGCGAGGAACCTCCATTTTAAGTCATTCTTAGTTGACGCGTGCTGAGTACGGTGGTGCAGAGCCCTGTTGGTATGTCCATGGTTTGCTTCCAAAATGTTTTTCTGCCATGGTTTCAATACTGTCTTTAAGACATTTTCCTGATAATATTCGGCATTTATTTTATCCCCCCGGTCGATGAATACTAGCAGGGAGCGACCATTGGCCGTTACGGCGGCCCACACCATTACCATCGGCGACGCTTGAGTTCTAGTGGCCAATCGCAGGTGTCAAATTTTCAGCTGACTTTTTTGGCAAGTAAACCCGATCATTTTATTTGTTCACAAACTGCTCAATTTGGAATGGCTTCTCATAGGAAAAAACCAAATTCGGTAACTGGCCACTTTCGTTCAAGCGGAGTAACTCCTTGGCTCTTTCCAGTCTAACATTTTTTTGTCCATCGGTGAGCTCTTGCACTTTTTGGAACTTCAATGGCTTTAGTCCAAGCTCATTTTTCAATATGTGTAGCATCCGTTCTCGCGATATGTTCAGCTCCCGAGGAATTTTTCTACCACTGCGGCGTGGATTTCGATCAAATCTGGCCTCTTCTTTTCGGATCATTTGTGTTGTTGTTATCGTTTTTTTTCGTCCACTTTTTGGACGCGATGCAACACTCCCAGTATCACGATAACGAACAATGGTCCTAAATACAAAAGATTTATTCACATTTAAATGCTGGAGGGCTCTAACGATAGCCACCTGTAGTTTTCCAGCCAAATATAAAGCAATCACACTATCACGTTTGAATTCCATCACGAATGACTTTTTTTCAGAATGCAATAGATCAAAATGCTTTTGTAATCTTGTAAACAATATAATGAACTGTCACTGGAATAAATCTGCCAGCTGTCAGACGAGCGGTTTACAAATGAGAACAACCTGAAGTTGGTTGCAATATATATTAACCAACCTGTAATTGGTCACTTCTTACACAATTGTGTCGCATAGGAATATTTGTTCGTAATTCGTTTTAGTGGAGATATTTGAATTTAGGGTGGGGTGACCGTGGCCTTTCGTCCTAATGAAATAAATAACGCCTACTACAAATCAAGTTTAAATTCTTTTAGGAGATTTGAAAGAATTACTAGAGAAACTAAATGTTCAAAGTATGTTGTCGTTATGGCAAGATAGTCAGGACATAGAATGATTTAACTGTACTATATTATAAATATATTATTGAGCGTCCGTGCCTAATGCCTTTTAGTGCGTTGTAAGCCAGGTTTGTGGCCTGGTTTGTGGACGATTAATGTATGACTAAGTAAAGACAGCTTTAATACACTTATGAATATCCTTACAGTACATTTCGCCTTACATGTACCTCTAAGCCATATAGGCGTGTTGGACACCAATAACTGCAAAGCATGCTGAGAGGACATTGAAACTATGGAAAACTTTTTATGCCATTGTCCAGTTTGTGTAAGCGCGTGTACCAAACTGATAGGGTTCAGATTGTCTATAGGAAATATGGTAGGCACTTGATGGCTGGCGCCGCAAGCTATTATGAGACACTTGAAGGCTAGCCCCCGCAAGCCTTTATGATGGCTTAAAAGTAAACTGATAAACTTTGGTTAGAGCTTTCCCCTGCTCTAACCTATCCTAGTCTCAGGCATTGGTAGGGTGTTGTACGATAGAAAATGTTTCTTAGAAATGGTAGTACACCCATCTAATTATTCCATGATTTCCTATAAATTTTATTAACTCACCCACATATAGACTGAAGCAGAAAGCAAAACATACTAACAACAGTAGTAAGAAAATTATTTTCAATTCAAATATTTCATGTTAAAATGGCAATTTGAGTGCATTCACACGTAATATTTCTGAATAAAGGGAACTATTGGGTTCAGACCATTGACTGGGGGGGGGGTGTATTAAATGATTTTCTGGAATGATTGTGCTACTCTTGTGCAACCTTTTTCGTATTCTTTGCTTTTGCTTTTCTGCAAATCTAGACAATGATTGAGCAGTACGATTTTCTACATTCGTATGTACATACATGCATATGTATGGGTATTGCATGTGTAATAAAGTCTGTGTGTGGAGTGTACATCTGTGTACGTAAGTGGTTTTCGGTTTTCGGAACGTGTTTAAGTACTTGTTTCAGAAAAATGTTTGTTCAAATACAACAAAGAACAACAAAAAAGTGTTTTTTTCTTTTCACACACACACTACGTACCTATACCCATACACGATATGCAAATACGTATGCAAAAATTATAAAAAAAAAAGAAAAAAAACTTTTTAACAATTTCACATACAAATCAACACACATGCACACATCTGTTAACCTCATCATGAAGACCCTACTCATTTAACCACATGAAGATACAACAACCGAAACCAACAAAAAAAAATTTTTTTTAAATACAATACACATTTAAATAAACGTAAATAAAATAAAATAAATAAAATAAAAATAAAAGACAAACTCCGGTAAATTCACATTTACAGAGTTTTACATTAATTCTGTTTTATTCTGGTAGAACATGAATGCATTTTGTAGCAAAACACCACCCTCACCCTCCTTCTGCATACATATTTATAATATTTAAATGCTACCTTTTGTATTATGCCACAGGTCTTTTTAGCCATGTCTTAATTCACAGAGCCAGTGGTGTAGTAATTTAAGGCTTTGTTTTATATAGAAACATAATTAATTAGCCTCGGAAGTCTTCCTTAATACAGGCGTTTTGCTTTTACATTGCTTAAATTAATATTTACCCAGCCAGCAATTTTGAAAATAATCGAGTTTTTTTTGATTCTTCTGAGCGATTAAAAAACTCGAATATGCGCTTATTTCCTGATCATAAAAGATATTTTCGTTGGGAAAAAAAAATGACTACGAGCGAAGAGTCGTTTTCTATATTATTTTAGAGTAATTTTCGACTCTTTTTCTAGTAGCTTTATAATCATTTTCGAATCACTTTCTGATCATTTATTAGTCTTATTTACATTCGTTTATGATTCTTTTTCGAGTCGTTTTTCAGTCATCGTTTAATCACATACGAGTCTTTTATGAGTCCTTTTATTGTCATTTATGAGTCATGTTCGTATTAATTTGGACTCGTTTTTATGTCATTTATGATTAAAATTTGAGTTTTTTATTAGTCGTACTTATAATTCTATTTTACTCTCTTCAAGTATTTTTCTTAAGTTTAATGAGTCCTACGTTTACACTACAGCGATTTCAAAAACCACATTCGTATGAACGTTAAGTATGAAAAACAGAAAGAATATTAAGTTTACATTCGTAGTGTATGTACATCAGACATCAAAATTTATTTAAAGAAATATTATATTTCGTTAAAAAAAACAGAGAAAAATTCAATTAAAAAAAATTGTATTTTCTGAAAATGTATACAGAAAAGCAGTTTTTAATCATCTACTTGCGCAAAATATGATCAAAAAATACGTACTCACAATCACAATCACTGTTCAAACCCCTGCATGATCTATTATTGATTAAAAGTTTCTCAATCTTCAGTAGAAGTATCTGGATGATTAATTTCCGAATGTAATACAATTTTTTGTTGTATTTTAAATTGAACTCATTTTACTCATTGACACGAATCATTTTTGAATCCTTTTTAATCGTGTAACTAACTAATAAGTTTTTGATCCCCAAAAGTACTCTAAAAAGACTCAGCAAGGTGATTTTTATAAAAACAATCTTCCGAATGCTAGCTGGGTATAAACAAAGTCAAAAATACAAAACAATGCAGTAAACAAACCTGTTTACAAATTATCGTACTGCTTAATATAACAACAAGCATAAAAAATGGTAAACAAGTAAACAAAACTATAGCTACAGCACTACAATAATAAATGTAAACATAGTTGTTTACATTTATAAAGATTTTGAGAAGGCAAAGTCATGAATCTTTACCTTCAAGAACATTCATCAGCCTATTTACTTTGCCATATAAAAGGCAAGGCAAAGCAGGGAACGGAGTGAGTGAAGTTCAGCGAGTCTTGTGTAAAAATGCGGTGTGTTTGAAGAGAATAATATTGGTTGGAAGATCTCCTTTACAAAGATCTGTCGAATAATAAGACTAGAATAGACTAGACTAGTAATTGTTACTGTTTACTAAAAAAGAAAAGCATTGCTACTTATAATTATAAATCAATGTTACAACGAGTACGAATGAATCAGAGTAGTTGAATTTCAATTCTGTTGATTCATTCATACTCAAAATTACATGAGTGCTTATGAGTAGCGGAAAACGATTCATTACTGATCTCTAGTTTGTATTTGACAGCAACTGACAAAAGGAAAGGAAAACATTTGATGAACTGTGGGCGAATACTGTGATATGCTAACATACTTAATACCTTAGATAGGATTACAACCTAATTTCTCACATTACTCATGTTGCTTGTGTTATTTTTATCATGAAAGTGATGAGAACTACAGTTTAGAGTCGACTTCTAACGACAGGTTCTTGAGAAATCTGCAGAGAGGAAGTCATGGTCGCTACTAAACTAGGGTGACTACAGTACGATGATTGTTTGTTTTTAATTTTTGCACAAGTTGAGTCTTGAAAACTTTTAAGGACATGATTATTGCGTAAAGTCGCCTATAAAGTGGCATCATACAATCCCAGGTGCTGAAAATAGTGAAGAAGTGATTGATTTGGATCTTCTTATGTTTTTCCCTTGTACATCGGATACAATTTCGCCATTGCGATTTGTCCGCCATCTCGCCGGACTGTATTTCATGGAATATGTAACAGAGATCAGCAATGAATCGTTTTTCTACTACTTATAAGCACTCATTCAATTTTGGGTATGAAAGAATCAACAGAATTAAAATTCAACTACTCTGATAAGTAGCAATGAGTATGAGTACAACGTTGACATCAAACTCACAACATTCGAAATATGTTTGATTCTTACGTCTACTCATTCTGATTCATAAATTTAGAAAAATACTTATAAGTCATTCGTTGTCATTTGTTGCATATATAAACAAAGAACAAAGGAAAGACAAAGACAACAAGCAAAGCATATCCACAATCTTCTTGTGAGTATAGTAGTGTTCGTACGTAAATCATACTTATTTTGTGCTTCGTGTAAATGTTAAGTAGAGACGAGTTGAAGTCCATAACATCATGCGCATTGTTAAGTATTAATGCGACGAGTACTTCCAACTTTGAGTATGAGTAGTATGAGTATGATATCAAAATAAGTATGAATGCATATAAATATCAGAAACTATAAGTATGATTTAAATCTACTAATCGTTTTGAATACTCGTTGCTGATCTCTGATGTGTAAGAGTAAAGGTTTGCCGTTGAACTTTGAAATCGTGTGGTGGTTGTGTGTTAACATTAGAGTCTATGAAGCAAAGTGCCTTCAAATATTTACTGGTCCTTAGTTTTGGCAAACAATGGAATAATTGGATTTCGTAGACATGTAATTTTGACATGCCTTAAGACACTGGAATGCATGTACATATGTAATCTATTTAAAGGCAATTTTGGTAACTAATTAAAGAGCAGTAATCTTACAGAAAACACTTGCTGCTGAGACAGTCGGTTTGACCGTACGTGTATATTTTTTGTGTGGGATGCGAGAAGACTCTCGTATGCAGGGACAAGACAGACATTGATGACAATATTTGAACTCACAAATAAATCACCATGAACTATTTTTGGGTGGACTCCAGAGATGAGCAACGAATCGTTTTTTCGAGTGACTCTAATCATTTATTCAAATTTAAAATTTTAGTTATTTTTGAATTTACAATAAAGGAACATAAGCAAAAAATGCAGAGCAGCAATCAGAGCAAACACACAGCCTTCTAGTAAGTATCGGGTCAGCCATCTAACGTTTTTCTTTTTCAACTAGGGCTTATTTCGTGAGTGGTAACACTTAGCTCATGTCTGATTTGACAGATAATTAGTTTTATCCTTTCGCTGAACGAATATGGTTGTGTATACACGTTTTCGCTTCGCTAAGTTAGCCTGCAAACGACTTACAGAAGATGCCAATTTTGGCAAAAAAATAAATCCTCTTTGCATATGAAGCTTATATTGATCTAGACGCGTATGTAAATAAGCAAAATTGTCGCATTTGGGGCACAAAAACCCGCACGCGAAAACAATTCACTGTTTGGTGGGGATTTCGGTCCAGAGGCATAATTGCGCTATTTTTCTTCGATAATGAGCAAGGAGTGACCGTTACAGTCAATGGCGATCATTATCGGACCATGTTGAACGAATTTTTGTTTATAAAAATTGAAGAGGAGGATATTGATAACATTTGGTTTCAACAGGACGGCGCTAAGTGCCACACAGCCGAAGCTACACTCGATGTCTTGCGCCCAGTTTTTTATCAGGCGCAGAGTTGTGATTTGACGCTGTTGGACTATTATTTGTGGGGTGCCGTCAAAGACAAGTGTTACGCCGATAAGTCACAGACAATTGACGCTTTAAAGTATAATATTCGTGAAGCCATTGGTGAAATACAGCTGCACACAATCGATAATGTGCTAAAAAATTGGACCGATCGTATAGGCTACTGCATGGCCAGTCGAGGCAGCAATTTGAATGAAATTATTTTCCATTATTAACCGAAAGGAGTCTACTTTTAAATAAAAAAAGAAATTTGAGAAAATATTCAGTAATTTTTTTTAAAGGATTTTAAAAAAAAGGTGCTTGGCGGACCCTTTATGTTACTGTTCGTACTCGAATCAAACTTATTTTGTGCTTATATGATGAATATTTCAAACTTTGAATATGAGTAGAGGTTCCATGATATTAAAATAAATATAAATGCGTATAAGTATCAGAAATTATGAGTATGATTCGATTCTATTCATCTTTTTGAGTACTCATTATTGATTTCTGATATACACTCACCCTATCGTTCAGTTAATCATTTTTCAAAATTTTTATCAGTTGTTGCAGTCCTTATAGACTAAAAAAAATCAATTTATTTGAACTCACCCTCCTTTGATTTTTCGCTACGCTACTGCATAAAATTGTGCCCAGTCTTACTTTAGCAAATGATACACTTTTGTTTGACAGTTTGTATGAGTATTTTGCGTGTTTTTCCCCATTTTAGTTGTTTTTATTTTGTTTTGTTTTTTATTTTCTCTATATACACCAGATTGTTTAGTACTTTTAAAGTACTTTTTGTATCCGCAGTTTTAAGCATTACACTGTGGGCTATATTTGAGTGTTTTCTTCTTTTTCTTTTGGTTCATTTTTTAGTGTTTTTTTTTTTGTTTTTGTTTTGTTTTTTTCATTTGTTCGTTGAAGAAGTTGAAGTGATTATGTGTGTACAACCCACTTATTTGTTTGGTTGCAAAACCTTAACTTACTATACACATACCTGTGAGTACGTATGTATATGTATATGTGAGTTACTTATGTGTATATGAATATGTGAGTAACATTTGAGTTTGAAACATTTCCGTTTAGGTAACCGCACACACATCAATGCGGTATTTGTCTGTTGATTCACGTCAGTTATGAAAAAAGTGTACGATTGTATCCTTGTACCCAACAATTGCCACTTTTTACTAGACACTTTACTATACACCGGGTGTCTTTTAAAGACAACAGAGAAATTAGTTATTTGATTATAATATTAGGGTATTATCAGTTAGATTATGAATAATATAGGAATATAACGACATGTAGGTTTCGCAAAATTAGGTATTCCAAAATTTTTATTACCATGGACTGATGGCTTGCGCTAGTTCTAGGCTATTAAATATTTCTCTGAAATATTTCTCCTCTTTATTATTAAATGTAAAAAAATTGCTAACGTTCGGTTGTTGATTACCGAATCACTGATGATAGCATCCTTAATTCAACTCAATATGATATTCACGCTTATTATCCTTGTGAATATTTCATTTGTTATTGCAGCTCTTTTGGCGCATTTCACTAGATCGTTAAAAAAAAAAAATCGTATGGGTTGCAACTGCAAATACAATAAAAGAAAATCATTTATAAGACTATATATTACGTATAAGTATCTGAAATTATAAGTATGACTCGAACCTACTTATCGTTTTGAATACTTATTGCTAATCTCTTGTGCACACGGCCCTCTCCCTCCTGCTATTATCCCTGTTATGCGAACATAATGCAATGCGTGAGTAGGAGTCATATTCTGAGTGAATATTGATTCTACCATAACTCGCACCCTGTTACCCCTAAACAATACAGTGCTTGAGTATGAGTCATGGCATGAGTGAGACCTGACAAAAACTAAATGGCGCACATTGCTCTCTTTGCATTCCCTCATAACTATCTTCCTGTTATACTCTGTTATCACAGCACACTGTACTGCATTAATAGGAATAATACCCTGAGCGAGTATTGGTCCAAAAAACAAATGAAGTGGAATATTGACAAAATGTTGCTCTCGGGACTGCGCCTAGTCTTTTTTGTTAATTTTTTCCAATTTTACTAAAATAAACTTCTGGTGCTATGGTTTAGTGCTTTAGGTGCTTGATTCCAAACTCAAACTACTCAGATTCGAATTTAGGAGAGCGCGTAAAATCCCAATGCTAATGGTTTTCGAATTAGAAAAATTAAGACGCTTCAATCGCTTTCCCCTAATCTCTGACTCCATGGAGAATAACACTATCAGGACTTTTATCAGTAAAGAGGATCAGCTCAATATATTTTCATTGAGAACGTTGTTTCTTGACAATGAGAAGTGGGAACTTCATCATCTTGGACCGTCTTACATTAGGTCAATCAAAAAAAATTATAAATCAATGAAAGTGTTACTGACTGGCATCAAATTGACTGACCGTTAGGGCTTTGGATTAATCATTTACTTTATTTCTTTAGTCCAGTTTCCAAGTAGAAAGACTACGTTTTCTAAAACTGTCAATACGAAGTGAAAAGTTATTTTATTTTTTTGTTTTCTTTAAGTCACAAAATGACTGAAACTTGTCATAATGCGTCCGCATTCATTACTTGAGTTTAGTTGTGGCTGAACTGAACACAGAAATCATTTCACAACTATTTTCGTTCACTGTACTTTCCTACATACGTACGTAGAAACTAAAAAATGATAAGAAAAAATAGAAAATAGAAAAAAAAACTACACACATACACACGCTAAAATGCAATGTGTGTATTTACTTATACATTTCAGTGTGTCATTTGTATGACAGTTGACATTATAAGCTGATTGCGCGAGTGTGAAAGCGTTAAGAATATGAAAAGCGAATAAATGCAATGAAAAAAAAAATTTACATACACAGTAGCAGAACAAGTGAATTACACACACAGACGTAAATATCACTAATGTCTGCCGTATATTATGCTGTTTGTGCATCCGTTCCGTTTGCATATGTGTTCGAGTGTTTATTTGTTTGCAAGCGGATGTAAACATTTGTGAGCATATTTGTGCATATGTGAGAGTGTATGTGTATGTGTATGTGTGCGTACATTTGGAGATTCATATTTTAAGCCATGTTAAAAAGATACATACCGTCCGTTGAAAGTATCCAAATTCCAAACAGCTTGGCAAATAAACAGAGCATTCATGTTTTAGACTCTCACCATTTAGATTTGGCTTGTGTGTACATCATAAATAGGTGTACTAATGTTGTTGTTGCAGCTACAGCCTTTTGCTGTTTATTAGAAACTGCATTTTACTGCTGTTAAACTGATTCAACTAAATGAGCTTTATTCGGCTAAAATTGCCGTAAACATTTGCCAGTCGGCATAATAATTGATTTCGACTGGCCTAGGAGCGAACAATTGTTGTGTTTGTTACAGTGTGGAATTGAATTACTATGTGGATAGCTGCTGATTTAAATCTTTAAGCTCTAAGTATTGGCACATCTCATGCATAACTATAGAGTCAGGTTGGTGTAGATTTTATGTTAAGATAGTAAGTTTCAATCTGTTTGTAGCATATTCGCTAATAAAATGGAATCTTTACATATTTATGTTGACTTAAATACCCTCCATTAGCTGAAGCTTGTAATGTAAAAGCGTAGAAATCTTCCAACCAAGATACTGGATGTTTGCGATTCTTTATTCATTGTAATCCTATGATCCTAGGTCATGGTCCCTTCTGTCAGCATTACAACTTAGTTTCTCATACCACTTAGGTTACAGGACGTGCACCTTTTGGTCAAGACACGCACAGTACCCGGAGGTCGAAATTGATCCATTGTACTAACACCACTTATGTTCTGTGTGTTAGTTTTATTCATAAAGTCGACTCCAATCAAGAGATTTTTTTAAAAATCATTTTAGGGCAAATATCTTTTATTTTTTGTAAGAAAGCTGTTATTCACTTTCATTGCCAGTGCCCGTCTCTTGCTAGGTGTAGATATACGTTATTTGGCTCCCCATTCCTTGTTAGTTTACCGGAGCTTTCATCTGGATATAGCTTCGTTTATCAAACTTTCTGGCTGGTTTTCCAATGCGGTGTAGTCGTAATTTTGTCATGTCAGTCCTTGCGCTGACCAACTTCTTCCTTTTCCCTGATTTTGGTGGAACTTGGTCAGTACAGAGACTGCTTTCAACCGTGGCATCACAATGGGCCGCTATGCGTGCTCAAGTGAGCTTTGTGATATCAGAGCTACCACTTCGACCTAACCTAACCTTGTAAAAAATCTGCTCGGAAGAAGTTGCCCAACAAGTATTTTTTTCCTATCGGACGTTTAACCTTGATCGTGGCCTCACGTCCGATAAGTCAATAGACTATATATAGACTAGGCCACTTATATGCTCCTATAACTCTAGTATAAGAGTCGTAAATGATTCCCTTTCCTTTAAAGACACAGGAAAGGCTTTTTGGAGATCAATACTGACTTGACTGCAACCAGGAAGCATTTTTGATAGACGTTGTAATAATCAATCCTTCCTATAGAATTCGTATGAAGAATTTCAATGTGTAGAAGGTTTCCGTCTTGACTTGTCTGACAAAAGTAATTATGTTTTAAGCCAACTCCAACTCTCCTCTATTCAGGGGTCCCTTTGGTTTTAAAACCACTGAAAGGACTCAAACCAACTTTTGATTAGTAATAGGAGTTGAGATGTTGTGTTAGATTAGGTTGTGTTATCGTATTTCTACGTAGATTCACTCGGTGGTCATAAGGCCCATTACTCAGTGTAAGATAAACCGCTTGTCGTGATCTGTGGTGAGTTACAACCACACCGAGCTTCAGAATAAACTGTTCGCCACAATGCCCAGGTCTCCAAAGGTTATGTCACCCAAACACTGATGACGTATATTCTAAAGTGCAGGGCTTTCGCATAAAAAGTGTTGCACCGATTCCGTATCATATTGATTTAATATTTGGTCAAATATTTAGCCAGTAGCACAGTTGCTTTCACGGTTTTGAATCCTGTTCGTTTATAGTGCTTGAAAAGCCTTCGTGATTTTTATTCTTTCGGGTATTTGGTACGCACAAGTAGTAGGTATAATTAAGGAGCATGAGCTACATAAGGGGAGATTATTATATCCGGAGTGCTTATACATACATAATTGGTCATTACAATCCTTCAGTCAGGATTACGACCTTCACACACCACTTATGTTGAGTGCTTTAGTTTTATACATGAATGGTGGGATCTACAGTATACAGTCGACTTTGAACGACAGATTTTTGAGAAGCTTTTCGCGGCAATTTTATTTCCTCTCAGAGTTATCTAATAACCCCGCACACTATCTTCTAGGCTACGGCGACTTCAAGGAGTATGAACTGCATGACGGAAAAGTCAGTTAAAAATTTCCTATTAAAGTTGGTATTAAAAAGATTGTGTTTCTCCTCACTGCTGCACATTTAACTCTATCCTAGAGCGTACTTTCTTAACATGTATTGTGCAGAGCTCTAATAGTATAGCAAGCCCTTTAATTGTTCTTTTGCTGTCTCGGTTAATTACTTACTATGCCCGCTGGAGCAAGTACTTGTATTCGTAATAGCTTAAATGTTAGCAGGCAATTTTTTAGCCAATAAGCACTACATAACCAATTTATGTAGTCGTGATTCTTTTGCGTTTTTCCATCAATATGAGTGTAATTAGCACAGAGTACAGTATTGTGTCAAGTCTGGTTACTGCATGGTGATTAGTTACCCGTCATGAGTCATGAGTCTTTAGGTCTATATTAGTTTCGTTCAAAATCGCTTGAGCAAATAAATTTGCTCTTTCTATAAAGTTTCATTGACGCCCGGCTCTTGCTTTTCATTCCCAAACCCATTGTCCAACCAGTGCGACGCTATGGCTCATTATTGAAATTGAAATAACCTCCCTTTTCTTGCAAGTTTATTGAGATTTATTATTAATGTTGTACGATTTTAATTATATTGTCGGAATAGGGTTGCCCTCTGCCGTTATCTACAAACTACGGCTTCTGTGAAAATCATAGGGTTGTTGAATTAGATACAAAAGGTGAAGCTCTTTAATTATAGAGTTTTTCCCAAGAGTAGGTGCTGGCTAAAGTTCCTAAAACGTTTGTTGTTAATTTATCTCTTTATTTGCGCAGCCTCTCCGCTGACCAACTTCGATGAGTTGAAATGAATTCGGTATGCATAGGGACTGCCCTTACCCTTGCATTTACATGTGAGCTTGGATGTCAACATAAGTACTAATGCGTAGGAATATTTGAAATTATAAGTATGACTCGAATGTACTCATCGTTTTGAATAATTATTTCTGATCTCTAGCTTGGATATCAAAGGTACCATTCCAAACTAGCCTAAAATAACCTAGTCTTTATTTAGGATACGGTATCAGGACATATCCTGAGTGAATTATTTGGACAACCAGTGATACCACATTGAATTGAATTTCGAATTCTAGTTTTGCCAAGGCAGATCTTATTCATTTTACTACCTCAAATAAAAATTAATTACCATGACCACTACATTTGTTAACCACTGTACATATATGAACACTTGATGATAAACATTTTGTGAAGAGTTGGAAGAGCATAAGAGCGTATGAGTCCATAAAAGAAGAAAGTCGTCCTAAATGCGACTAAAGTAGATGTATTCAGCAACAACAATAATAGACAGAAAAAAACACAACAACAGCAACAACATCTATGAATACGACTGAGTACAAAACAACAATAAGAGAAACAAGAAAAAGAGAAGAAACAAAAATTTACATTTGTCGAGTGTCATTGGGTGCTTTTGTTAGCAAAAGGACTACAAGTACAACAAGACTATAAAGTGTTGCAGATAATAATGATGATACTGTCACATTTGATGTCAACGGATGTCCTGACTTAAGAACGACTATAAAACTGTCGTCAGAGCACTTTTTTTCTTTTGCTTCCACATCTTCTTCAGTTTCAGCTTTTTCTTCTTCATTCTTAAGTTCTTTAACACAAAAAAGAAAGCGTTACATTTAAGAAGAAGATGAAAAAAAATTTTCTTTTTTTTTTTAGTTTTTTCTTATTCTAATAAAGTTTTCACATACACCTATACATTATGAAATTCTAATATGCATATGTATGTGAGCATATGTGCATATATATGTAATATCTAATGCGAACACTCGTGTTTAAGTAGCTATAGTCGTCCGTCATATGTTGTAATAATTTTCATCATATTTTTTCTGTTTTTTTCTGTATTTTTTTCTATGAATAAATATTTTTCGTGGCAAAAATGCATTAAAGTGCTGTAAGTTTGCATAAAATAGTTGGATGGCAAAAATTGTATGTACATAAGGAGTGCCCACAAAAAAATCTGGACTTACACTTTTCGTTATAGAAATAAAACTAAGTGGCGGAATTATTCCACAATCGATTTATTGCATCAAACGTTTAATGGCCGTTTAATTAGTCGAAATGGTAATGTCAATTAATGATGCCGTTTAACTATGGAGTGCGCACAAAAAAAACTGGACTTACACTTTTCGTTATAGAAATAAAACAAAGTGACGGATTTTTTTTCGTTTTATACAGTAGCGAGCACAAAAAATGCAACGTTGGGTAAAATTATCTTTAAGTGCGATAATTTTAAAAAAATGGTGACCAGTTCAAAATATTTCTTTGGGTTATTAATCCCTACAGTTATAGATACCTATTATCAATAACATTATGTAAATATTTTTAATTAATGATATATTATTTTGTCATTTATTAAAAAGAGTGCGATTTTCATGGGAGCAATAAAAATGCAACAGCATAAATTTTAATGTGTTTATTTAAATTAAATAGTAATTCTTACAAAAAAAATCTTAAAATTAATATTTAGTGGCGTAGCCCTTATTTTTTATGACTTCTTGCAACCTAGAAGGCATAGAGTCGACTAAAGCTATTAATGTGTTAATGGATATTTTCTCCCATTCACTTTTCAAAATTTCTTCTAATTGCCTCTTATTTGACGGATGTTTCCTCTTAACTTCCCGATCTAATAGCTTCCATAGATTTTCTATGGGGTTTAGATCGGGAGACTGTGATGGCCAATCCAAAACATTGACATCATTGTCGCTTAAAAAGTTTCGAGCTAAGCGATTTGAGTGCTTTGGATCGTTATCCTGTTGGAATATGCTACCAGGAGTCATTTTTTCCCGCAGATGAGGAAGCATGTGTTCTCCAAGGATTTCACAGTACTTCTTGGCGTCCATTTTTCCTTCGATTTGAGTTAAGGGACCTACCCCAGGAGAACGCACCTGTAAATACGTGACGTAAAATCAATAATTTTTTTTAAACATATCGTTCCTTACCCCACACCATTATTGATCCACCGCCATGTTTTACGGTTGGAAGTTGATATCTTGGAGAATATCTCTGTCCAGGCGGTCTTCGAACAAAATTTATCCCATCGGATCCAAACAAATTAAATTTGCTTTCATCGCTCCACAGGACTTTAGCCCATTGTTCATTTGACCAATCCTTGTAACGTTTTGCAAATTCCAGGCGCTTCTTTTTATTGATTGCACTGATGAGAGGTTTCTTTGCGGGTCGTCTCGCATGCAAATTAGCCTCTTTCAACCTACGGCGAACAGTGTGAACGCCTATAGAGACTCCCATTTGCTCATTTGCGAAATTAGCAACGTCCACTGCGGTCTTTCGTGGATCTTTTTTAACCAGTGCAATCATCTGGCGGTCTTGGCGAGAGGTAGTTTTTCGAGGATTACCACTACCTGGTTTCCTTTCCACACTATTTCTCAAATCGAAATTTAATCCGACATACGGTTGATTGATTTACACTAAAGAGGTGTCCAACTTCACGCATGGATTTTCCTTCTTCTAAGGCTTTAATGATTGCAGTTTTGCTGTCAGCTGAGAGCTGCTTCTATTACAAAACACATGTTGTATAACTTATTTAAGAAATTTTCAATTATAATTAAATAAATAACTTACTTTAACTATTTTTTTATTATGTTGCATTTTTTTTGCTCGCTAAAAATTTGCACTTTTTTCACTAATTCAAAAATATTTAACTTTTTGAAAGCAGAATTTGGAATAAACTGTGGTTACTTTGAAAACTGATAATTGAAAGAATTAACAGCAAAAGAAAATAGATAAATTAGTTACCGTTATTTTGAAACAGATCTTATTAAAGATCATATGGCACAGTGTTGCATTTTTTGTGCTCGGTACTGTATTTCAATTGAAGTAAATAATATTTGAAGTCCTTTTGTGTATAAAATTTTTTTCTGACCAAGATTTCAAAGCATCCAACTTTTTTAGGCCACTTTTCTTCCAGACATGTTGGGATGTTTTAGAAAAATACGTATTATTTTACTTGCTTTGTTTTGGTCGGCAAATCCTTTTTTTCTTCCACTTCCACGCTTTCTCTCAATACTCAAAAACTCCTTATATTGTTTTATTCTTACCTTAGAAACTGTTTTTTGATTAACAGCTTGCGATCCTAGCAATCGTTTTTTTAAGCGGCGCAGTTTTTCATTGAAAAATTCAAATATATTTACACGACATTCTTGTGGGGTGCCCATTTTCAAAAAACTAATTTTGCTATTACAATGACATTTAGCACGTGGATTTTTAAACAGATGACTAACAAAAACAATCTAACGGTATTCATTTTTTTTCAATTATGATAAAAGTTATAAGCTTAAAAGTAGGCTCATTTTTTTTTTCGTGCGCAGTCCTTAATACTTGTTTAAACTAATTTAAATGTATACATGTATGTACATCTGCTTTTTAGTTCTTATGACAAGGTCGAAAACGATTTCTTGAAAATACGTACTGAATTAAGATTAAGTTTTTTGATGCGTCCATTTTAATATACAATGTTTCATCTATTAAAGATTTTTATTAATGGCTAAAAACTGCAGTTTAACTTAAGTCACTATTGTCCCAAAATAAAAACTTATACTTAAAGAGACATCTAGTTACAGAATATGTTAATGGCGTACTATACACTTTTATCCGTTTAAGTCTATGACAAAGATGCTGGAATTAAAGCACTTTCAAAGTACACTAATACCCCGGTTTGCGTAGCTAATGGGGCCTGAAGAACAGCGATGCAAACCGAAACGACGCAAAATTATTTTCCATACATTTGTATTGATTTGCATTTAATTGGTTCTGAGATTCATAATTTTAGCTGAAAAAATAGATTTTTCAAAAAAAATATTTAATTTTCTAACGACCTACAACTTGCAACCGTCAGACAACATAAATACATACGTATGTATTTACATTAGACTTAAACGGGAAATCCCCTTTTTCTGTTTTACCTTTGTACAAACATTTTTATATTAACGACGCAAATCGAAGCACTAACGACGCAACTTCTAAACATGCGACCCAAACTGAAACCAAAACGACGCAGCTTCGAAATCACAGAAAATTTAAAAAGACGCAATTCGAAGCAGACAAAGAAAACCGGGGTATTAGTGTACTTTAATCTTTCTTTCAAAATTACGCACAATGTTCAATATTATCCCTAGATATAAGGGCTCCGGATAAAGTCACCGTGGTCTATTAGGTAGTGTGCTGGCTTATTAGACACAAAGCCAGGGTTCGAGTCACAGATCAGACATCAAAATAAAATACAAAAAGTATTTCTTTGGCGATTTCTTCACAGCAGATTTCTGGCAAAAACTCTGAGAGTAAATAAAATTGCCATGAGAAGTTTCTCAAAAATCTGTCGTTCGGAGTCGACTTTAAACTGTAGGTCCCGCCACTTATGTATAAAATTAACACACACAACATAAGTGTTGTTGAGAAGCTAGGCCGTAATCCAGACTAAAAAGTTGTAATGACCAATTATGTATTTATGTAAATACTTCCCGCAGCAGGTTAAAAATCCAAACCAATTAAAATATAAACCAAATATCGGCCCTATAGCAGTTAAAACCAGCTCGACAGTCGTTGTCCGTCTTACGTAGATTCCAGTGTACACAGTTCTTTGGAGCTTGCCATAAAATGTTCATTCCCAGGATACTTTGACAACTTCATTCATACTACAGCTTTGAAAAGTAGATCAAAAAAAAAAAATTGTACAGAAAAATGCAAACATCTTTTGGTGCAGTACGCTGACAACTTGCTTACAAAATATTTGTCTACCATAAAAAAGGTTTACTGTGCAGAAGAAATTTAAGAAGAAAAATCATAACGATCACCTAAGAATGCTTCTGTACTGCATCCTTCATTCATCCTTGGGTATGGTGTCTCAAAAGGTGTGAAGATGTGATCCCATCTGTAAACAAGAGGTCAAAACATCGGTTATGGTTCATCTAAAAATCGTCTTAGAATCTATTTTAAAATCATGTAATCGTTTAATGTTACAGAAACTTCGTGGACTTTCCAGCAATATTCTGTTGCTTTAGTTGTAGAAGACAAGGTTTGTCAAAAAAGATATCCAAACATTGCTATTTTTAGGATGAATAATCACGCCGACTTTAGTCGGACATTTTGGATAAATATTTAACTTTTATATGGGATTATATAAGGTGGGCCATACAAAAGTTTAAATTTAAAAATGCATTAAAACAAAATGATTTCCAAATTTTTACCAATTTATTCCTAATTCATATCAGAGATCAGCAATGAGTATTCAATACGTGTGATGTTGTTGACTCAATATTTACAGGGATCACAAAATAAGTATGAATCGTGTATGAATACTCACTAGAATGTGTGTGTTGTGTGTGTTTTTTTTTCTTCAGTTGTAAATGCAACAATAACTAGACTGTAAATTTTGATAAATTATTTGTGTCACTCGAATCATCATCATTAAAAGTATTTTTCTAAAGTTATAAATTTAAATAAGTGGCTTATGAATCATCAAGCATACATCAAATGTCATGAGTTTGATGAGAATGTTGTACGCAGATTCATTGCAATCTGTAGTTATAAATCAATGGTGTAGTGAGTGTGAATGAATCAGAGTAGTCAAATTGCAGTATTGTTGACTTACTTGTATTCAAAATTTCATTAGTGCTTATGAGTAGCAAAATAACAATTCTCTGATTCGCTCAATCTCTTGTAGCATGATTTTACACTTGTCAATACCAACGTAACAATTCATGTGGATAAACAAAAGAATATCCAATTGCATATGAGTAGGGACCACTTGAGTCAATGTTGCTGACCTTCGCTGCAGCGTATGACGCCACAATAGTAATGCGCACACGCGGCGATCATTTGACACTTTGTTGAGTGATCGCTGGTAGTATTGATATGCAAATAGTATGCACAATGTGTGTTGTTATTGTATTGCATGGCTAGTGATTGTGTGTGGCTCTCTTCACACTTCACCGTGGGAATTATTATGGATAGCGGACGCGTGTCGTATGACATCCACTTGTTGAACCCTTTAACATATAATTAAGTATTGATTGTACACACAAACATGTGTTATAGTATTAAGCCGAACTAAAATTGTATTAGAAGTAAGGGGTTGATTTGGAATTGTCAAATCAGCGAAAATTTTAGTATAAAAGAAGGGACATTTTCTCTCCAAATTTTAATTAATATAATCCCGTCGAACAGTGCGCATTCAAAGTGCACTTGGCTTCAAACAACAAATCAATTGCAGTTTGATAATTCTATTAATTGAACCAATTTTCGTGCGCTTTTTCGAGTATATGGGATCGTATCTCATTCAATTGTTCAATTGTCACGGGATTTTGTGACAAAACACTTTTCTTCAATGTCACCCGAAGAAAATAGTCCAACGGACGGATTTGACTCGATAAATCGATTGTTGTACGAGATGTGTGGCAGACTGCACCATCCTGTTGAAACCAAACGTCCTTTTGAGTAGGCGGATGCTCTTGATGTTCTGGGCATGAGAATTAGTTGTGATGCTCGTTGGAATGATCACATTTTTCTAGTGTCGAAGGAAGCATTCAAGTGCCTTGGTTTTTTAAAACAGTGCAGAAAATACTTCACTCCATCCGACCTTCTTACTATTTACAAAACCTTTATCCGACCCCGGATGGAGTACAACTCTCATGTATGGGCCGGTGCTTCAAAGTCTATTTTGAAGCTTTTCGACCGCGTACAGGAGAGGGAAAGCACCTTCGCTTAGTGACAGTAGGGTACCCAACTCTATTGATTCGCTGGGGCATTGTCGTAATGTGGCGTGTGTTTCATTGTTCTATCGGCACTATAATGGGAGGTGTTCTCAAGAGACAAGGAGCTTGGTTCCCGGTAATCACATATTTTTACGTGGTACTCGAGCTTCTCGCAGAACACATCCTTTTGCGGTTGATTGTCCAGTGAACCACACAATGCATTGCAGGGAGAATTCATTTTTTGCCCGCACTGCTCGCGAGGGTTTTTCCCGTCAATTACGATATTGGTAAGTTTAAATCAAATGTCCACAAACACTAGTCCCTCTTTCCACCTTCCTATAACCTATTTTCCTAAACCTGCACAATGCACTGCATGAGTAGGAGCCATCCCCTGAGTGTTGGTTTTTATAAAAAAAAATACCACGAAAGCGGATACAAAAAAATCGGTTATCATGGTGCGTTAAGTGTTTCCATTGAGCGTAATGATCGCGCTGTCCTCATTTTCAAAGAAATATGAGCCAGAGATGTCTCCGCTCCAAACAATTACTCGTAATGGGTGCATTGGCTTCTGAAAGACAAAGAGTGTTCTTCTGACCACTTCATTAAATCCCAATGTTACTCAAGCGTATATCGCTTCATTACATTCATTGGTGATAATATACTGAATTTTGTGACAGGATAGAATGACATGCCAGATTCGAAATAACCAATGGGTTCAAATTTAAACCAATAGATGGCTTACCCATCTTTTTTTTTTTTTTTTGAATAAAGCTATTAAAAAGTCAATGACGGACATGTATTAAATGTAATTTTATATCCTTATTGACTACATACAAACAAATCTATTCAATATTTCGTTTGCCTTTATCTCTTTTCAGGTAAGACTTATTACAATAGAAGCATAACATAAGAGTTTTATGGTAAGATATGCATGCCATCAAACGATACAAACAATCAAATCCAAAGATAATCTTTTTATTCCATTAAATTTATATTAAATAGTTTTGATATTGTAAACTATTTATATAAAGATTTACTTCAAATGCTTTAAAATTCAAATCCGGAAAACATACGGAATGTTTACTTGACACACAAATGCTATAATTAAGGATTATTTTATGTTCTTGAGAAAAGCAAAAACTATCATAAATTCCATAACATAACGATTAAAAGGGAAAAAAAAAATTAATAAATTTTAACAAAACTAGCAAATGAAATGGATAGACAGACAGAAATTAAACAAAAAAAGGAAATTATAAATGTTAGCCTGCAATGAATATTTTCCCCATATTATGTTTAAGGACTCGGATATCAGAGCAAAAAAAAATCTTCCATTTCGAAAAAAAAGAACAGTTGCAGCAACCAAATAAGTGACATCATGAACGAATGACTTTCAGATGAGTAAGGACAAAAAAAAAAAATGCAATGCGACCATATAAAAACCCTCTACCCATATTACATTTAGAATTTATAGCTCCATACTAAAAGGATAAAACATTGTCCTTGTCTCGTTAAAAAAAGTGTGGAAAGGAATAAAGTTCAAGGCATGGTACACGTTAGAGAGAGAGAGAGAGAGAGAGAGATACAAAAAGAGACCGTAAGCGTTTAACAATAATATTGTTTTAAATACAAATATTTCACCAATATGATGCGATAACAAAAAACAAAACTTCAATAAAATAGTTCCTTTTACTCTTTCTCATAAAAAATATTCCCGTTTTTATACTAAACTAGCTGTACCCTGCACGTGTTGCTGCGCCTTTAACTAAAACAAATTTGAAGGAAAGTCCATTACACAAATCATTACATGATTTTGTTACCCGCTGTCCTGATGATTCAGATGAATGGGCCTAAGTAGTACACATTCGATCAGTTTCTAATCTCACTTCTCGTTGTTCAAGTGGTTCATGCAAACAGATCTCAACGGCATATACTCGAAGATTTTTCAGTCACAGTGCTCTTCTGATTCTGAGGCTCTTTTCTTCCGTGCTTGGGATGTATGTCGACCAATTGCTTGTCATTCATTTTGAATAATTTTCAGTGACGCCATCCATCGGAAATTAATCGTACCAATCTCCGTCGACTCATACGTAACAACTTTGTTAAAGAATGCTCAATATAAGATTTAATTCATTTTGAGTAATTTTGAGTGGCACCACCTATTGAAAATTGGTCATACCAACTTAGAAATCTTCCTCGGCTCTTGCGCAGCAACTTTACTAAAGATCATAACATAATCAAATGCACAGTTTAAGATTTAATTCATTTTAAATAATTTTCGGTGGTGCCACCTACTGGATATTGGTCATACCAACTTAGATATCTTCGTCAGCTCATGCGCAACAACTTTTCTAAAGATCATAACATGATCAAATGCCTTGTTTACGATTCCATAAGGTACATACAAACAAACATTCATTTTTATATATAATGACTATGGGAGATAACACGCCCACTATAGCCAATCCGCCCATTTTGTTCATATATATACTTCAAAGTCATCCATACAAAATTTGAGGATTTTAGCTGTTGCAGTTTATGGGACATGCGATATTAAATACTGTTACGTTTTTACCTTTTAAAAACGTTAAAAATATGAGTTCGTAGATTGCAAATAAAGTAAAAATATATTCGTGTTTTGTTTTGATGAATTCTTTATTATCTGCACAACTTTTGTGCCACTGTTCCAGTTTATTCCACGTATACAACGATAATTTTCACAATATGTGTTTGTTCGTCATAATTTTCCGCTTACAACCTTTTTGTGAGCACAACACTAACAACTGCTTCCTTCAGACGCAACTTGTCTGCACACAACCGACTGATTTATCACTTCAACCAACGTAACGCCATTATACACGACTAGCTTAATTCAAACTCCGAATACAATGTGCCGTCTGCACACCCGACTGATTCAACTCAAACTCTGAACTCTGAATCATCTCTCTTGCTCGCTTTAGCTTGCCTTTTATATCACTGAATCATCAGTGTGATGAATGCCCTCGAAGGATGATGACGTCCTTCGGGAACATTCTAAAAATGTAAACAACTTCTTTTCATTTTTGTTGTTTCTTGTTTACATTCGAGCAGGTAGATTAGTTGTTGTTGCGTTGTTTCTCTATCCGCTATTTTACACTGCACATTGTTGTTTCTTGTTTACTTCTTTGTTTCCTTTATGTTGTTGTTGGTATTTACGTCTTTTTATCCTTTATACTTGTTTATTCGTCGATCTTCTAAACAAGCGCTTTATTTTTGTTGCTATATTTTTTTTACTTATTCATTGATCATGTGAACAGTGCGCTGTTTTGTTTTTGGAGCTTTTGTTTATCATTTTATGCAAGATCCAATATATTGTGTTGTTTTTGGAGCCTTTGTTTATTATTTTAACAACACCATTTCCACTTTCGTAACAATACTTATTGGGTATGTGCGCTTGGTACCACGCCTACTTGAAATTTTAAAATAGTAAAATACTGCCTGTAGTTCCTTCCAGACATACAGGAACGTACAGCTAAAATTTCAAGAAAGTCGGTCCAACCGTTTAGTCGTCTATAGACTTCAAACAAACACACACACATTCATTTTTATATATAGATTTCTCTTTCTGTCTCATTCGCTCAATTTGTAGTTTTTTGTGTTCCCATCCAGATACCCGAAGTAATAAAAAACTTTTTCGTTTCTTTTTACACACACACATACATACGCATACACTTTAACACACAATAGTTGTAGTAATAATTGTCGTTATTTTCAGTATGTGTGGTGTCCTTACTATTACCATAACTCTGCGAATAAAAAAAAATTTCCCAGAGAAAAAACTTCAAATATGTATGCATATGTGTGTCTGTGTATGTGTGTGTAGGGGTATTGCAAATAGTCATTTAAACAACTTAATTGCAATACCACTCACCCTTACATTTCCTTTTACTCCATGGCATAGTATCAAGCAAACACATTAACTTACGCACACACCCATAAAATTATAGTGAAATACATAAACAAAAAGCGGAAGTTTGTACCCTGTCGGATAATGTGTAGCTGACTACAAAAATAACTAACTTTATGTTAACTTTTATGAACTAATTTTAAACTATCTACTACGCAATGCAAAATTTGCGTTAACCAAAGTGTATATTCTGTACAGTAATTTTTTTTTCTTTTGGTTAGTTGTTCGCGTTTGTTTTTTATTTGGGTTTTCCCCTTTTAGTTTCATATTATTATTTTGAAAGATACCAAAGTTGATTAGAAGTAAAGCGCCTACAAGAATGTTTTATTCAGTACGTAACGTCGGTTGAGCCGTCAGTATAAAATGTATTTGCGTATACATATCTTGGTTTTTATATTTATATCTACATACATATGCAACTAAAGGATTACAACAAAAGATAGTCTAACAATATGTCAAAATTGTTCATGAGTAAGTTGAACTCCGACTATTTTAGGAGTTAAATATATATGTTTAATACATATTATATAATCAATAATAATCTGCAATTAAATATGTTCTTATTAAATATCAGCTTCATTCAGTTTCATGCAGCACCGGCCATTGTCGCCGCTAACCTGTTGACGCCGTCGAGTTCAGTTAACAGCTTCGACTTTTGATTAGTAAACATTCTCGCGAGTGATATCGAAGTTTTTCTTAAAGATATATATTATTGTTTAATTTACAAGATTTTAAGTGTGGTAAAATAAAATATAAATTAAAATATAAATATAAATATATAAATATTGTGTGATTGCTTTAATTTTAATTACAAGTGTTATTTGAATTGTTAAGCAAACATGAAAAGTGTTAGCAAAAGGCATATGAGGAGGCTTTTTAAAAAGGAAAGAATTTTATATTCCAACAAACTACTGTTGTGTAATGTAGCACAGTCGGAAGACTCAAACCCATCTGTTGGAGTATCGTGCACAAATGAAGTTGATATTCAAATGGATGACATTATTAACATTCCTGATGAACAATGCGTAGACAGAAAATCATTAAAAGAGAAAATTGGTAATTGGTATTTTAAAAACAGACCGTCCCGCGATTGCTTTGAAGAATTGTTGAAAATTTTAGTGGAAGAAAATATAGAAGTGCCATTGAGTACAAACGCATTTTTTAAAAAACGTGAAAAATGATGTTTAAGAAATATTTTGCACGGTTCATATTGCCATTTCGGCGTGAAAAAACAACTTGCAAGAGTTTCAAACATCATAAGTGGTTCTAACAAAATAATGATAGATGTAAATATTGATGGCCTACCTCTGTTTAAAAGCTCGAGAACTCAATTATGGCCGATTTTAACCAAAATCGTCGACTTTCATATCAATATCAATAAATTTGTGCATGGACATAAATTTGGATGGAATTCATGGCAAAAGAAGATTAAAAGACTTCGAGGTTTTCTTTCACACCTTGACAGGTAACTTAAAATTTTTAAATTTATATATGTATGCATGTATTCTCAAAAAGCAAATATTTACTTTCGTATATTCTAAACAGATGCCTGTCGAACACTTGGGTCTCAAGATGTTGAAAAGGACATACGAAACGCCTTAAAAATAATAAAAAAACGTGCTATTCATGCGCAGTGCATTAAAAATAAGAAACAATTAAAAAATTAATTGTAACAAAAAACATTTAATCGAATATTTTTTATTTAAGTAATTTGAGTAATCTTTTTTTAATGTTTTTGAAAATCGTTCCTTTAATTTTTCCAAAGATTGTATGCATTTACCTTATAACAATAATATAATTTTATTTTTATGTATAGTGAAGTTTTTATAAAATTATTTTTTTTAAATTACAACAAAACATATTAAAATTTTTTATGTATTTATGTGTTTTTAAACAATCAAAAAATAATATATTTGGGGTACATAAGTAATAGTGGTTTTTAATAAATTTTCAAAAATTACAACAAAACATTTTTGTATTCCGAATTAAAATTATTTATTCAAAATGTGACAGCTAGCTGAATAATAGTTAGTTTGCAGCTAGCTATAAAAAGTTAGTTTTCAGCTAACGTGTAAACAATCAACTTTTAGTTGATTTAAATCTAACTAACTTGAAGTTAATTTAAAAAAACCTACTTATAGCCAACTTAAAAACAGTTAGGTTACAGCTAGCTTCAAAAAATTAACTGAAAGCTAACGTTTAGTAAGTTAACTTTAAGTTAGTTGAAAAGTAATGCTGAGTCGGACAACTGACTACTGCCTAGGACATCACAATGTTAAAATAGTTAGTTGTTTCAATTGAAAAGTAATCCAAGTGTCAGTCAGTACTAGTTGCGAAATAGTTAGCTTTAAGTTAATTTAAAGTTAACCCAGTTTCCGACAGGGTAGTTCACAAACTCATGCATACAAAAAGCACTGGCACACACATAAACTGAAACGTTTAAAACATTTTTATGAAACCAGAATCATTTAAGAAGAAAAAAATTAAAGTAGAGAACACTAAGGCCATAAAAAAGCAAAAAAAAAAAAAAAAACAATTGGCAGATAGAAGTCGCAAATAAAAAAAAAAACAATTTTAAGCAGAATGAAAGAGTAGAATGAAAAAATAGACAGTAAAAGAGTTGAAAATTATTTTTAAAAGAAATGTCAAAAGTTCATTGTTGAAATATTTTCTATTTGAAATGAAGCTCTAACATGCTCTTGAGCTTTAAGTTCGTTTATGATCTAATTAAACAGCGTTGTATTAAAAAAAATACATAAATTAACCAGAAAGAGAACGAAATTAATTTTAAATGCTGGTTGAATAAAATTGTGTTTCTTCTTAAAGCATTTATTTCATATTCGTTAATATTGTCCATGGTTCAGATGCCAGTAATTTTTCGTAATGCTTTAGCATTACCATAATTAAACTAAGACTGATAAGATTCAGTTTTTTTATAAACCTAACTTGATTTCGATATACGATATGTTTCCGCTCGGGTGCTGGGGTAGTTCAGTGGCGTCCAGTGGTTACATAAATAAAAGTCATTCCCTTGTAGATTCTAGGCTATTTATTTACAATTTGTCACTTAAAATAGCTTATTTATTAGGGCTACAACGAGTTAGAAATTAAGCCTGATATTAATTAATAAGTCCTAGGCCTGTTCGTCGAGTAACAGTGTCAATCACGTCAACCAAAGGGGAATGTCAGAGCGCCAATCAAATGGCCTACGCACAGATGATTGCGGCACTGAAACCTCTGGTGTCCTTTCAGTATCAGTGACGAAAATGTCAAGGGGGGCTTTGAGTCAGAACAAACGTCAAACGGCATACGTTCTGGATGACTATAGCTTCTGCTGTTCCCTGTCAAGATGATTGTGGCTCTGAAACCTCTGGTGTCCGTCCCGTCATAGTTGCCAACGTTTTACTGGCTGTAAACATTTCACAAGGGGGGCAAAACCACATCACCAGTGATATGTTTATCTTTATTAGCGTAGTCGATGTCACAAGATCGGCCTACCTTACCAGCAACTCGTCACCAACTGTCCCTACTGCTGAAGTCATGCTCGCATTTATTCACAAAAGCAACGAACATAGATCAAACATGGTCGAACATGTTGGGCTCTTCTATATGAGTTACCAATGTGAGAGTAAGCATCAATAGAATTAAGCAGAGAGGCCGTTATCTATAATAAAAATTTTTCTAAAAAATAGATCACAAGAATTTCATAAAATTTAATTTACATATTTTAGGCACACTGGGGCCTGCTATAAACTTATTCTAAAATTATTACAATAGTACAATATAAAAGAAAATGAACAATACATTAAATCTAGTGATATGGTGTGGGCAAAAAGAAGTTTTCCGCCTTTTGTCGCCACAACGATAATTCACCAATGTTTGTCACTAGATATAATCCAATAATACATCGATACAATTCAATGATTTAACGCTGATCAACATCGATATTTTTACAACCATTCAGTCTGGATTATTGACCTAGTTTCTTACACTACTTATGTTTTGTGTGTGTTAATTTTTATACACAAGTGGCGGGACCTACAGTTTAAAGTCGATTCAGAACAACAGTTTTTTTTTGAGAAACTTTTCATGGCAGGTGTTTTGTTTTACTCTCAAAATTTTTACCAGAAATCTGCTGAGAGGAAATTGCCAAAGAAATACTTTTTGTATTTTGTTTTAATGTCTGGCTTGGGGCTCAAACCGTGGCTTTATGTCTAATAAGCCAACACACTACCTTCTAGACTACGGCGACTTCAAACTTTACATTATCAGCTATCAAATTATATCGCGCGGGCCATCTATCGGTTTATTTGAACCATCGGTTAGTTCGAATCTGGCTATACTTATGTATGCCATTCTAATCTGTCACAAAATTTTCTACTAAACGTAATGAAACAATTTTCGCTTACCAACTTTTCCAAACAATTCCAAAACTAAGACAATTACTTGGAAATTGCACAAAAGTATTCTACAAAATTAGGTCACAGAAAAATAACAACACTACCCGATATACGTAAGTTTATTGCTAAAGTTGTCGAAACTGTGGTTCTATAGGATCCCATTACGTTGTGGAGCGGTAGTTTCATTGGCCCATATTTCTTTGAAAATAAGGACGGCATAACAATTACGGTCAATGGTAACTGTCTATCGCAGCATGGTAACTGACTTTTTTGTATGCGCTGTTCATGGTATTGAGGTGAACGATATTTGGTTTCAACAGGATGGTGAAACTTGCCAAACACCTCAGGCAAAGAATGACCAAAAGTACCCGGTATACCTTGGTTTATTGCGAAAGTACGTGAAGCTGGTTTTATTGTTGATGACCGAAGACATGATTCCGCTCGTTCAATGTGCACACCTGTAAACAACGAAGCTGAGAAGTGAGAGTGTGCGTGGGAATCAATCAATTTGTTAAAGCTCTCAAGAATTGAACATTTTGCAAACAGATCTAGGCATAATGCCTCACAAAGTTTGGGGCTCAGAAAACCCACATATGGTCTTACAGAAGCCAATGCACCTATTACAAGTGATTCTTTGGTGTGTCTTATAGCATCATTGTGGTGGCATCATTGACCGTTACTTCTTTGATAATAAGGACGGGGGAACCATTACGGCCTATAGAGACATCTATTCCACCGATGATTACCGCTATGGAAGGTGAAACTTGCCAAACATCTCATAATGATAATGTCAATTGATTATGCCGTTTAACTAAGGAGTGCGCACAAAAAAAACTGGGATCTTACACTTTTAATTTGTCTTTTCATTTTTTTTGACAAATTTCAATGTATTTTTTACGACATTTTACTTGGGTGCCCATTTTCAAAAAACTAATTTTTGCTTATGCATGACACTTGCGACTGGATTTTTGAAACAGATGACTAACAAACACATTTTTTTTTCAATTTTGAATAAAGTTAGTTAACTAACCATGTACGTATTCTTTTATCATTACGCAAGTTATAGCTTAAAGTAGGCCCATTTTTTTCGTGCGCACTCCTTATATTCTGTGGGGTGCTATTAAAGCAAAGTGTTATGCTGACAAACCAGAGAGATAATTGAGCATTTGGCTGGCCAACATTTAAGATACCCCTACCACCCCGTAAAATTAAAAAAGTGCACGAAAACTGGTGCAATCGAATGAGGTACTATGAGGCCATCCAAGGCAGCCATATGATTGAAATATTATTCCATTTATAACCACAATAAATTTGGAAGGATTTCGAATTGTTTTTTATTTCATTGCATTATCGATATTGATAGTTTTATAACAGATCCGTTCCATTGCTCCAAATTGGCAAGAAATATAAAAATGTTGTAAAACATTTATTGGAAATATTTCTGCACTATTTTTTTCTTTCCGAATATCATTTGTGAACAATAGTTTTAAACCGTATTTTTATATTTATCATGATTTTTTTTTTAATAAATTTTTTACTTGCCTTCACAAATGAAGTAAAATGAAGAGAGTATTAATAGCAGATTTGTTCGTGCATAAGTAGAGTGGCAGCAACAAATAAAAAACAGATACACACGCAATTATTACTTCATATAGAATGAGCAAGAAGAGAAGAAAAAGTAAAAAAAAAAAAGCAATAATAAAAATGGAACACACTTGACACTTCCGTTTCCATATCCATATCCGTCCGCTTCATTTGCATTCATATGTTTTGACTCATTTCATTTCATTTTATTTATTTCGTTTTCTAGTATGGATATGAGTAAGTGTGTACATGCATGCGTATATGTGTGGGTATATAAGGGAATATTTGGGAGTGGGTTTATGGCAATAATCCCAGCTAGCATTCGAAAGATTGTTTTTATAAATCATCTTGCTGAGTCTTTTTAGAGTACTTTTGGTGATCAAAAACTTATTAGTCAGTTACACGATTAAAAAATGGACTCACAAATGATTCGTGCCAATGAGTTCGACTTAAAATACCATAAAAAAATGTATTGCATTTGGAAATTAATCATCCAGACACTTATACTGAAAATTGAGAAACGCTTAATCAAAAACAGTTTATGCAGGGGATTGAAAAGTGATTCTAATTACGCATTTTATGATCATATTTTGCGCAAGTAGATGAATAAAAATTGCTTTTCTGTATAAATTTTCTTTTATGTAAAACGATGACTATGAAATAAAGTACAATTTTTTTTTTAAAATTGAAAATTTTCTGTGTTTTTTAACGAAAAACAATATTTCTTTAACCCTTTTGCACTCCTTGGGTAAATTTAACCCAATTTTGATTTTCAAACGCAAAATTTTTCCCTTTAGTTATAAGATATGATCGTGAAACTTTAATTTATCACAGGCAAAAGCACAAAAACTATGCTTTTAAATGAAAATATTTAAATTTTTCCTTTCCCCTCCATATTTCAAAACACGATTTATACACATTTAATAACCTCTCCCAAAGGGACTCACAATTACATGTGATAATTTCTGTTCTACATACAATCTTGCCATTGATCTTCTTTCTCGGAATATTGCATTAGATGGCAGTGTCCGTAAGAAATAAAACTTTTTTACATCAAAAATTCTGGATGTGAAAAAAAGCCTATATTATACTCTGATTTTTTTTCAAATGCATTCTATATTCCAAAAAAAAAAAAAAAACATTAAATAAATTCGTTCTCTTCTTAAGTTCTCTTCATCATTCATGCGATTTAAAAGATGATGAAAAAAAACCGGAAATAATCCATGACTATAACCAAACGAAAGCTGGAGTTGATGAACTGACCAACTAGTTTAGTCATGCGCTTACACATGTAAACGCATGACTAAACGATGGCCTTTTGTGTTTTAGGCATAGATGTATTAGCATCTAATATGGACTAATATGAATCCTGCCTGGAATTTTAATAAAAATTTCAGACGCAGACTTAATTTAGTAGAACTTGCAGGTCAGCTAATAAAAGAGCATATTTTGAGAACAAAAGTTTTGCCACATGGACCATCAGCAAGAAATCTTGTCAAAAATATTCAAATAAGCATTCTACTAAATGTGATTATTGTAAAAAATTTATTTACGAAAAGCACGTGGTCACATTGTATATAAATTGTCATAAAAATTCCTGAATTGTTATACATTTGTATTAAGAATATAATTATTGAATTTATAATATAACTGCTCAGTAGTCGCCGTAGTCTAGTAAATAGTATATTGGCTTATTAAACGTACGGCCCGAGTTCATCAAATTCCAGGTCAGATATCACAACGAAAGTACCAAAAAAAATATTTCTTCGGCGACTTCCTCTCAGCAGATTTCTAGCAAAAACTCTGAGAGCAAATAAAATTGCCATGAAAAGTTTCTCAGAAATCAATCCTTCGGAGTCGACTTTAAAACTATAGGTCCCTCCCTTAAATATGCAATTTTGTTTACATTTTAATGTTGGGTCATATTGACCCAAAAGATCATAGAAACTGCGGGTTTCTTGGGGACGATTGCTGTAGACTGTCTAATGGTTAAGGTATAGCACTGGCCATTTTATAGTCACAAGCAGCAACTCGTTTCCTTACCATTCGCATCTTCCCTCTCTCTTTCCGCTTTTCTTAAAAAACCTGCACAATGCACTGCATGAGTCATGGGGTCACCCCCAGACTGCTGGTTTTATAAAAAAAAGGAAGGGTTAAATAAATTTTGATTTGTGATGTACATACACCATGAATGTAAACTTAATTTCATACTAAAGTGATTTTTGAAATCGCTGTAATGTAAACGTAGGACTCAGTAAACCTAATAAAAACACTTGAAGAGAGTAAAATAGAATTATAAGTACGGCTAATAAATGATTCAAATTTTAATCCTAAATGACATAAAAAGGAGTCCAAATTAATAACATGACTCATAAAAGACAATAAAAGGACTCATTAAAAACACGTATGCGATTAAACAATGACTTGAAAAAGAATCATAAAAGCAGGTAAATATTTCTAATAAATAATCAGAAAGTGATTCGAAAATGATTACAAAGCTACTACAAAAAGAGTCAAAAATTACTCTTGTAGTAATCTTGTTTCTAAGATTATAATGATTTTTCATTTAAAACAACTCCAATAGTAAAGAACTCAATTTCTTCTTAGGAAACAACAAGTATTCTGACAATTCAACAAATTTAACCCGTCCGGTGTAATTACTAGACAAGGATGAGTTTTGTTTAAAGGTGGAAAACAGGATGAATTTATTCAATCAAATGTAGCCGCTTATATACTAAATTTTAAACATAGTCATACTCGAAAAGTATAGATCACAATGACAAATTCAAATATTAGAGTTGCACTTCAATGCATTAGGAAATAAACGTTAAATTTAAAAATAATACATAAACATAGAGTTGTAATTTAGGGATATTTCGAAATTGGTAGGGTTGTATTTCCCAATACCCGTTAAATTCAAAAAGTAATAAGGAATAATAATAATAAAGAAGTTCGCAAAAATAAGTAGAAAATTATGGACTGTTTCACTCTAAAATAATATAGAAAATGACTCATAAGTGTTTTTTAAGAAGAGTCACTCGCAGTCACTCTTTTCTCCCGACGAAAGAGTCTTTTATGATCAGAAAATGAGCGCATATTCGAGCGAGCTTTTTAATCGCGCAGAAGAATCAAAAAAGACACGAATTTGATTAAAAATTTTCAAAATTGCTGGCTGGGTTTATGGCAATAATGTTACCAAATACGACTACTTGTTGTTTTATATTAAAAAACAAAAAAAGGGAATAAAAACATACAATTGAATTGAAAATAATACACAACAGGCCACCATTATAGAGTGTAAATGAGTATAAGAAGAGTAAATAAAATGTAAATAAAATATAAAAAAACAAAAACAAAACCAGAAGAGCCCAACTAAATTTATATGATGCCAGAGTATTGGTTGGTAATGACACTGGCGCTAGTGTGACGCCAGTTTTTTTTTGGGTTTTACGAGTACCACTGCTATCAAACCAACATTACCATCACCATCAGCATCACCAATACACCAATACCACTACTACTCCTCTTTAGCCACTTTAGTTTTGGTTTCGCTTTCTTTTTTTTATTTTTTTTATATTTATTTGTAGTTGTTATTGTAGTTGTTATTGTATTTTAACATAATTTATTTACTGCGGGAGAGCGACATGGTATTTCGCTTAAAATTCTCTCCACTGTTTTATATCATACCCACCCAGTATGCAAACGTTAATAAGTACATTATGCGTGTGTGTGTGTGTGTGTGTGTATTCATGGTGTATGATGGAATGTTATGGTATTATGCTGCTATTCGGAATGTATGTATGTGTGCGAGAGTCATTCAAGTTGTCCGCATATTGAACATCACAGGATATTGTAATGAAGCCAAGGATTTAAGCGAAATAATAATTTATCAAAAATACCAACAACAACAATAATAACAATAACAGCAATAATTGCATGACGTTCAGAGTTAAACTGTCTGTTGTTCGTACGTGCGTTTGTTTGTTCTTCTTCTGTTTTTTCTTTTTTTTTCTTGTTATTCCGTCTATTTGTTTTATTTTTATAGACATTTTTGCCTCTTGCCATAGGAGAGTTGTGTGTTGTGTGTGTGTGTGTAGAGTCTTGTGTAAACATTTCATTGTTTACCAACACATCCCAACTAAAGTTCGACAATGTCCTTGTGCGTAAATATCGACTTACCACATCCATTTTCAACATACACACACACACACACACATACGCTTACAACACTCATTTGTATAATTTACATTGTGTTGGTTTTTAGCATTGCAACTCAACAAGCGACCATTAATCATACCGGAAATGACAACTTTAGATACAAACAAGGGGGCCAAGCGACATCAAAAAAAAAAACCCAGAAAAATAGGGAAAAATATGAAACGATACGAACACATCATCATTATCATCATCATCATCGTCGTCATCAACATCAACGCATGAATACAATATTGTCATCGTCTTTGTTGTCAACGTTGGTTGGTTGGTTCGTTGTTTGGTTGTTATTTGCGTTTTGCTGCTTTTGCGTTGCTGCAAACATTATAAAATTTCATTCAAGTTTTTTTTGGGGTACACAGTTGTGTAAATGCTGCTAAAAATCCTTATAATCTTGATTCCTGAAACTATTACTTTTGCACGTCATACACACAAACATGCATTTGAAATTATTATCTTTAGCACATGTGATGTCTTTAGCTCTTTAATATGAAATGATTTCTTATTTTAATTTGAAATATTTTAATTCAAAGAAATTATTTTTAAAATATCCGAAGCGGCTGAAATGTATCTTAAATATGTACGTACTTCCCATTAGTTTATTGTCGTTTCAGTTGAAATGTAATGTATTTGTGTGTGTGCCTCTATAAATATCTCTTCTATTGTGCTTTCAAATATCCACACGAAACAAAATCTGTCTTAATTTTAGAAATAAAAAATTGCTTATCATCGCTTAAATTAACCTGGTTAAACCATGCTAACACACTGCTCGCTGTACTACAGTATTCCCTCGATTTACGTCGTCTCGATTCACATTGTTTCGATTAACGTCATCTAAAATTTTGTTCCCTTAAACTTCGATTTGCGTCGTCTTTCGATTTTCGTAGCCTCTGTTGTTTATAAACAAAATCAGGGGGCTTCCCTTTAAAAAAAATTCAATACATAGAATAAAAATTTAGTAGGAGTTTTTTGAAATTCGATTTACGTCGCCTTTTTCCGGAATATTCTACGACGTAAATCGACGGTATACTGTATTCACTAAATTGTGAAATTTTGTAGGCTCCAGATTAATTGCCACTCATCAATAACACAGACAAATCTACGATACACGGTAATTAATATTCACTTGGTAAAGTAAATTAAAACAAATATTTGGTCTTAAGCCCTTTTGGACGTAGTACATTTTTCAGTGTTGAACCTGCTTTGGGCGTCTTTAATATGGGCGTCTTTAATATGACCAACGCTCTGCATATGACTCCAAGTCACCGTAGTCCAGTACGTATTGCGTTGGCTGTAGGCACGAGGTAACAGGATTCAAACCAGAGATTAGCAATAAGTATTCAAAAGGATGAGTACATTCGAGTCACACTTATAATTTCAGCACATTCATACTTATTTTAATATCATACTCATACTACTCATACTGAAAGTTGGAAGTAGTCGTTGTATTCATACTCAACAATACGCCTGATGTTATTGACTGCGACTCATCTCTACTTAACATTTACACGAAGCACAAAATAAGTACGATTCGCGTACAAGAAGATTGTAATAATGCTTTGCTTGTTGTCTTTGTCTTTCCTTTCTCCTTTGTTTGTATATGCAACAACAACAAAGGCTGTAAATTTTGATGAATTATTCGAGTCACTCGAATCATTTATAAGTATTTTTCTAAATTTATGAATCAGAATGAGTAGGCGTATGAATCAAACATATTTCGAATGTTGTGAGTTTGATGTCAACGTTGTACTCATACTCATTACTACTTATACTTATAAATGAATGTTGTAGCGAGTAAAACAAAACAAAATATGGAGAATATTTCTTCGGCAAGTTCCTGTTAGCAGACAGGCAAAAGCTCTGAGAAGAAATATATAGTAAATAGTTGGGTGTTCCCTTTAGACAGCGAGTCCTGCTCTTCATGTATAAAACTAACACGCATATAACAAGAGTAGTATGAGGAGCTAGATCAAAAGCCTGACTAAAGTCTTACAATTAAATTAGTTAGTTATGGAAGTGAAAGTTGTTTCAATAAGCGGTGGTTCTCTTGAATCTTAGTTTTGGCAAAATTATTTCAGCATTTCTGACAGTATTTCATCAATAGCAGCTGGAATAGTCTCTTTCCGATCTGCAATTATGGCTGCCCGAAAAAGCTGATTAGCCAACCCAACTTCCATGATCTTAGCAAGGAACGAAAATAATTGTTTATCACATGTGCTACTCCATAGATTTATTATGCCACTTGTAGCACAGCATTGTGGAAAACTAAATGCAGAAAAATCATCGTTTACAAACACTTATTAAATGTTTGAAAAATAAATTTTCTTTTTTTTTTGCCTCAAATGGCCTTAACCTTGATTTAATTACGAACAAAATTTCTGTTTCTACTGTATTTGAATTCATTTTCAAATTTTCCATAAATTTTTCTTAATTTCATTTCTGTTTAGGGCTGTAATTTTAAGCATAATTTGTACAATTGAATGCAATTTTCTTTATTAACCCCTATAAATTGATTTTTTTTTTATCAAAAATTATACATTTACTGTTGTTGTTATTATTTTCAAGAAATGTTGTTTTTATTATGGCTGTTGTTGTTGTAATTGTTTTTCTCTGAAATATACAGAAAGAGCAAAAGAACTGAATTGTAATATTTTATCCTTTATCTCTACACACATGCCAATTGAAGACAAATGTTGATGAAACCATAATGAAAACCAGATCTAAGTTATACCCCCACACACACACATGCAAACATATTAAAACAGATTTACAGAGAAGGACAAAAGCACTGTTTCATGAGAGTAAAAAATTCTCAGTAAAAATGCATGTGTGTGTGTGTAAAATGCATTTTTATTTATCCGCAATTGTACGCACCATGTATGCATGGAAAAAGTGAGTGTGTTAGATAACGGAGAACTAACAGTAAATAGAATACGTATGTTTGTATTTGTTTTTTTTTCTTATTTGCTACAATGGAGTGAAATTAAATACCGAATAAATGAAAATGAAAACAAAGTAACCCAACAAACCGAATTCTTATCGTGATTTTATAGTTAAAGGTTTATATAAAGAATAACAAAATGAGGTAATATATGCGATTGTTTCACAATTGAAACTCTGTTAAATAGCCAAAACCATTTACATTACTCTACCATATGAGGATTTAAAATTCAAAACTTTAAGTCACAATCAAATGATTGTCTCCTTTTCTTTGTATTGTAAATTCGAAAATATATTCTCGTGTAATTTTTTACTTGTTGCACGTAATGTTCTCTATGCGTTAGGCAGTAAATGTTGTTAATTTTGATAACTGCTTTCCATCTACTGAAAGTGGTTACATTTGGACTCATCAGACTAGATAACACGTTTCCAATCAGATGGAAAGCAGTACTGCTAGCGCAGATCCAGGGAACGTGTTCAAAGATACCATGTGAAGCAAACTGTTAACCATAGCGGTGAAAATATAATAGTTTGGGGATGCTTAATATGGTGGCATGTTGGCCATCTATATTTAGTAGATGGTATCATGCGAAAAAGGACTATCTAAAGATTGTGTAAACCCATCTTCCGAATTTTATGGACTAATGTGCTTATCCCGAATAAGAAATTATTTTCCAATAGTATGGATCAGAAGCACACAGCAAAATTTGTAAAGATATGGAGTGGAAAACAAAATTTTCAATTGATGGAATGACCAGAACAAAGTCTCGACCTCAATCCGATTGAAAATCTTTGGCCATTCGTGAAAATCCGGCTCGGGCAGTACGAAACAGCCTCAACAAACGTGGTCAAACTTTGGGATCGTATAAATGTGAAATGGAATTGGATTCCGAAAGATGTTATTGATCATTTGGTAGAAAGCATCTCAAACCACGTAAATCAAGCTATTTCTAATAGGGGTCTATGGACCAAATATTCAATTTAGGTTAGTTTATTGAATTTTCTTGAGATGTGCAAAATTGAGTTTATGTGAGTTATTTTCGTTTTTTCATTCAAACTCAGAATTCATTTCATAATTATTGTTTTTACTGCTATTTGTTAAGAATAGAATAAAGAATTAAAATTAATTTTTTTTTTGTATTTGCCTTTATGGTTTTGTTTTTGTGGATGACGAAATTCAGTATTGTGAACATGCACTCATCTCTGCTCGCCACTGTATCTATTCCCCAACTTAATATGCAATGAGATTTGATTAGGTGAACTTGTATAATTCGTTTTTTTTTTTTTTTAATATTTCTTCAAGTTTGTCCATGCATAGCAGCAAAGTTTAGTAAAAAAAAAAATATAGGATAAGTGATAATATTCTTAAAGTTTGTTCTCTTGTGAAGAGATTAAGTCATCATTTGATCAAAGTGGACAAAAATTGCCGTAGTTATTATTTGAATCATCTCATCAAATGAACTTTTTCTTCAAAGATTTTCAGAATTTTTGATGGATCTTGATTGATTATCACAAAATGTGTTAATTTCACGTTTGCATGATATCCAGAAGCCGGCTAATATGTGTGTTGTTTGCAAATCTTATTATTTCTCTTTGCAAAAACATTGGCCAACTCCTGGTGGTCGCTCAAGATCCATTAAAAATTCTGAAAATTTTTGAACCGAAAGCTCATTTGATAAGATCACATATTTAACAAATATCAATCGAATGTTAAATAATAACTACGGTAATTTCTGTCCGATTTGATCAAACAAAGTGCCAATCTCTTCGAATGATAATGCATTTTCAGAATGTTACCAATTATTTCATATTTTTTAAGTAAAGTTTGCTACTATGAACGGGCAAAATTAAAAAAATATGAAAATTACATTACATCTCATAGCACATTAAATCGAAGTATAGACGTATGTATAACGTTTTAAAGGTCCATCTCTCCCCTTTTCAACAAGATTTAAATATTGAAAATCGAGTCAGAAATGTTTGAGGAATCCAGAAATTTGAGCGTGAAGTCCAAATAAAAATTAGTTTGGAGGGTTCGAGAAATATAAAAAAAAATATTTTTAAGATCTACTCAACAAAATTCACAACCTACACTATGTCATTAGTCGGGTGTATTTAATTTTTTTATTTTGTCGCAGAGTACAATCGGTCACACTTACAAAATGTAGAGATTAATTTCAATGTTAAACTAGATACATAATTGGTCATTACAACTCTTCAGTCAAGATTACGATTTAGCTTCTCACACCACCTATGCTGTGTCTTTTAATTTTATACATAAGTGGCGGGACTGAACGACAAAGTTTTGAGACACTCTTTCTTGACCATTTTGATACACAAATCAGCTGAGAGATTTTAAGAACGCTTTCTATAAAATATAACGTTCTAGTTGCATCCTGGATAAAAAATTTATGAACTTCTTATTTATTATTTGTTTTGCCTATTGACTGTCTATTCACTGTCTCTTTTGCAATTAATACGCATGCAGCTTAACTTAAACTGCAATTACAAAATTGTTGTACTTGCTGAGTTGCGTTAGAGTGTAACAGATCAGAGAGTCTCTGATGGGAAATGAATTAATGGCCCTCACGCTAATATTCTTATGGCTTATCACACGTGAGGCCACAGAATTGTGTTGAGTTTAAACTCTAGGTTTCAACATAAGTGGTGTGAGAAGCTAGGTCGTAATACTGACAGAAGCTTTGTGATGACGAATTATGTATGCATTAATAATATCCTTCTCTTCTTTCACTCTCCCATAACCTAATCTGCTTGCATGCTTCGATGGCCTAGTTGGTAATGTGCTATAATGTGGTTACACCTAATATTTAGGACAATATATTCTGTGTCGACACTAGGTGTGGGCAGCAGAGATTAGCAATGAATCGTGTTTTCGCTATTCATAAGTACTTATGAATTTTTGAGTAAAAGAATTGAAACTCAACTGCTCTGATTCATTCGTACTCGCAACAACATTGATTTATAAGTATTGGTTACAATGACATCAAACTCACAACATTCGAAATATGTTTGATTCATATGCCTACTCATTCAGATTCATAAATTTAGAAAAATACTTATAATACTTATAAATGATTCAATTAACTCGAATCTTTTATCAAAATTTACAACCTAAGTTGTTGTTACATGTACAAATAAAGAAGAAAGGAAGACAAACACACAACTTTCTTGTGAGTATACGCGAATCATACTTATTTTGTGCTTCGTGTGTATTTTGAGTCATGGAGAGTCGAAATCAACAACATCATGCGTATTGTTAAGTATAAGTATGATTTCAAACTTTAAGTATGAGTAGCATGAGTATGATATTAAAATAAGTATGAATGCGTATAAGTATTAGAAATTATAAGTATGACTCGAATCTACTCATCGTTTTGAATACTTATTGCTGATCTCTGGTGGGCAGTTTGCGACTTAATGAGGAAGTAATGAATGAGAGAGATTCTAAAGAACGGATTCAACAAAAAGTTCGGAAAAATTAGGAGCTTAATATGGTTATTGCTTTTAGCAAGTCAATGAATCCAGTCTGACTGCTGCTAATGTGAAATGTGATTTGCCTATCAAAGTCGCCAGAGGCTTAATAATTTTCCCAAAGATCGCATATAACTACAAGAGAGTGTTTAAGAGATCGTTTGGAAGAAAGTTTACATAGTTGCTAAGTCCGAAACAAAAGTCAACCGAAAAACTTGCTCATGAGTGAAAAAACGCTATACTAAACAGGTACCTTCAATGCAAAATATATTCAATGAAGTACTTGACGTTAAAGGATATCCCAGTAAATATAAGACGAAGCATTTTAATACACTGGGCCCTCAAGTTTTAAACTTACTCTGAGTTCTTTTTGGGGGTATCTACACTTTTGCGGCGTAAATACTATATGGAGTTACGAAACCTTCCTTTATTCCTTTATTTTCCTTATGGGTTGTATGCCAGGATTCAAGAGCTAAGGATTCGATTCTAAGACTTGATTCCCACCCGAAAATTTGGGTGTTTGAAATTGTAAATCACTACCTACACAATAGGGAAAAACAAAGTGGGAATTATTACTAAAAAGCAATTATCAACACAAGAAAAAACGGAACAAAAGTCCCTCTCCTTTCTGCTATAAACTATCTTTCCCGTGTGCCAACATAATGCACTGCATGATTAGGTATCATGAGTTAAGTGCTGGTCCCATAAAAAACAGTTCCTACAGCTAAGCAGGCTATTGATTGGCAATAGGTTCTAGGATAATAAGGTTACCATAAGTCGCTGTACAATTATCAACCAATTCTCTAAGATAGTGGTGCAGATTTGTTTCCTTTTCCTTTTTTCCACACCTGATATATTTTTAGTCCTTACTCTTGGTTAATGAAATTCACGGAAGCATATTGAACATTTTGATGTCCATAGCGTGTAATCCATATCACTATTAAATTAATACTTTTTTTCGATTCCCTATTTTATTTGCTTTATTTTCATTTGATTTTGTTCGCTCCTTTTTGGTATTTGATTGATGAGTTACTTTCTAATTGCGGGTATTAAATGTCTGTCAACTAGAAAGCAAACTATTGATATCGTGTTTATGATGATAGCAATGACGACAACCCAATAATGATGATGTTGATGGCAAAGTTAATGCTCTGGCATATTATTTTATTTATTTTTTCGAAATTGAACTTGATTTAAAAATTATAATAAAGCCATGAATGGGAAATATTTGATCTTTCGCGTGCCTGATGAAATCTAAAAGCTTCATACTGCTGCTTACAGATTGCTTTATATAGGGTGGGTAATTCGAAAGTTCAAAATTAATTTTTTGTTGTGAAGTACAATTGTTTCGGGTTAGAAATGGAATATTAATACATTCATATGGCTGACGCGTCTGGCCTCACTGTACCTCATTCGATCGCACCAATTTTTGTGCACTTTTTACGAGTGTAAGGAGCCGTATCTCGTCAATGGCATCATGAGTGTTGGCCTTCAAATGCTCGATTGTCTTTGGTTTGCCGGCATAACACTTTTCTTTACTTGGCCCCACAGAAAATAGTCTAAATCATAGTCAAATCACAGCTTCTTGGCACTCAAATCACGTCACCATTTCGGCTAATTAAACGGCCATCAAAAGTTTGGCGGAATAAATCAGTTGTGAAAAGATCTGTTCGAGTTGTACCATTCTGTTGGAACCAAACATCGTTCATATAAATACCATGCAGAGCGGGTACAAAAAATGCGATTATCTTGGTGTGATAGATGTCTCGATTGACCATAATGATTGAGCCATCCTCATTTTGAAAATTATGATGCCTTCGCATCAAACAGTCACTCGTAATGCGTGCATTGAATTCTGTAAGACCACGTGTGAGTTTTCTGAGCCACAAATACGGTAATTTTGCTTATTAACGTATTCACCAAATTGAAAATGAGTTTCATTCGAAAGAATTATTTGCTTTTTGGCAAAATCAACACCATCTTGTATTTTCTGGTTGAAACATCTAGCGAAGCGAATGGTCTTGAACCAAATGAAGTTTGTAAAGCCTCTTACTAAAATCTCTTCTTAAATTTCGATATAAACTGCATAAAATGTTCAATTCTTGAGAACATTGACAAGTTGATGGCAATGGCTTCTTACGCCCAGACTCAGCTACAGTTTCGATATTTTCGGGTATATGCACTGCACGAGCACGTTCACGTGTTGGCGCATTAACAAGTGAAAAAAGTTTTATGAAATTTTGCAAAATACTTGCATATATTAGGCACTGTTGGTCTTCCTTTACGAATTTTTCGTGTAAGTTCCGTTCAATTGTCTTTATTATGGAATTAAATTTCCAATAAATTCTAAGGTTGCTCAAGCTTAAATCTATTCATCACAGAGTGGCTGATATGTATTGTAATCAACCTTAGGTTGTTATCATTTGTAAGCTGCTCGTCTGACAGCTGACAGATTTATTCCAGTGGCAGTTAATTTTATTATTTATAAGCCTACAAATTCATTTTGATCTATTGCATTCAGAAAAAAAAGTTATTCCTGATGGAATTCAAGCTTTCACTAGCTTTATATTTGACTGGAAAGCCACAAGTGGCTATCGTTAGAGCCCTCCAGCATTTAAATGTGAATAAATCTTTACCGTGATACTGACAATGTTATATCGCGTCCAAAAAGTGGAAAAAACGGTAACAACAACAGAAATGATCCGAAATGTGAAGGCCAGATTTGATCGAAATCCACGCCGCAGAGGTAGCAACATTGCTCGTGAGGTGAAGATATCATATTGAAAAAATGGGGTTGAACTCAAGCGATTGAAGTTCCAAAACTGGAAAAAAAAAGTTAAACTGGAAAGAGCCAAGGAGTTACTTTGCTTGCACGAAAGTGGCCAGTTACCAAATTTGGTTTTCTCCGATGAGAAACCATTACAAATTGAGCAGATTGTGAACAAACCAAATGATCGGGTTTACTTGCCAAAGAGGTCAGCTGAAAATTAACACCAGCGATTGGCCACCAGATCTCAAGTGTCGCCGATGGTAATGGTGTTGGCCGCCGTAACGGTCGATGGTCGCTCCCCGCTAGTATTTATCGACCGTGGGGTCAAAATAAATGCCGAATATTATTGGGAAAATGTCTTAAAGGCAGTATTTAAGCCCTAGGCAGACAAAGATTTCGGCCGTAGACCATAGACATTCCAACAGGACTCGGCATCACCGTACACAGCACCCGGTAACCAAAATTGGCTTAAAAAGTAGGTTCCTTGCTTCATTTCTACTGCGCAATGGTCACTAAAATCTCCGGATCTCTATCCGTTGGAATTTTGCGGCTGGGGCATTTTGGAGAGTAAAAAATACCAAAGTGTCGATCATCTCAAGACACCGCTTAGCCGGGAATGGGCCAAAATACCGCAGAGCCACTTTCGTACAGCCTGCGATGGCTTTGTCGGCCGTTTGAAGGCCGTAATTCGCACCAGAGGTGGCCAATTCGTGGCAAAATTTAAACTGATTCTAAAATTTGATGTTGTTTTCAACATTTTTTGCTTTTGAGCAATAGAATTAGAAAAAAAAATTAAAGAAATATATCGCCTTACTTTGTTGCATTATATATCAGCCACCCTGTAGGTTCGTTGGTGATAATATACTGAATTTTTTAATGGATTGGAATGACATAAGTATTGCCAGATTCGAAATAAGTGATGGTGCAAATTTAAAATGATACATGGCCCAATCCATACTACAATTTATAAAAATGTATTCAAGTGTTGGAGTTAGAATCTTAAAACAATGTGCCTGTTATAGCAATTCTCTGGATTTGTTTGTGTGGATGGTAAGGCCACAAATCATAATAATTTTACAAAAATTTTAGACTCCTAATGGAAGCAGCAATAGATAGATTATAACAAGTAGACAATATGGTAATATTTTCCTTCCTAACAAGCTTCACAATTGATGGTTTAAGTGAATGACTCAATGAATCTAAACAAATGTCTGTATGTATGGATTTATCATTTGACATTTTCCAACAAACGAACAAACAAACAAACACAATCCAAATAAGATCAATTATTTATAATAATGGACATTTAGGTTGTGATATCAAAAGTATTCGCATTCACATGCTATTTCCCCAACATAATCATAATAATTCAACGTATATACTCAAGCAACATCAAATATTAAATTTGCAATGGCATCCATAATATCAAACAGAAAATAAGAATAATAAATAAACGAAATAAAATAATCATTTTTGAATATCATATCATCTGTCCCTTTGAAGTTTGAGAGGAGGCCGATTCTCGGAATTCATTGCATTGAGTATTTATACTCGTATATTTCAATTAAGTGCCAGTCAGTGTGTAATGCAAACAAGTGAAATTGAAATGAAAATCATTATCCTTATCGTTATCGTTATCCTTGTAATTTTGCAATAAATTTGCGTACTTGTTGTGCATGAAATAACAGAGTGTGGTACTCACTTACTTACTTACTGCAAACGTATGTATGACAAGCAATCACAATCAGTTGTTCAAACTTGTGGTGGCAAAAGTGAAATGAAAAGAAAATAAATTAAGAAAACTTATAAAATGATAAATATGAACGTGTTATTAAAGATTACAAACGCAAAAAAAAAAACAAAAAGAATGTGTTCATCAACAGACTTCATAAAAATAAAGAAATATACTGAATTCGTTGTTTTGCTTGTAATTTGGGAATAATTATGGTTTTCTTACATTGAAATTGTATCTTAACGGTGTATAAATACGTTAAAATAAGACTTCATAGATTGCAAATAAAATAAAAAAAATTCTGTTCGCACAATTCTTTGTCCCACTGTTCACAACTTGATGTAAACAACAACAATTTGCTTTGTTTGTTATTCCGCTTTGCACTCCTTTGCATAAACAATAGCATCTACTACTCAATTGTTCGACAGATTTTTGTAACGGAGCTCTTCAATGCACGATTACTCTTTTCAAACACACGTCATCTGCACCAAAGATCAGCAATAAGTATTCGAAAAGATAAGTAGATTCGAGTCTTACTTATAATTTCGGATACTTATACGCATTCATACATATTTTGCTATCATACTCATACTACTCATACTACTCATACTCAAAGTTGGAAGTACTCGTCATATTCATACTTAACAATACGCATGATGTTATTGACTTCGACTCATCTCTACTTAACATTTACACGAAGCACAAAATAAGTATGATTCGCACACGAACACTACTATGCTCACAAGAAGATTGTGTGTGCTTTGCTTGTTGTCTTTGTCTTTCCTTTCTTCTTTGTTTGTATATGCAACAACAACAAAGGCTGTAAATTTTAATAAATAATTCGAGTCACTCGAATGACTTATAAATATTTTTCTAAATGTATGAATCAGAATGAGTAGGCGTATGAATATTTCAAATATTGTGAGTTTGATGTCATTGCTACTTATACTTATAAATCAATGTTGTAGCGAGTATGAATGAATCAGAGTAGTTGAATTTCAATTCAGTTGATTCATTCATACTCAAAATTGCATGAGTGCTTATGAGTAGAGCGGAAAAACGATTCATTGCTGATCTCTGCACCAGAGCAACTCTAGCAAATTGTTGAAATTTTTATTAAAATAATCGTGCTGTCTGTAAAAATTATCACGCTCTCCCTCCATTTTGTGGTGAATATACATGTAACCATTTGTCGTTTTCGAACAACTTACTTACTGACTCAATTGGGCCTTTAATAAGGTTTACAGCCGAGCTTATCACACCATCCATGCTGTGTGCGTGCTACTGTATCCATAAGCGGCGGGACCTACAATTAAAAGTCGACTCCGAAAGACAGAGTTTCTGGCAAAAAACTACTGAGACGAGGTCGTCGAAGAAATAATGAGGTACTTCCACCAATAATAATGAAGCCTATCAGCCTGATTTCGTTATTAGTTCTTTCCACGTATTGTCTGAATTTTCTTACTTTGGAAATATCTGGTTCCAAATTGGTATTACCCCAATATATTTTAGCAATCTCATGAATTTTAAACAATAATATGTTGGATTAAATAATGTTTTTTTGTATCTATTTTGTTCATTTATTTCTCTGGTTTTTCGCAAACCATAAGAAAAATATAGAAAACTTTCTGGTGTCTTCATATTTTTGCGCCTCAAAAATGTCAGTACCCCAAAGGAGGACTCAAGTAAATTTAAAATTCAATGACCCAATATTTTAAAATTTTATTCGTTATATTTAGTAGGATATCCCTTAAGGTCATGAATGCTTTAATATTTTTTGTGTTTTCTATTGACTTTCGAAGCCATGCACTCATGAGTAAGTTTTTCAGTTGGCTTATGTTTCAGGTTCAGAGACTACGTAAACGTTCTTCCAAATGATCTGCTAAATACTTTCTGGAAGTCATTTAGGGACTTTACTTCTTTCGCCCAGATTTATCAGAACTTGTTGCATAACAAAACATGGTTAGCGGTTTAACTTTTATCAAGTAAATGTTTAAAGTAATGAGAGTTTCTTGCTTTTGTCCAAAATCCATATGCTAGGCACTCTCAAATAAAACTATTCGAGAAGTTTTATTAAAGGACTCCGAATCCTTGTGAAGAAAAATTCCAATTTGAAAATTCAGGAAACAATCCATAAATTTAGCAGCTTCACATTTGCTGTTAAAAGAGTAAAATTTCCACTTTAAAGAACAAAATTTGCCATTAACAAAGCACTGTTAACTATTTAACATAGGCTCATTTGTTTAGGAGATAATTTTAGAAAATATTCCAGATCTATGAGTACCATATTATATGCAAAGAATGGTTCCAAGGCTTCTTAATATAATCAGCAATACATTCACATCAGAGATCAGCAATGAATCGTATTTTCGCTACTCATATGTACTCATGTAATTTTCAGTATGAGTGCGTCAACAGAATTGAAATTCAACTACTCTAATTCATTCGCATTCGCTATAACATTGATTTATAAGTATAGGTTGCAATGAGTATGAGTACAACGTTGACATCAAACTGACAACATTCGAAATGTGTTTTATTCGTACGCCTACTCACTTTGATTCATAAATTTTCAAAAATACTTATTATACTTATAAGTCATTCGAGTGATTCGAATCATTTATCAAAATTTACAGTCTTAGTTGTTGTTGCATTTTCAAACAAAGAAGAAAGAAAAGACAGAGTCAGCAAGCAAAGCACACACACAACTTTTTTGTGAGTATTGTGGTGTTCGAATGCTTCGTATAAATATTAAGTAGAGGCGAATCGAAACCAACAACATAATGCGTATTGTTAAGTATGAATTCGATGAGTATTTCAATCTTTGAATATGAGTAGCCTGAGTATGATAATAAATAAGAATTAATGCGTATAAGCGGCAGGAATTATATGTCTGACTCAAATCTACTCATCGTTCTGAATACTCATTGCTGATCTCTGATTCACATATAAAATGATATGGTATTGAGAAAATTGGCTTTAAAACTAAAAATTTTTTTCTTGCTTTGCCATTTTAGAACATATAAGAAATAGTGTACCGACTATATGTAAATGGTAGGCCAGAGGGTCCTCTTTCAAACCGTGGTAGTAAGAGTTGAAACAATTTCCATCCTCTATCGCCACTAACTACCCTTTATATTTCAACACTTTTGTTCACAAATAATAATAATTAGAATGTGAATTTTATGTCAATATACTGCAATACAATTAACCATCTTATAACGAGATACTATCAGAACGCGGTTTCCATATAACGAGGGGCTGAAATTGCGACAGCCCTCCTATAACGCGATACTCTTATAGCGTGGTTTGCGTTCAACTCCATCCCATAAGTTCCTGCAGCACAGCCTTTGAATGAATAGTAACTAGATATGGTAAGAGGATTTAATATAAGTTTTATTTTCGACGCAAAAGCTCAGTCGAGATACACTATTGTGCAAAACAATAGCAGTTGGACTTTCAATTTAAAAAAAAATGAATGAAGATGAACCAAGTGAGGATAAATATTAAAAAATTACATTATTTTACAAGTCTTTCTTAATTTTGTTGGAAACCAGTCTTTAAGTTTAGTTTTTATTAATTAGCCTGGTTTGTACCTGAAATCTGAGTTTCTTATTGCGCGGTTTGCATATAATGCAGTACGCACTCACTGCACATCTTCCTCTTCGTCTACACAGTTTGGGCATATAGGGGAAGTATCATGTTCAAATCTGTGCAGGTACTTTCTAAAACATCCATGACTTGTTAGCAACTTGGTCACGTAGTAATTCAGCTCGCAATATTTGTTCTCCATCCAAAGGATTATAGAAGGGAAAAGCTAAAATGTCCATCTTTCCTTTCAACTGCTCTCCCATCGTGACAGCCATTTGTACATGGAAGTCCTTCTTGCCTCCGCTTTTATATTTGCTATCTGTCCTGGCGGCGAAAGTATATCCGCCTCATCTCATCCGCCAATATGTCTATTGGTACTGCTTTTGCCAATACCAATATCGCTTCATCAGACACTGTCCTGAAGCCACTTATCGGTCTAATTGCGTTTAGACGATACACCGAAGACAGTATTCTTCTTGTTGTCCCCACGGAGAGTGCATCCATGGGGCAAGCATTATCGACGCTACTACCGCTGAAATTATCCTCCTCTTGAATGGCCCTGGTCCTCCAATATTTGGCATCATCCTCCCAAGTTCTCCCTGGAATTTATGAGTCTAGTGGAAACACTGTGTAGTCGTAGATATAATTCATCGATCGTACAGCATTTATCGTTCGTTACTTACTACTAATACTCACAGTTACCGCTCTGGGCATTTTGTATTGAAAAGTCTTGTGGATATTATTATGAATGGTTGAAGGAAATCAAATTGGATGATTAAACTTTAATTTTATTTTGCGTTTAAATTATTTTTTTTATTTTTTGTTTAAACAGTTAACCGAAATCAATAACTTCCTTTTGTTGCTCAAGCATCAGCAGCAGCAGCAGTCTTAATATTGTATCTTCTGTTGTGCTTAAAATCGATTTTTAATTTTGTGTCATGCCCATAATCTTAACATTCTCTTGGAATACATATCACACAGTCAGTCGGTTAGTCAGTATGTGTTCTTATTGTATTCATCATTACAGTTTTTTATTTTTAAACTTTATTTTCATGTGCTTGTAAATGTATGGTAAACGAAGAGAGAGAGAGAAAGAGAGAGAGAAAAGAGAGAGAGAAAAGAGAAAAAAATTTATAATTTTTGTTGCACAATTTTGATCACATTTAAGACCACAATATGGTTAAAGGATGTAAACCACATTCTACATATTTGTGTCGGCATGGTAGCAATTGTACGTGCATGTGTGCATGTGTGCATTGGGCACATGAAACATGAACATCCTTTGGTTTTTGCCACAATATGGCACACATTTACACTTGCCACTTACATACATATGTAGGTGCAGCAGCAAGTGCAAGTGCCACTGCGAGTGTGTGCGATAGTGTGTGGATATGTATGTGTTTGTACATATAAGTGGGTGATTAAATGTGTATAAAAACAAAAATTAAATGCATGCATACATTAATAAGTGTATTCATATTCATATTCAGATACGTATTAATTTTTGTGTTTTTTTATTCTTGTGATCTTTTTAAGTTCCGAAAGTTTATATATCTATATATAGGGTGGGTCAGTAACAGTTTGAAATTTTATTAAATTTACTTTTATTTTGCTGTGAAGTAGAATGGTTTCGGTTAGAAATGGAATATTATTTCATTCGTGTAGCTGCAGCGGCTGGCTCCATAGTATCTCATTAGATCGATCCAATTTTCGTACACTTCTGCAAGTGTATGGGGCCGTATCCTAACAATGACATCACGAATGTTCGCCTTCAAATGTATAATTGCCTCTGGTTTGACAGCATAATAGTTTTCGTTAACGATACCCCAAAGAAAATAGTTCAACGATATCAAATTACAGCTTCTTGGCGGACCATTGTCATTACCATTTCGCCTAATTAAGCGGCCTTCAAACGTTTGACCGTGAGATGTACAGGTTGGCTGATATATAATGCAAGAAAGTTAAGCGCTATATTTTTTAATTTTTCAATTTTATTGTTCAAAAGCAAAAAATGTTGGAAATAACATAAAATTTTAGAATAAGTTTTGATTTGTTTGAATTCGCCACCTTCAAACGGCCAATAAAGCCATCACAAGCTGCACGAAAGTGGATCTGCGGTATTTTGGCCAATTTCCGGCAAAGCGCCATCTTGAAATGATCGAAACTTTGGTATTTTTTAGTGCGTACCTTACTCTCTAAAATGCTCCAGGCGCAAAAGTCCAACGGATTGAGATCTGGTGATTTTGGTGGCCATTGTGAGGTGGAAATAAAGCGAAGAACCTCCTTTTTAAGCCATTGTTGGTTGACGCGTGCTGAGTGCGGTGGTGCCGAGTCCTGTTGGAATGCTAATGGTCTGCGGCCGATATGTTTGTCTGCCCAGGGCTTCAATACTTTCTTTAAAATATTTTCCCGATAATATTCGGCATTTATTTTGACCCAACGGTCGATGAATAAGAGCGGGGAGCGACAATCGGCCGTTACGGCGGCGCACACTATTACCATTTGCGGCGCTTGAGTGCTGTTGGTCAATCGCAGGTGAAAATTTTCAACTGACCTCTTTGGCAAGTAAACCCGATCATTTTGTTTGATCACTTGTTTGGCCTTCACTTTTCGGATCATTTCTGGTGTTGTTACCGTTTTTTTTTCGTCCACTTTTTGAACGCGATGCAACATTGCCAGTATCATGGTAACCTGCAGTGGTACGAGAAACAAAAGATTTATTCACATTTAAATGCTGGAGGGCGTGGCAAACCTTCCCCTTTAAGGGATACCTATTTGTCTGCTAATTCAATGGTTCATAACTACATATGTATGTGCATATATAACATGTACGTCTGTTAGTTTTTGTTTTGGAGCGAGTACAACAACTACAACTTCGTCAGCACTACCCATGATTCGGACCTCTTATTGTTATTCTTTGCATGCCTCACCTAAATAACGTACCGACTTTGATTAAATTTTGAACTAGACAGACCTGCGTACCATAGAACACATAGGGTTTACATTTTTCTGTTTAAGAAGAACCCAGAGGAAGTGGTATAGCGTATTACAATGAATATATAATGTGACCTGTTTTAAACAATAAAAGAAAATCAATTTTGTGCGGAACAAAGTACGTTGGGTTAACTAGTTTCCAATAAATCGTAATGTTGCATAAACGTAGCGTAAATCGATTCACTATGTTCAGTGGAGATCACATACATAACACATAGTTGGCCATTACAACCCTTCAGAGAGGATTATTGACCTAGTTTCTCAGACCACTTATGTTGTATGTGTTAATTTTATACATAAGCAGCGGGACCTACAGCTTAAAGTCGACTCCGAACGACAGATTTTTGAAAAACTTTTTTTGAGAAACTTTTCGTGGCAATTTAATTTACTCTCAGAGTTTTTGCCAGAAATCTGCTGAAAGGAAATCGTCGAAGAAATACTTTTTGTATTTTGTTTTGATGTCTGGCCTGGGGCTCGTACCCTGGCTTTACGTCTAATAAGCCAGCACACAACCTACTAGACCACGGCGACTATGTTTTTATTTTATATATCATTGGAGATCATTATACTGAATTTTGTGACAGAGTAGAATGACATAAGTATTGTCAGATTCAAAATAACCGGTGGTTCACATTTAAACCGATAGATGGGCCAACCTTTTTACATACATACATACGTATGTATTGATAAGCATTTGTAGATGAGCATAAAAAAAAATTCAATAAATTTTTGTTTATTTTAACATTTTACTTTAACTTACTTTTATGAAACAAATACGAATAAAATACTCATTCGTAAGAGAGCTACTTAACATACATATACAATAGGAATGCCGGTCTTTGTATACATAGTTTACATTTAAATTTACATATTTTACATACTCATTTACATGTATGTACATGTACGTTAAATGTGTATGTAAATGAAAGAAAAATTCCAAAAAATATCACATCGAATATGCAATGAAATCGTAAAGTGTACATACAAACATATTTTTTATGTTTATAATTAATGTATCTTCTACCTCCCACCACCCCCCACACCTTGCCCACGGGTATAGATTTCATAAATTTGCAAGTGTTGCTGTATTTTAATATGGAAAAATAAATACAGGAAGTGTAATTCGTTAAAAAGTACGATTCCATGTGAATGCAAATATTTTTTTATTTGCATTTACAATACAAATTGCACTTTTATTTCATTTAAATAAAAATTAAATTTCCAAGTAAAAAACACAACAAGTGAGACAGCAACAGACAACAAGCAGCAGCAGCAGCATCAGGATGAATGCAAAATATTTTCAATATTTTTCATACAAATATGGCAACATATGTACGCACATACGTGCATAATAATTACGCTGTTGCACACTGGATTTGGAAAACATAAATCCAATAGGAATACAAATGATAGCGATGAATAAAATAATATTTTATTCGGCCCATAGTGCTACTCACCATTTGTCACTCCTTGGCATGCACTAGCATACAGAGTGGCTGATATATAATGCAACAAACTAAAGCGGTAAAATTTTTTAATTTTATTGTTCAATAGCAAAAAATGTTGGAAATGAAAATCAAATTTTAGAAGCAGTTTAGATTTGTTCGAATTGGCCACCTTTGGTACGAATTATAGCCTTCAAACGGCCGACAAAGCCATCACAGGCTGCATGAAAGTGGTTCTGCAGTATTTTAGCCTATTCCCGGTGAAGCGCCGTCTTGAGATGATCGAAAGTTTGTTATTTGTTAGTACGAACCTTACTCTCCAAAATGCCTTAGGAGCAAAAGTCCAACGGAATGGAATCCGGAAATTTTGGTGACCATTGTGTGGTAGAAATGAAGCGAAGAGCCTCCTTTTTAAGCCATTCTTGGTTGACGCGTGCTGAGTGCGGTGGTGTTGAGTCCTGTTGGAATGTCCATGGTCTAGGGCCGAATTGTTTGTCTGCCCAGGGCTTTAATACTGTCTTTAAAACATTTACCCGATAATATTCGGCATTTATTTTGACCCCACCGTTACGCGGCCCATGCAATCGGCGGCGCTTTAATTCTGGTGGTCAATCGCAGGTGTAAATTTTCATCTGACCTCTTTGGGAAGTAAATCCGATCATTTTGTTTGTTCACAAACTGCTCAATTTGGAATGGTTTTTCGAAGAAGAAAATCAAATTCGGTAACTGGCCACTTTCGTGCAAGCGAAGTAACTCTTTGGCTTTTTCCAGTCGAACTTATACTTGTTCATCGGTGAGCTCTTGTACTTTTTGGAACTTAAATGGCTTTAGTCCAAGCTCATTTGTCAATATGTGTTGCATCCGTTCTCGCGATTTATTCAGTTCACGAGCAATTTTTCTACCACTGCGGCATGGATTTCGATCAAATCTGGCCTTCACTTTTCGGATCATTTCTGGTATTGTTAGCGTTTTTCTTTCGTCCACTTTTTGGACGCGATGCATGACTGCCAGTATCACGGTAACGAGCAATGGTGAGAGCAACAAAAAATGTATTCACATTTAAATGCTGGAGGGCTCTAGCGATAGTCACCAGATGGGTTTCAAGCCAAATATAAAGCAATCAAACTATCACGCTTGAATTCCATTACGAATAATTTTTTTTTCTGAATGCAATAGATCAAAATGCTTTTGTAAGCTTGTAAATAACAAAATAAACTGTCACTGGAATAAATCTGTCAGCTGTCAGAGGAGCGGTTTACAAATGATAACAATCTGAAGTTGGTTGCAATATATATCAGCCACCCTGTACATTGCTCCTCTGCGCATCGTTTGTATCTTAATTTACTTCAATATTTGCAATTGTTTTTAATACAAAATTATTTTCAGTGTTTTTTATTTTATTTTATTTAATTTAATAAACGAATGTCTACCGTTGCTGCAACTGTAAGTGCAACGTTCTGTTTTTATCATTGATTTTCAAAAAGTCTTTAATTTTTCACATTCACAACGATTTTTAGTCGCTCAATGTCACAAATTTATCTGATTATTAAAGCATAATTTTTGTCATTTTATGAAATTTATAGTTAATTAAGGCAATGACGAATCGTATAAAAGATTTATTTATTTAATTACAACGTTTTTATTTTTTCCCCTTTTTTTTTGCTTTTTTTACTTTTGACTCTACTGATTAAGGATATGCAAAAGAGACACATATTCGAAGCAATGCTCTTACACTGACATTTTAATAAATTTATAATATTCACTCCAATTAGCTCGATTAATTAATTTCTCTCTCTTTAAAAATTTTTAAAATTAAATAAATTCCGAATATGCTACACCTTATGTGTTTAAATGCAATACGATTTGAATACTTTCCTATACCTTTAATCCGTAATCAGCATCCTACATGCATACCAGGGTCATTAATAACCCTTTAGGCAGGATTACGATATAGTTTTTCACACCTCTTATATTGTGTGTATTAATTTATGATATGAGTGATAGGATCTACATTTTGAAGTCGACTTCGAACAAGAGATTTTTGAGAAACTTTTTATCGCAATTTTATTTGTACTCGGAGTTTTTAGTAGAAATCTGCTGAGAGATAGTCACCAAAGAATATATTTTTTCATATCTCGTTTGAGGCCTCACTTCTAATAAGCCAACACACTACCTTATAAACTACGGCGACTACAGCATCATACTGTTACAAAAATCGAAATGGTTTTCTCAAAATGATAAACAAAAGCTGCAAAAACAAAAATAATGGACTTGTTTACATGATTAACGAATAAACAAAAATATAGCAACAAAATTAGTATAAAAAAGGGGATAAACAAGTGAACAGGCAACTACAACACTGCAAGAACGAACGTAAACAAACTACACAAACAACTTGTTTACATTTATAGAGATTTCGCGAAGACATTCTCATACAAGTGCATTCATCAGTCTGATGATCCTTGTGATATAAAAGACAAGACAGAGCAGACGATACAGTAAGAATTCGGTTAGTCTTGTATGAAAACACATGCAATTCAGTAAAAATTCAGTCAGTATAGTGTGAAGAAACATTGTGTGTGAAGAGAATAATTGTGGTTTGAAGATCTCTGTATGCGGAAGATGTGTAAAGAATAATAACAATTAAAGTAAATTGTTGCTGTTTATGACAAATCGTGAAAGATGGTACACGGAATTGTGCGAACAATATAGAATTGATTTGAAACCTAAAAACAAATTAATTTTAATTTTATTTTTGATATTTTTAATGTCTTTAAAATGGGTACGAACTTAACAATACTTTAAAAAATTCAATGCTGATAACTCTTTTGTCTATTTTTTTTTGTTGTTGCACTTCCAAGCTCCGCTGCGTTACTTTATGTTGCCTACGAGCATCACTGTGATTTCTGATTTATTCGTTTATACTTGCGTCATAAAAAACGCTTACAAGAAATTTCGTGTCCTCTATGGCCTCTTCACAGTACCTGCATATATGATGACAATGCTCTCAAATCGTTCGGATATAAGTTGTGCTGCACGTAGCATTGTCCAGTTCATCCAATTCCGGCCGAAAAATGTTGTTAATCATCGGTATTGATAGTGATTGATGGCCTGATTAACGTCGTTGACAAAGAAATGTAAACCGCCGACTTAAAATACACAACAAACAGTGAAATTTTATTTTGAATGAATTCTTTGATCTCATGGGGATTGGTTTCGTCTTAAATTCAAATATATTGTTTGTTCACATACCCATTCATCTACAAATAGGACTCTTCCCTAATGATGATTTATCTATGAAAATAAGAGTAAGCTGACAACTGTTTCAGAACCATTCAGAGAATATACGTCGTTGTCTTTGGACGTCCATAATGATTTTGCAAAACAGCTTCAACTATACGGTCGTTAGGTAGGTACGAAGGTAGAGTTAGCTGTCTACTCAAGTAGTATTAGCCGACACATGCGCCTATTGTAATACCTCAATTTTACATTTTCTCCTTAGTTCAGGGAACTACACAGATCTTTGGATGAAGCGACTTAGACTGAATCAATGCATAATAGTTCATCTATATTCTCCATATAGTAGGTATCCAGGTGTCTTTTTCTCTTCAGATATAGTGCCGGGCATAGACATAGTAGGAGGAAATTAGCGTGAAACAAAAATAAATGCATGTGCACCATAGGCAAAGAACAGTCATCCTCCTTATCATCAAAACTCGATAAGAATTGTTTAATAAATTGTTCATTAAAACTTATTGAAGACATCGAACCATCCAATTTTTTCAATTTCAAAAGTAGCTACAAGTTCTACAACAGCTTCTGTATTAATTATTCGCAAGGCGTCCAAAATCAATACACCTAGCATGTCTGTCCAATAGTATACGGCCCCGTAATAACCCGTATAACAGTACTATGCTTGCCTTCCTATAGTTTAAGCAAAGCCGCAGGCGCCTTGTTCTTCTGCCCGTATCCGAAGCCTCCCACATATTGTTAACGGAGTTCACGATCGCATTGTCAATTATAAACCTACACGTTGTCAAAGGGATTACCAATGGCGATAGATGGCCGTTACAAAATTGACAAATTTCGGAAGTCCCAGTCGGTAGAGCTCATGCAAAGGTTTCTATAAAGAAGAAATCTGGTCATTTATTGCTTATAATATCACTACAATTATGAGGTGAGTAAATAAGGCCACAACGTCTGATAGCAGGTAACAGATCATGTCTTTGGTGGGAATCAAACCCAAGACGACTTGGAAATACTTTGGGATTCACAACTTATAAGTCACCGTAGTCTAGTTGGCAGTATGTTGGCTTATTAGACGTGAGGCCACGCTACAAACCACTTCGTTGGCTTTTTCTCAGCAGATTTCTGTCAATACCTCTGAGAGTAGAAAAAATTGACAAGAAACAATTTTCAAAAATATTTTGTTCGAAATTGACGTTAAACTGTAGGCCCCCTTTCTTGTGTAAAATTAACACACACAACATATGTAAGTGGTTTGAGTGGCACGATCGTAATCTTAAAAGAAGGGTTGTAATAAGCAATTATGTACGAATAAGTCACCAATTTCTAAACTTAGCTTCAAAATATTTCACATAGGCATGTTTCCTTATTCTTCTACTAGCGTCGTAAACATTAATCTATTACGAGTTTCTTGGAGATGGTTCCTGAAATTCGAGCACTTCTGGAATATATTTTTCCACCGAGTGATTAGTATATTGTTGTTGTTCATCTATACCATAGCAATGATCAAAACCCTTTTAAAGCTTTATGCAAGTGACTCAAGCGGTGGTTGTCTATGATACGTGCAGTTACGTGAGGTCTAACCTAAGTTATGAGCTGGCCGGACGTTTTCGTCGACACTTAATTATTTAAGTGCCTATTTCCGTGAACAAGTTCTTTAATTTTTATGAAATGCTGCTCAAACTGTAATGCCAACAATATTATTTATGTCAACCGTAACTTGGGATCAAATTTAATTTGAAATCAATCAAAACTCTCACTCTCTCTCTCCCTTCCTCTCTCTTTATCTTAATAATTTTCAAATCAATATATAAATGTCGTCTTAGCCCCTACTTTACATTAAGCCAACTATCTGTCAGACATATTAACTCTTCCTCTCTGCATATGTAACATATATTGGCTACTCAATGTCAAAATTTTCTTTAAGATGTCAGTTAAGAAAAAACAAAAAGAAGAAGCAATGGAAAAAAGTTGAATCCAAGACAGAATTGAAACGAAATAAAATAATAATAAAGCCAGAGATGAAGAAGTAGATAAACTTTTTGTTGATTTAAAAAAAAAATTAAAAAAAAGAAAAGATTTTGACATTTGACTGCACCCCCCTCCCCCTTAAGTCATATTTATAGAGTGCAAACTATATGGATGGCAGGGAAGGGACTGTAGGAATACAAAAAAATTAAGACTTTTGAACGTACGAAAAAAAAATTCAAAACGAACTAAAAAGTTTTGTGAAAGTTAAACTTTTTCAAATTCATGCAGACACAAATAAATACTCATGTGGGAGTTAAAAGTGGCCAAATAAATAGCAGCGGTACTCGTAGTAGTCACAGTGTCAAATCCAATTTATGATTTGATTATAAAGTTCAAAAAGGGTTAAACGTAGATAGAGTTTTGTATTAAAAATGATACATTTCAATCTTTGAAATTATCTAGTATAAATTATTTCTAAAGCACTTTTTTTGTCGGTTGCAAATATCTCCCATACCACTGCATCAAATTTAATGAGTGATATCTCATTTTAAAGCTTATATCTAACACTAATGGCGAAAAATAATTAGAAATTGAAAAATTAATATTTTCATTGATAAAGATTATATTTTATATAGAACTTCATGATAATACTGTTGACATTATGATTATATGTTTTTGTTCAAGTGTGGTAATACAGGGTCGCTTAATAGTAATGCAGTTCTACATAATATAGTATGTTTTAAAATCCTTTCTGGCAATACCGCTATTTACTATAATGCTGTTTATTACTAAGTCAGTAATATATATTACGCATATTAAGTTGTAAAAGCTGTTTTGGCAATATTTTGCAGTAGTTGTTAGATCAAAACGTTGGATGCCAGATATTTTTTGAATTCATAGGAATTGTAATCGTCATTATTTTAAATCAAATTAAGAAAAAATAATTTCAAACAGGGGTAAAAAAATTCGAAAACTTCATAAATCTACTTATGACTCTCCTAGCTATTCTTTAGTGTTGTGTTTGAAATTTTTTTTAAAGGTTTTCAAAGATTTTGTGGAGCTTTATCATAAATAATACATTATTTATGGTATTTGAAAAGAAATTGAAAGTTAAGTATTGGATGAAAGTGGAAAAGTTGAAGTTTCTGTTCGTGATGTATTATTCATATTGACTCCAGTAGTCGTAGTCTAATATGTAGCATGTTAGCGTATTAGATGTCAGGTTCAAACCTCAGGACAGTTATTTCCAATTTACAACGTAAGGTTGTACTGATCGATGTATTTACGTAATATTCCTGCTACTGAGGACTCCAGAGAAGAAGTAAACAGAAGCTCGTCCTATAAACTGTTGAAAGTATTGGCAGCAACAAACCTGACAACAGGATGTTTATCGCCTAAGATGGTACTACTTGGAACAGTCAACCGCATTCCTTTAGCAGTTAGGGAAGAGAAAATGTTACCAATCTTCCCGTAGATTGCTTGCAGCTGTTTCCTAAAATGCTGTAGAGCCTTACCTCACATGACAGACAAACATTAGAAAAATGTTTCGTCCTATATTTTATTTCATAGGTATTACAGATGATAACATTTCAGTCAACTACGTACATATGAGATACCAGAATAATTCGCTTTCATAATGTGCTACTCGGAAATGATCTTAATTTTATATCTGTAATAGCTTTTCGAAGAACGACTAGAAAGTCTACTAGCTTTGTATAATCCCAATAATTTTGTCTCTCTAGATTACTAACAAATTGAATTTCATGGTCGTTATAAATTTCGTGGTCCACCGAAATCGAATTGGCAGTTTTAGATTCAAGTTAAATGAAATCGTACATCCACCAGAAGTATTTTTGATGGCAAATACAAAAAAGAAAATTAATTTAAACAACAACAAATAAATACGCAAACTGTGTATGCAGTGTTAGAAATAAGTGTTCCCTGAATTTAAGCCCAAGAAATCTTAGAGGAGTTTAAAAAATGATCCTTAAAATATGTTTTGTTACCCTAAAGTCATGTTAAATGTTTTTACTTTAACGTGCCCACAATATTTTGTTCAAATCTTTTTGGTTGCGGAAGTATTAATTGTAGATGATATGGTTATGGATCCGTTCATATGTACGTACATACGTATGGTGTGGGTATGTTATCCTACTATGTGTGTTAGGAAGTGGTTAAACTTTTTGTTTATATGTACGTGCGTATGTGTGTTTATGTTTTATTTCCCTATCTTTTTTTGTTTTATTTGCATTGTAAAGTATACCAAAAGTTCAATTTATTTAAACAGTCACAAAAACACACTACAAGGACTAAAAAAAGTTCATTTTTTTGGTTTTGTTTTCATTACATTTTATTTTTATGGACATTCATTCACTCAAATGAATACAAACAAATAAATGCGAACGTAACCCAGTCAACAATCAGAATCAGAGATCAGCAATGAATCGCCTTTTCGCTACTCATAAGTACTCATGCAGTTTTGAGTATGAATGAATCAATAGAATTAAAATTCAACTACTCTGATTCATTTATACTCGCTATAACATTGATTTATATGTATAAGTAAGTACCAATGAGTATGAGTACAACGTTGACATCAAACTCACAACATTCGAAATATGTATGTTTGATTCATACGCCTACTCATTCTGATTCACAAATTTAGAAAAAATACTTATAAATGCTTCGAGTGATACGAATAATTTATCAAAGTTTAAAGTCTTAGTTATTGTTGCATTTACAACAAAAGAAAAAAAGCCATCTAAGCAAATAAGACAGAGCAGCAAGCAGACTAAACACACAATATTCCAGTAAGTATTTTAGTGATCGTATTCGAATCATACTTATTTTGTAATTCTTGTATATGTTAAGTTATTGAGACTCAAAATCAACAACATCGTGCGTATTGTTAAGTATGAGTACAATGAGTATTTCAAACTTTGAATATGAGTCGTATGAGTATCTTATTAAAATAAGTATGAATGCGTATAAGTATCTGAAATTATAAGTATGACTCGAATCTACTCATCGTTTTTAATACTTTTTGCTGATTTCTGATCAATATATTAAAATTATTTTCGTACAGATTTGTGTGTTCGATTTTGTAATATTGACCAGCTTTTGAGCTACCTCTGACCGTTCTTTACACCAAATTCGGCAATTTTAAGCTTTTTTGTTGAGTTTTCGATTCACACGGCACAAAATTCGTAATAAAATTTAATGATTTCCATAAGTATAAGTCTTTTCCTTCTCGTCAAAACACTGATTGGATCTTATCAGTGCAGCTTTATACCTGGCTAGTCCACCATCGAGCAGATCTTTACATTCCATTAAATTCAGGAGAAACACCTCGTGCTACTCTATCAAGTTAGAATGGGTCTCACCAAACTTTTTAATATCTTGCGAGGTTTCAGACAAGACGATTCCTGACCATGCGTTCTCTTGAACTTCGTCATGGCGAGTGTTCTGCGGAAGTCTGAAGTTTATCGTAATGGCACTATTTTTCAAAAGTGTTCAGTTGCTTGCGTACGCTGACGACATTGCCATTACAGGACGTACCAAGTGAGATGTTACTGCTGCCTTTAGTGCTATTAAACGGAATCCTATTAAAATAGGTGTGGCAGTAAATAAAAGTAAAACGGAGAACATTTATATTGTCGACAATTAGGAATATGCCGCGTATTGGCTTCCAGTTTTCGGCAGATAACTATACTTTCGGTGTTGTCATTGAATTTGTTTATCTTGGCTCCACCGTTACCGCTAAATATGATGACAGCCTAGAAATCAAGTTGACAACTCAAGTTGGCTACTATGGTTGCAATCCACAATTGAATAGCAGAGACATCATTCGTACTAAAAAAAACTTATGCCCTACAAGACGCCCATCCTTCCCGTGCTTCTTTATGGCATCGCCGTTGTGAAACAATGTCGCAGCAGATTTGAGTGAATTTTCTTACATAAGATTTGCGGTCCAGTGCGAGCCGGCAATGATTTCCACATTCGTTCCAACAATGAGCCCACAATGAATGACATGGATGTTGTTTGCGGCTGCACTGGCTTGGCTGTGTCGTTCAAATAGAAGAGCATGCTCCGGTGAGACGGGTATTTGATTCGGGGATTTCCGGAACCCGGCGCAGAGGAAGATCGTATAGCAAATTAATGACTCCCAGTTATTTAACACACTTAGGGAAAATACCTACAAACAGGGTGCCCTGGTAGTTTGGAGGATAGTATGCTTGACTATTAGCGTGAGGGTCATGTGTTCAATTCCCACAGTTCGTAATTCTTATAATTTAATTTGTAATTATATTCACATTTACAGCTGAATGAATACTTTAAATGAAATTATAATTTTAATTAATTTTATTTATTTTTCTCTTTTTAGGTAAGTACACAGTGGACACAGTCACACAATCGTGAGTAATTTATTGGTTTGAAACGAAAACACTTCTATTAACTTTAGGTGCATAAGTATAGAAGGCTTTATAAATTTAAAAAAGATTTAAATAGTGTACTAAACAACAATAGTATTATAATTTTTCCCCTAATCCTGGCGTCCTGACAATATACAGAATGGTGTCCTTGATCCATATCCATGCCTAATAAGCCTCGAAGTCTCCGTTGTCTAGTATGTAGTGTGTTGCCTTATTAGACGTAAGGACACGGTTCAGACCAGAGATCAGCACCACCGCTTATGCTGTCTGAGTTAATTTTATATATGAGTGTCGGGACCAGAGATCAGCAATCAGAATCGTTTTTCTGCTACTCATAAGCACTCATGCAATTTAGAGTATGAGTGAATCATCATCATTGAAATTCAGCTACTCCGATTCATTCGTACTCGCTACAATATTGACTTATGTCAATGATGACATCAAACTCACAACATTCAAAATATGTTTGATTCATACGCCTACTCATTCTGATGCATAAATTTAGAAAAATACTTATAATACTTATAAGTCATTCAAGTGACTCGAATCATTCATCAAAATTTACGACCTTTGTTGTTGTTGCATATACAAACAAAGAAGAAAGGAAAGACAAAGACAACAAGCAAAGCATACACACAATCTTCTTGTGAGTACAGTGTTCGTACGCGAATCATACTTATTTTGTGCTTCTTGTAAATGTTAAGTAGAGACGCGTCGAAGTCAATAACATCATGTGCGTTGTTAAGTATGAATACGACGAGTAGTTCCAATTTTAAGTATGAGTATCATATTAAAATAAGTATAAATGCGTATAAGTATCAGGAACTCGAACCTACTCATCGTTTTGAATACTCGTTCCTGATCTTTGGTTCAGACTCCAGTCAGCCATCTCCAATAAACTGACATTTAAAAAAATATTTCTCCGCAGATTTGTGTGAAAAACTCTGAGAGTAAATAAAATTATCATGAAAAGTTTCTCAAATAAAGTTATCATTCGAAGACGACTTCAAATTGTAGATCCCGCCTCTTTTACATAAAATTAATACACAACATACATCTCATATTTGAAGGACCATTACTTTGCTACCAAAACAAAAAAGTCTGGTATTTTCTCTATATAATATTGCCCAAACCACTAATATTAGAATTCCGCATTCATTCCGCTAATGATGTCCTCGCATCTAATAGGCCAATAAACTAAATACTATTCTACGTCGATTTTTAAAATGAACGATAACGACATAAAGTAATGACGGAAAATATCTCCTTTAAAAATAATCTGGAGAATATAAATCATACAAACGATCAGATTAAGAAAGTAGATTCTCTTAAAATTTATTTTTTTATAAAACGACTGCTCAGCACGCTGTCAAGCAAATTGCTATATTTAAGGCCATTATTACAACTTCCCGTTAAAGTTGGCGTTAGTTAAAGGTACCTTTAGCTAAAGTGAACGGCAAAGTTACCTTTAACTTATTTTGGTTATTACAACTTACAGATAAAACAAAATTAACTTTTTCAAAAATATGGCAGTGCCGGAGCAAAGTCGATAAAACTGCTCAATTAAAGAAGTTTTTTTTTTTTTAACGCAGTAGCAACAGTGGACTTCATTTTTTTTTTGTTTTGTCATATCGAAAATAGTATATGATATGGCAAGTTAAAACATATAGTTAAAGGTAGGATGATCTTCCCTTTAGCTTAACGCTCACTTCTATCTTATTGGGTACTCGTAATAATGAAAAACAATTTATCTCTCCGTTAAAATCCTTCTTTTAGTTAACGGTAAGTTGTAATAATGGCCCTTAATGGAATCCAAAGTCGTTGATGTTTAGTTAATTTTTGCTGACAAAATTGCAGTCAATATGGTTCAAGAGCACTCGATATTTAATATAACAATAACTCGTTTCTCATTCCGAAAGAAATAAGGAACGATATTACAGGGTGGCTGTTATATAATGGACCAAAGTATAGCGCTATATTTTTTTAATTTTATTGTTCAAAAGCAAAAACTGTTGGAAATAGCATAAAATTTTAAAATCAGTTTAGATTTGTTCGAATTGTACACCTTTGGTACGAATTATGGCCTTCAAACGGCCAACAATGCCATCACAGGGTGCACCAAAGTGGCGCTGCAGTATTTTGGCCCATTCCCGGAGAAGCACCTTCTTGAGATGATCGACACTTTGGTCTTTTTTAGTGAGAACCTTACTCTCCAAGATGCCCCAGGAGCAAAAGTTCTAAGTCCGGAGATTTTGATGGCCATTATGTGGTAGGAATGAAGCGAGGAATCTCCTTTTTAAGCCATTCTTGATTGACGTGTGCTGAGTGCAGTGGTGCTGAGTCCTGTTGAAATGTTCATGGTTTGCGGCCGAAATGTTTGTCTGCCTAGGGCTTCAAATACTGTCTTTAAGACATTTTTTCCCGTAATATTCGGCATTTATTTTGACCCCGGTCGATGAATACGAGCTGCTACTGGAATAAATCTGTCAGACGAGCGATTTATAAACGATAACAACCTGAAGTTGGTTGCAATACATATTAGCCACCCTGTAGTACGCATACATCTAAAAATGACATCCGATAATAAGCGATATACTAAATATAAAGTTAAGCCAACACATCGTTCATTAATTTTTTAATATTGGTAAAGGCTCTGAGCGTAAATAAAAAATACAATACAAAAATGTTTACGTGGTTAGGTGTTGCACATTGGCGAAATTACTATACAAACGCACAAATAAAAATTATTTTTTCACGTAAATACTCATGAAAGTTGCATGTCTTTTATAGCATAAGTGCTGGTAAAGAGGAGAAGAGTTAAGGAGAGTGTCTTTTGCTTGCATGTGTTGGTCACATAAAATATATTTTTGCGAGTGTTTATGTGGAGGATGGATTTGATGGTTTGCAAGAGTAACGATGATAATACAGGATATTCAATGCAACACTGTTTTAATAATAATACGCCACTACCCACTACCCCAGAATACTTTGTTTGGGTGTAAGCTTGTGGTTGTGATATTATAAGTGGCTGTGTGTGTGTGTGTGTAAGTGAGTATGAATGTGTTGTGTTGGTATAGAAAACAAAATAAATAAAACTGAACTTAAAAAGTGTATAAAAATATTTTTTAAGGAAGAGCAGAAGAAAAAAAAAATCGAATCTACAAAACGAAATTCTGATTGTTCCTGACAGGAAACGGATAAATAAACTGCACAAATGTTGTTGGTTATGCCAAACTTTGTTGTTACTTTTTTTCTTTTGTTATTGTTGTTGCATTACTGTTAAGTTTTAATACATTACGATTTTGTTAAAATAAACTTTTCATTTCTTTTTTTCGTTTTTTTGTTGTCTTTATCTCTTTAAAAAAAAAAAAAAAACAAAAAGAAAAGGAGAAGGAGAAAAAGGGTTAAGACCACAACAGCTTCCACTTCAGGAAAAGCAAAAAAATATAAAAAAATAAGTTACAAAACAATAAATGTGTGTCTTTTTCTTTACTTATAAGACACTGATCCTCCAGCAACTATATTACATGCCAGGCATTAAATGAAATTAAAAAAAGAAAAGAAAAGAGAAGAGAAGAAAGACTTTCAAATAAATAAATAAAGTAAATTAACCATACCAACCGATGTTTATTTTTAAATAAATTGTTTATTTTATTTATAAACTCTCCTGCTTACATACCATATACGAGGATACCCGTACACACACAAAGCATCTCTTACAAGAACAATTCAATTTCCATAAAATTGTCCTGCTACGGTTGCAAAATTGTTATTTTCTTATGTTTTTGTTTGGTCTCATCTTTATTATCTGTTAAAATGTATTTAAGTTTTGATTTTATTATAAAAAAATATACAACAACAACAACAACACTTGACAGAATATGCCTTAAAATATTGTCAACTCAAAAATACACACATACAGACACACTCGTATGGTTTCATTTGATCATAAGTTGGATTCACATTTATTTTATCTTTTACCAGTTTTGTTACGGCAAAAATATTTACTGGTTGTACCCTACATTACATGTAGACATTTTATATACAGTACGTACTGCAGACGACAAGAGTATATAATATATTACGACTTGATTTCTTTAAAACAGGGATTACCAAAAATTTTTTGGTTGTGCATTAGTGAGTAAGATAGAGAGAAAATAAGTTGAGAGCTTACAGTCATAGAAAAATGTTAGTAACATAACCTATTTTCATTTTCATTTCATCATATAAGTACATAAAGTTATACATCTTTGATTTAATAATTATGTAATGTTTTTTAGATATTTGCTAGGTACTAATTTTGATTCATAAATTTCCTCTCCTACTAATAACCAACCTTATAAACTTTTCAAAATATTGTTTTATCTCTATAAAATAATTGTTTTCTTTCCATGTCATCTAAATTATTTACTTGAGTATTAAAACAATCAAAATTTGTTTTAATAATTTTGAATTTTAAAAAAAGGATTTTTTAACATAAAATATTTTTTGAGCGTAAACTTAAAAAAAAATAATATAGTATCCGATGACATATGTGCTTGTCGCAGTCTGATCGACAACTAAATAAAAGAGCATAAGCAATACGTGTGAATTTTCTCTGCACAATTGTGCTATGAAATGGTAATCCCTGCTCTAAAAATAAAACTATATCTGACTGTGGATGACTAATTGATAAGATTAATACTATATTCATAACGTAACTGGTCATTACAACCCTTCAGTCAGGATTATTGACCTATTTTCTTACACTACTTATGTTGTGTGTGTTAATTTTTATACATAAGTGGCGGGACCTACAGTTTAAAGTCGACTCCAAACGTCAGACTTTTGAGAAAATTTTCATGGCAATTTTATTTTACTCTCAGAGTTTTTAGCCAGAAATCTGCTGAGAGGAAATCGCCGAAAAAATACTTGTTTTGTATTTTATTTTGATGTCTGGCTTGGGACTCGAGACCTGGCTTTACGTCTAATAAGCCAGCACACTACCTACTAGACCACGGCGGCTTCCAATCCTATGTTCACGTATGAAATTTAATTGAGTCAATATTCAGTTAATTGAGAACAAAATTTTACCGTTCAGATATTATAAATGTACGCAATATTCAACTTTCTAAATATTCATTTGACAGCTGGTAAACAAACCAGCTGGTTGTTTCAACAACATTGTTTTTGTTTTGATTCTTTTTTGTCGTTGTTGATACAGTCAAATCCGGTTATAACGAACTCCGTGGGACCAGAAAAAATAGTTCGTTATAGGCAAAGTACGTAATAAACGGGGTGAAGTCATAGAAGAAAATATAAAATACAAAGAATTTTTTTCATTTATTAAAAACTAAAAATATGTGTGAATTCTTTTTACCTATCAGCTGATTCAAGATACTGAGTTTTAATTTAATGCTGCCATGTTAATTAAAAAGTAAAGACTATTGCCACACTTTAAAGTTATTTCTGAAGGTTCATTATAGAGAAGGTAAAATGTATGAAATTTAATTACTGAGACCATTTAAAGTAGATCCTTTTAATCGAGAATTCATTATAAACGAATTCGCAATAAATGAAGTTTTTTGTATGAAAATTTTTATTAAAACGTAGGAACTTAAAAATATGTACTTAATAACCAAGAATTCGTTGTAATCGAGTACGTTATAATCGAGTTTAACTGTAATTGAGTTGTCAAATATCAACAGGAAGTGTTCGGTTACTTATAATATGCTCACTAAATAGATTTGTGACAGTGATGTATTTAAAGTTTTACTGAATATTATAACAATCAGCATTTAATTGAGCAATAATTAATTGAAATTTCATATGAAATATGGAGATCAATATTGTGGGTAATTGCGATTTACGTAGTAAAAGTGCATACGTGCACATAGTATAACTAGTTTAAACAGGATAATTAGATTGACCGACATCAAAAATGTAATATGAAATGTGTGCTCCGTGTGCACCGTGTTATCAATCTAATTACATACATGCATAATTGGCCATTACAACCCTTTAGTGAGGATTACGGCCAACCTTTTCACCACCACTTATGTTGTGTGTGTTAATTTTATACATGAGTGGCGGGACTTACAGCTTAAAGTCGACTCCGAACGACAGACTTTTCATGAGAAAATTTTTATGGCAATTTTTACTCCTAGAATTTTTGCCAGAAATCTGCTGAGAGGAAGTCGCCGAAGAAAATATTTTCAAATTTTCGTTTTGATGTCAGACCCGGGATTCAAAATCGGGCCTTTCGTCTAATAAGCCAACACACTACCTACTAGACCACGGCGACTTCAAACTCGTAGAAACAAATATTAGAAAATTAAAAAAATTAGAATTATTTTATGAAGTAAACGTTTTAGTTCCTGATGTATAATACGATGTGGGCCATTTAAAAGTTTAAATTTAAAAATCCAATTAACCAAAAATAGTTAAAATTTTCCAAAATTTATGTTTTTGTTATGAACATTCCGGTTAGAAATGGAATATTATTTCAATCATATGGCTGCAGCGACTAGCCTCACAGTACCTCATTCGACCGGATCAATTTCCACGCACTTTTTCGAGTGCATGGGGTCGTAACTAGGCAATGCCATCACGAATGTTGGTCTTCAAATACTCAATTGGCTCTAGTTAGTCGGCATAACACTTTTCTTTAACGGCTCCCTACAGAAAATAAGCCAACGATGTCATGTCGCAGCTTCTTAGCGGACAATTTTCATCATCATTTCAGCTAAATAAACGGCCATCAAAGGTTTGATGCAATAAATCGATTGTGGCATCCTGTTAAAACCACACATCTTTCACGTCAATATCATAAAAAGCGGTTACAAAAAATCGGTTTTCATGCTGCGATAGGTGTCTTCATTAACCATAATGGCCAATAAAAATGTGAGTGTGAGTGTATTTCTGAGAGGCTGAGGAAAATTGTTAATAATTTTTTTAAGTATAACCTAATAATGTGTTTATGTAGTGGTGAATGAAAAATGTACAGTTCCGGACCCCTAAAGACTGCATATTTAACTTGACAAATATTCTTCCAAAAATGGAGATTATCAATACTCATTGTTATTAGTGAATTTCATTAGAAAATAGTGAAGTGATTTTTCTTTGGGTGTATAATTGATATACAAAAATATTTCAAAAAGAAGCGACGAGAACCTGTATCATTGAAAGCTGACGTTCTTTTTAACGAACATTGTTGATATTGGTGCCCTGTATGTGTAAGAAGCCGAAGATGATGTTCTCCTGAAGGATATTGGTAAATGCAATAACGACTAAGAATGCAAATTTTGATGAATGATTCGATTCACTCGAATCATTTATAAGTATTTTAAGTATTTTTCTAAAGTTATGAAGCAGTAGGCTTATGAATCAAACATATTCCGAATGGTATGAGTTTGATGTCAACTTTGTACGCATACTCATTGCGTTCAATGTTCTAGTGAGCATTGAAGAACAATATTGTTGACTCAAGTATGAATTTAAAATTTCATGAGTGCTTATGAATAGCGATCTCCGGTAGTGTATACACTTTGTTGCTATAGTGCCTTTACAATTCGTTATTGCCACTTCCATTAAAACTTCAGGAGTTTTGAATTCGTTTGAAAGAATTTTTTATCTTTTTTTTTTTATACTCAACATATGCCTTAGAACACTACAAATGGAATCTATTTTTGGCAAAAAAAAAAAAAATTTGGAACACAAACCAAATCAACAACAAAATTTTTGACAAATTCAAAAATCATTTTTCATTATTTTTTGTTGTTGTTTTTTTTTTTTGTCTTAAACAAAAAAGGATACGGGGCAAGATGCTCTTTAACCCCGAAAATGTTTTTAAACCAAAAAAAAATTTAAAAAAAAAAATCACAAAAAAATTCAAAGTGATTATGAAAATTGATTTGGTAACTTTTTGTTTGTGTTTCTTGTTCAAAACACCATAAACAAGAACAAAAACAACAACAACAATAAAGTCTTACACTAAAAGTGTGTAAAAACCAACAAAAAAAAAAAGAAAACTTTCTGTCCCATATTTATATTTTATTAAGCAAAAAAAGTAAAGAGAAAAAAATCTTTGTGATCCAGAAAGAAAATAAAAGAAATAGAAAAAACATGAAATCACGGTACCACTTGGCCATTCTTCAGGAAAACTTTTAACTTTTGTGCTTTAAAGTGTATGCTTAAGTTTATTTTATATTTTATGAGCCTGTAACCCGTTTGCTTACACTCGTACTCCTGCCATACACTCCAATGCTACTCTTCATACTTTTTTTTTTAATGTTTTCGCATTTGACTCTCTCTAGAAAAGGTTCAGATGTTGTAATGTTTGCACTCCTTTTCGTTTTCCTTATTTTTTGTTTTGTTGGTTTTGTTGGTGTTTTCACTTTTTAAGATTTAAGTAAACGAATACAAGAGAAACGAATTTTTTTTTGTTGTTGTTCGTCTTAAATTAAAAGCAAAACTACGGAAGTATGCAAGTGTATTAGAAAAAGGTTAAGCATGTTATACTCTCATACGTATTGTAGTTTCCTTTGGTATTTGTTCTTGCTTTTTTTTTTTTTTTTGGTTATAAAATTTATAAAATATTAATTTCGTTTGTGGCTATATGTGGAACATGATTATGCTACCAACACACATACATACATACGTACATACATCCATACTTATGTATGTGAGTTTTATATTTTGATGTCATTCAAGTGGTTTTTAAGCAGGTTGTTTTCCATTACCGAATTAAACGTATGTATATACAGTGTGTACTCTATTTATAAGGTTACTATTAGACCTTAAGTCACCATATTCTAAAAGGTAGTATATTGGCTTATCAGTCGCAAGACCGATCAGGGGTCAGGCATCCCCATCAAAACGAAATATAAGACAATATTTCTTCGGCGACTTTCTCTCAGCAGGTTTCTGGCAAAAACTCTGAGTTTAAATAAAAAATTACTACGAAAATTATCCGAAAAATCTAGCGTACGGGATCTACTTTAAACCGGGACCTCTAAATTGGGACCACTAGTGTATAAAATTAACACACACAACTTAATGATGTTAGAAACTAGGTCGTAATCCTAACTAAATGGTTTTAATGATCAATTATGTATGTATCATAGATCAGCAATGAATCGTTTTTTCGCTACTCATGAAATTTTTAATGTAAGTGAGTTAACAATATTGAAATTTAACTATTGATTCATTCATATTCGCTACAACATTAACTTATTAGAACCATTTGAAATATGTTTGATTCATACGTCTACTCGTTTAGATTCATGACTTTAGAAAAATACTTATAAATGACTCATAAGTGACTCATCGAATTATCCATCATAATTTACAGTCTTGGTTGTTGTTGTTGTGCGTTTGCAAAAAAAGAAAAAAGATATTTAAGCAAAAAAGACAGTGCAAGCACATAAAATTTTAGTAAGTATTTTAGTGAGTATTTTAGTGTTCGTACTCAAATCCTACTTATTTTGTGATTCTTCTAAATTTTCAGTTATGGAGAGTTGATGAGTACTTCATATTTTGAATATGTTATTAAAATAAGTAGAAATTATGAGTATGATTCGATTTTAGTCATCTCTGGTACATATGTATAGTAACGATATGAATTGGTAGAAAAAGTGAGGGTTTGGAATTTTAGCTCCATTTCAAATTCCTGCTTCTTATCTTTGCGTAGGTTTAGATTAGAGGACGTGCACTTGTCAAATGAAACAAGTACATTAATCGGAGGTCAAGATGACCCATTGTATAAAACGTTCTTGAAATGAGAGGATAAATAGAGGGGATAGGAAAAGGAGAGGTAGTAGGAAAGGGAGAATCTTTTCGTAAGAAACTTACAAATATTAATGCAAATATAAAGTCCACGTTAAAGTTCAGTTGCTAACCCTGGAAAGCTGTGACACGTAATATAGGAATGAAAACACAAGTATTAATGAACCGTGAAATTTTTCGTACATTTTGGAGAGGATTATATATACTTTAAGTCACCGTAGCTAAGTAGGTCGTTTGTTGTCTTATTGGAAGTGAGACAATGCTTTAAATTCCAGGAGAGAGATCTCCAACAAAATGAAATTTGTTAAAATATTTCTTTAGCAATTTCCTCTGAACAGATTTCTGGCAAAAATTCTGAGAGTATATAGATCAGACATGAAAAGTTTCTCAAAAAATCTGTCGTTCGTAGTCGACTTAAAACTGTAGGTCCCTTCACTCATATATAAAATTTAACCCACACAACATAAGTTGGTGAATCAGGCGAAGTAAATGGAGTTGAATGGGCCATATATTAGAAGGCAATCGGACGATATTATCAGAATTATCTTATTATGGAACCCGTTTCGCAACAAAACAATGGAGTGTCCAACACTGTCATGGAGGAAACAAAACGAAACGAATTGGGCATGCGGACGATATAAGTTGGAGCAAAGTGATAGAATTTACTTAGAGATTCTGCATCTTATTTGAAAAAATGGGTTACAATATACGCCTGTTAGATAAGTATAAGTCTATTATAAAGAAGCTCTCCAATCTCATTAACATTTTATCCGTTTCATCAGTCAAAATTTTTGCATGTCGGATGTATGGGGTCATATCTCGACAATGCCATCACGATCGTTGGCCTTCCAAATTCTCAAGTATCTCATGCTTATCGGTTTAACGCTTTGTCCTATAGAAACTAATCGGTTATCATGGTGCCTTAGGTGTCCCCCATTGACCATAATAGTTGTGCCGTCATTACTTTCAAAGAAAATTGCAAATGTTCGCCTTTTCGAGATCTCTATAAACGTAAACATCATTGTTTCACAATTATTGTTTGAGTATTTTGTTTACATTTATTCTTGTAGTGTTGTTGTATATTTATTTATTTGTCATTTTTTTTACGCTGGTGTTTGTTGGTATATTTTTGTTTACTTGTGTATTATGTAAACAAGTTCATTGTTTTTGTTTTTGTAGATTTTTTTTATAATTTTAATATAAAATGATGTAAAAGCAAAACACCAGTATGTAGATTTTTGCTACCAGCGTTGTAAATCGATTGATTGTGGTCAGTGGTGATAATATACTAAGTTTTGTGATAGAATAGAATGACATAAGTATTGCCAGATTCGAAATAACTAGTGGTTTAAATTTAAAACGATAGATGGCCTAGCCGATACATTAGTGGCTAGTTCTGTATTTTAAAGCCGACTCCGAACAACAGATTTTTTAAGAAACTTTTTCTAGGCAACTTTATTTACTGTTGCGGGAAAGTCGCCGAAGAAATATTTCTTCATATTTCGGTTTGTTGAAGATGTCTGAGCTGGAGTTTGAACCAAGGTCTCGCGTACATACGTATATAAGGAAAATTTAATTCCACTGGATCAGATATAATCTTCGTATCATAACATGTCGAATGTTTTAGGAACATCGAGAAAAAGAGAGGAGCAGAACTTTTCCGTTTGGAGTACCTTTTTTATTACTTGTCCTGTAGAGCTAAAACTTTTTCTGAATCCGTATTGATCGGTTTTATAACCTTTTAAACGTTTTCCTATTTAAATTATTTTTTCGTAAATAGATATTAACATTGTAGTCATGTAATCTGAATGAAATTATACCAAAAGTCATTCTCATTAAATGTCAATTGAGTGAACAGTAATTGAGTTTTGTAAAGGTTAAACCGAATGTCATATTCGACCAATTATGCATTATTTTAATAGGAAACTTGAGCTTAACCGTTCCTACTCATTATAATTCTCTAATTATCATATTTTTTTTTCTGTTCTTTTCAAATCATATTACAAAATCATTGTGCTATAAAATATGTTTGATTTTAAAACCACCATCATTGGTATACATGCCTCATATTATTTCCATCATAATTTTCCGGCTAGCAAATGCTTTTTGTGAAATTCTGCTGCTAAAAACCTTTAAATATGTAAATTGAAATAACAACAACAAAAATAACAACAACAACAAACATATTATCCTGTTACTGTAAAGAGGAAAAACATAATGGAACAGAAACTGGGGCCAAATGTTAATGTAGTTGTTTTACTTATTTTTTGTTTTTGTTCTTTATTTTTTTTGTTTTTTTTGGGTTAAATAACACTATAATTACAGAACGTTTTAACATAACAAATAACGGAAGTTAGCAGCGGTAAAGTTCGACTATATGGTACGCTATGGAAGACGATATTTTTTTAGAGCATTATTGTAATACCATGTTCAGACACGCATTTTTATTGCATAAATCGCACTAAACGCCATTATTGAGATCAATATTTCATATAAAATTTCAACTAATTATTGTTCAATAAAAATGTAAATTGTTATATTATTGAGAAAAATTTTAAATACAACACTGTCATAAGTACGTTCAGTGACTATATTATAATCTTCCGAACACTTTCTATTGATATTTGACAACTCCAATGTAAACAACGACAGTGTCATAGGCAAAAGGTTTCTTTTCTGCAAGCTATCCAATATTATAAAATTTTTATTTCTCATAATTCTGAGGAAAGCCATTCTGAGAAAGTAGTCCCTATTAATCGCAACAGCTCGGCATTAAATTGTTTCCCATTTTTTCTCCAAAAATTTTTTTGGGCACTAATTTTCGCGATTAAATTAAAAGCAATGTTGTTGAAGCAATCAGCTGTTTTGTTTACCAGCTGTCAAATAAATTTTCATATATTATATGTCTGAACGCTAAAAATATTGTTCTCAATAAACCTAATATTGATTTAATAAAAGTGCATGTCTGAACATAGTATAAGACTTGACAGACGGCTCGAAATGCAATTAAACTCTTTGGCTTTGAAATTAATATTCAATAAGTCTTTAGTTTTTAATAAAAAGTTTCACTAGTCTTGATTACGACCTAGCTTCTTACAGTGAGCATCAAAGGAAACTATACACTAAGAATAAAATTCTACCAATCACCAAACCTAACTTTTACCATTTAAGGAAAGTGGCCGAAAATATTTGACAATATTTTGTAATTTTTTATAATTTTCTTTCTTTGTTTCAATTTTAAAAACTGGCAATGAAACAATTTTAAAATAAAAATAACGGTAATTTATTGATGTATGTTTTCTTTTTGACGCTCACTGTATGTTGTTTAATTACAGTTTAATGCCAACTCCGAACGACAATTTTTTTTTTGAATATCTTCTCATGGCAATTTTTATTTCTTCTCTAAGCTCTTGTCAGAAATCTGCTGAGAGGAACTCGCCGAAATGGATCTGAATATTTCTCTCCATCTGCCGGATTACTGCAGCGTGTTTCAGGCGGAGGTGATGGCATTTTACCGGGTCGTTCAACGGATCGTCGTCATTCGCGTCTCGATCGTTTCTGATACTCAGGCCGCGATAATATCTCTATCGGGTTTTGTGATTAACTCTAAGATCTTTAGGGAATGTCGCCGCTCTCTTGACCTTCTCCCGGGGCGCTTCACCAGTTTCTACAGTGAAATTCTGGGAAACTGTAGGGCCGACGAGCTCGCCTGAGCTGGTGCGCTCCTTCCAGAATCCTTTTCTGTTGAATTGGATCGGTCAAGTTGACCATTACGCGGAGGTTCTTTCGGGGCGCCAACCTATCCTGGGTCAACGAGGAGTCCTGCTCCACCGCTAGGCTTATCTGGCCCAAGATGGATATAAGGCGTGCCAACCGATTACTTAGTCTTGGTAGTGATGTCATCTCGACTACAGTGGCCGTGCTTACAGATCATTGCTTCATGGGTAGACACGCGAAAAGAATGGGGCACCCTTTTAATGACTTCTGCCATTAATGCAGGTCTGCCGGTTTATTGTTACCTTATTCAGCTAGTGATTAAGTTCTATAGCTGTTTTATGTTCTCGTTGCCATAACTTTTCCCTTACCCGCTACAGTCCCGACTGTAGTGTGTACGTTTCCCTACGTAATGGGAACGAGCTCTCCGCGATCGGGTAAGGGTGAGTTAGTGTGATGCCGGGGACGTTCGAAAAAGACAAAAAAAAAGAGCAGACTATTGTTCACTTTCTTTGTCAGTGTCCGTTTCTTGCTAGGTGTAGATATAGGCTATTTGGCTCCCCATTCCTTGTTACCTTAACGGAGCTATCATCTATTGACATCAAGAATATAGCTTCGTTCATTAAACTTTCTGGCTGGTTTTCCAGTGCGCTGACCAAATTTTCCCTTTTCCCTGATTTTGGTGGAACTTGGTTAGTAAAGGGACTGCGTTCACCCGTGGCACGCTATGCGTGCTCAAGTGAGGTTTGTGATAACAAAGCTGCCACTCCGACATAAACCTATGTCGCCGAAAGATATATTCACAACATTTAGGCCAATTACCCAATTTTCTAAAGAATTTAGTTAGGGTCGGTCCCTAGAATCGTGATGCTATGCAATATCTCTTCTTAGACAGTGTTTGACGCAATCCAATGGATATACTCCTTGTGAGTATGTTTAATAAATTTAATCGTATTGTTTAGCTGCATATTAATTCGGCAGATTATGGGGAGCGTTTAATAACTCTATATCTTTAAGCTGTCACAACTATTTCCTTTAACTCAATGTATTCCCAATAACGGTAGCGTTGTAGGTTATAAAAACACTTGAGAAAACTGTGGCGCCTTTTGTAAAGATTCCAACAAATTTTCCTGAATGCCTATTAATAAGAGCAATAACAGGACCATAAAAGTTTTCTATGGCAAATAAGAGAAAATGTTAACAAATGATGACGGCCACAATTGCTGTTGCTATCTCTCTCTCTCACACATACACATTGAAATCACTTGAAAAGTTAAAATTTTAACAGAATCTAAACAGTTCGTTACACGTATTTGTGTGACACACACACACATCCCTATGCATTCTGTTTGTCCTTTAGCATGGAATTGAACTTAAGGATAAACAAACACAAACAATATGTTTAACAAATTGCCTGAAAATGAGTAGAAAATAAACTTTTTTCATTCAGTTTCTCCTCTTTTTTTTCTTGTTTTTCTTTGGGAAAATATATGAGATTTAAAGGGTTGCTTGCTTGCTGTGCTTGGTAGAACACAACAAAAACTATAACAAAAGCCAAATATTTAGATGGCCAAGAACACAAAAAAGATGGTCAAATTTTCCACCAGAAAGAAAGACGAAAAAACAGTCAAAAAAACAGTCAAGCAACAGTGAATGATGACTTTAAGAAATCCAGGTTTTATTTCAACAAAATAACATTTTTGCAATTGTGTGAGTGGCTCATGTAAGTGTAAGTGAAACATTTAGAATGAAAAACTCTTATACGTTTATGTGCAGACAGTTGGAGAGAGAGAGAGAAAAAGCTTTCATTATTTCCCCTTGTCCTCAATGAAGACTGCAAATACACGAAAGTAATAAAACCCCTGGCATTATGGGGCAACATTTTAAGCTGCTTCAGGGTCTGTTTTTGCAAAGCAAGAAAATAGGGAAACGCTAAAACAAAAATGTATCTCGGCTCAAACAATGATGTCAACTGCAAATTAATTGAAAATTTTCAATTTTATTTTGGGGAAAAAAGAGAAGTCCTTAATAATCAAAGATTAATCAATTTGTAATTGTTATCCTTGAGTTTTGTATTTCAATACTTGTTCATAGCCTTCAATAGATAAAAATTGTGTGCGCTCCTATCATATTATAATTCTGATCACTGCTACAAAATCTGTATCTTGTTACGTTTCTATATTTTAAACGTTTTATTTAACGTAGATTGCAAATAAAATATATAAGAAAATCTTTGTTTGGTTTTAATTAAATTCTTTATCATTTGCACAATTCTGTATGCCACTGTTTACAACTTGATGTAAACAATAGCAATTGCTTTTCTTTGCTACTCGTCTTTGTACTCTTGTGCATAAACAATAATAATTACGTGCCAATTATTCGACAGATCTTTGTAATGGATATCCGCAAACCACGATTACTCTTTTCTAATACACCTTGTCTTCACACAAGACTGGCTGAACTTTTACTAACACCGTTCCCGGTTTTGTCTTAGCTTTTATATGGCAACGTAAACAGTCTGATGACTGTACTTGAAGGCGATCGTTTCCGGCCTCCCTTTCTCGAAATATCTTTAAATATAAACATCGTTGTTTGCGTTTATTATTGTAGTGTTGTTGATATATTTTTGTTTACTTGTTTACCATTTTTTATGCTGTTGTTTGGTGTTATATTAAGCAGTACGGTTACAAAGATTATCGTGAATTATTTCAATTATTTCGGATGTAGAGGTTTGAACTGGTGTTCCTTAACGTTCGCCATTATCTGTGTTTATAGGAAGTAACGAAAGAAGAGTTTGCTTGTACTGATGCGTTTATAAATTCGTTTTTATACTTTCTTACGCAATCTTAAGACTCGAGGTGAATTAGAGTACTTCTTAACTTAATTATTTAAATAAGAACTGTAATCACAGATACTGAAAGGAGTATATGCAAGGGAATCTTCAATGCCTGAAACATAAAATCAAAATCAAAAAGAGAATTACGTTTAGTAAGTAAACTAGATGACCCGTGCGAATATTTCGCACCGTTAGTTGTCATTTTTGTAACATAAAATGAAAATAATTATTAGAAATTTTATTAAAAATATAAAAATATTAGAAATCATATTATCATCACACATATTTTCATACATACATACTCGTACATATGTTTAAATGCTTTTAAAATACTTCTTTGAATACAATGTTAGAGGTAATGACATGTACATCGTTAACTTTTTGCCCATACGAATCCTTAATACAAACAAAAATATCTTTAAACGTACGTACTCGAGAAAAAGCCACGTATAACTGCCCATGTGAAAAGACCGGTTCTGGTAAATGCAATTCCACCTTTTGAAGGGTTCGACCTTGTGCTTTGTTTATCGTCATAGCAAAAGCAACTTTCACAGGGAATTATTTTCGCATCATTCGGAAAGGCACAGTTGGATCAGAAGATGTAAGGTTGATTAGGGGTATGAGTACAGTTTTGTCGGTGTAAATAATTTTTGCCGATATGATATGCTCGCCCAAGTTTGTTACGATTAGCCTGGTACCATTTATTAATCCCTGTTCAGCATTAAGATTTCTGATTAACATTATAATTGCATTTGTCCTTTCGAATGAAGGATATTTATATTCTAACGTTGCACGTTATTTTTATTCTTATTTTTCTTAAAACCTTTTTAACTTTTAAATATCTGCTGATCTATATTAATTCACATATTAAAAGACAATGCCATGACAATAACGACACTTCCAAAATGGCTTTTACATTATTATGTGGAATAGCATTACAATTAAGCGACCCTGTTTATCGCACTTGATCTAACAACTACTGCAAAGTATTGGCAAAACAGCGTTTTACAACTTAATGTGCATATTATATACAAACTGACTTAGTAATAAATGGCATTATAGTAAATAGCGGCATTGCCAGAATGAATTTTAATACATACTATATTATATGGAACTGCATTACTATTAAGCGACCCTATATTACCATACTCGAACAAAAACATATAATCATAATAACAACAGTATTATTATGCAATTCTATATAAAATATAATTTTTATCAATGAAAATATTAATTTTTCAATTTCTAATTATTTTTCGTCATTAGTGTTAGATATAAGGTATAAAATGAGATATCATTCATTAAATTTGATGCGGTGGTATGGGAGATACTTGCAACCGACAAAAAAAAGTGCTTTAGAAATAATATATATGATGATGATTAATTATTTTTCAAAAGGAAGTTCGTGGTTCAAACACCCGCTGAAACATCCCTAATAAAACGAAAGCATCATTGGAGTATATTTTTCTCTAGGCAATTGCCTCTCAGCAGCCCTCTGGCCGAAACTCTGCAATTAAATAAAATTGCCATGAAAAGTTTTTCAAAGTTCTCGAATTTCGACTGGACAAAAGCTAAACTCATAATATTGGTGGTGTGAAAAGTTAGATGTGAATGATAAAACCACCGTTAAAAATGTATGGAAACAAAAGAAAATGAAGAGATTATCAATGCGTTATCAATTTATTTATTAAAAATATGGAATTCCAATGTTTGCAATACAACAGCGTTTAAAGGTCGATATTTTTAATCCAGTTCACCGGCTTTTTTATTTATTTTTAAACGCTTTTATTTTCGGAAACTTACATACATACATTGGTCTTCACAAACTTTCAGTCAGGATTACAACCTAGTTTCTTATACCTCTTATGTTGTGTGCGTTAATTTTATACATGAGTGGTGGAGCCTACAGTTGAAATTCGACTCCGAACGATAGATTTTTTTGAGAAATTTTCATGGCAATTTTATTTTCTCCTAGATTTTTACCAGAAATCTGAGAAAGTCGTCAAAGAGATATTTTTTTATTCATATTTAGTTCTGTTATCTGACCTGGGGTTTGAGCCGAGACCTTACGTCTATTAAGTCGACACACTTCCTATTAGACTATGGCGACTACAGAGTTAAAAAAGAATCCTGCATAACTGGCTACTCTTTAATAGTCTTTTTTTTATCCTTAGCATTCCTTTTTCACGCAGCAGTTTTCTACGCAAACGAATTTATATTGAACTTATATATGAGCACTTGAATAACTTGCGTTTTTCAAACGCTTTATTTTGTTAAAGACGCTACATATGCTTTAGTTTAGGAAGCTTTGCTAAACTGTTTTTTTTTTATCACTTAAAAATAACCCACATTAGTGTGAAGAAAAAATTAGGGGCAAACGAAACTTTTAAGGAATGATGAAAAAGCAGTGGCTTACTTGTAATGAAATGTGGAAGTAAACCATACAGCGCATGCGTTAATTAATTTTAATATTTCACAATAAAAATGTTTTTCTCTTTAAACAATTAGAAAAAAACTAAATTGAGAACAGAAGCCATAACAGAGAGTCCCTAATAAATACAGAAATCTCAAGAGAGAGAGAGAGAGAGCAATCGGAGAGAGAGAAATCGGAGACCGTAAATGTGAAGAATAAAAGAACAAAACAAATTGATGATGATTTCGTAACACTGTTACGAAAGCAATGGGATACCAGTGCGATTGAGTTTAGGAATTTCTGGAGCAGACAGCTCACAAAGGCCAACGGAAACGGACGTTAGAGTTTGTGAATTTGCCAAAAACGAAAGCGAATAAGAAGAAGAAAACACAGTAAAATTTTATTAAGAAAACCGACTTAGAAATGTTCAATGAAATACGAACAGCCGAACAGCGAACATTTTTTAGTTCAAAAAAGCAAAAGAAAATATTTCTGCTCTATTCGTAACTGCATTTTGTTTTCTGTTATAAAAAAAACACTCTCTTTTTATATAAGTTTTTTTAGTTGTTGTTTTTGTTATATTTTGTTATTGTTGTCTGTATGTTTGGCGAAAGCTGTGTATTAAATTCGGTTCAGTTTAGTTCAATTCTGTTCTGTTCTGTTCTGTTGTGTTTAGATGGGGACGAGTTGAGTCGTTTCAAAACGAGTTGCCAAGGAAGACAGTTTATCATACAAGAACATTTTGCTGCTGTTGCTTGTGCCGTTTGGATTGCACCAATATTTTCTCAACTTCTCTACAGCAACGGCTACGGCTACGGCTTTTGGTTACAGTTACGAATACAACTACTACTACTAATACGACTACTACTCTACTCCACTTTACTTCGGTGCCTTACATATACTTTTGTGTTTTTTGTTGTTGTTTTTTCTGCTTTCTGTGCTCTACTCTGGTTCATTTCATGATGGACACATTGCCTGCGGCTAATTTATTCATTAAATACTAGTGCAACATAAACTTTAAATTCAGTAGCTGCTCAGATCTTACAATCAAAAGGTTGCATATTCTGTATGCAGCATAAGAACCTCTTTGAGTTAGTGAGTGAGCAAGTGTAAGTAAGTAAGTGAGTGAGTGAGTGGGTGAAGAATGTGTGTGTGTATGAGACTCAAACATTAAGCGAATGTATTACTAAATATGAATATGAATCTTTTAATGAAATTTTAATAAGATTTCTGGTTTCATTTTATTAAAAACACATAAGTGCCTGGAAATTTTTTTGTAAAAAAAAATTAAAAAAAAAAATTTTTTAAATTAATTACTTGTGCCTTTAGAATTAAAAATTCATAAAAAAAACAAAAGAAAATAAACTTAAAAGTGCTTTAATTAAAAACAAAAAAAGAAAAAAAAGAACGAAACAAATAATGGTGCCTACGAACAAGATTAACTTGATATTGTTGCAAATAACTCTTAATAACTGCCTTAAACCGCAGAGGCCTCTTAAACTGCTTAACACGAAAAGCTTCAAATTGAAATACAAACCCAAGAGATGAAACGAAACAAAACTAAACTAAAAAAATCACAAAAAAAAAACGATAAAGAAAGGAAAATAATAATAAAAATTTAAATTATTTATACGAGGGATTTTGTTGTCATTGTTTTGTTGTATGCTACTGACAAGTGTATGAAAAGAGGAATTTTTTTTTGTTGTTCACAATACAACCGGCACCCAAGAAAATGTTAACAAACGTAACGTGTAACGTTCTTTTTACATTTTAAATCCGGTAAATACGTCGACTGAAATCAGGCATCATCTTTAAAATAAATAACGGTAAGTACACTTGTTAAATAGATACTCTTATACACATCAACATATGCATACCATTTACATATACGTACATACCCATACAATACTTACTTACACTTCCTTACACAGATTCCAAACGTACTTTTGTAATATTTTCTTGGTTTTTTTTGGAACGGTAGAAGGAAGCATAACTCATATGCATATGTATGGTATGGTATGCATACATCCACACATGATGTGGTAATACATTATGAATACACAGGAGCATAAAATATTTAATACAAGTGAAAATATTTATATTTCGGATATTTTTCCCGGTAGCGATTTTGTAAATAAATAAGCATACATACGTAGGTGGCTTGTGAAATTAATCCAAGACCCAAGAAAATGTTGTTGGGTCTTTAAAATATTTAAAAAATTTAAATTAAAATTTTATAAAAAAACGAAATTTAATGCCTTGTTGAAAATTCAATTCTAAAATATTCTTAATAACTCTCTGCCACAAAATAAAAAAAAAATTAAATACACTCGGCTAATCACATAGTGTAGGTTGTGAGTTTTGAGTTTGAGTAGATCTCAAAAAATCTTTTTTTTATATTTCTCTCTCCAAACTTTTTTTATTTTACAAAAACTGTTTTTTTTTTTTAACTTCACGCACATTTTTCTTGATTACTCAAACATTTCTGACTCGATTTCCAATATTTAAATCTCGTTGGAAAGGGGGGATATGGACCTTTAAAACATGGTATATACAACTATTCTTCGACTTAATATGCTATGAGATTTGATGAGGTAAACTTGGAAAATGCGAATTTTTTCATATTTTTTAAGTTTGTCCATTCATAGTAGTAAACTTTACTTCAAAAATATAAAATAATTGGTAACATTCTGAAAGGGCATTATCTTGCGAAGAGATTGACACTTTAGTTGATCAAATCGGACAGAAATTACCGTAGTTATTATATAAAGAGTCTACAAGTCGAGTGATATTTTTATATATGTGATCTTATCAAATGAACTTTTGGTTCAAACATGTTCAGACTTTTTAATGGATCTTGATTGTTTATCAGAAAATGTGTCAATTTCAAGTTTTAGCGACCGCCATAAGTTGGCCAATATTTTCGCAAAGGGAAATAATAATATTTGAAAAAACACAAATATTAGCCGACTTCTGGAAGTCTTGAAAAAGTGAAATTAACACATTTTGTGATAAAAAAATTCAGATCCATGAAAAATTCTGAAAATTTTTGAACTAGAAGTTCGTTTGATGAGATGACATATATAAAATATATCACTCGACTGCTAGACTCTTTAAATAATAACTATGGTAATTTTTACCCAATTTTATCAAGTGATGGCTCAATCTCTTCATAAGAGAACAGACTTTAAGAATATTATCTCTTATCCTATATTTTGTTTTATTAAAGTTTGTCCTATGAATGGACAAACTTGACAAAATATGAAAAAATTCTAATTTTTCAAGTTTACCCTATCAAATCTCATAGCATATAAAGTTGAAGAATAAATATATATGTATATATATCGTTTTAAAGGTTCATCTCTCCCCTTTCCAACAAAATTTAAATTTTGGAAATCGGGTCAGAAATGTTTGAGTAATCTAAAATTTTGTGCGTAAACTCAAAAAATATAAAAAAGGTACTTTTGAGTTCTACTCAACTAACTGAACAACATGGACTATGTAGTTACTCGGGTATATTTTCACTGTCACGCCGTGTAATATATGAACGTGAAATTGATTCATTTTGTGATAAACAACTCAGATCAATGAAAAAATCTGAAAATTTTTGAACTAAAAGTTCATTTGATGAGATGACATACATAAAAATATAACACGAATGCCATACTATTTATATAGTAACTACAGTAATTTCTGTCCGATTTGATCAAACAAAGTGGGAATCTCTTCTCAATATAATGCACTTTCAGAATGTTACCACTTGTTTCATACTTTTTAAGTAAAGTTTGCTACTATGAGCGGATAAATCTGAAAAAATATGAAAAAAATGCCCCATTTTCCATGTTTACCTCATCAAAACTCATAGCATATTATGTCAAATAATAGATAAACAGTAGAACTTCTATAAATTGAATCACTATTATCCAGGCAAAAACTTAAACTTATAGAAACTTCAAGTTAAAGAAGCAAAACTTGACAGAATTTCTTTCCAAGATGCATTTGCTGTGCTTCAAGTTATAGAAAATTCAAGTAATAGAAGTTCAAATTAAAGAAGTTCGACTGTATGTGTAAGGGTGCATTTCTGCCCTTTCCAACAAGATTTAAATTTTGGAAATCTGTACAGAAAAGATTGAGTTATTCAGAAATTTGTATGTAAAGTCGAAAAAAAAGTTTTTGTCAAATAATAAATATTAGGAGGGTTCGAGAAATAAAAAAAAAAAAATTTGAGATCTACTCAACAAAACTCACAACCCACATTACGTCATTAGCCGGGTGTATTTAATTTTTTTTGTTTTGTCCCATAGTGCAATTTATTTTATATAAATTTTTTATAATAAAATTTTGATTAAATTAAATTCACCCAGTGGATAAAATATGGACACCCATTTTCTTTTCAAAATATTTATAATAAAATGAAATAAAAAAAGAAGAAGAAATGAATATAAAAATAGTGTAGCATTTTTGGTTCTGCTTGATAACACCAAGGCATTCGATACAGTCGACCACTAGGTTCTATTTAAAAAGGTGCAGAAACCATTTTATTTTTAAAATTTTGCCTGTAATCTAGTTTATTCTTAATTAATAAATAGATTTCAAAAAGATCATCTTGATGGCAATATTTCTGATCCATTTAATATTAGTAGAGGTGTTCCCCAGGTTCCAATTCTTCGGCATTCGTTATTTTGTATGTATGTAAGGAGTGCGCACGAAAAAAAAAATGGGCCTACTTTTAAACTTATGACTTTTATCATAATTGAAAAAAATGAATACCGTTACATTGTTTTTGTTAGTCATCTGTTTCAAAATCCACGTGCTAAATTTCATTGCAATAGCAAAATAAGTTTTTTGAAAATGAGCACCCGACAGGAATGTCGAAAAAAATAATTGAAATTTTCAATGAAAACCCGATTGCTAGGTTCGCAAGTATTAACCAAAAAACAGTTTCTAAGGAAATAATAAAACAATATAAGGAGTTTTTGAGTATTGAGAGAAAGCGTGGAAGTGGGAGAAAAAAAAAGGATTTACCTACCAAAACAAAGCAAGTAAATTAATACGTATTTTCCTACAACACTCTAAAATGTTTGGAAGAAAAGTGGCTCAAAAAGTCGGATGCTCTGAGACCTTGGCCAGAAAATGATTTTATAAGCAAAATAATTCGAATATTATTTACTTTAATTGAAATATAAAACGAAAAAAATCCGCCACTTACTTTTACTCCTATAACGAAAAGTGTAAATCCAGTTTTTTTTTGTGCGCACTCCTTAGTTTGAAGATTTGAAAACTATTGCACATTTCATCATTAGGAAGTCAAAGTAGTCTAGTAGACAGAGTGTTGGCTTATTAGACGTAAAGCCAAGGTTCAAGCCCCAGGCCAGACATCAAAACAAAATACAAAACAAGTATTTCTTGGCCGAGTAAAAAAATTGCCATGAAAAGCTTCTCAAATATCTATCGATCGGAGTCGACTTTAAACTGTATGTCCCGCTGCTTATGTATAAAATTAACACACACAACATAATTGGTATTAGAAACTAGGTCAATAATTATGACTGAAGAGTTGTAATGACCAATTATGTATGTATGTATGTGTACATTTTATTAAGAAAGATTCAATAAATTCAATAATAAAAAATCGAATCCGTCCGTTCGAGATATCTGTGCTGATACTGCCTCACGTTTGGTCATAATACACTATCGAATATACTACGACGTTTAATTTTCGTTATTTAGACTGTAAAATAACAACGATCTCAGTATCCGACAAAGTTTGAAGGGTATTCCAACGATTGTAATCAGTTTGCAAATAATTACAAATATACAGGAGGACCAAGCTAAGAATACTCAACATACGTATTAGTAAAATCAAAATAGGACCTGCATAAAACACCCACAAATCAAATATGCCTTAAGATTCAGTTGACATTAATTAATAGAACAGAAATCATTCAACTAAAGACCTTATAGCCCACAATTTCTTTTTAAAAGCCATTTTCATTTTGTAAAACGTATTTTATATTTACCCTTACGATGGACTTGCAAATTAGTTGGTTACCCTGGCATTTGTTAAGTGAACTTGCCTACCACACCACCACCACTACCACCACCACACACCACACACCGTCAACTCTATTTACATTCATTTAACAAAGCGACATTATAATTTTTCTTTACAGTTACTGGGGATTTTTTTTTTGTTTTTTTGTATTGTTTACCGTTAAGAAGTAACGGATATTGTTAAGTCTTAAATACACATGTTAGTTACTCTTTTCATTTCTTTTTGTTTGTTTTTTCTATGTTTTTTTCTCTTTTCCTTTCATTTATTCATTCTTTTGTGTCTTCGTGCTACTGATGCCCATACTTCTGTCTATCTAAACGCCTACCATTTAACCTCAGCACAGAAACAAGCTAAATAAGAGACTCGTTTATGTGTGCGATTGTGTGCTTGTGAGTGATAGATAATTATGTATGAGACCATCTTACTTCTCGGAGAGGCTTTATTTGTGCACATCAACTACATTCACAGACATCAAGTATGCATAGTTGAGTTAATGTGTGTGTGTGTTTGTATGAGTTTTAAGGATTTCCAGTCTCTTACGCTAAACAAATACAAGCATGCATGTGAGATTGGTTAAGCAAGTGAGCGTACATGCATTTGAATGTGTAGGTAGTTTATAAGTCTTATAAGCAATTAAGCCTTTCATCTTTTATCATTTCAGCAGCCATCTCCTCCTGCCCTCTTTAATTCTCACACAAACAAACTTACTCTCTCTCTCTCCACATAGGCTAATGCATCATTAACATTTGCCTGTTTGTCCATTGCAATATGCAAGTGTATGAGTATGACAGTGTGCATAAACAAACAACATGGCTCATCTCTCTTATTCTTTCTGTTTCTCTTGTTTGTTGTCATTTAATGTTCTCGTAATTAGTCATATATGGAGTACATGCACACGTATTTTATACTAAGATTGTCTCTTTGTTGTTAATATTGTAAGCGTTTCATTCCTTTTTTTTTTGTTTCCCTACGCCATAATATCTTCGTATAGGCAAGTGTCTATGTATGAATACATTCTTTATAAAAATCAGAATCATCATATGGCGGTTTTTTGAGTCTTGTTTCCTGTGTATTCCTTTATTTCTTATGATTTCAAGTATCATTTTAACACAGGTACTCTATTATTTTCATATTTAACTTGAGTTCTCTTTTTGCCTTCTTTACGACTTTGTGCTATAATATGCTGCTTTAGTTGGCTGTTTGTTGTTATTGTCATCTTTTAGCATTCTTTTGTTGCATTAACAAAAGCTGTGCTAATGTTAAATCTTTCCTTTCCTTTCATTCTTTCTTTCTTTTTATTTTTCTAGTCATTTTGTTTATTTTTCGTCTCTGTACTCGTAGACTATTTTTCCTTGAGTCATTAACATTTTTCTGCTTTTTAGCCTGTATTTAAAAATCTATCGTATGTTCGTACATATGTACAGAGTGGCTGATATGTATTGCAACCAACTTCAGGTTGTTATCATTTGTAAACCGCTGGTCTGACAGCTGATAGATTTATTCCAGTGACAGTTCATTTTGTTATTTACAAAAGAATTTTGATGTATTGCATTCAGAAAAAAGTTATTCCTGATGGAATTCAAGTGTGATAGTGTGATTGCTTTGTATTTGGCTGGAAAACCACAGGTGGCTATCGTTAGAGCCCTCCAGCATTTCAATGTAAATAAATCTTTTCAACCAAGAATGGCTTAAAAAAGAGGTTCCTCGCTTTATTTCTACCTCACAATGGCCACCAAAATCTCCGGATTCGTTGGACCTTTGCGACTGGGGCATTTTGGAAAGTAAGGTTCTCACTAAAAAATACCAAAGTGTCAATCAGCTCAAAACAGCACTTCACCGGGAATGGGCCAAAAACCGCAGAGCCACTTTCGAGCAGCCTGTGATAGTTTTGTCGGCCGTTTGAAGGCCATAATTCGTACCAAAGGTGGCCAATTCGAACAAATCTAAACTGATTCTAAAATTTGATGTTATTTCCAACATTTTTTGCTTTTGAACAATAAAATTAAAAAGAAAATTAAAAAGATATAGCGCCTTACTTTGTTGCATTATAAATCAGCCACCCTGTATGTACGTGTACATGTGTTTAAAAAATTTTTTTTGTCTTTTTTCGTTGTATATTCTCGATTTCTTTTACATATTTTTTTCTTCTCTTCATGTTGTTGAAAATTATAGGAAAAAAACGTATTAAATTACACTTAAACTTAAAAAACATCACAAAAATAGTCCACATGAATGGATATTTTGTATTTAGTTACAGGTTCAAAGTTCATTTGAAGTGTTTGCGGAAAGATAATACCAGATAATGATGAGAGTTTCGCATCAGAATTCAATGACTAGTATGCAGGGCATGATAAAATTTATATCAAACAGATGCGGGTACATTGTACATATGGGAGGGATACCTGCCAGATTTGACGATTTATCGGTATTTTGACGATTCTCTGCTTCAAAAATATCATATTGACGATTTGACGATTTATGGCCATATTTTGACGATTTTTAAAAATTAAAAATTTACGTAATTGTCTATAAAAGCCCCAATAAGTAAAGCAATTAAAAAAAAATTATCAGATATTAAAAGAAAAATAGTAAGCTCTTCAAATATCTTCATATACCCTATCATTACCCAGCATACGAGTGTAATAGGCAATACTAAGAATTTGTGATAACATTGACACTCCTTATTGAGAATAATTTACCATTTGCCCTTGCAGACCAATTGGAAAGTTTCGAATATAGATTCTAATATCAATCTAGGAAAACCAAAAGCAAATGCCATTTCCTTATTCCTTTTGTCCGACCAGCAGTGAATATTGCAATGTGTTGCAACTAGAAAATTATGTTATGGGAAGGAGGAAAGAGGGAGTAGTGTTTGTGAACATTAGATTTGCAAGAAAGGAGAACGAAAGAAGAATGAATTTTTACTGTAACGCATTGAGCAATCCACTAGCCAATCGCCGAGAAACACAAGTGTTATATGATTATCGGGAACAACTCCTTTTTTTCGCTCGAGCAAAGTCAATTGTAGTGCCAATAAAAGAGTGAAACACAAGCCACATTAATAAATCAATAAAGTTGGATACCCTACTCTCTCCAGTAAGCGATCGAGAAGTCTCAAAATAGACGTTGTGGCCCCGGCCCATACATGAGAGTTGTATTTTATTTTTGGTCGGATATAAGTGGTGTAAATAGGGAGAAAATCAAATGAAGTGAAATATTTCCTGAACCATCAAAAAAATGTATCGGATCCAGCGAACATTCCACTGAATTTTTTGTAAGTCCTTTTAATTTATTTACTTATTTTTTTCTGACGATTTTTTAACGGTTTCAATGAACTTCTTCGACGATTTTGGTGATTTGTTTTTTCTAATATACGACGATTTGGTCCTTTATCCATCTGGCAGCTATGATGGTAGTTCCAAATCATTGATTATTCAAATTTTCCTGTACATTGTGGTATTCTTTTAAAATTTTTTATTGTTTGTGTTGTTGTGTTTAAATTATTAAGCTAATCGCACTTATTTTTGCATTGATTATCCCATAGTCAAATAACAAATGCAACCATAACCAATATGGTATCTAGGGCCGTCCGAGAATATGTTTAATTATGCGTTATGAAACGATAAGAATTCTAGTCTAGTGTTAGCTTATTGAAAAGCAATTTCATTTACTCTCCGAGTTTTTGCCAGAAATCTGCGGAGAACAGTGTCCTCGCATCTAAGAAGCCAACACTCTACCTACTAGACTAAGTCAACTTGATCTTTATTTTTGGATGTATGGCGTCGTATCTCGCCTATAACATCGGGAATATTGGCATTCAAATGCTCAACTGTCTGTGGTTTGTCAGCGTAACACTTTTTTAACGGCAACCCGTAGAAAATAGTTCAACGGCATCAAGTCGCAGCTTCTTGGCGGCCTATTGGCATTACTGTTAAGTGGCCATGAAACGTTTGACACAATAAATCAATTATGGTATAAGATGCATGGCGACTTGTACCATCATGTTGAATCGCAATTAATCGGTTTTCACTAAAGCAACGATGAAATTTATTGGAAATTTATTTCCATAACAATTATTCGGAAATTGCACGGAAATGTCGTTCAAAATTTGATCGCAGAGAAGGGCCGGTATACACAAGTATATTGATGGAGTTCGTGAAACTGGTTTCATTGTTGATGCGCTAAGACTTGAGCGGACTCGCACCAAATATATCGAACCTGCGGCTGAGGGTGTGCGTGAGAACCCATCAAGAATGGAATATTTCACGCACCAGTTTACGTTGAATTTAGAAAAAAGATTTCGGTATAACGCCAAAGAACGTTCAATCAGTTCTAGTTCGTTTTCGCTTTGCTAGATGGGCCAATGAAAAACTGTGCGATTATGTCGATTTTGCCCGTAAAATCAACTTTTCGGAAAAATTTAAAATTTGGGGTTCATAAAATCCACACGTGGTCTTACTAAAGCCGCTGTTTATGGTATTGATGTGAATGATGTTTGATCTTTCAACAGAATAGTGCAAATCGGCATAAATCTCATGCCATAACCGATTTATTGGGTCAAACGTTTGATGACCGTTTAATTAGCCGAAATGGTGATGTCAATTGACCGATAAGAAGCTACAATTTGACACCGTTGGACTATTTTCTTGACCCTTTATTTCATTAAAAACTTCTGGTGATTTCTTGTATGCCATCGTGCATAGATTTCCACAGCAAACAAAGCTTTGCCTTTGCACTTGCAATAATCGTGTTACCCAAATATTGAAATTTTTTAACGCTTTCCATTATTTGATAATATATTGTAATTGTTAGTGTTTAGATTGTACGTTTAGTTGTATTTCCTTTTCAAAAATTTCTCTTAATACTACTTTACTAACTCAGCTTTGGGTACTACTGAAATATTTAAGATGCAACGTTTATTATTTAAGGACTTGAACCTAAAATGCAGACCACAAACATAGTTCGACAAACAAAAAAAAACACATTCACTGTTTTATCATCTACCATGCCACAGTTTTAATACCAAAAACTTTATTACGATTTGGTTGCACATTCTTGTGGCAACAAACCAACAAGCTAAACGAACATAGCAAAAAAAAGGAAAGAAAAAAACCGAAATGCAGACAAATCGGTTGCACATACACATGTGCACTTACAAAATGCAAAATCCTGACGAAGATGAATTTCCTGTCTATGCTTGATGTAAAACTTCATTTGCAGGCAACAAACAACATTTATCCTTAAGGATATTACAAACACTCAACCCTAGAAGAAAGGAAGAAACCAACTCAGCTTTCGGCACCACAAGGCCGCAAACCTGAGATGAAGAATGGAAAAAAAGGGAGTCTCTAAAACAAATAATCAACATTACAACGTATAAACGTGCAAGCAGCCACCTTTTTCCTTTCCTACTCGTGCCAAAACACTTGCAACACAGGATAAACGCAATATGAAAATATCTCGTCTTGTAAGAGAGAGAGAGAGAGAGAGAGAGAGAAAGAGAGAGTGAGAAAGAGATAAGAGAAAACAGGATATGCTTACTGCTGTTTAAAGTAAAACTTTGAAAATTTCAAACATAGATTTGAAATGATCAACTGCAACAACACCAACAACAACAACAATCTAAAAACAAATATTTGAGGCAATTGTTTCCTGTTTAGTGGCGAGATAAGTTTACCTGTTTGTTTTCTTCAATTTCAATAATAATTTGCTTCTTTTTATCTTTCTTAATTCTTCTGTTTTATCTTTCAAGTCCTTTTCCGTTAAGGATCTGAAAAAAACACCAAAAAAAAACTTCCTGCAAACATTTGAAAATGCATTTAAATTGTAAATGAAAAGAGAAATTATCAACGATACCAAGCATTAGTTTCAAATTCTTTAAGAGATTAAAGGCCGTTATTACAACTTGCAGTTAAACTTGGGTTTAGTTAAAGTTACCTTTAGCTAAAGTAAACTTTAAAGTCTAATAAGCCATCACTACACTCTGGTAAGCTCTTGGCTAGACGTGTTTTGTCATTAAATTCTTGTTATCCAAGAATTCTGCTTCCCTGATTCCCCAACGCCTGACTGTCACAGAAAACATGTTCTGTTTTCTTCCTCGCCGTAAAAGTTTTGTTTAAGACTTTAAAGGGTAAAGCTCCACTATCACAGCTATGAGGATCCGTAGATAGAACCCTGATATGTTCAATTTTAATTCTGTTTTATAAATCCATGTCGGACTAGATATGCTTAATATCTCTGCAAGTGGGCAGAGACCTTTGCCAATGAATGGATATTTTGTTAGTCTCTCTGAAGAGAAATCCAAATCTCAGGTAGGAATTTATTTGAATTTTCCGCGGTAGGATTTTTAGCAAGTGCATCGACCTTGTCGTTACCTTCGATATCCCCGTTCTCAGTAACCCAAATGAGAGTAACCGTCGTAAGTAACGCAATCTCCTCCAGAGACACTCGGCATTGTTGGACAGTTCTCGATTGGATTTACACATTTTCTAATGGCAGCTTTACTGTGCTTAGTAGGGTTATATCACCAACTCATATAATCTGATAGCGCATTCTCTCGGAGACAATCTTAATAGCCATTATTTCAGCTAGTAAAGTACTGCAATAATCTGGTAGTGCAAAGAGCAATTTTGTGTTCAGTTGTTCCAAGTCCGACTTAGTTGCGAGATCTGGATCCATAAGGAAAAACTTGAATGACGTTTCAAGTCATTCAAGGGAGGATTTCACTTGCCGTGGAATTTAAACGACTGTGGTCGCAAAGGTACAAAATGTTACGAGCTAGGAGTAGACTTGGATGGGTTGGATTTTTCTGAAAACTTTTCAATATTCCTTTTGCCCATTGGCATACCAAGATGTATTCATTCCTAAGAGCTTGTTTTGGCACTTGAAATTTTATCCAAAGTGTGAAGCAGACAGTTCCCTATTACTGGGTGCTATAAAACTTTATTGGTTTTAGAAGACAAGAAGTATACAGGTTCCGGTAGTAAGCTTCTAACAAAGTCAAACGTCGGTCAAGGCCAGCTTCTATTAAAACCAGCCTGAGGACTTATGAAAGTACATAACATAAAATACATTATTGGCCATTACAACCCTTCAGTCAGGATTACAGCATAGCTTCGCATATCACTCATGTTGTGTGCGTTAATTTTATACGTGAGTGGCGGTACGTACAGTTAATGACAGATTTTTTTTAAGAAACTTTTCTGGGCAATTTTATTTACTCCCAGAGTTTTTGCTGAGAGTAAATCGCCGTTTTTTTTTTGTTTTGATGACTGACCTGGGATTCAAGCCCGGGCTTTATGGCTAATAAGTCAATACACTACCTAGTCAACACAGAACCTGGCATATTTGGTTTATTCGAGGGCCAATACCTTGTTCGTGCACTTAAAATGAAGCCCAGAGCCACTCTGTATATTACATTAGTAATCACGTGACTTCTAGGTTTAATATGGCCGAATCCATACAAGGTGTGTTTGTAATTTTAGTCGCCAGAAATGGTTATCAGAGAAGATTATGGAAGTAAAAAAATAAATATTTGTCCTCTATTATTGAAATTTTAAGAGGCGGGTAAGCCAAAGAAATATCCAAATTTTGATAAGAGTCCTCAATAGAGGTGGTAGATGTACCGCCACTTACGTATAAAAATAACACACAGAACATAAGTAGTGTGCGAAGCAGAGATCAGCAGTAAGTATTCAAAACGATGAGTAGGTTCGAGTCATACTTATAATTTCAGATGCTTATACGCATTCATACTTATTTTAATATCATACTCATACTCAAAGTTGGAAGTACTCGTTGTATTCATACTTAACAATACGCATGATTGACTTCGACTCGTCTCTAATTAATATTTATACGAAGCACAAAATAAGTATGATTCGCGTAGCTCTCTACTATGCTCACAAGAAGATTGTGTGTAAGCTTTGCTTGTTGTCTTTGCCTTTCCTTTCTTCCTTGTTTGTATATGCGACAACAACAAAGACTGTAAATTTTGATGAATTATTCCAGTCACACGAATCACTTATACGTATTATAAGTATTTTTCTAAATTTATGTATCAGAATGAGTAGGCGTGTGAATCGAACATATTTCGAATGTTGTAAGTTTGATGTCAACGTTCTACTCATACTAATTGCTACTTATACCTATAAATCAATGTTGTAGCGAGTACGAATGAATCAGAGTAGTTGAATTTCAATGCAATTGATTCATTCATACTCAAAATTGCATGAGTGCTTATGAGTAGCTGATCTCTGGTGCGAAGCAAGGTTGAAAACCTAACTGGAGGGTTGTAATTACCAATTTTGTATGTTAAGGCCTGACTTAATTCGAATAACTGAACCTTTCACATGATCTACTTAAATGGTTCTTGCAAGAAGAGACTTCTTAGCTTGTAGATGACTTGACTTGCGTTCAGGAAATGAGCATTTGCAAAAGTTACGGCCTTATAAAGTCAACAATTGTAACAAGAACGTATTCAAATATGTTCAACTTTTATTCAAATTTATTTATTTTCTTAACTCTTCTACGAGAAAAGTGTTATCAAAACATTATTAAAACTTATGAAAATATTTAAAACAATACCAAGAGCCAAAAGGCCAGGTACCCTTACGTTACCTGTAAAAAGAAAAACTTTCCAACCTTCGTTGCTCTTATTTTCGACTTTCTTTTGTAAAGTTTTCGCAAATCCAGAACTCTGCAGCAATTTGTGAGTGTAGATTTCAAATTCATTGCAACCGTGAAAAGAATTCGAATGTTTTAAGAGTGACGTAACGAATGTGGAAAATTGAATTTTTTTTCTCTCAATTTTTTTTTAACAATTTTATGTTGTTTTAGACAATTTTTTCCCTTCAATATTTGAAATACAAATTTAAAGTTGTCGCTGACAAAAAAAGAAAAAAAAAAAGTGAAAACAAGAGTAAAAGTTTTCTGGAACTGCATAAGGTTTTGCAAGGGAAAATATTAGGGGTAGACAAAAATAACGGTATTGAGTCTTGTTTTGCATCAAATACTCTCAAGCGATGGTAGACGTCTAATAGCAAATAGTACAGCAAACATGTTAACTTTCATAAATACACTCTTGCAGCCTGATTGAATTTACCGAAATCACTCAAACGGAAATAAGAAATTTCGTTTAGTTTAGTCAAGTTTCGTTGAGTTGGGCTTGGCGTTGGGGTTGGTTTTTTTTCGTTCATTCAGTTGAAATGTTTTAAATTTGATTTCGACAACGAACGCACCGACCGAGTTAACGGAAAGTGACAATTCTATTGGTCTGACATTAAGACCAAATATAACAACAACTTTATATTTGTTTTCACTTTTTATTTTATATTTCTTTTTTTTGTTTCTCAAGTAATTTTGTAAATAAAAAATAATTTTTATTTTTTTCGTTTTCGTTTCACTGAATTGTTTTGATATCGTAGAGGAACATACATACATACAGTATGTAACATGTAGCTATTTTGAGCAAAAGTTGCTTAAAAGTTGGCTTTTGAATTTCTTCTTCCATATAAAGACCTAGCTCTACCCTGCACGTGTTGCTGTGCCCCCAACTAACATGAATTTGAAGGAAAGGCATTATACAAATGTCCAATTAATTTTGAATCATTTTGTTTCCCGTTGTCTTGATGATTCAAATGAACGAGTCTGAGTAGTAAGCATTCGATCAGTTTCTAATCACACTTCTCGTTGTTCAAGTGGTTCATGCGAACGGGTCTCCGTGGCATATACTCGAAGATTTTCCAGTTCACAGTGGTCGTCTGATTCTGAGGTTCGTAATGCTCTTTTCTTCCGTGATTGTGGTGTAGGTCGACCAATTGCTTGTCATTCATTTTGAATAATTTTCAGTGACGCCATCCATCTGAAATTAGTCGCACCAATCTTCGTCGGCTCATGCGCAATAACTTTGCTAAAGATCATAGGATAATCAAATGCACAGTTTAAGATTTATTTCATTTTGAGTAATTTTCAGTGGCGCAACCTTTCGGATATTGGTCGTACCAACTTAAAAATCTTCAACGGCTCATGCTCAACAACTTTTCTAAAGATCATAACATGATCAAAGGTATAGTTTACGATTATATAAGGTGCATACAAACAAACATTTATTTTTATATAAATAGACTGTGGGAGGTGACACGCCCACTATAGCCAATCTGCCCATTTTGTTCATATATACTTCAAAGTCATCCATACAAAATTTGAGGACTTTAGCTGTTGCAGTTTATAAGATATGCGATATTAAATACTTCTTGGGTATTTGGGCCTGGTAACGCGCTTACTTGTAATTTTAAAATAATAAAATATAGCCTATAGTTCCTTCCAGACATACAGGAAAGTACAGCTAAAATTTCAAGAAAATTGGCTCAGTCGTTTTCCCGTCAATAGACTTCAAACAAACCCACAAACAAATAAACACACATTCATTTATATAGATATTGTGACACGCCCACTATAGCAATCCGCCCAATCGTCCATACAAAATTTGGGGACTCTAGCTGTTGCAGTTTATAAGATATGCAACATTAATTAATTATTGGGAATGTGGGCGTGGCAGCACTCCTACTTGAAATTTTAAAATAATAAAATGTAGCCTAGAGTTCCTTCCAGACATCCAGGACGGTACTGTTAAAATTTCAAGAAATTATTTCTAATTTTTCAACGTATTTTGTAAATTCTTAAATAAAATTAAATTTTTTGTCTCTTTTCCGGTAAGAAATATGCGCGTAATATTGCTTTAAATAAAGTTTTGTTTTACTAAATTACTTTATTTTCCTATTCACTTTAAAATTGTAATAAATCCGCGTTGATTCAAAACTAAACTAAAAAAGTAAATGGGCATCACAATGAACATAAGGTGTCCACAAGGTTTCTCAATCTTTGCGGAGGAGAAGCTAAATCTACAAGCTTTCTTGTAAAGAGGAACTTAGACAATACAGCGAAAGGATTACGTCAATTCAAATATAAATGTAAACATCATTCATTATTGTTCTTTGTGTATTTTGTGTTTACTTGTTTACCAACTTTTTTATGCTGGTGTTTGTTGGTGTATTTTTGTTTACTTGTTTACCATTTTTATATGCTGATGTTTGTTGTAATATTAAGCAGTACGATAATTTGTAAGCAGGTTTATATACTGAATTGTTTTGTTTTATAGCTTTTGTTTATAATTTTAATGTTAAGCGATGTAAAAGTAATATACCAGTATCCTGATTTTTTATTTTCGTAACAATACATATACAGTCAACCCTCCCATAACGCGGTGAGTACGTACCGCATTATATGGAAACTGTGCTATAAGAAACTCTTATTTCAGGTACAAACCAGGCTAATTCGTAGCGCGTTCAATGGAAACTGTCTACCGAGTTTTATGGAAATCGCGATATAAGAAACACAGATTTAATACAAATCACATCATTCGTACCGCGTTATATGGAAACCAAGAAATACAAAAGCCAGGTTGAATTATAAATTATTTTTATTGAATTCAAGAGTTCATAGAAGGATTGATAAAAAAAGTGAAATAAAAACTAAAGTAAAATACTGGTTACCAACAAAATTAAGAAAGACTTGTAAAATAATATAAATTTTAAATATTTACACTCACTTGGTTCATCTTCTCTCATTCTTTTTTTAAATTGAAAATCCAACTGCTATTATTTTGTTTGAAGTCGCCGTGGTCTTGTAGGTAGTGTGCTGGCTTATTAGACGTAAAGCCAGGGTTCGAGTCCCAGGCCAGACATCAAAACAAAAATTGCAAAAAATATTTCTTCGTTAACTTCCTATCAGCAGATTTCTGGCAAAAACTCTGAGAGTAAATAAAACTGAAATGAAAAGTTTCTCAAAAATCTGTCGTTCGGAGTCGACTTTAAACTGTAGGTCCCGCCACTTATCTATAAAATTAACACACACAACATAAGTAGTGTGAGAAACTAGGTCAATAATCCTGACTGAAGGGTTGTAATGACCAATTATTTATGTATGTATTGTTTTGCATCGTAATGTATCGCGGCTGAGCTTTTGCGGCTAAAATAGAATTTATAGTAAATCCTCTTACAATATCTAGTTACTATTCATTCATAGGCTGTGCGGAAGGAACACATGGGATGAAGTTGAACGCAAACTGCGATATAAGAGTACCGCGTTATCGGAGGACTGTCGCAATTTCAGCCCAGTGTTATATGGAAAACGTTCTGAGAGTGCTGCGTTATAGAAGGGTTGACTGTATCATAATTGTCCATTACAATCCTTTAGTTAGGATTACAACCTAGCTTCACACATCATATAGTTGCCACAGGCTTATGGGTAGTGTATTGGCTTATTAGATGTAAAGTCTCGGTTCAACCCCAGGTCAGACATATCCAACAAAACGAAATATAAGAAAATAGTTGTTCGGGGACTGCCTCTCAGAGATTTCTGGCAAAAGCTCTAAAAGTAAATAAAATTGCCGTGAAAAAGTTCCCCAAAAATCTGTCATTCGGCGACGACTGAGAACTATAGGTCCCGCCCCTCATGTATAAACGCACAAGTGGTAGTGGAGAAACTAGTTCATAATCCTAGTAAAAGGATTGTAATGATGGTAATATTATGGCGTTCTGTACGTTCCAGGTACAGACTTAAATGCAGCAAAAACAGAAATTTCTAGGTTTTATCGATGAAATTGTTAAAGTCATATAATTACGGCATTAGGATTCACTGACCTTGTTGTGTATCCTTTAGGGTTGACAACTGCTTCTTCTTACCGATATAAGTACTTGCTTTCATCAGCATGGCATAGTAGGTTAACTAAAACTTTTCTGTGCATTATTTTTGTTTTATTTTCCAATGTTTTGTTGTACAGATTTATTAAAATATGATTTATTGGTTAATTAAAAATGGAAATAATTTTTCAGATTGTCATACACATGGTATTAAATCCTGACTATGAATACAAATTTATCATAAATTTTTATACATAAAACAATGTACAGTCAAACTCGGTTATAACGAATTCTCGGTTAAAAGGAACTACTTTAAATGGTCCCAGTAATTAAATTTCGAACCCTCAGAAATAACTTTGAAGTGTGGCAATAGTCTTTACTTTTAATTAATATGGCAGCATTAAATTATGACTCAGCATCTTTAATCAGCTGATAGGTAGAAAGAATCAAAACCATATTTTTGGTTTTTAATAATAAATGAAAAAAATTCTTTGTATTTTCTATTTTCTTCCTTGACTTCACCCCGTTTCTTATGAACTTTCCCTATAACGAACTATTTTTTTCGAACCCACTGAGTTCGTTATAACCGGGTTTGACTGTACATACATATCCATGCAAAGTAATAATAAAATTGAAAGTATGCATCATGTAACATTATTAATAATTAATGGATAAACATAAATTAGAATACCGTATACAGTATACAGTGTATAGATTATAGGATTTGTGATTATATACAATTAATTCAGATTTATTATAAAGGGTGGGCCATTTAAAAGTTTAAATTTAAAAAAGCAATAAAATAAGAACAGTTTGCAATATTTGCAAAATTTACTTTTTTGGTTGTGAAGTACAATTCTTCCGATTAGAAATGGATTATTATTTCATTTGTATGGCTGCCAGGGCTGGCCTCACAGTACCTCCTTCAATCGGACCAATTTTCATGCACTTTTTCGTCACTGTGTGGGCTCGTATGTTGTCAAAGGCATCACGAATTTTTGCCTTCAAATGATCAATTGCCTGTGGTTAGTCGGGATAACACCTTTCTAAAGATGTTCCACAGAAGCGTTCAGCAGTTTCAAATCGCAGCTTCTTGACGGCCAATTGATGTCACCATTTAGGCTAATTAAACTGTCATCAAACGTTTGAAGTGGTATGAGATGTATGGCAAGTTACATCATCGTGTTGAAACGAAGCACCATTCACGTTAAGTTCACCATGAAGAGTTGGTACAAAAAAATCAAGGTTCAAGGTGCAATCGTCTAGTAGGTAGTACGTTACCTTTTAGACGTAAGGCCTGAGTTCAAATTCCAGGTCAGATCAAAACGAAAATATGAGAATATTTTTTTGTCGGGGACTTCTTCTTAGCAGATTTGTGGCAAAAAGTCTGAGAGTAAACAAAATTGTCATTAAAAGTTTCTCAAAAATATGTCGTTCGTAGTCGACTTTGAACTGTAGGTCACGCCACTCATGTAGTAAATTAACATACTCAACATAAGTGGTGTGAGAAGCTAGACCGTAATCCTGATTGAAGGGTTGAAATGATCAGTTATGTATATAGCATGGTGCAGTAGATATCTCCAATGACCGTAATGGTTGCACCGTCCTCGTTTTCAAAGAAATATAAGCCAATAATGCCTCTGCTCCAGTAGCCACACCAAACAGTCTCTCGCGATAGAGGCATTGGTTTTTCTGAGCCACAAATACTGCAATTTTGCTTATTAACGTACCCTGTAAGGTGAAAATGGCTTATTACGAAAAGATGATTTTAATTTTATTTTTTTGCAAACTCGACATTGTCGTGCGATTTTTTGTTGGCCCATATAAAGGAAGCGAATTGTCATATGGCTTCGACTCTTGAACCAATTAAAGTTTGTAAGACGTCATACCGAGATGTTTTCGAGTTGATGTTGGTGTTTTCTTTGTTATTTTCAATATGAGCACGCAGATCTTTGCATATCAATAATGAGGCCAGCTTCACAAACATTCGCAATTAACTTGCATATATCGGGCACTGTTGGTTCTTCTTTGCGACCAAATTTTTTACAACATTAACATGAAATTAGCAACCAATTGTCTTACGGAACCACATACATGTTTTCTGAGCTTTAAAAGAAAACAATTTTAAGGTTATTTAAGATACCCACCAAGATGAAAATGAGCTTCAGCCAAAACGATGATTTCTTTCTTGGCAAAATCGGCATCATAGTTTCCCGTTGGCTCATCTAGCGAAGGGAAAACAAAGCGGATGGCCAGCCATACCGAGATTTTATTGCAAAATTTAATGTAAACTGGTGCGTGAAATGTACAATTTGGGGGGACGCCGTGGACTAGTAGATAGTGTGTTGGCTTATTAGACGAAAAGCCAGGTTTCGAGTCCCAGGCCAGACATCAAAAATAAAACAGAAAATACACAAAGTGTTTTTTCGGCGATTTCTTCTCTTTCTCTTCTTGAAAAGTTTTTCAAAAATCTGTTGTTCGGAGTCGACTTTATACTGTAGGTCCCGCCACTACTGTATAAAATTAACACACACAACATAAGTGGTGTGAGAAACTGCGGGCTTCTTGGGGACGGTTGCTGTAGACTGTCTAACAGTGAAGGTATAGCACTGGTCATTTTATAGTCACCGGAAGCAACTCATTTCCTTACCATTCGCATCTTTCCTCTTTCTACCTTTCCTAAACCTGCACAATGCACTGCATAAGTAGGGGTCATCCCCTTAGTGCAGGTTTAATGAAAAAAAAAAAAATTATTGAGAACAATGACGAGTTAATGTTGTACTCCCAGCCAAAGTTTCGATATTTTCGGGTGTACTCACTATACGAGCACGCTCACGTCTTGGCGCATCAATGATGTAACCCGTTTTGCGAACTTTAGCAATAAACTTGCGTATAAGGGCCACTGTTGGCCCTTCTCTACGACCAAATTAAATCGTCCAATTTGTTCAATTGTCTTTGTTTACGAAACAAATTTCCAATAAATCCGATCTTTTCCAGTGGAAATAATGTACTGAATTTTGTAACAGAAGAGAATGGCATAAGTATTGCCAGATTCGAAATAACCGAAATTCGAAAAATAAATTTAAAGCAACGGATGGCCCACCTGAGGACCATTTTAAATTTAAAACGAACTAAAAGTTTTAAGTGAATTCATTGCATTTTAATTTTAAAAATAAAATTTTTATTTAAATTGAAACTGAATTGAAATAAAATATTGAAAGTAAACAATATTTTACAATAATTGTTTCAAACAATTCTTTAATTATAACACACTATTTATTTAATTTTGTTGTGTGCTTTTAATTTTGAATTAAACAAATTTCAATTGTTGTTTATATACACGTATACATTTATACTGTCAAACCCGTTTATAACGAACTAAGTGGGACCAGAAAAAACAGTTCGTTATAGGCAAAGTTCATACTAAACGGGGTGATGTCATAGAAGAAAATATAAAATACAAATAATTTCTTCATTTATTAAAAACAAAAGGATTTTTTTTTATGAAAAACCAAAAATATTTGTTAATTCTTTTTATCTATCAGCTGATTACAGATGCTGAATTATAATTTAATGTTGCCATATTAAATAAAAGTAAAGACTATTGCCACACCTCAAAGTTTTTTCTGAGGGTTCGTTAAAATTTATGAAATTTAATTACTGGGACCATTTAAAGTAGTTCCTTTTAACCGAGAATTCGTTAAAACGAGTTCATAATAAACGAAGTTATTTGTATGAAAATTGTTATTAAAACGTTGGGTTTTGAAAATATGTGCGTAATAACCAAGAATTCGTTATAAACGAGTTTTACTGTATATACATACATACGTACTTAATGCGAACATCGAATCATTGAATATTTTTGAATAAAACATTGTGACAGTGAACTTTTATTGTAATTTTAACATTTAATTAAAAAAATCAGTAGTAGCACCAGCATAAAAATAAAAATAAAAACCATTCCTCTAACACATTCGAAATGAAATGGTCAATATTTGAATGTCCATTGAAAAATAATATTTATTTCGTTTGGCAAAAATTAAATTAAAAAAAATAGACAATAAAATCCGTGAATTCACGTCTCCTCAACTCTTGCTTTTGCAGAAGCTAGGAGTTGATGCTCTCTTCTAAACCAAAGTGTACGATTATAGTTTAGTATTGTCCAAACTTGAAATATTAGTATACGTAACACTATGTTCACGTATGCACCTTGATTGCGTAAATCACAATTAACGCCAATATTGATCTCAATATTTCATATAAAATCTCAATTAATTATTGCTCAATTAATTGTTAATTATTATAATATTCAGTAGAACTTTAAATACAGCAAGTATCCGAACACTTCCTGTTAAAAAACAAACCAAAAAAAATGTTATTGAATCAACCAGCAGTTTTGTTTGCCAGCTGTCAAAAGAATATTGAGTAAGCCGAATATTGTGTTTATTTCTTATATCTGAACGGTTAAAAGTTTGTTCTCAATTAACCGAATATTTACTCAATTAAATTTTATACGTGAATATAGCATAATACGTAATTGTGCATTACAACACTTTAGTTAGGATTTTGACCTAGCTTCCCACACCACTTATGTTGTGTGCGTTGTTTTTTTTTTATTATTAAACCTGCACTCAGGGGATGGCCCCTACTCATGCAGTGCATTGTGAAGGTTTTAGGAAAGGTGGAAAGAGGGAAGATACAGACGGTAAGGAAACGAGTTGCTGCTGGTGACTATAAAATGGCCAATGCTATACCTCTACCACATCTTCACCCAAGAAGCCCGCAGTTTCTTACACCACTTATGTTGTGTGTGTTAATTATATACAGAAGTTTACTTACTTACTTTTTATACTTGAGTGGCGGGGCCTACAGTTTAAAATCGACTCCGAATTACGTATTTTTGGGAAGCTTTTCATGGCAATTTTATTTAGTCTCAGAGTTTTTGCCCTAAATCTGATGAAAGGAAATCGTCAAAGAAATATTTTTTTTTATTTCGTTTTGGTGCATGACATGGGATACGAATCTGGGCTTTACGTCTAATCAGCCTACGCACTACCCACTAGACTAGGACAATCTTATTAGATCTAAAACAAATTACCAATAATTGCCTCAAAGCCATATGAGGAACATTCTGTCTCCACACCATTAGCATCACTAATCTCTGGAACTTAAATAACGAGGAACCTATACTGGAACAAATGAAATGTAGAAAATGGTGGTGGAACTAGAATAGCGAGGCTTTACATGAACAATATGCCATGAACTATGTGTTACAAAGTCCTAGAATTTCCGATAAAAAAAAATATCGAAATTTTTGTGTTTCTTTCTGTATTCATTAATTTGCAACATGTGGTATTCAACGGTTTTGAAAAGGCACACACAAACTCACAATCATTTGCGAGTGATGATAGTCATGAGGACAATGATGATGATGCTGTCGGTGGGACATTGATAATGTTAATGATTCAATATGTATCAACATTTAGCATTAAGGAAATTAATACTATAACTACAATAACAACACACAAAAACAATAACAACAGCATGACAGCGAATTTGATATTGTACAAAAACAATGTAGTTGAATTTAATTGTTGTTTAATGATTTCATTTACATTTTCGGTGTCAATTTTTTTAAAACATTTAAAAACTCTACACCAAAAACCTCAATTTAAATATTAATTCGCTATCAATTAAAGAATGCGAAAAGAATTTATTTTACTTTCTCTGTGTTGGATATTCTCAGTGAAAATATTTGGAGAGATTTTTGTTTTGAATTGTTGCAAGAACTACTTCTCGATACGGATAAATTGTAATTTCTTGATTTTTTTTTTATTTTTAAATAAAATAGTGAATTATGAGGACATTTAAAAGCTTTAGTAATTTTCATTGGAAAACTAATTTTATTTTTGATAACTTGATTCAATATGATTTAAGCAATCACAATATTCACAATATTATCACCACTGAACGTACTGAATCAAGTTGCTCTTCAGTAACGTTGCGGTTTATTGGAAATTTATTCCCAAAAAACAAAAACAATTGGTCGGAGATTACACGAAAATATCGAACAAAATTTGATTGCAGAGAATGATCACTAGTGGCCGGTATATGTACGTTAGTTTATTGCTAAAGTTCGTGTAGCGGAAGCGTACTTCTATCGTGTGTACACTTAACTCATCATCGTTCTCAAGAATTTAACATTTCACGCACCAGTTTTCATCGAATTTTGAGAAAAGATCTCAATATGACGCCTTACAATGTTCAATTGGTTCAAGAGCTGAACCCGTATGACCATTCGCTTCGTTAAATGATGTTGAATTTGCCCAAAAAAAAAAAGAAAAATAGCCATCTTTTCGAATGAAGCTTATTTATTTGCTTATCTCTGTTAATAAGCAAAATTACCATATTTGAGGCTCTAGATATAGCCCAGGAAAAAGCTCTAAAGACAGCCCAAAAAAAGGGGAAGTTTTAACATTCTTAGTCCACCTTCTTACGTTTTCGCCTTTATTGAACAAAAGGCTGCAAATTACATCTGGCTTACTGTCTAATTTTAGTGTAAGTATCAGAGATCACCAACGAGTATTCAAAACGCTAAGTAGATTCAAACCATACTCATAATTTCTGATACTTATTTTAATATGATACTCATACTACTTATACTCAAAGTGGAAAGTACTCGTCGTATTCATACTTAGCAATACGCATGATGTTATTGACTTCGACTCTTCTCTACTTAACATTTACACCAAGCACAAAATAAGTATGATTCGGGTACGAACACTACTATACTCATAAAAACATTGTGTGTTGTCGTTGTCTTTCATTTCTTCTTTGTTTGTATATTCAACAACAACAAAAACTGTAAATTTTGATGAAAGATTCGAGCCACTCGAATCACTTATAAGTATTATAAGTATTTTACTAAATTTATGAATCAGAATGAGTAGGCGCATGAATCAAACATATTTCGAATGTTCGGAGAGGTGCATTCCTACATTGACGAAGCTTTAGGAATTGCTCAACGTCATTCTGCATAGCCTTACGTACATGAAGTGTTAAAAAAAATTTTAATTATTTTTGAATTTATTTAACCCGTTAAAAGCTATTTTTTTTTTTTTAAATTTAATCGCTGCCTTTATTTTTATTTCAAAATGTATACCATTTCAGGTAATTTATGAAATTTAATATTTTTTTGTATTTTAATTTTCTAAATTTATTCATTCAAGTGTGTTCTATGGATGGGTCCACATACAACATTGCCTGAATAATAAAATGAAAATGAAAATAAAAATAAAAATTTGAAACCCCAAAAATCAAACATGTGGAGAAATTTAATATTTATTGTTAAATGTCATTTCAGCAAAATGACAAATATTAGTTTAATATTAAACAACAACAACTACAACAATAATAAAAATAAAATAAAAAAAAAAACACAAAAGGAAAAAAAAAACGAATAAAATGCTACAAAATGTAATAAGAATAAACCGTAGCAATATAATATTTTATTGTGGCAAATTGACCCCTGGTAATACAATACTTTATCCCTTTGGTCACTCTTTTGTGCAGGTAAAAATCTGTCTGTCCGTCCGTCTGTCGGTCCGTTCTGAAAGAAATCTAAACTAAAGACATACAATTTACGTTACTTTTATATACAAAATATGTGTATGTTTATGTATAAGCATGGGTATGTTGTTATGTGCAAATGTAATGTACAGTGAGCATCAAAAGAAACTGTACACTAACAATAAAATTGTAAAAATTGCCAAACTCAACTTTTACCACTTAAGGAGAGTGACTGAAAAAATTTGATAATATTTCGAAATTTTTTTGTAATTTACTTTGTTTTCGTTTTAGTTTTAAAAGCTGACAATGAAACAGATTTAACATAAAAATAACGGTAATTTATTAATGTATCCTTCAGATAAGATTATTAACCTAGTTTCTCACACCATTTATGTCGTGTGCAAAAAATTTTTATACATAAGTGGCGGGACCTATAGTTTAAAGTTGACTCCAAACGACAGATTTTTGTGAAACTTTTCATGGCAATTTTATTTATTCTCACAGTTTTTGCCAGAAATTTGCTGTGAAGAAATACTTTTTGAATTTTGTTTCGATGTCTAGCCTGGGAATTGGAACCCTAGCCTTATGTCTAATAAGCCAACACACTACCTACTAGACCACGGCGACTTAAATTGTTACGAAAGTAAAAAATATCTAGATACTGGTGGTTTGCTTTTAGTTCGTTTAAAATTCAAACTATAAACAACAGCTATAAAAATAAAACAATTAACTTGTTTACTTGTTATCATACTGCTTAATATAACAATAAACACCAGCATAAAAAAATAGTAAATAAGTAAACAAATATCCACAACAAACACTACAAAAATAAACGTAAACAAAATACAAAAAACACAATAATCAATGTAGAGGTTTCGTTTATCAGACTGTTTATCCTGCCATATAAAAGGCAAGGTAAAGAAGACGAGTCAGTTAGTAAAAACTCAGTCAGTCATGTGTGAAGAAGCGGTATGTTCAAACAAAGTAATCGTGGTTTGAAGATCTCACTATAGTCCTCAGTAATATCAACTTTAGCAATTTGTCTTATGGTTGCAAAATTCTTAGAGTGTCGTTATCGGTTTTTCGAAAACATTCATTATCCATCAGATATTCTCGCATGTGTACTAATTTGCAAAGGTGGGCAATAGAATAAATGGGAACGTACTATAATTTATGATAATTCCGGAAGTTAATTATGCGTTAATATTTCTATTAAATCTCTTTTAAGAATAGAAGTAGAAAGCTTATCTATCTTACGTTAAAATCGATTCATAAAACTTATCAAAATTCTCATTTGGTTTCATTTTTCTATTTCTAATTTCTTTATGAATTACAAAACTAGTCTTAAATTCCTAAAATTGATATTTAAGCGTTTTACAAAAATCTTTCCATACTATCACTTCAACTTGATTATGATATCGCCCACAAGAACATTTATACGACCATTCACTTTGCTATACATAAGGCAAGCCAAAGCAGCCAATGGAGTTAGTAAAATTTCAGCCAATCTTATGTGAAGACGCGGTATGTTTGAAGAGAATAATCGAGGTTTGAAAAGGCAAGCCAAAGCAGGCAACGGAATTAGTAAAATTTCTGTTAACCTTGTGTGAAGACGCGGTGTGTTTGAAGAGAATAATCGTGGTTTGAAGGTCTCCGTTACAAAGATCTATCGAACAATTGTCTAGCAATTGTTATTGTCTATGCAAATTGTATAAGCAAAGGAATAACAAAAAAGGTAATTGTTGTTGTTTACATAAAGTTGTGAACAGTGGCACATAGAATTACGATAATAAGAAAGAATTTTTATTAAAACTAAACATAAATTTATTTTTATTTTATTTGCAATATTCGTGGTTACATTTTTAGAAGTTTAAAACGTTTTTGTTACTCACTGTATGTATGTGTATGTATGTATGTACAATGTATTGTACATTTGTATATGTTAAATGTAACTTAACCTAAATTTATTGGGACCCCATAAATTTCAAAACATTAGCAAAATTTCATTTATTGAGTCATTTTAACTCTGGGGATTTGGCTAAAAGTTAAACATACAGTGGCTGTTAAAGCAGCCAAACATAATATTTTCGGCATTTAAATGGTAACATACAAGCAAACTCTTGCAAAGGCATACAATACAACATAAAATATTTTATTTCTTATACACTAAAGGCTTAGGGTGTTCGAAATTTCAAAAACTATTCATTCTAAGTATTTACGGTTGTGTAAATTATATAAATTATATTTTAAGGGACACCCTAACATCGTCTTTACATTCGTAGACATGTAGACACATATTTACAACTCCTGTTGTTTCTTATTTGCTTACAAACACAAACTTACATTGAGGTAGGCCAGAGATACTAATATTTAGACTCGACATACACGAAACACACATACACACACACACACACACACACACTGAGGACAAATAATTTAGGAAACGAAACTTTGGGCGACAAACATGAAGTTTTTATTGGCCATCAATAACAGTTGGCAACAAACAAATCATTTTGTTTCTATTTCACTTTAAAAGTCTTCAGAGAGCAGTGATTTTGATCTCAAAAGTAATTGTTGATGTTAAAAACATAAATTTTATTGTTTCTGCCCTTCATTGCTTCTTCACTGTCGCTTTAATCGGTTTGTTTAACAAACTTTCAAATGAACGGAAAGGAAATCAAAAATGATTAATTGAAAATTAATTAATTGACAACTGGTAATTGCAAATGTTTTTTTTTTTGTTTTCTTTCTAAATCTAGGTTTCTTAAAAATCTAATTTTAAAAATTAAAAATCCGCTTCAACTCTTTTCAAACTAGGGGAATACCCGTGTATTCGAATTTTTCAAATTAAGTGGCCATGGTCATCTAGCTTCTAACATCACTTACGTTGTGTGTGTTAAGTCTATATATTAGTAGCGGGACCTACGGTTTAAATCCAACTCCGAATGACAGTTTTGAAAGAAACTTTTCATGTCAATTTTATTTACACTTAGAGTTTCTGCCAGAAATCTGCAAAGATTTCGTTTTGTTTAAGATGTCTGAACTGGCACTTGAACTGCGACCTCATGTCTACTAAACTGCGGGGACTTCTGCTTAGCACCTCATGTCTATTAAGGCATAACCTTCCTACAGATTACTCCTAAATTCTGTTCTACATAACAATCTGCATTGCCTGAACGTTCTAAACTCACAATAAGGCGAGTGACTACATCATGGGTCAGAGATCAGCAACGAGTATTCAAACTGATGAGTAGATTCAAATCATACTTATAATTTCTGATACTTATACGCATTCACACATATTTTAATATGATACCCATACTACTCATACTCAAAGTTGGAATACTCGTCGTATTCATACTAAGCAATACGCATGATGTTATTGACTTCGACTCATGTGAATCTCTTCACAAGATAATGTACTTTCAGAATGTCATCACTTATTTCATAAAAGTTTTAAGTAAAGGTAGCTACTATGAACGGACAAATCTGAAAAAATATGAAAAAATGTCCCATTTTCCATGTTTACCTCATCAAAACTCATAGCATATTAAGTCAAATAATAGATATACAGTAGAACTTCTATAAATTGAATCACTATTATCCAGGAAAAAACTTCAACTTATAGAAACTTCAAGTTAAAGAAGCAAAACCTGATTAAAATTTCTTTCCAAGATGCTTTTGCTGTGCTTCAACTTACAGAAAATTCAAGTAATAGAAGTTCAAATCATAGAAGTTCGACTGTACGTATAAAGGTCCATCTCACCCCTTTCCAACCAGATTTAAATTTTGAAAATCTAGTCTGAAATGTCTGAGTAATCTAGAAACCAGTTTTTGACAAATAAGAAAAAGTTTGGAGATTTCGAGAAATAAAAAAAAAAAATACTTTTGAGATCTACTCAACGAAACTCACAACCTACACTAAGTCATTAGCCGGGAGTATTTAATTTTTTCTATTTTGTCGCCATGTGTAATTTTATTACTCACTCTCAGAATTTTTGCCTGAAGACTGCTGAGAGGAAAACGCCAAATACTATCCTTTTTCCCTATTTCATCTTGTTTGAAATATTTAAGCTGGAGTTTGGAGTCTTGTCTATTAAGCCAGCACGCTGTCTATTTTAAATATTTTATTCGCGAATGTTGTGGCACTCTTTGGTTACGAAGGTAGAGGAATATTTCAATTTAATTGCATTGCCTATGTTTTGAATATAGTTTGGTAAACTATTCCAAAGACTGCTAGTATGTGTCAGAGATCAGCAATAAGTATTCAAAACGATGAGTAGGTTCGAGTCATACTTATAATTTCGGTTACTTATAAGCACTCATACTTATTTTGATATCATGCCCATACTACTCATACTCAATGTTAGAAGTACTCATCGTATTCATATTTAACAATACGCATGATATTATTGACTTCGACTCGTCTCTACTTAACATTTACACGAAGCACAAAATAAGTATGATTCGCGTACGAACACTACTATACTCACAAGAAGATTGTGTGTATGCTTTGCTTGTTGTCTTTGTCTTTCCTTTCTCCTTTGTTTGTATATGCAACAACAACAAAGGCTGTAAATTTTGATGAATGATTCGAGTCACTCGAATCATTTATAAGTATTATAAGTATTTTTCTAAATTTATGAATCAGAATCAGTAGGCGTATGAATCAAATATATTTCGAAGGTTGTAACGTTCTACTCATACTAATTGCTACTTGTACTTATAAATCAATATTGTAGTGAGTACGAATGAATCGGAGTAGTTGAATTTCAGGTCTGTTGATTCACTCATACTCAAAATGACATGAGTGCTTATATGTAGCAGAAAATTGATTCATTGCTGGTCTCTGGTCTGCATGACATACAAGGGAGGAAAATTTAAAAGTTTAAATTTTAAAATGAAAAAATAAATCAAAAGCGGTTTAAAATTTTTCCAAATTCATTTTTTTTTTTTCGGTTTGAAGTACAATTCCTCCGATTAGAAATGAATTATAATTGGATACATCTGGCTGCCGCAGCTGGCCACAAAGTACTTCATCCGAACGGACAGATTATCGTGCACTTTGTCGATTGTATGGGGTCATGTCCCGGCAACGGCATTACTGGCCCATTGCATTGAGCTTCAAATGCTCAATTAGCTTTGGTTTGTCGGCATGATTGTGACATGATATGTGTAGCAAGTTACACTATCCTGTTGAAACCAAACTTCATTTATATTAATACAATGAAAAGCTGGTTCCAAAACTCGATTATCATAGGTTAGGTTATGTTAGAGGACGTGTACTTGTCGATTAAGACAAGTACAATACCCGGAGGTCGAAATTGACCCATTGTTATAATGTCCTTAGAGAATGAAGGAAATAGAGGATATAGGTAGAAAGGAGGGTATGTAGGTAGAGGGGGGAATGGGAATCGGAGGAATTACACAGAAAGAAGCAGATACAAAACAAGACAGGCGACAACACTTATGAAGCCCTAGCACTTCTAAACCAGCCCAAACTGCTAACGAATCTATGGAGAGTCTTGATGTCGGCTCTCGACACAGAACTCAAGCTCTCAAAGAAGGCCCTGCCAAAGGTCCTCAATCTACCAAGGGCTGGGCAGTTAAAGAGCAGGTGATTACGCCATTCTCAAAGAAATATGGGCCAACGAGGCTTCCGCTCCACAAGCCATACCAAAAATTCACTCGTAATGGAAGTATTGGCTTCTGTAATGGCGCATGGCGACGATCAAATTTTGCATATGGACTGGTAATATTTGTTTTGCTTAGCACAGCAGCACATCAAAATTGAACTATCAAACTGCATTGTATTGTTGTTGTGAAAAAGAAAATCAAAAATCGAATTTGATATTCTTCAAACTCTTCTCAGTCTATATGTGAGAGTACAGTTTTACCAACACAATCACATAAATGTCAGATTGACCAGTTAACTTGAACAGTGGCCATGCTACTTAAGACCGCGTGGAGGTAGGACTATTTCCCATCCTACAATCGACTGAGATGTATTATAAGCCATAGAGGTGTACTGAGTTTACGTCGGAGGAGTTCCGGGATTTTATGGAGGGGAACTCTATTCAACATATAAAGGTTGCCACTGGCAAATGTACAAGTGGAGAGTATGAACAGAAGTATAGGGCCGAAGTTAGCAAAATTGGTACGACCTAAGGAGAATATTTTCTGAGATATGGTATTGGATAAGGTTGAACATAGTCTTAATAACACTGTTCATAGAGCAATACGTGAGCAACCGAGTGTAATGTTATTCGGTATTGGACAAAGGGGTAGTGTGATAGAGTCTTTAAGGGTAATTTTAATTGAGGATGAACAAGAAATGGTCCTATAAAATACAAAGAAGTTAGACAAAGAGCGTCTTTAAAGCAACAAGCTGTGCTGGGCTATAATAATCGTTATATCGACAGACGCAGAAAAGCACCTACGAAGTATTTTGTAGACGACTACGTTGTGGTGAGAAATTTTGATTCGTACGCTGGTGTATCCCATAAGCTAATTCCGAAATTCAGGAGACCATTTAGAGTATCAAAGGTATTGCGGAATGATAGATATTTGCTACATGATGTGGAGAGTTTCCAACAGTCTCGTATCCCGTACGAGGGTGTATAGGTTCACGGGTCGTAGGTCACAAGATTATTAGTACCGAGATCAGGGGATCTCGTTGTCAGGATGTCCGAATTGTAGCAGTATTCCTATGTCCGGATGTTTCTTTAAGTGATGAAATTCATTCGCAAAGATGATCCTGCAGTTTCTCGTTGGCTCATCTACCGAAGTGAAAATGAGCCGAATGGAAATGCGGCTTCAACTCTTGAACCTATTGGACTTTGTAAGGCATCATATCTAGATCATTTTACAAAGTTCGACGTAAACTAGTGCATGAAATCCTAAATTCTTGAGAACAATGATCAGGAATAAAATCAGCTGCACGAATATTAGCAATAAACTAACGTACATATACCGGACACTGTTGGTCCTTCTCTGCGATCAAATTTTGTTCGATATTTTCTTGTAATGTTGATGGATTCTTACATACGTTCTTGGCTACAGTTTCGATATTTTCGGCTATACGCACTGTACTAGCACGCTTTCCTCTTGGCGCACTATCAATGAAACTAGTTTCACGAACTTTAGCGGGCACTGTTTGTCCTTCTCTGCGACCAAATCAAATTTTGCACGCCTTGCTCAAGAATAAATCTGTGTATTACATCCAGTGGAGATAATATAATGAATATTGTGGCAGAATTGAATGACATAAGTATTGCCAGATACGAAATAACCGATGGTTTAAAATTTTAAACTATAAATGGCTCACCTTGATACTTTGCATATCCTACAAAAATGAAAATAGTTTCCGTTTATGATTGACAGCAAAACTGAAGTTGTTTTTAAATAAACAAACTCAAGCTAATTCAGTTGATTAGAAAATTAATTATTTTTCTTGTTAGTGAAGCGAAAGTAATAGAATAATCTGATAATAATTTCCGATAAACCAATTTCTGCTTTTTTTTTAAACAACTTTTTGAGTTGTTTTTGATTATGGCCAATCTCCATGGGAAATATATGAAGAAGAAAAAGAAGAAGAAGAAAAAAGTTATTGATTAAAAAAATTATTTCTTCATACACAATATTTGATTTATTTTTCCTCAAGTGTTTCTTCATTTTATTTTTTTTTTGTTTTTTTCTTATGTACGAATAGTTTTATAATATTTTTGTATGGATTTTTGTCGTATGATTGACAGAAATATTCACAAAATATTATTGTGTAGTAAAAATAACATTAATAATGAATAAATTGAGAATAACATGCAATAAAGCAATGAATATTTGAAATATACACGAGTTATGTACGTACATACTCAGACAGAAAGACAGACTTTTGCTCATGCTTTTAATAATTTGTTTCAGAATAACAATTCAATTGAAGTCTTCTAATAAATTACTTATTGATAAAACTCACACACATACATACACACACATACAACTACCATAAATACGAAAAAAACAAAAAATTATGAATAAAAAAATAAGAATACGAGTATTTATTAAAATAAAGAACAAAATAAAAAAAAAACAGAGAAGGAATAAACATTTGAGACTTTATCTCTCATGCATATGATATATCGCCACCTGAAACAAAAGCAAACAAAACAATGTAAATCAAAATTTTATCATCATTTTGATCATTATATTGAGATCAGGAATAAGTATTCAAAACGATGAGTAGATTCGAGTCATACTTCTGATACTCATACTCAAAGTTAGAAGTACCCGTAGTATTCATACTTAACAATACGCATGATGTTATTGACTTCGACTCTTCTCTACTTAACATTTACACGAAGCATGAAATAAGTATGATTCGTGTACGATCACTTCTATCCTCACAAGAAGATTGTGTGTATGCTTTGATTGTTGTCTTTGTCTTTCCTTTCATCTTTGGTTGTATTTGAATCGCTCGAATGACTTATAAGTATTCTAAGTATTTTCCAAAATTTATGAATTGGAATGGGTAGGCGTATGAATCAAACATATTTTGAATGTTTGATGTCATCGTTGTACTCATACTCATTGCTACTTAGACTTATAAATCAAAGTTGTAGTGAGTACGAATGAATCAGAGTAGTTGAATTTCAATTTTGTTGATTCACTCATACTCAAAATTGCATCAGTCCTCATGAGTAGCGGTAAAACGGATCATTGCTGATCTGTGGTATATACCTTTCTCTTTTCTTTTCGAGAATTACTTTCTTTTAGTAATAATTCTCACTTTCTTGTTGCAATTGTAAGTAACCATATATAATGTCAGGTAACAATAAAACGGAATTATCTAAGACAAGAACGAAAATACATTTTTATATAATAATTTTTAAATTAATGCCAGCATATTTATATTACAAACACTACAACTAAAATCTATCAAATCGTAATGTAATTTAAAATCATTACATAATCTACGAAAAGGAAAATTACATCCATAGTTCGTTCTATAGAAATCTAAAGAAAAAGGACGATAGTGCCGTGAAAATCTTGCTGGAATGCTGAAATTGAGGTTATAAAGCAAAACCTCAGAATCGATATCACCTTTAACCAGATTAAAAAAAACATACCCCTAAAACAGCCCTTCTAAGTTCCAAAGTTGGAAGTTTTATCAAAGCTAATCTATCCTCATAAGACGGAAGCCCATTGGCATAATTCCATCGTAAGGCACGTAAACAGAATAATAAAAACTGTCCTCTGCACAGACTCGATTGAATCACTATGACAACGATAGTATGGATTCCAAATAACAGACGCATACTCAAAAATAGGTCTAACAAGTGAAATGTACAGTAGTCATTGTTATATAAGGAATCAATGAATTCCCTAGCCCATCTTTTCACAAAACCAAGAACAGCCCGAGCCTTACCAATCATCAAACTTATATGATTAATAAATGACAATTTAATATCCAATAATACTACCAAATCAAGAAATGTAGTCACAGTTTCCATAGGGCAAGAACTAATCATATAAGTGGACGAAATTACACCCCCGCGAAAGAAAACCATGCATTTATATTTTCTCAAGTTAAGACCCATTAAATTAATCCTGCTTTAAGTTACAAACAAATCAATATTTCGCTGAAGAATAGCCTGGCTATGATCATCATCAGCATACACCAGAATATTACAATCAGAAACAGCACATGGAAGATCATTCAGAAACAATAAAAACAGTAAAGGACACAAATGGCTACCCTGCGGAACATCTGATGTAACGTATACAGTCTTAGACAATACATTCCTAGACAATACCCTCTGAGTCCTAAGGGAGAGGTAGGAGTCTAGCCAACGATTAAAATTAAAATTCTAGGTTCAACCCTATCAAAAGCTTTACTGAAATCAGTATAAATTACCTCAGTCCGAGCACCGACAAGAAAACCCCTGAAAACATGTGTAGTAAATTTAAGAAGATTAGTGATTAGCCTTTCAAAAAACAATGCTGGAAAGAAGATATTAAAGATCTCGTATTGAAAAAGAGATAATCCTTCACTAGTTTCTCCATCAACTTGGGAATAGCACTGAGCTTAGCAATACCCCTGTAATTGGAAATATTAGATCTATTACCCGACTTATGCAAAGGAATTATAAACGAACTCTTCCAAGAGATTATCGGATGAAAATCGTACCCACGGCCACGGCACATAAAGTTTAGCACTCTACCAACTAGACAATTGGTTCACCCAAACTGATACATCAGTTTTGCCTTATTGTGCCAAACGGCAACAATTTCAGATTGTTGTCAGTGTTTCATTTTCTTTTCTTGAACAATACACAAGTATCCCTCGTATAACGTGGTGGTAACGTTCCAGGAAAATTCGTTTTCGTCATTTGATAAACAAAAACCTTTTGTTAGAAGAAGATTGTGCAATTGTGAAATGAGTTATCAGCCTTTGTCTGCTTTTTTTCTAATAGTTTTTTGATTTCGTAATAAGGCGCATTATACAAGTCGAAATTTCGCGTTGTAATGAAACTGTTTCTTTTCTAAATCGCGTTATATCGAAAACGCGTTGTAAATGTACCGCGTTATACGAGGGATGCCTGTATTGATTTTGATTTTGGAAATAAGTTTGTATGATGCAGTTCATAATATTTTAAGTTTTCGACAAATTTAGAATTCTAAAGTTCCCTTATTATGTACACAGTGTTGTATAATACAAGTAACAAAGCATTAAAGGTCCGAACAAATATATTCAGTTTTTCACAAAATACCATAAATTTTACTTATTTTATGTTTAAATATTAAATTGTTTTGTATTTTAGGCAGCGATATATACAAGAATACAAATGCACTGAAGTACATATTAGTTATTTAAGTCTCCAAGGAACAGAGATTGTTGTGAAAGAAACAAAAATCAAAAAATTTGTTTTCAAAACTACTCACAATATAAAACTACTGAATAGTAAGCAGTTAAGTGTCACTCTACATTACTATAATGATTCCTAAATTCTATTCTTTCAATCAATCACAGGATGCCTTAAATTTACACAAAATAAATTTAAAAAAAAAACCTAAAATTCCAACAGAATTGTCTACAACTTCATAGTGGTGTTCATAGTTAATTCTTTAGATTTATTTTGGAATTTCTCAAGGACTGTGACTAATGATCTTCTCTCCTAGACTTCTAACCCTATCAACATAGACATTTTATCGATTGTAGAACGTGGCCTTTGGAGATTGAGGATCCAATGTTGTTAGTTAATTTATACAAATGGCGGTTGTATTACGATGTTTATATAGGTAGAGTAAATATTGTAGAGTCTATACTTATTGATCTTCTGGATATAAAAATTCGAAGTAATGCCTCTCGAACCAGCATATTTCTAATTCACGAAATAAGCACTCAAGTGCTCCGGTCATTTTAGTCTTCAAAATTGACTTTGAAGCACCGCCCCTTATATAAGAGATGTACTCCATCCCAGGTCGGATAACGGTCCTGTTAATAGTAAGAAGGTCGCATGGAGTGAAGTATTTCCTGCACCGTTTTAAAAAACTAAGGCACTTGAATGCTTCCTTCGACACTCGAAAAATGTGATCATTCCAACAAGCATCACAACTAATTCTCATGCTCAGAACATCAAAAGCATCCGCCTCCTCAATATTTACATTACCCATAGATACAAATGACAGAACACCAGCACTAGTATCACATCGGTGTGTTAAAAAACAACATTGGATCTTGCGCGCATTACAATCGACCCTGTTCGCGTGGCCCCATTCAGAGATTGTTATCAGGTCGCCGGTGAGTGCGTCATTAATGTTCGACCTCCTTGCCACAATCTCCAAAATTAATGTGAATGACAAATATTTCTGTCATCCGCAAAAGAGTAAATAGAATTCGAAGTAATATATAGAAGAAAAAGAATAGGAGAAAGAACAGAGCCCTGCGGTACCCCTGAATTAATCACCAACTCGTCGGAAAAGACGCCATCAATAACCACTCTAATAGTGCGATCTTTGAGAAAACACGATATTAATCAAGAGAAGTGACTAGCAACAAGGTGCATGAACTACCTTCTTTTCTATCTACACCACGTTCATGTTTGGACCCGATACCTCGAAGTTAATTTTTAGGCTTTTCGACTGCTTATGTGCTGTGAAGGTGCTGATTAACGGCGATAGGGTATCCAACTTTGTGAATCCATCGATCCACGGTTCTATAGCTACTACAACGGATTTAGCCAGAGCGACATAAGGAGACTTGTTACCGAGTATCGTGTATTCTTACGTAACACTCATCTTTTTCGCCGAGCACAGCCGTTTGTGCTCGATTAGCCAGTAGATCCCATACTACATTACAGAGACAGAATTCTTTCATTAGCTAGACAATACGGATGTGGAACTACCTACATGCAGTAATCTTTCCATCCACTTATAATATAAAAAGATTCGAATCTAATGCTAACAAAAACTCATCACTCTTTCCTCTTTCTCCAGAACCTGTTCCTGGTCCTACAGTTTAAAATAGACTCCAAGCGGCAGATTTCTGAGAAATTTTTATGGCAATTATATTTTTTTGTCAAAAATCTGCTGAGAGGAAGTCGTCTAAGAAATATTTTCATATTTTCGTTTTGATGTCCGATCTGGGGTTTGAATCGACGCCTTGCATCTAATAAGTCAACAGACTACCTACTAGACTATGAGGACGCTTTATCATACCATAATGCGCTGCTTAAGTAGAGGCCATTCCTTGAGTATTTGTCTTATAAAAAAAATGGCCTGCATGAATAGCGAAAGAAATTAAAAGCAATAATATAAGCGCTATCGATTCTTGTCTCTAATGGTAATCGAACCTACAAGTTACACTATCGGGGAAACACAATCGTTGAGGTACAGAATTTTGTTATTTCATTAACATTTTCGACGTTCTGCCGAATACTTATTTATTATTTTCGACTGTAATACTTACAGCTTACGAATTTCGGCCTGCTTGAGAACATCCATCCAGGTGCCTCTGCATCTTTGTCCGGGGGTCTTCCACCGCAAACAAGGTCCTCCGACTTCCGCAAATCCCCACATCAAATAGCCTTGCCGCTGGATGTTAATACGCTGTACATTCATTCTTCCATTCGAACGCCATGGAAAATCATCGCCAATTCGCAATGGACCGTAGACTTTACGTAGGGCTTTTCTCTCGAATACTCCCAAGGCTGCTGCATCAGTGTTTAATAGTGCATATGCTTTTGCGTCATACAGAAGAAGCACGGGTAAAATAAGCGCCTTGCAGTAGAGCACTGCACTAAATGTAAACCAAAGAAATATTATACAGGCAACCCTCCCATAACGCGGTGAGTGCGTACCGCGTTATATGGAAACAGCGCTATAAGAAACTCGGATTTCAGGTACAAACCAGACTAATTCGTAGCGCGTTCAATGGAAACCGCGTTATAGGAGGGTTGGCTGTAATTATAATTGCGTTTATCTAAATATGATTGAAGTCATGAAGACATTTTCTATGTTGGCAACCTAATGATCGTTGAAGTATTCCATTTTATTACGAATAGTAACGTAAAAATCATAAAAAAATCTAAAGAAAAAAGAATCCAAAGGCAGAATTTGATTAATATTGGCGTTGAAGCGGAATACGAGTAGGAATGAATAAAAGTCATATGAAGGCAAAATTACAAAAATAATGAAATTGATATTTCTGCTCCCTTATGATGTGACAGTAAAACACATGTCAGGAGAAATAAAACGTAACAAGGCTGGCATAACTGAAAGAGACAGAGAGAGAGAGACAGAGAGAGAGGGAGAAGAAAAATTATTATAATAATGCATTGCATATTGAAATAAGAAATTAAAGTTACGATTACGATTTATAAAGAACTTCTTATGAACTTATGCAGGAAATTAAAAAATTCTTCAATTTAAGGGTATAGAAAAAATTATTATTACGAATAGTCAGGGTTACTACTGCACAAGCATATTATGTTCATAGGTGGATTCAGTTAAGCAGTTTATTTTCCAAATTAGTTTTGTGTGCTCTTAACGTGAAATACAAGGCAACGTATGAAGATTTTCAATCAATTGAATGCATTAAGCCTTTCAAACACCAAACTGAATAATTTTGTTGATTCATTGTCTGACATTATATGCGACTACTCACAATAGAAAAAAGAATGTGGGAATTATTACTAAAGAAAAGGACTTTTCGGAAAAAAAAAATGGCGAAGGTATACATACTAATCCTTAGAAAAAATTTAATACCCATTATCCCCTCGGGGTCATCTCCTGAGTGTTTTATTATTTCTGTCTACTGTCCACCATGGCCTTGAGCTGAGTCATTAGTTCAGTTTATTTTCTGCCGATTTGAATACTATTTTTGTGTGCTGCAAGAGTTGCTGATTTATCGTCGTGTACCAAAGACTGACGTGACATACATACATACAGTGAGCGCCAAAAGTGAGTAAACACTACGGAAATAATTCATTTCCTTAGGATAGCGAAAAAAGTAAATGGGAATAGTCAAATAAATTTTCAAAAATAAAAACGTTTATTTATTATTTATAAAATGTTAAAACAAAAAAAAAAACAAAATTATTGTTGTACTACAAGTATATTTTTTATTATAGAAAATTTAAAATTATATTGGGTGTTGACTCATTTATGGCGCTCAGTGTACATACACACATAATTGGCCGTTACAAACCTGCAGTCACGATTACGGCCTAGTTTCTAACACCACTAGTGTTGTGTGCGTTAATTTTATACGTGAGTGGCGGGACCAACAGTTTAACGTCGACTCCGAACGACAGATTTTAGAGAACCTTTTCATGGCAATTTTATTTACTCACAGAAATCTACTTAGAGGAAATCGCCGAAGAAATATTTTATTTTCATATCTTGTTTTGATGCCTTGCCTGGGACTCGAACCCTAGCTTTATGTCTAATAAGCCAATACACTACCTATTAGATCTAAAATCAACTCATTACGTGGCGTTATTTCTCCTCCTTGATGTACTTGGGTAGCCAAGCTACGATTCAATGATTGTGCTGTAGTCATATTGCATGGAATTGCTGTTGCGACTACCTTAGTTAAATTGAGTGTCATACGCTCGATTTACAGGGAAGCTCATAGGGATATTGTTGGACATTTTATTGCCGAAGAGCTAGTATGACATAATGCAGGGCGTAGGTATTGCGATTGCCTCAGTTAGGTTGGACATTACGCACATAACACGAGTGATGTGAGAAGCAAGAACATTGTACAATGGGTCAATTCGATCTCCGAGTACTGTATTTGTCACAGTTGATCAGTTCACGTCCTCTAACCTAACCTAACCTAGGTTAGACTCGTTTTACAAGGAACTCAATGTTGTTGGCAGCAAGAGGGCACGTGATTTGTTTTTATGCTCTACCAAACACATGCGCATGAAAAGTAGTTCCGATTACTTCTAGCCTTATATCACATGGCCATATATCACACATTAGCGATTTTTAAGTATCACTGTCTTCAACGTTCATTCTAGGCTATGAATGCTGAAGGGGGATTCTTATGTGGGTTCTAACAACATATTACAGATTATAGGTGTTGCGAATGCCTCAGCCATTTTCGATGCAATGTGGCTGAATGTTGTGAAATGGTATGGCCGTTCATCACACAGTAGTGATTCTCTTTGGTAGGAATACCAAAAGACTTAGCTTTTCACCAATTGATTTTTGCGGTGGTGGTAGCTCTGAGTAGAATGCAAAGATCATATTTTCAACAGATGTATCAGTGTCCTGATCTAGCCATAAAAAGGCAAAGATTTTTACCATTCATTTTCTTATATAGTGATTGCTGCAGTAACAAGACTTAGGGTCATTATTACAACTTGCCGTTAAACTTGGGTTTATTTAAAGATACCGTTAGCTAAAGGGAACTGTAAAGTTACCTTTAACTTATTTTCGTTATTACAAACAACTTACAAATCAAATAAATTTAACTTTTTCAAAAATATGACAGTGCTGGAGCAAAGTCGATAATACTGCTCAATTAAACAATATTTTATTAACGCAGTGGGCAACGACGGGTTTCGTTTTTTTTATAGTATATGCTTATTTTGTTTATGTTTGAAGTTGCCATATTGAAAATAGTATATGATATGGCAACTCCAAACATAAAGTGACCTTGAAATGTTAAAGTTAGGATGATCCTAACTTTAGCTTAACGCTTACTTCTATCTTATTGGGTACTCGTAATAGTACAAAAACAATTTATTTGCCCGTTAAAATCGTCCTTTAGTTAAAGGCTAGTTGTAATAATGGCCCTTTATTTAGGTAGTCGCCGTAGTCTAATAGGTATTTCTTCGGCGACTGCTTCTCAGCAGATTTCTGGCAAAAACTCTGAGAGCAAATAAAATTGCCATGAAGAGCCTCTCAAAAAATCTGTCGTTCGGAGTGGACTTTAAACTGTAGGTCCTGCCACTTATGGATAAAATTAACGCACACGATATATGCGGTGTGAGAAGCTAAGTCGTAATCCTGACTGAAGGGTTGTAATGATCAATTATGTATGGATTTAGGTTGAAATGGTTGCAGTCTAGTATTATTAGACGTGAGGCCATAATTCAACTTCTGACTTAGGCAACACAAAATATATTTCTTCGGCGACTGCCTCTCACCAAATTCTTGGCAAAATTCTGAGAGTAAATAAAATTCCCATGAAAAGTTCCTTAAAAAATCTGTCGTTCACATAAGATGAGTGGTGTGAAAAACTAGATACGAAATTCAGATAAAAGGGTTGTTATAACCGATTAAGTATGAATGTGTGGTATTAATGCTTGGGACTTCTTCATTCATTGAAGGCTCGCTTGTAAGTCTAGCATATTAGGCTTGTAGCAAAAGTTGCCAATATGGTTTCAGACGGACACTCGCTACAGTCTCGTTAGCTTGAAATGGGGGGTAAATTCCGGATAGTGGCTGATATAGAAAATTGGAAAGGTTTGACTGTAAGTGCAAATTAACGTTCGTTAGTATTTTTCTAATAAGGAAATGATATGTTAAAAATAGCTTATAAATGAAAAATTTTTTTAAAGTATTTTTGAAATTTTTTATTTCTTCATGCCATCTTATGCCACCCCAAAAATCATAAACTTTTTCCTGCAAATTCTACCCTTAAATAATCGTATAATTATTGAAAGCTTAATGTATCGTCTACAGATCAATACTTAAGGAATTGATTTGCTGTCTTCGAAAATAATTTCGAAAATTTAGAAACCAAATTTAATCCCCAAAGTATTACAAAATAAAAGTCATTGCTGGAAAAATGAAAACAACAAAAGGAAATCATAAATGCGAAAATATTTATTTTTGTAAAGAATTTCAAATGAATACGTTAGAGAGTTCAAAAGAAAATACAGTGTGTTATAAAAGTTTATATTCATTTGTAAGCTATTGGTCTTAAAAGAAATCATTTATTGACGATAAGATTTTATTACAATACGGTAGTACTACTACTACTGCGTTACCTAACAGGTACTGTGGATTTTCATATGAATTTTAAAGGCGCCACTCCAGAAGAACACCAACTTATATCTCTTGCTAGTAGAAATAGAAAGAAAAAAAAATAGGAGGAAGACGACTCAAATGTAGTCTTAACACTTCTAATAATATTTCTATAGTGGTTATAAATGTTACTTACACGACTACTACTAGAGGCACTCAAGTATTGGTCCTTAAAATGAAATCCTTCTATTAGTTTTTCTTACATTCACATTCTAAAAGTGGTTTAATTTCTTTCAACGTATTGTACTCTTATGTTTACATGTGTATGTATATGTAGGTACACATGTATGTGTATGGATAACAGCAGATATGCATGAATCTGTGTGCGTTTGAAAGCTTGAGATCCTGGGGTAGTATTAGGTGGTGTAATAAGTTAAAGTTACTTTGGTTGCATTGGATTGTGTAATTGGAAATGAGTTGTACTTTTTTGAAATATGGTACACGGTGAATATTATTTTAAACTAAATACTCAATCTGGTTTAAATGTTTGCCGTGGTCGTCAATTTTTAAGGGGATCTTTCCAGAGGCTTGTGTTTTGGTTTTCTTTGGATAACATTTTTCGGTAGTGGATTCCAAGCCATACACATAACCCTAATTTAACGTCCAGGTGATTGGACTTTACTGCATGCATTTGTTTTTTTATTTTAACCAGCTCTCAGGAGATGACCCCTACTCATACAGTGCATTGGAAAGGTGGAAAGAGGGAAGATGCGAACGGTAAGAAGTTGCTGCTGGTGACTATAAAATGGCCAGTGCTTTACATTCACTATTGAACACAGTCTACAGAAATCGTCCGCAGTTTCGCACACCACTTATGTTGTGTGTGCTAATTTTATACAGAAGTGGCGGGACCTACAGTTTAAAGTCAACTCCGAACGACAGATTTTTGAGAAAGAAGAAAAGAAAGAAAAGAAATCGCCGGAAAAATACTTTTTGTATTTTCTTTTTATTTTTGATGTCTGACCTGGGACTCGAACCCTGGCTTTACATCTACTAAGTCAGCACACTACCTACTAGACCACGGCGACCCCCAACATTTAACGGGTGCTAGTATCCATTCAGGAGAGTCCACAAGGAGGCTACGTGTCAATTTGAATACAGCAAAACAAGGAGCATCACGGTCAGAAACTTTACCTTGTTTGCATGCATAGCATCACTCCCAAATGTATGATCGATTGTATCGAACCCGTTCGTTGATGACGGCGTGAGATTCCACCGCCTAGTCATGAAGAAGTCAAAGTCGTGATTATGCAACTTAAAAGAAATAAAGCTCCAGATCCTGACGACCTTTTCTGCTGAATTGTTTAAGACCGGCAGTAATGAGTTGGTAGGGCGCATGCACCAGCTTATAGTAATCCCTCGATTTACGTCGTAGAATGTTTCGGAAAAAGGCGACGTAAATCGAATTTCAAAGAACTCATACTACCAGATGCACTTTTCATGGCATTTTATTTATTCTCAGAGTTTTTATCAGAAATCTGCTGAGGAAAAATCGCCGAAAAAAATACTTTCTTGTATTTTATTTTGATGTCTGATCTGGGACTCGAACCCTGGCTTTACGTCTAATAAAACAACGCATTACCTGCTGTTTTGTTTATAAACAACAGGGGCGACGTAAATCGAATGACGACGCAAAGTTGAAGGGAACAAAATTTTTGACGACGTTAATCGAAACAACGTAAATCGAGGGAACACTGTATTTACAAAATATGGGAGCAAGATGAACAACGATTGGACCCTTAGTGTTCTCTGTCTTGTCCTGAAAAAGGAAGACCATTAACATTCGATATGCGCCAACTACAGGAATATAAGCCTTCTCCCAATCGCATATAAGGTTCTTAAGGGCGTATTGTGTGAAGTAATAAAGTCATTCATTGGACTGATTGGTAAGTCCGCCGTCGGTCAGATATTCACAGTACGCTAGATTCTAGCGAAGACCCACGGAAAACAAGTCCACTCACTGTATATTTTTGTCCATTATAAAGCAGTCTTCGATAGATTCATAAGGGATCGTGTTTTTGCCACAATAAATTTTTTTATTTATATAATTTTATATCTACCTGGGAATCTGATAAGGCTATGCAGACTGAGGATGAGGATTCCAGGAGCTTCTTCATGATAGGAATGGAACTCTCGGAATCTTTTAATACCGTGCTAGGTTTCAGACAAGGCGACCCCTTGTCATGCAAGCTCTTCAACTTCAACATGAAAAGTGTTCTCCGAAAGGCGGGAGTGCATTGCAATGGTACTATGTTTCAAAAAAGCGTCCAGTTTCTTGCATATGCTGTAGACATTAACATCATAGGGCGTACCAAGCGAGATATTACTGCTGCCTTTAGTGCTTTTGAACGGGAGTCTACTAAGATGGGTCTGCCGGTAAATGAGGACAAATCAAAGTATAATTTATCGACAAGTAGAGTCGTGCGGAGTATTCATTCTCAGATTATGGCCGATAACTTTGTTGCAGTCAAGGAATTTGTTTATCTTGGCTCCGCTGTTACCACCGAAAACTATGTCACCATTGTGACATCAATCAAGCGCATTATAACTCTTGTCAACAGGGGATACTATGATCTCAATAGGCAATTGAGTAGCAGAGTACAAAACTAATACTCTACAAGACGCTCATCCTATCCGCGCTTCTTTATGGCGCAGAAGCATGGGCCCTATTAAGCACTGATGCGCAAACCTTGAGAGTATTAATGAGAAAAGTCCTACGTAAAACCTACGGTCCAGTGCGAGTTAGCGATGATTTCCGTATCCGATACAACAGTGAGCTGTATGAGCTCCTTAACGACAAAGACGTTGTGCAGCATATTAATATCCAGCGGCTTGGCTTGCTCTGCCATGTCATTCGAATGGAGAAGGATCAGTGGTGTTTTCGAGCCGGAACGCTCCGGAACGTCGTTCCGGTATTTTCTTTTTGGACAGCAACGCGTTCCGGAACTAAAGATGATTTCTTATAACGAGAATTGGCTAAGATTTTGAAAAGTTTGGGCTATGAGACATAGAAAAAAAACGACGCCGCCAGGATTAACATGGAAAATCACCCCCGTCGTTAAATTTGGGACAGGAGACCGCACAAAGCAGGATAGGCCCTGTCTATATAATTATATATACGCGTTCCGGTAAAAAAAAAATTACCACAATACCAATGAGAAGGATGCTCGGCGATACTGGTATTTGATGCGGAGATCTGCGGAAGTCGGCGAAGAGGACGACCTTGTACGTGTTGAAAGGATCAAATAAATCCTTCATCGATTGGTGTGACCAACTGGCGTAGGCGCGCAAGAAACAGAAACGCCTGAAAGGATGTGTTACGGCAGGATGAAATCCGATAATCGGATTGTTAATGGTCAATTAAGTACCTAAGGTTAGGAATTTTCTCGTTAAATAGCCACATGTCCAGAAAAAACCCTTTACCTCGGTTCACCAATTCCAATCACTATTTTTTTAAGTGTAAAATTTATGAATTCAATACGGTTTTCAAATGTGTTTGTAGTGCCTTTTGGTAGTCTTACGGTACGGAATAGTATGTGTTCGACCCATGTATTTAGTAGAAGGGCACTTAGTTATTTTTATACCCATCATCCCAGATTTTCTGACTTGAAATGCTGTGCTATAGTGTTGGAAGTCGGTTAAGAAATTGGCATCTTCTCAAGTATGATTTTGTAACTTGTTTTTTTTTTTATTTTTGGAAAACAGTCTCCATTTCAAATGTATGTATGTGTGTGTGTATGTGTTGGCTGCACACTTGTACAATATTTTCCTCTGCAAAATGTTTACCGTTTAGCATTTCCAGAAAAGCTTCCCATCGGTTTACATCTCAGTATGTTTGTCTTTCTGTGTATGTGTGTGTATGAAGTTATAAAATATTTAATAACTCGACTTTCTACAATATACTACAGAGTGTTATAAGTACATACATATGCCCATACATACATATGTATGGACGTACAATCATAAGTTTTTATATCAGCATGTATGTACAGGGTGGCTGATATATAATGCCACAAAGTAAAGCGATATATATTTTTTTAATTTTTTTTTATTGAATTTTATTGTTTAAAAGCAAAAACTGTTGGAAATAAGATCAAATTTTAGAATCAGTTTAGATTTGTTCGAATTGGCCACCTTTGGTACGAATTATGCCCTTCAAACGGCCGATAAAGCAATCACAGGTTGCATGAAAGTGGCTTTGAGGTATTTAGGCCCATTCCCGGCGAAGCGCCGTCTTGAGGTGATCGACACTTTGGTATTTTTTAGTGAGAACCTTACCCTCCAAAATGCCCCAGGCGCAAAAGTCCAACGGATTGAGATCCGGAGATTTTGGTAGCCTTTATGCGGTAGAAATGAAGCGAGTAGCATCCTTTTTAAGCCATTCTTGGTTGACGCGTGCTAAATGCGGTGATGCTGAGTCCTGTTGGAATGTCCATAGTCTGCGGACGAAATGTTTGTCTGCCCAGGGCATCAATACTATCTTTAAGATATTTTCCTGATATTATTTGGCATTTAGTTTGATCCCAATCGCTGGTGTAAGTTTTCAGCTGACCTCTTTGGCAAGTAAACCCGATCATTTTGTTTGTTCACAAACTTCTCAATTTGGCATGGCTTCGCATTGGAGAAAACCAAATTCGGTAATTGGGCACTTTCATGCAATCAAAGTAAGCCCTTGGCTCTTTCCAGTCTAACTTGTTTTTGTCCATCGGTGAACTCTTGCACTTTTTGGGACTTCAATAGCTTAAGTCGAAGCTCATTACTTAATAGGTCTTGCATCCGTTCTCGCGATATGTTCAGCTCACGAGCAATTTTTCTACCACTGCGGCACGGATTTCGATCAAATCTGGCCATCACTTTTCGGATCATTTCTGGTGTTGTTACCGTCTTTCTTCGTCTACTTTTTGGAGTCGGTGCAACACTGCCAGTATCACGCTAATAAGAAATGGTACGAGAAACAAAAAATTTATTCACATTTAAATGCTGGAAGGCTCTGACGATAGCCACCTGTGGTTTTCCAGTCAAATATAAAAAAATCACACAATCACGCTTGAATTCCATCACGAATAACTTTTTTTCTGAATGCAATAGATCAAAATGCTTTTGTAAGCTTGTAAATAATAAAATGAACTGTCACTGGAATAACTCTGTCAGCTGTCAGACGAGCAGTTTACAAATGATAACAACCTGAAGTTGGTTGCAATACATATCAGCCACCCTGTACATATGCATGTATGTAGGTGAGAATGAAAGTGTATTGGCAATATGGCATAGAGAGTATCATATCATATGAATGTTTGTTTGTTTGTTAAAGTACTTACTTGGGAGCGTAGCCGTAGTCTCTTTCTTGTATGTACATGCCCCATGACTGTCCAAGTTTTTCTTCAAAAAATTTAAAAAAAAATACAAAAAAAATGTTTTTAAGTCAGAAATAAAATTCTTTAGTATACTTAGATGTTTGTTTGTCGGTCTGTCCGTCTGTCTATTTATTTGTTTGTTTGTTTGTTTGTTTGTATATGAGTATTTACTGGTTTATGATTTATGGCTAAGCAAGTACAGAGTGTTTCTTGCAAAAAAAAGGAGAAAAATCTTCTTCCATAGTTTATTAAATATTTAAGAGATAAATTAAATAGCATTTAAAATTTAGACCATAAGTTTTGTATCGTTTTAAATAAATTTTTTATTTAATTTTCTGTATTTTTTTTTTTTTTAATTTGCCGTATCTGTTACCATTACATTATTTAAGTTATGAAATCTTTTTGAACCTAGTATATTCCATAAAGGGTTGTGACTGTGTGAAGGTAAATCTTACTATACACCAGGAATAACAAACATCTTAAAGTAAAATAAAACTTGTCACATTTTTTATTAAATTATTCTTCTCATTCCTCATGTACAGTAGCGAGAAAAAAAAATGCAACTCGATGTCATGTCATGTTCAATACCGTGTCTTGTTTTGTCTCATTTACAGAAAGTTGTTTATTTACAAAATTGTTGTGAATATCTTTATTTTAGAGGCCGACGTATGTAATTTAACTCATCAAAGTTAAATAAATTCAACTCCACAAAACATTGACCCACTGCTCTTCTGACCAATGCAGGTACCGTCTAACAAAATCAAGCCGTTTTTTCTTATTAACCTTACTTATAAGTGGCTTCTTGGCTGGTCTTCTAGCTTATAAATTTGCCTCTCTCGCTTGCATAATTACAGAGTGGCTTATATGTATTGCAACCAACTTCAGGTTTTTATTTTATTATTTTCAAGCTTACATAAGCATTTTGATCTATTGCATTCAGAAAAAAAGTTATTCGTGATGGAATTCAAGCGTGACAGTGTGATTGCTTTATATTTGACTAGAAAACCACAGGTGGCTTACGTTAGAGCCCTCCAGCATTTAAATGTGAATAAATCTTTTGTTTCTCGTACCATTACTCGTTATCGTGATACTGGCAGTGTTGCATCACGTCCAAAAAGTGGACGAAAAAAAAAACGGTAACAACATCAGAAATGATCCGAAAAGTGAAGGCCAGATTTGATCGAAATCCGCACCGCAGTGGTAGAAGAATTGCTCGTGAGCTGAACATATCGCGAGAACGGATGAAAGACGTATTGAAAAATAAGTTTGGACTAAAGCCATTAAAGTCACAAAAAGTGCAAGAGCTCACGCGTCAACCAAGAGTGGCTTAAAAGGAGGTTCCTCGCTTCATTTCTACCGGACAATGGCCACGAAAATCTCCGGATCTCAATCCGTTGGAGATTAAGGTTCTCACTGAAAAATACCAAAGTGTCGATCATCTTAAGACTGGTGCTTCTCTAGGAATGGGCCAAAATACCGCAGAGCCACTTTCGTTCAGCCTGTGATTGCTTTGTCGGCCGTTTGAAGGCCATAATTCGTACCAAGGGTTGCCGATTCGAACAAATCTAAACTGATTCTAAAATTTTATGTTGTTTCCAACATTTTTTGCATTTGAACAATAACATTAAAAAATATAAGTCGCCGTGGTCTAATAGATAGTTTGTTAGGTTATTAGACGTAAAAGCCAGGGTTCGAAGTCCCAGGCCAGACATCAAAACAAAATACATAAAGTATTTTTTCTGGCGATTTCCTCTCAGCAGATTTCTGGCAAAAACTCTGAGAGTAAATAAAATTGCTATGAAAAGTTTCTCATAAAATCTGTCGTTCGGAGTCGACTTTAAACTGTAGGTCCCGCTACTCATGTATAAAATTTACATTGCATTGTATATTAGCCATCCTTTAAAGGGACTTGTTGCTTCATCGGCTATGTGGATCATATCCGTTTATGGACAATTGGTTAATGTGGCGTGACTATTTGACCAACAGATCTGATATATTTTTCTATATATTCATATATCGCCCAAAATATGACAGAGTAAGTTGTCGAAAGATATAATTTTCTTTATACGATTTTATGCTTGTTCTTTACGATGTTATAACTAGGATTTGAACGATTAACTGTCGCGTAATAAATTAACACGGGGTTGGCAAATAATCGGAACAAAAGACACACTGCTAAAGTTCAAAGTAATTAAAGTTAATGTTCTGGTACATACTTAGGAAAAGAAAACCTTCAAAAGTATCAATTCGACATTGTCTATGCGGAGTTGTTGTTGCTTGTTTATCCCTTTTTTATATTGTAATGTTGTTGTTGCTTGTTTACTTCTTTTTTATGCCGATGTTGTTGCTAAATTTTTGTTTATTCGTTGATCATGTAAACAAGTCTAGTGTTTTGTTTTTGAAACTTTTCTTTAACAACATCATTTCCATTTTCGTAAAAATATTAAAATGTTATTCCTTATATTTAATAGCATATACCTTAATGTCGGGCACTAAATATAGTTTATTTGGCATTAAATGCACCATTTTTTCTGGTGTCTTCTACTCATATTTGCCGCCATTCACTCATGAGTAGGTTTTTCAATTAATTTTTGTTTGTGATTCAGTGACTACGTAACCGTTCTTCTAAATGATCTTTTAAACACTCTCATAGAGCTATATTGAGACTTAGTGTAAGAGTATTAAGCCTATGGGGACTTTTGGTATATGTTCCCGTTAGCAGCAGATGGCTGGGATCATAGACTATTGTTAATATTTTGGTACATGCATACGAAAAGAAAACCTTCAAAAGAATCAATTCAATCATGTTGTGTTTTACATAATTTGACCTAATTGCTAACGTGCTAAAATTAAAATTCAATAATTTCTGATTTATTTTGTTTACATTGCAGGTAAGAAAGATGCTCAATTTGCTTGATAAAATATGCTCAAATATGTAATCGTAAGTAAAATATTTGTTTTGAAAATAAATTTTAGTTTTAAACTTAATTTTACCTACTAAAACTACGATTAGGTAACAGTAACTAACTACGTAGTAGTTTAGTATAAATAGTAAAACATTAAACACATAATACGCCTATAAATTTTTAGGCTAAAACCAAGTTTTGCTATAACTCCTGCCTACGTGTTGAAGCGCCACTACAGTTTCTTTGTAATCTTGTTGTATTCTTAAAGAGTACAATTTCATAACTAGTATGTGTGTAATCTCTACAACAATCCCAATAATTCAAGACCAAAGAAGTTTAAAAATGGTATCGTATTTTTTACATTCTAAGCGTTTTATGAATTGAAAACTTACTTTCAATGGACTCCTTCCCGTCCTTTTGACAAAGCGAAATGTGGTGGTAGAAACAAACACTCGTCATCTGTTCACTGTACCTAACATTGATAAACTGCTGTCCAGTATTAAACATTTTGGTAAATTATAAGTTGTAGAGAAATTATCGCAAACAATATTCCGTCCGCTTCCACGAAAAACATTGACGCACATGTCCTTCACTACCCTCTCGCCTAAGTTTTTTTTCCCGTTCGCCGGTTGCCTCCAATCAAGTATAAATTTGTACCATCATTGGATAGGATAGGAGTCACTTGTACTTGGCGAGTTTCAACGGTATGTATTGGGTAAACCCAATCCAACGTGGTAGGGATATAATTGTTCATCAACTGTCACGTTTGGAACTGGTACGTTTTTGTAGATTATCATTCAGCATTAAATATAATTTGGTTATGGCTTTAGCTTTGCTGGTTTTTTACGCTATCGACGGGTGTTTCCCTTGTCGAAACGTATAAAAGCGGCTTATATCCCAAAAATGCCGCACGCTCATGAAAGCTCGATATATTTGGATGACCAAGAATGTAGCAACAAAGCATAAACAAATCGAAACTTAAATAGAAACAAAACAATGCAACTACAAAACTTATGTAAAACAGAAAAAAATTTAGCAACAAAATAAATTCCATAAAAAACGTATGAACATACCCGGTAGGGATGCCAATTGGGAAATCCGGAATCCCAAAATCTCGAGATTTTCGGGATTTACAAAATGTCCCGGGATTTTTCGGTACTGTGAATTCATATGTACATTGGAATTCGCCGTGGTCTAGTGGGTAGTGTGTTGGCTTATTAGACGAAAGGCCCGGGTTCGAATCCCAAGGTCAGACATCAAAACGAAAAATATTTCTTCGGCGACCTTCCTCTCAGCAGATTTCTGGCAGAGACTCTGAGAGTAAAAATTGCCATGAAAAGCTTCTCAAAAATCTGTCGTTCGGAGTTAACTTTAAACTGTAGGTCCCGCCACTCTTGTATAAAATTAACGCACACAACATAAGTGGTGTGAGAAGCTAGGTCGTAATCCTGACTGAAGGGTTGTAATGGCCAATTATGCACGCAATTCATATGTATTTTGACCCTGCAAAAGGTCGTGAAAAAAATTCTATAGCACTCGACTTCGATAATAGCATCTCAGATGAAGAAAACCCTACTTCCATTGAAAAAAACTTATTTGATGCCATCGAAGAATGCAATAAACAACCCTTTAAAACGATTTAATAGGGTAACTGATTTTGATGCTCAACTGTCCAAAGGAATAGATTTATTTACACCAGGAGGTGATAGAGAGGAACACTTACAGCCTGCATACAGCTATCTTGGAACTATTTTACCAACAAATGTTGATTGTGAAAAGTGGTTTTCAACGGGGGCGTATGTTGGCAACAAAATCGTTTAAGCCTATCGAATCACATGTTAGCTGCTTTAATATTTTTTTTGGATTCAAATAATTTTCTTAAAATTAATGAATAATTTTTACTTTTTTTTTTAATTTACGCTTTTTTACTTTTTGTCTTGCTTTTTTATTTTATTTTTAATGATTTATAATTCCGATATCCATAATTGGAATACAAATGGTTTTGTTAACAAAATCTTTTTTTTATTAAGAGAAAATCGCAATTAATCCCGTGATTTTTCGGAATTTTTGGATCTCGAATTATTCCGAAATATCCCGGCATTTCGGAATCGGGATTTACAAAATTCCGAATCCCGGGATTTTTAAAAATCAATCCCGTTTGGCATCCCTAATACATACGAATGTATGTATGTTGTCTGATGGTTGCAAGTTGTAGGTCGTTAGTGAATTAAATATTTTTTATTGAAAAATCTATTTTTCCAGCTAAAATTATGAATCTCAGAATGAATTAAATGAAAATCAATACAAATGTATGGAAAATCGTGCTTCGTTCTGCGTCGTTTCGATTAGCGTCGCATTTCCTCAGGCCCTGTTAGCGACGTAAACCGGGGTATTAGTGCATTACTATATTGCTTCTGCTGGGATGCTGAAAAGCAACATCGCTATCGCCTTCCAGTTTTAAATATTTTTTTAAATTCAAACAGTTTAAAATATTGGTTAAAAGATAGCAACATGGAGATTTTAAGTTACTAGTTTCAAATACAGTATTCCCTCGATTGACGTTGTTTCGTTTAACGTCGTCAAAAAGTTTGTTCCCTTCAACTTCGATTTGCTTTATGATTCGATTTACGTCGCCTCTGTTGTTTACAAACAAAATCAGGGGAATTCCCTCTTTAATAAAAATTTAATTATTTTAGTTTTTTTTTATTGTAAAATGTACACAAATCGACCTCCGGGTACTGTGCTTCTCTTGACCTACAGGTGCACGTCTTCTAACCTACACAAATAAATGCATCTGATAGTCTGAGTTCTTTGAAATTCGATTTACGTCGCCTTTTTTCAGAACATTCTACGGCGTAAATCGAGGGAATACTGTATTGTATCTGTTTAAAAATACTTTCAAGAATATTGCAAATATTTTTTTTGCAGGAATATTATAATATTGCCGCTCCTTGTGTTATCTTCTCAGCATAGGTTGGCCTATTTAATTTCAAATGGCAATAAAACTAATACATTTAGTAAGTATCTGCTGCTATAGACCACACCTTTCAATTAAATTTTTATTTAAAATTCATAAACTATAACCACAGACATTGTCCATTAAATAAACAAACAACAACAATTTAATGCTCGTTTGGTTTTTTTCTGAAATAAATTTTAAAAGGAGAAGCGCGGAAGGCATTAGAAAAAAAAGAAACATGCACAGAGCTCCAGCTAAGGGTCAGTTGTTAGTTTTTCTGCTCGTCTGCATTTACAGGCACGTAAAAAATTTTTTTTGTTGTGAATATTATTTTTCTGATAACGTTCAGCAACCCTAAACCAGCCAGTCCATATCCAGTCAAGAAGTAAGCAAGTAGGACAGAAAGGAAAAAAATGGAAAAACAAATATAGCAACACTACGTGATGTCAACTCTGACATGAGAACTACAGGAGGAAACATTTCGCATAACAAAAAAAAAAAAGGAAAAGAAGATCCTGTTAAAAAATTAAAACACCAAGGAAAACAGGAAATAACGAATATACAGGGGGGATTACAAGTAGGAGAAATAGGAGGACACAAAGCAAACGAAAAAACCCCTAACTAAGCGAAAATAAATAACACACTTGATTTATGAGTTTTGCTCCTTTTTAAACTACAAATTATATTATTATACTAGCTAGTATTCCTAGCTTTTTATTGTTGTTGTTTTGTTTTGCTATGCTCGGTTTAATCTACAACCAATGCTGCTACAATGCTATGGCAAAAGTATCATCTTCTTGCCATAAATTCAATAGCCACACACTCTAGTATTAAATTTGCTCAAGTGTTGTGTTTTTTCTCTCTCTTTTTTAGAATTTTTATTTTTCCTTTGACTGTCATAGCAGAGTATGCGGAATGAAATAAAAAATTATTTTTTTGTTCTTTGAAACTATTTAAGAAAATTGATGCCTGGCCTTATACGATTCGATTAAAGTTTCTTCTACTCTTCAATTTCTGCTGATTCTTTGCATAAAAATCACTTCCGTTTCATTTTGTTAACGGATATTGTTTTAACGCACTACGCATCTATACACATCCAGACCTACAGAGTGGACTGATATGTATTGCAACCAACTTCAGGTTGCTATCATTTATAAAGTCACTTGTCCTGACAGCTGACAGATTTATTTCAGTGGCAGTTCATTTTATTATTTACAAGCTTACAAAAGCATTTTGATCTACTGCATTCAGAAAAAAATGTTATTCGTGATGAAATTCAAGCGTGATAGTGCGATTGCTTTATATTTAGGCTGGAAAACCACAGGTGGCTATCGTTAGAGCCCTCCAGTATTTAAATGTGAATCATTCTTTTGTTTCTCGTACCATTACTCGTTACCGTGATACTGTTAGTATTGCAACGCGTCCAAAAAGTGGACAAAAAAATTGGTAACAACTTTAGAAATGATCCGAAAAGTGAAGGCCAGATTTGATCGAAATCCATGCCATAGTGGTAGAAAAATTGCTCGTGAGCTGAACATATTGCGAGAACGGATGCAACACATATTGAAAAATGAGGCTCGGACTAAAGCCATTGAATTTCCCAAAAGTGCAAGAGCTTACCGATGGACAAAAAAAAAGTTAGACTGGAAAGAGCCAAGGAGTTACTTCGCTTGCGCGAAAGCGTCCAGTAACCGAATTTGGTTTTTTCCGATGAGAAACCATTCCAAATTCAGCAGTTTGTGAACAAAAAAAATGATCGGGTTACTTGCCAAAGAACTCAAGCCCGCCGATGGTAATGGTGTGGTCGATGGTCGCTCTCCGCTAGTATTCATCGACCGTGGGTTCAAAATAAATGCCGAATATTATCTGGAAAATGTCTAAAAGACAATATTGAAGCCCTGGGCAGATAAACATTTCGGCCGCAGATTATGGACATTCCAACAGGACTTTGCACCACCGCACTCAGCACGCGTCAATCCAGAATGGCTTAAAAAGGATGTTTCTCGCTTCATTTCTACCGCACAATGGCCACCAAATTTTCCGAATTTCCATCCGTTAGAGTTTTGCGCCTGGGGCATTTTGGAGAGTAAAGTTGTTATTAAAAAATACCAAAGTCGCGATCATCTCAAGACAGCGCTTCGCCGGGAATGATCCAAAATAACGCAGAGCCACGTTCGTGCAACCTGTGATTGCTTTGTTGGCCGTTCGAATGCCATAATTCGTACCAAAGGTGTCCAATTTGAACAAATATAAACGGATTCTAAAATTTGATGTTATTTCCAACATTTTTTGGTTTTGAACAATAAAATTAAAAAAAAAAAAATAAAAAGATATTGCGCGTTACTTTGTTACATTATATATCAGCCACCCTGTACACACCCGAACCCGCTTCTTTATACAATAGCAAGTATGTGTGTGAATGCCAGTGTCAGCATCTAAATAGTGCATGTCCTTCCTCTTTCAATATGTGTGAGTGCGAGTGGGAGTGTTAGTATTAGAGTGTGTGGGCATGTGTATATTTCCCGTTTGATATGCTTCAGTTGTTTGCCAAACCATAAATCTTATTTGTGCCTATTCTAGCCAAACAAAATGCGAAAAGAGAAAACGTAAAAACAGCGAAAAATAAGCGTTTATACTCTCTCAGTAGTAGCATATCAAAAACGCACATTTCTTTTCTTGACCACTGAACACAAAAACCTTTCCAAATACATGTAACGTTCAACAAATCGTTCTCACCAGACACTTACGTTGTTATGCTACGGTTAGTATTCTAACATGGTCCTTGTATTGTTAATTCTTTTAAAATTTAAGAATATTTATTGAGCACAACCATAGCCGAATAGTAAAACCATGAATGAATATGTAAATTTGTTAAATTTTGCAAGTGATGACACGGTTTGAAAATCCTATAATTTATAGGAAACCCTCTTCTATTCATAGTTTGAAGATTTGACGTTCGTTGTTTTATTTCTTTGTTTCTTATTTTTTGTAGCAAATTGAATTGAGTATTTACAAAAAGCTTTTCGAATTATCCTCTGTCAGTGAAAGTTGCCTAATAAATATGAGTTTTTGTATACAAAAAAAAAGAAGAAAAAAGAATTGGATTACCCTCCAGTAGTCTAGTTAATAAATGCTCTATCAAGGTGGAGGGTTAATTCAGTTGTCTGCCATCGAGGACGGTGTATTATAGCGCATAATCACCCGAAAGTTGATTTTACTATATTCTCTTAGAGTACAGGGTGGCTGATATACAAGGGCAACAAAGTAAAGCGCAAAATTTTTTTAATTTTTTTTTTTAAATTTTGTTGTCGCCGTGGTCTAGTAGGTATTGTACTTGCTTATTAGACGTAAAGCCAGGGTTCGAGTCCCAGGCCAGACCTCAAAATAAAATACAAAAAATATTTTTCGGCGATTTCTTCTCAGCAGTTTTCTGGCAAAAACTCTGAGAGTAAATAAAATTGTCGTCTTTAAACTGCTACTTATGTATAAAAATTAACACACACAACATAAGAAGTGTGAGAAACTAGGTCAATAACCCTGACTGAAGGGTTGTAATGACCAATTATGTATGTTCAAAAGCAAAAAATCTCGGAAATAACATCAAATTTTAGAATCAGTTTAGATTTGTTTGAATTGGCCTACCTTTGGTACGAATTATGGCCTTCAAACGGCCGACAAAGCCATTACAGGCTGCACGAAAGTGGCTCTGCGGTATTTTGGCCCATTCCCGGCGAAGCGGCGTCATGAGATAATTGACATTTTTGTATTTTTTAGTGAGAACCTTACTCTCCAAAATGCCCCAGGCGCAAAAGTCCAACGGATTGAGATCCCGATCTTTTGGTGGCCAATGTGCATTAAAAATGAAGCGAGGAACCTCCTTTTTAAGCCATTCTAGGTTGACACGTGCTGAGTGCTGTGGTGCTGAGTCCTGTTGGAATGTCCATGGTCTGCGTCTGAAATTTTTGTCTGCCCAGGGCTTCAATACTGTCTTTAAGACATTTTCCCTACAATATTCGGCATTTATTTTGACCCCCAAGGTCAATGAATACAGCGGAGAGCCACCATCGACCGTGACGGCGGCCTACACCATTACCATCGGCGGCACGTGAGTTCTGGAGGCCAATCGCAGGTGTAAATTTTCAGCTGACCTCTTTGTCAAGTATACCCGATCATTTTGTTTGTTCACAATCTCCTCAATTTGGAATGGCCTCTCATCGGAGAAAACCAAATTCGGTAACTGGCCACTTTCGTGCAAGCGAAGTAACTCCTTGGCACTTTCCAGTCTAACTTTTTTTTGTCCCTCGGTGAGCTCTTGCACTTTTTAGAACTTTAATGGGTTTAGGCTAATCTCATTTTTCAATATATGTTGCATCCGTTGTCGCGATATGTTCAGCTCACGAGCAATTTTTCTATCACTGCGGCACGGATTTCGATCAAATCTGGTTTTCACTTTTCGGATCATTTCTGGTGTTGTTACCGTTTTTTTTTCGTTCACTTTTTGGACGCGATGCAACACTGCCAGTATCACGTTAACGAGCAATGGTAGGAGAAACTAAAGATTTATTCACATTTAAATGCTGGAGGGCTCTAACGATAGCTTGAATTCCATCACGAATAACTTTTTTTCTGAATGCAGTAGATCAAAATCCTTTTGTAAGCTTTTAAATAATAAAATGAACTGTCACTGGAATAAATCTGTCAGCTGTCAGACAAGCGGTTTACAAATGATAACAACCTGAAATTGTTTGCAATACATATCAGCCACCCTGTATTCATGTATGTTAGGTAAGAATGAAAGCGTATTTGTAATACGGCATAGAGAGTACCATATCATATGAATGTTTGTTTGTTTGTTAAAGTACTTACTTGTGAGCGCACCACTGTTGTGCCACTATTCGAACTTATATCAAGTATACAACGTACTCTTTTACAATATGTGCTTGTACAACCTTTTTGAAAGCAATAACACTTGTTAGTTATTTTTGTTTGTTCACAACCTTTTTGTAAGCAACAACACTAACAACTGTTTTCTTCACACGCAACTTGTTTGCACACAAGACTGACTGAATAGCTCGATTTCGTTCAACTGATTGGATTCTCACCGCAACCAACGTGACGTCGTCACACGATTAACTTAATTGGAACTTCAGGATTTTCACGCTTTGTTTATCCGTTATTTTATTTTTTTAAGCTGCACTAAGAAAGGGGGTTATATTGTATTAGAGCTCTAAGTTTCTTTAAGGGATGAGAAGTAAAGAAGGAAACAAATCTTTTAATTTATGATCATATCTAATTATGATTAACTGTTCGCAGTGATATTGCGCTAATTTTTTTTACCGGAACGCGTATATATAATTACATAGACTGGGCCGATCCTAGGTAGGCCGCCGCTCTGTGCGGTCTCATGTCCAAAATTTAACGACGGGGGTGAGTTTCCATGATAATCCTGGCGGCAAGATTTTTTTGGTCTCATGTCTCAAATTTGACGACGAGGAGAGGGAGATTTCCCCCAATATTCGCCCGGATGGGCCCTGTCCCCGATAGCATTCGGAAGATTGTTTTTATAAAAATCACCTGAATCGTGACAATACGTAAAATGAGTTCAATTTCAAATACAATAAAAAATTGTATTGCATTCGGAAATTAATCATTCAGACGTTTAAAGTGTGGCTATTATTTCTACTCTACTTCTACTGAAGATTGAAAAAGGCTTAATCAAAAACAGAGCATGCAGGGGTTTGAAAAGTGATTGTGAGTACATATTTTATAATCATATTTTGGGGATGTAGATAATTAAAAACTACTTTCCTGTATAAATTTTCTTTGATGTAAAAGATGGCTATGAAATAAAGTACAATTTTGTTTCAGAATTGAAAATTTTTCTTTGTTTTTTAACGAAAAAAAAATATTTCTTTAAAATTTTGATGCCTGATGTAAATACACCACGAATGTCAACTTAATATTCTTTCTTTTTTTTCATACTTAACGTTCATACGAACTTGATTTTTGAAATCTCTGTAGTGTAAACGTAGGACTCAGTAAACCTAATAAAAACTCTTGAAGAGAGTAAAATAAAATTATAAGTACGAATAATAAATGACTTAAATTTTAATTATAAATGACATAAAACATATATAATTGGCCATTACAAACCCTTCAGTCAAGTCAGGATTACGACCTAGCTTCTCACACCACTTATGCTGTGTGCGTTAATTTTATACATGAGTGGCGGGACCTACAGTTTAAAGTCGACTCCGAACGACAGATTTTTGAGAAGCTTTTCATGGCAATTTTTACTCTCAGAGTCTTTGCCAGAAATCTGCTGAGAGGAAGTCGCCGAAGAAATATTTTTTCGTTTTGATGTCTGACCTGGGAAATATACTTGATATAAACATAAATGACATAAAAACGAGTGCAAATTAATACGAACATGACTCATAAATGACAATAAAAGGACTCATAAAGGACTCGTATGCAATTAAACGATGACTCGAAAAAGAATCATAAGCGAAGGTAAATATGACTAATAAATGATCAGAAAGTGATTGAAAGACGAGTCGAAAAAGAACCATAAACGAAGGTAAATAAGACTAATAAATGATCAGAAAGTGATTCGAAAATGATTATAAAGCTACAAGAAAAAGAGTCGAAAATTACTCTGAAATAATATAGAAAACGACTCATAAGTGACTTTTTAAGAAGAGTCGCTCGTAGTCACTTTCTTCTCCCGACAAAAGAGTCTTTTATGATCAGAAAATGAGCGCATATTCGAGCTTTTTAATCGTACAGAAGAATCAAACAAGACTCGAATTCGATTAAAAATTTTCAAAATTGCTGGCTGGGGTATATAGCATAAAAAGGAAAGGAAACGAAAATCATTACGAAACCCATTTTTTGTGTATGTATATATATTTATTACAATAATGGGAACGTTTAATAAAAATTAATTCTCGTTATTGGCAACATCTCAACTTTCGGAACGCGTTTCTGTCCAAAAAGGAAGTACCGGAACGACGTTCCGAAGCGTTCCGAAGTGTTCTGGCTCGACAACACCTCTGACTGTCCGATTGAAACTTTTAAATCACAGCGGCAAGAATACAGTTCTAAAATTGAATTTTTTTTGCTTGAAAATTGTTGATTAAGTTAAATTAAATAAATAATTTCATAAAATTTACAATTTAAAACTATCGCCCACAAAAATGTTTAAATTTTGGGGAATTTTAATTTCATTTTTACCAACCGAGTAGTAGTAGCACAGAGAAAGTTTTCGTAAATATGTGCCAAACAATAATCGACCAAAGTTACAAACAATATCGCACAATATTGACACTTCCGCTTAAATTAGTAACAAATCAATTAAATTGAAATAAATCCGGTAGAAAGAGAACTGTTGCCAAAACTAAAGCAATACCCACCCACCCGCAACACATTCATTCACTTATTCGTTGAGAACAATACAGAGGCTCATAGCTAAGCGAAACACATCCTGAAAGACAAATAAGATTAAAAGTAACAATTAGTGTGTTTATGTAGTTCTTTGTATTATTGGCCTGTATAGACTAGACTACCCCCCCTGATGTACAACCCACCATAGGTGAAAGGTTCGAAAAGTATTTCATAGACTAACGCGCTCTTAAAACTAAAAATAAAGGATTCCGTCGATTGTTTTCTCTCTTTATTCATTTGAAATCCTCAACTCTATTCGTAAAAATACCAAACGTGAGTAAACAGTAAAGTCAACACTATTATACTACACACAGAGACAGAGAGAGAGAGAGAGAGAGTGTGTGTGTTTGAGAACTGTAAGAGTGTGTAGGTATTTTACTGGTTTAACTCTGCAATACTTGTGGTTTTTTGCAAAATAAACACTGTAAACTGTAAACAAAAAAAAATGAAACTCAAAAGACCATAAATGATAAAATCCAGAGCCGCCATAGCTTACAGAGTGTAACCATATAAATGGGCGCCTGTGTCTGTGCCTGTGCAGAGTTTGAAGAAGTGAACAAGCCAACACTTTGGACAAACACTTACAATCGCTACTATACTACTGGAAAAGCATTTAAGCATGTGCACGGTTATGTGTTAGTGTATGTGTTCATTTATTGAAGCAATTGTGAGTTTAGTTAACATTGCAGTTGTGGCAGTTCAGTAGTATAGTAGTGGAGTTGTAGTAGAGAAGTTAAAGTAAAAATAGTTGTAGTTGCTGGTCTTTACAAATAGTTGCTGAACACGCAAAAAAAAAAAACAAGAAAGAAGAAGAAAAGGAATAAAATAAATAAAAAGGAAAAACGAATGAATGAATGAGTGAATGAATAGTGAACAGACTTTTTGCACTTTAAGTTTTTGAATGAAGCCCCCTTCTCTTTTTTTTTAATGCACTTACCAGAGTTTACTTAGCTTCAATGTATCGCTACACTTAAAATTCGATAATTTAAATCAATTGAAGAAACGAAAATTGGGAATTTGATTTATTTCTCAAGCCTGAAGTGCCAATATATGAACAAATTTTATTTTAATCTAGCAAAATAACAGAGCACACAAAATTGGTTATTACAACCTTTAAGTCTTGATTACAACCTAGTTTCTCACATCATTTATGTTTTGTGTCAGAGATCAGCAATAAGTATTCAAAACGATGAGTAGGTTCGAGTCATACTTATAATTTTAGATACTTATACGCATTCATACTTATTTTTATATCATATTCACACTACTCATACTCAAAGTTGGAAGTACTCGTCGTATTCATACTTAACAATACGCATGATGTTATTGACTTCGACTCGTTTCTACTTAACATTTACACGAAACACAAAATAAGTACGATTCGCATACGTACACTACTATACTCACAAGTAGATTCGAGTCATACTTATAATTCCTAATACTTATACGCATTCATACTTATTTTAATATGATACCCACACTACTCATACTCAAAGTTGGAAGTACTCGTCGTACTCATACTTAACAATACGCATTATGTTATTGGCTTCGACTCGTCTCTACTTAACATTTACACGAATCACAAAATAAGTATGATTCGCTTACCAGTACTGCAATACTCACAAGAAGATTGTGTGTATACTTTGCTTGTTGTCTTTGTCCTTCCTTTCTTCTTTGTTTAAATATGCAACAACAACAAAGGCTGTAAATTTTGATGAATGATTCGAGCAACTCAAATGACTTATAAGTATTATAAGTATTTTTCTAAATTTATGAATCAGAATGTGTTGTGAGTTTGATGTCAACGTTGTACTCATACTCATTGCTTCTTATACTTATAAATCAATGTTGTAGCGATTACGAATGAATCAGAGTCGTTGAATTTCAATTCTGTTGATTCACTCATACTCAAAATTGCATGAGTGCTTATGAGTAGCGGAAAAACGATTCATTGCTAATCTCTGTTGTGTGTGTTAATTTCATTCATGAGTGACAGGTCCTACAGTTTTAAGTCAACTCCTAATGACAGGTTTTTAAGAAACTTTTCATGGCAATTTTATTTACTCACAGATTTTCTGCCAGAAATCTGCTGAAAGAAGAAATATTTCTTTATAAATCGTTTTGTTGGAGATATCTGACCTGAGGTTTCAACCGTGATCTCAGGTTTAATAAGCCAACACTTTACCTTCTAGACTACAGTGACTTCTCAAAATATTTTCGTAATTAATTTAAATTCAAAATGCTAAAAAGATTCTTACCTCATGCATATTCACTATTTCTACTCATTCTAAATCCACTTCGCGAACCTCTTTGCGATTTTCAACACCAAAATACGTTTTTATATATTCTAGTTTTCAATCACTTTATAAACAATCTCTGATCCTTTAAAACCTTAGAATATTTGTATCTGAACTAGAATTCCAGATAACTTAAATCATTTTATACTATTTTCACATATGCACTTTCATTGAGGACAATATTAATTGTTATTTGAAGACAATATTTTAAGCATTCAGGCTTACTCAATATTCATTTGACAGTTAGAAACAAAAAATTTGATTTTATTTTGATCGCAAAAACTAGTGTCGTTTGTTAGTTCATTAGTGTTCGGATAATTCTAAACATACCTATGACCTATGCTGCATTTTAAGTTTTACTCAATATTGTAACAATTTGCTTATTTATTGCGCAATAATTAATTGAAATTTTATATGAAATATTGAGCTCAATAATGGTGTTTATTGGGAATTACCCAATATATGTGAATATCTTATCACCGTATTAGAGTCATCTACTAAACAATTAATACCCTTTGTGTTTCCATAACTTTTGGATTCATGGTGGGTGATATTTTTAAAATTCCGCTTGATTGCTTAATCTTTTCCTGACTTCAGCAGCCACTTGTTAATTGAGTCCTTGCAAATTGTGAATAATATGCATCCTTTACTTTGTGTTTAAGGTGGCGGTATTATTTAGTGGCCAAACAGCATGTCTACAAGTCGAGAAACCCAATGGAGTTGAATAAAAAAAAATTAAAATTGGTTGACACTTTCCAATACAATCCATCTAAGAAACACTCTCACCACGTAAAAATTAAAAAAAGTATAAATTCACAGAAAGGTCAGACTGTACAGCCGCTTCACGGTGAAAAAGGCAGCAATCAATGATTAGATAGGATCCCCATCACTATAGCACATACTCGCACGACTTTAAACATAGGCAACGTTAGATAGCAGCCCTAGGACCTTCAGCAGCATACCAACAACCTGCTTAGTTGAAACAACATTTCGGGATCGGGTTTACAAAATCCCGAATCCGTTTTGCATCCCTAGCGCTTATAAGATGGAAATGGTTTCTGGAAATCAGAGGGGGGTAATGAAGGAAAATCGTTTATATTTGACACTCATGGATAGCAAACTAACGCCATAAACCAGTTTATTCTTCAAATTTATCCCAAGAGATTATTTCTTGTATTCAATTCTGAATATTCAATCATAGTTCAGCGCTAAGAGAACCAAATTTATTTTTATATTGTCGATAAATATAGCTTTTCGAAAGAGACAAAGACTCTTTGAGCCAACTTTAGCTCAATGTAAAAATTTATAGAGCCATCTTGGTTCTTTTTATGCTGGCATTTTGTACGTCGTAGTCGAATAAGTAGGGTGTTGGTTAATTAGACGTGAGGCCACGGTTCAAATCTTAAATCAGAAATCTCAAACAAAACGAAATATTCATATTCCTTCGGCCACATTCTCTCAGCAGATTTCTGCAAAAAAAAAAAAAATCAGAAAGTAAATAAAATGGCCATGAAAAGTTTCTCAAAAAAATTGGCGTTCGGAGTCGACTTTAAACTGTAGATCCTGGCACTCGTGTATAAAATTAACACTAGCAATATAAGTGGTATGAGAAGCTACATCATAATCCTAACGAAAGGGATGTAATAAGCGATTACGAGTGCTCTGTGATTATATAAAACGCTAAATATAGACGAGGGGTAAGATTAAATTTTAAAGCAAACTCCCAACTTCTGTTGCTATTACCCACACTAGGCATAATAACAGAGTCAGCAATCCAATCTCCATTAAATCCATTGTTATCCCAATATCAGAATCAAATACTTTTTTCACTATGATTCCGTATACAGCCCATATACTAAAGGCCTGAACAACAGTTTTGATTTGATGGAGGCATTTCTATTGAAAATATCCAGGCAAGACAAGCATTTATTACAGTCTAGCCTTTGAAGTAAGGAGTGCGCACGAAAAAAATGGGCATACTTTTAAGCTTATAACTTTTATCATAATTCAAAAATATGAATATCGTTACATTGTTTTCATTAGGCATCTGTTTCAAAATCCACGTGCTAAAAATAATTTTTTGAAAATGGGCACCCAACAATAATGTGTTAAAAAATAATTGAAATTTTCAATGAAAAATAGCGCCGCTTACAAAAAACGATTGCTAGGCTCGCAGGTTTCTAAGGTAAGAATAAAACAATTTAAGGAGTCTTTGAGTATTGAGAGAAAGCATGGAAGTGGAAGAAAAAAATGGATTTGTCGACCAAAACATAGCAAGTAAAATAATACGTATTTTTCTAAAACACCCTAACATTTCTGGAAAAAAGTGGCTCAAAAAGTTGGATGGTCTGTGAGCTTTGGTCAGAAAAAAATTTTATACACAAACGAATTTAAATATTATTTACTTTAATTGAAATATAAAACGAAAAAAATCCGCGTCTTAGTTTTATTTCTATAACGAAAAGTGTAAGTCCAGTTTTTTTTGTGCGCACTCCTTAGTTTTTAACGTTATCCTTCTGATTAGGCGCACTTGTATTAGAAATTTATTCTTATAATGTGATAGCCTGCTATACATCGTGTGTTTACAGATTGAGACACCATTTTTATTTAAAATTCCCTGTTCCAAAGGCCAAAAACTTGGGCCCAATTTTATGAATCACGGCATACAAATCTTATATTAGCATTGTCGGTGCGTCTGGCTATCCAATTTTGTTTTATTTTTATTTCTAGTTTTTAAAACTAATTCCGGAAAACTTTAAAGTCGTTGCAAACTCAACATTTTTATTCACTTCCGTTTTAACACACACACACACTGACATGCACTCAGAGTAGCCCACTAAAGTTTCGTTCTTATGCAGAGAACGTGATGTTGTAAGAGTTCTCATGTAAAACTAAAGCAAACAATAAAATGCGAAACGAAACTTCTTCCTGAGAGAAATGACCCGAGTGCGCGAATAAATAAATGCTTAATTGCTGGCTGGTAACTTTTTCTGGGTTTTTTTTTTAATTTTAAACACAAAAAAAAACACATTGGCGCTGTTATAGGTTGAATTAATAAAAGTTTTAACTCTCAGCCAAATACATCGAATTAAACAACAGTGCTTACTAGCAATATGGAAAATATTTTTTAATTAAATTGAAGGTTTTTTCCATCCCGTTTTAATTGAAATCACAAGCAAATTCGAAGAAAAATAAATAAAAGTGGAATTATTAAAATATTAAGATCTAAGTTCAATCTATCTTTCTGTAGAAATACATGATAGTTATGAACAAGCTAGGCCGATATATCTGTATGAAATATACAATTTTGCCAGGGATTTTGTGGCAGGTCGGTTAATCCAGAATATACATACATACATACCAACAAAATTGGCCATTACAACCCTTCAGTCGGGATTACGACCTAGCTTCTCGCACCACTTATGTTATGTACGCTAATTTTATGCATAATGGCGGGACCTACAGTTTAAAGGCGACTCTGAACGACTGATTTTTGAGAAAACTATCATGGAAAATTTTATTTACTCTCAAAGATTTTGCCAGAAATCTGCTGGTTATGATAAATATAATCCTAACTTTTGAAGTCATAGCAAAAGCAACTTTCACAGGGAATTGTTTTCGTGTCATTCGGAAAGGCCCAGTTAGATTAGAAGGTGTAAGATTGATTTGGGTTATGAGTACAGTTTTATCGGTATGAATAAGTTTTGCTGATATGATGTGCTCTCTCAAGTTTGTACGGCTAGCCTGGTACCATTTATTAAGCCCTGTTTAGCATTAAGATTTCTAATTAACATTATAAATGCATGTGTCTTTTCAAAGCCACGTTATTTATATTCTTACGTTACACTTTATTTTTATTCTTATTTTTCTTAAAACCTTTTTAACTTTTAAATATCAGCTGACACCGTATTACTACACTTCATAAAACAAACAATGCCATGACAATAACGACATTACCAAAGTGGCTTTTACGACTTTATATATTATTATGTGGAATAGCATTACAATTAAGCGACCCTGTTTATCGCACTTGATCTAACAACTACTGCAAAGTATTGCCAAAACCGATTTTTACAACTTAATATGCATATTATATACAAACTGACTTAGTAATAAATGGCATTATAGTAAATAGCGGTATTGCCAGAATGAATTTTAATAAATACTATATTATGTAGAACTGCATTACTATTAAGCGACCCTGTATTGCCGCACTTGAACAAAAACATATAATCATAATGACAACAATATAAAATATAATTTTTATCAATGAAAATATTAGTTTTTCAATTCCTAATTATTTTTCGTCATTAGTGTTAGAAATAAGCTTTAAAATGAGATATCATTCATTAAATTTGATGCAGTGGTATGGGAGATATTTGCAACCGACAAAATAAGTGCTTTAGAAATAATATAAATGATGATGATGATATTACATTTTTAAAGCCATATTGCTATGCTATCTAAATAGTTTTAAATTACATTCGGTGCTTCTGTTGAGCAATCATTATTTACAATTAATGCTGTATCGTCGACATATGTAGCAACTGTAACATCTTCCATAAAAGGCACATATCTGATGTATATATAGTGTAAAGAACAGGGCCAAGGACACTGCCTTGTAGAATTGCAGCTTTTATTTCACAAATATCCGAAACAGAATTATTGATTTTGATATAAAAACAACGGTCACTTAAGTATGATTTAAGAGCAAAATAAAAAGGTGCAGGTAGAATTAAATTTAGTTTGAAAAGAAGACCAGGATCCCACACCCGGTCGAATGTTTTCTTTACGTCCAAAAAAATCTGCAGAACAATGTTGTTTCCTCTCTAAGGCATTTTGAACAACATTAACAATGTGATAATATTGTTCAGGAAAAAAACTAAAAACTAAAAAATAAATATTAAATTAAAACCACATATTTTGCTTAAATTTAAGCTACTGTTTTTGCTGGTTTTTGTTTTTGAAATCTGTTCATATCGCATTTATTCATTTTCTTCGCATTATTACTTCTGTTCTCATAATAAAATGCATAATGTTGTTACACAATACAACCACTGACTACTGACTGCTGTTCCTGTTGCTGTTGCCAATGTTATTGGTGTTGTTGTTAGAGCTGACGTTTCTTTTCCTCTTCATATGGCAAGTATTTTATATTGTATTGCCGCAACTACATAATTTTCTTCTGTTGTTTGTTTATTTGATTTGTTTTTTGGTTTCTCTTATAAATATTTTGCAATTTTTATTTGGTAAACAATTTTATATACACACACACACACACAATATTATATTATAATGCATTATTTGCATAATAGTTAGTAAAACAAACATTATTTTGTAAAACGGGAAAAACACGCACTCAGTCAACTATTACCCAAACCAACCTCCAACCAACACATTCGTTTCCATTACATTCATAGTTGCATTCTTAGTTGCATCGTATGCTGCCACCACAAAAAAAACGGAAATAAATCTATGGAGCACAGAGCACGACGATTTAGTACATGTACATGCATGTTAATATTTATACGAGATTTTCCCAACGATTTAAGATGATGATTTTGTTCCTTTTATTGTGTGTGTTGTTGTTGTTGTTATTGCTGCCATACAAGTTTGTATCGTTGCGCAAAAATATCCAAGTCCTGTTTCGCAGATTGTATTAAAATGTAATTTATCATCGCTGCTTCGTTGCATTTTTGCAATTTCGAACAGGAGATTGTTGGTGTTGTTGTTGCTGCAACATTGGCATTATTTGTTCGTATTTTCCACAAGAACTTGGATATCATTTGCAGTAACTATGTTGGCATTATAAATTTTCATAGTTTTTCTTGCTTTCTAACGTATATCGCGCACCAAGCAAATCTTTTTTTGCCTAAAGTCATTAGATTCTTGATTTTCTTATTTCTTCAGAGTAAATGTTGTTTTAACCCCAATTATAAGCATGTTATGCAATTGGCAATATTTCGTAAATTCGTTTGTATTAATTTGAATGAGTACTTTATGTGGAGAGTATAGTTAATTTGGATTTAAAATGTCATAACTCATACGAAGCACACAAGCTATTATAGGACATGAATTTTTCTATTAAAAACAAAGAAAAAAAATTAAAATTGAAAATCTCTTCAATCTCGTTTCTATATGTACTAGCTGTACCATGCACGTATTGCTGCGCCCCCAACTAAAATGAATTTAAAGGAAAGGCATTACACAAATGTCGAATTAATTTTGAATCGTTTTATTGATTTTGTTTCTCGTTGCCCTGATGATTCAGATGAACGGGCATTCGATCATCACGTTGTTCAAGTGGTTCATGCGAACGGTTCTCAGCGGCATATACTCAAAGATTTTCCAGTCACAGTGCTCGTCTGATTCTGAGACTCGTAATGCTCTTTTCTTCCGTACTTTGGGTGTAGGTCGACCAGATGCTTGTCATTAATTTTCATTCATCGGAAATTAATCGCACCAATCTCCGTCGACTCATACGTTACAACTTTATTTTATTTTGAGTAATTTTCAGTGGCACCACCTCTTGGAAATTAGTCATACTAACTTAGAAATCTTTATCGGCTCATGCGCAACAACTTTACTAAAGATCATAACATAATCAAATGCACAGTTTAAGATTTAATTCATTTTAAGTAATTTTCAATGGCACCACCTATCGTATATTGGTCATACCGGCTTAGAAATTTTCATCGGTTTATGCGCAACAACTTTGGTAAAGATCATAACATGATTAAATGCACAGTTTACGATTTAATTGATTTTAAGTAAATTTTAGTGACGCCACCTATCGGAAATTAGTCATATTTACTTAGAACCCTACCCCGGCTCATGCGCAACAACTTTTCTAAAAATCATAACATGATCAAATACATAGTTTACGATTCTAAAAGGTACATACAAAAAACATTCATTTTTATGTATATAAAGACTATGGGAGGTGACACGCCCACTATAGCCAATCCGCCCATTTTGTTCATATGTACTTCAAAGTCGTCCATACAAAATTTGGGGACTCTAGCTGTTGTAATTTATGAGATATGTGATATTAAATACTTATCCGGTATGTGGGTGTTGCACCACGCCTACTTTAAATTTTAAAATAATAAAATGTTGCCTATAGTTCCTTCCAGACATACAGGAAGGTACTGTTAAAATGTCAAGATCAGCAATCAATATTCAAAACATACTCATAGTTTTTGATACTTATACGCATTCATACTTATTTTAATATCATGGAACCTCTACTCATATTCAAAATTTAAAGTACATACTCATCGTACTCATACTTAACAATACGCATGATGCTGTTGATTTCGACTCACCTCTACTAAACTTTTACACGAAGCATAAAATATGTTTGATTCGCATACGAATACTAAAATACTCACTAAATTGTTGTATTTGCTCTGCTCGAGTTACTCGAATCATTTATAAGTACATATTTTAAGTATTTTTCTTGAGTTATGAATTTGAATGAGTAGGCATATGAATCAAATATACTTCGAATGGTATAAGTTTGATGTCAACGTTGTACTCATACTCATTTCAACCTGTACTTATAAATAAATGGTGTACTGAGTACGAATTAAGCAAAGTAGTTTAATTTCAATATTGTTGACTCACATTCAAAATATAAGGAGTGCTTATGAGTAGCGAAAAAACGATTTCTGACTGATTTCTGGTATGTCCTTCCAACTCAGGAATAACAAGTGCACTACATGCATATACGTGAATTTAACCTAAACTATATAAACGAAGCTCTGGCCGTCAAAGCTAGTGTGCGCCACACCAGTTTTACTGCTTACTTTCAACCTGTTGCTGTTTATTTTTAAGAAGGAAGGCCAGACCAACTTTTAACCACTTGGTTTTGTTGATGACTTGACTAAGATGCCAATCTATAGGGTAAGTTACCTATCGGTTTCAATTTGAAGTATCGGTTATTTCGAATCTGACAATCAATCTCAATCGAATCTTTTTTCATTCTATTCTGTCGAAAAATTCAGAATATTAGCTATTCAGAAAGCAATGGCTCGATTTACATTTCAGCACCGTTTGAATTTATTGGGCTAACGAGAAACTGAACGATGATATCGACTTAGCCAAAAAAAAAAATTACCTGAAGCTGTGGCCTCTGAAGCTCATTTTCATTATGGGGTTCAGACAACCCCCACATTGTCTTATTACGTGTGACGTGTTTGGTCCGATTTGTGGATCGAAGTCATCATTGGCCCTTATTTCTTGGAAACTGAGGATGGCGTAACCATTACGGTCAATGGGAATACCTATCGCACTATGAAATCGATTTTTCGTGCCCTCTCTTCATGGTATTGGTGTAAACGATGTTTTGTTTCAACAGGATAGTGCAACTGAGCCATAATCTCATGCCAAAATCGATTTATTTGGTCAAATGCGAAATGGCAATGGTATTGACTGCCAAGAAGCCGCGAATTTATTATCTCTTATGCAGGTAAACAAAAGACGCCGTGGTCTTATAGGTAGAGTGTTGGCTTATTAGACAAAAGCCCCAGTTCAAGTCCCAGATCAGATATCAAAACGAAATTATGAAAATATTTCTTCGACAACTTCCTCTTAGTAGATTTCTTGTAAAAACTGTGAGAGTAAAAAAAAAATTGCTATGAAAAGCTTCTCAAAAATCTATCGTTCGGAGTCGACTTTAAACTGTAGGTCCTGCCACTCATGTATAAAATTAACGCACACGAAATAAGTGGTGGGGTAAGTTCGGTTCTAATCCTGGCTAAAGGCCACCAATTATATATGCAGGCAAGCAGGCTGAAGTAACCTGGTAAAGTTTAAAATGGCATAGCTCGCCATCTTGTTTTACTATGTCATGGATTTACGACTAGTAAATTTATTTACAAGTCTAATATAGGTTGTAACAGGTTTAAACTTTATAGTTTTGCTTTTGTGTATTTGTTTTGTTGCTGCATAAAATGTTGTTTGTGACAGGAAATCGGTAAATGCTGTTGCATTTAAAAATTTTTTTCCCTTTTTGGTGGAAATATTTCATAAAAATATTGCTGCGTTGCAAAATCCATAAAAGTAAGGTTTCTTATCGTCCAACACAACTTCTTGGCAGTAAATTGTTGTCTGGATTTTTTCCTATTTATTGAGCTTGTGTGTGAGATTTTGTCTCTTCTTAGTTTTTCTTTTTGGGAAGGCAATTTCACATTGCAGCACGTAATAAAATATTGTGTCATGCGAACACTACAAAAAAAAAAAACATAAAGATGTTGCTCTACTGTTGTGGTTATAGCTGCTGTAGTCGATTAAAAAACAAAAACAAAACAAAAATGGTAGAGAAAAACTAAAAAATATACAATGTTTGCATAAACTTTTTACTTGCATGTATATATGTGTGTGTGTGACAGTGTGAGAAAGTATGTCCTGGAATTGTTATTGTGTTCGTCATTTTTAGGGTGTCTTGATTTTTTTTTGTTTGTGTTGTTTTTAATGACATGCTCTTCTGCTTTTTCGCTTCTTGTAAGCCTGTGTGCTCTAACAGTAAAAGTGTGCAGATAACTCTTTGATGTTGTGTGTGTGTGTGTACGGTATCTGAAGGGTGGACCATTTAGAGGTTTAAATTTCAAAATGCATTAAAACGAAAACAAGTTGAAATGTTGGCAAATTTTAATTTTTGTTGTGAAGTTTAGAAATGGAAAATAATTTCATTCATATGACCATCACAATTGACCTTACAGTACCTCATTCGATCGCATCAATTTTTATGCATTTTTTCGGATGAATGGGATCGGAACTCCGCAGTGGCATCACGAATCTCGACCTTCAAATACTCAGCTATCTCTGGTTTGTCGACATAACACTTTTCTTTAACGAAGCCCCCTGAAAATAGTACAAAGTTGCCAAATCCCAGCACCTTGGCAGCCAATTGACATCGTTATTTCTGCTAATTAAACAGCCATCAGCGTTCAATGAAATAAATCGATTGCGACAAGAGCTGTCTAACAAGTTGCGCCATCCTGGTACAAAAAAATCGCCAGTTATGGTGCGTTAGGTGTGTGCATTGACCATAATGGTTGCATCGTCCTCATTTTTAAAGAAATATGCTCCAATGATACCTTTGCTCCATAAGCCGCAGCAAACAGTTACTCATAATGGGTTCATTGGCTCCTGAAAGACCAAAAGTAGGTTTTCTGAGCCCCAACTAAGACAATTTGGCTAATATACATACATAATTGGTCATTACGACCCTTCAGTTTGGATTATTGACCTAGTTTCTCACACCACTTATGTTGTGTTTAATTTCATACATAAATGGGCGGTACTGAAAGTTTAAAGTCGACTTTTGAGAACCTGTTTCATGGCAATTTTATTTATTCTAAGAGTTTTTGCCAGAAATCTGCTGAGAGGAAATCGCCGAAGAAATACTTTTTTTTTTGTATTTTATTTTGATGTCTGGCATGGAGCTCGAACCCTGGCTTTACATCTAATAAGCCAACACACGACTTACTAGACTACGGCAACTTCTAGGTAAAGGTTGAATCGATTTATTACGTTCAGTGGAGATAATATACTGAATTATGCTACCGAGTAGAATGAAATAAGTTTTGACTAGATGGCCCACCCGATAAATGTGCTATAAATAAATATGACAGCATACATGTTTGCATGTGTGGTATGATGAAGAGGTGGTAAATTATTTTGTTGCAGCCCGCAAGTTTTTAATACAACAGCACTAGCAATGGCAACAGCAGCAACTACAATAAAATAAAATTCATTTTAATAGCGATGTAATAAAGCACAAAAATACACAATACAACACAACAGAACACAACAACATATCAGCGATTTCTGAAATACATATCAGTGGCATTAAAAACAACTGAAACAATCGAGTAACAAAAACAGAAAGAAAAAAATTACAATTTTAATGGGGTAATAAAATTTAACACAAAAGACCACAATTGCATTAATGGTACGTACTATTACTACTCTCTTTACAATACCACTACTTTATGACCGCACTAGTTATGATTACTTAAAACAAACTTGCATACAAACATATAAGGAGTGCGCACAAAAAAAAAACTGGACTTACACTTTTCGTTATAGAAATAAAACTAAGTGATGGATTTTTTTCGTTTTATATTTCAATTAAAGTAAATAATATTTGAATTCCTTTTGTGTATAAAATTTTTTTCTGACAAAGATCTCAGAGCCTTCAACTTTTTGAGGCACTTTTCTTCCAGACATGTTAGGGTGTTTTAGAAAAAAACGTAGTATTTTACTTGCTTTGTTTTGGTCGGCAAATCCTTTTTTTTCTTCCACTTCCATGCTTTCTCTCAATACTCAAAGACTCCTAATATTGTTTTATTCTTACCTTAGAAACTGATTTTTGGTTATCACCTGCGAACCTAGCAATCGTTTTTTGTAAGTGACGCGGTTTTTCAATGAAAATTTCAATTATTTTTTACGACATTCTTGTTGGGTGGCCATTTTCAAAAAACTAATTTTACTACTGCAACGAAATTTAGCACATGGATTTTGAAACAGATGACTAACAATTATTATTTTTTTCAATTATGATAAAAGTTATAAGCTTAAAAGTAGACCCATTTTTTTGTGCGCACTCCTTACATCAAAGGTTAGACTGTATTGAATGCTTGTCTTGCCTGAATATTTTCAATAGAAATGCCTCTATCAAATCAAAACTGTTGTTCAGGCCTTTAGTAAATGGGCTGTATGCGGAACCATATTGAAAAAAGTATTTGATTCTGATATTGAAGTGACAATGGATTTAATGAAGGTTGGATTGCTGACTCTTGGCTTAAAACTAGGCCCATTTTTTGTGCGCACTCCTTACGTGTATACGCAAACACTCAATACATAAACAAAAGTGTAAAAGATAGCTACTGTATTACATACATCCATACATAAATACATATAAACGATAACATGCGAGGGTGGCTTAAACAGAATATTTTTGTATTCGAAACTCGTTTTTGGTGATATCCACAGCAATGTCATTGCATTTCTTTATGTAATGATATGTAAGTATGTAAATTTTTTTTCTCGACGACCCTCGTATATACATCACAAAGTTATTAGTTATTAAATTATTTTAAAATAATTGCATTACGTATTCCATACTTTTTTATGACATTTTACAATTCAATTTTACAAAGTGTATTGCTGTGCAGTGTTGCGCTGTATTGTTTCATTGCAGCAATTAAAATTCTGGGGTACAATAATGCTTTATTGGTGCTTTACGCAAAACATTTTTTATTATTTCGAAACGGAATATCATAAACGAAAGCGAAAAACAAACAACAACACCCATCAATAAATGAATATTACCCATGAAGGTTCCAAAGACTTGCGTAGGATTTTATAGGCACTTTAGAGCAAATGGCTTAATTCAGCGCAGAAATCAATCAATATTTGGGGAAAATATGAATGAAATTTTCTGTTAATACAGACGAGTAGTTTGGTAACAAAATATTTGTACAGAATAAAAGACTTCGAACTGCAGAAAAATATTCTTTCTATTATGTTTTCAAATAGAAACTGGCAATTTTCTTACCTCTACTCACAATGGGTGATTTTTTAAGAGCTATAGGAAAATGTTTCATAAAATTCAGAAAAATGTATGAAATCTTTATTTGAATCGATAGTACGGTCCATATAATTTAATGTTTGAAGATTATTTCATGCAAATATTGACCGCAACTACGCCTTAAATGGTCCATCCGTTTAGTCCATACTCTTGGCATACTCGTTCTAATATTTCGGCCAGTAACACACGAATAAATTCTTCAATATTATCTTCCAATGCATAAATTGAAGCGGGCTTATCTGTAAGCTTTAACATAGCCCCACATAAAATAGTCTAAAGGCTTTAAATCGCATGATCTAGGCGGCCAATTGACCAGTCCCGAAAGTAAAATAAAATGTTCACCGAACTCGCCTCTAAATAAATCCATTATTACGCGTGCTATGTGGCATGTGGCACCGTCTTGTTGAAACCACATGTCATGAAAGTCAAGCTCTTGCATTTTGGGCAAAAAAAAGTTGGATATCATCTCACGGTAGCGCTCACCATTCACAGTCACGTTACGATTCGCAGGATCTTTGAAGAAGTACGGTCCAATGATGCCACCAGCCCATAAACCGCACCACACTGTAACTTTTTCTGGATGCATTGGTAGATTTTGCAATGCTTCTATCTGATCGACAATTCCAAAAAAATCGACAATTCTGCTTATTTACGTATCCATTGAGCTAAAGATGAGCCTCGTCGCTGAATACAATTTCTCGATAAAGAAGTGGATCATCGGCCAACTTTCCAAGAGCCCATTCATCAAAAATTTTACGTTACGGTATCTAGTTCGGCTTTAATACTTGCACCAGCTGTATTTTGAAAGGCTTCACACCTAAATCCTTCCACAAAATTGTCCACGTTGTTGAGTAACAGAATCCCAATTGCTGCGGACGGCGACGAATCGATAATCGATGGACATCATTAACACTGGCCGATACAGCTGCGATATTTACTTCAATTCGCACTCAACGTAAGCGTGTTTAGTGGTTTAATGTCCAACAATGTAAATTTGGTGAGAAATTTACTCACAACAGCCTGAATAGCTGCTTCAGTGGGTCCACTAAACTGACTGGAAGAAGCGCGCGATGAACTTTCTTAACAGAGCATGCATTTTGATAATAAAATTCAATGATTTGCAAGCGTTGTTCGTTTGTAAGACGATTCATGATTAAATTGTAGGCCAAACTGAAGATGTTTGACAGTGAAACAGAACACGAAACGTGCGTTAGCTGTTTAAACCAGTTTTGTCAAAAAGATAATAAATAAGTGGCTTGGGTTTTGAGGCAAGGATAAATGGATTTGAAGTCGGCATAGTCTAGCAGGAATTGTGCTGGATTATTAGACGTGAGGCTATGGTTCAAATAGCCGATCACACATCTCCAACAGAAAGAAAAAAAAATAAATAAAAAATTCGGTGGTTGCCAAAGTTGCCATTTTTACAAAAATAATAAATTTTTAGGAAAAATCTGTTTACTCTGATTGATCAATTGCCTCATAGCCTGGAGACAATAAGCTGACAATGCAATTGTGGCGATTGCAAAACCGCTTGATGTGCTGCAAATATTATTGGTTTTCTTTCTGTTCGCGGACAGTGCTTAATGCCATATATCAGCTGGTATATAATTTTTTTTTTTTGGAGAAGATATTTTATTACCTCCCATATACATAGGTATGTCGAGTTGGCTAAATCATAGGTGGTCCAAACCATACATTCTTTGATCACAAGAACTACCACTTGAAGTATCATAGCCGGAGGCTTTGTTTAGTATTTAGTTTATCTACTATATTTATGTCCTGTAATGCCTGACGTCGCCATAGTCTAGTAGGTAGTTTGTTGGCTTATTAGACATGAGAACTCGGTTCATATTCCATTTCAAAAAAAAAAAAAAAAAATAATAAATGAATTATGAAAAACAATTTCTTCAGTTGATTTCTGGCAATAGCTCAAAGAGAAAATAAAATTGATATGAAAAAGTTTCTCAAGAATTTGTCGTTCGAAATCAGCTTTAAACTGCAAGTCTAGCCACTTATCTGTAAAATTAAGACACACAACATAAGATGACCAAATACGTATGTATGTATGTATGTACTACCATATATCCATGTTTGAAGCCAACCATGTAGCAACAAAACACACACTGACGCCTATACAAAAGACCCGTTTGATCAAGAAAGTGACTCTGACATCTGAGATATGAAATTATTCGCGATTGTATGGTAGGAATCCTATCGCATAGTCCCGCCTAAAGCGCAAAAGTCCAGTGTCCCAACCATTAATGTTTCCAATGCTGTTATTTGAGGTGCTCTAATCGCGCCAAGTTACATAAAGGAATACAATTACAATAGTTTTTGAGGTCAAATTAAAATTACATCAAACTTTTGGCCAGGAATATCCCACCGGTTAAGGAAAATGGTTCAATTAAGCTGCTGGTCAATTCCTCCATTATAAAATTTATTATTCGGAAAACATAGTTCTGTCACTTCATCTATCATGTGTTATCACCACAACTGCATCACTTTTCTGATTTATTTAAACACTAAATAATAGAGAAACTAACTTTTAACAACTTAATCAACCGGGTTATGCTAAAGCAAGGTCTGCTGTCTACCAGGGCCTAGGTTTTAAGCCTTTATTAAACCTCAATATTAAAAGGGGGGTCATATAAATTCGTTTTCTTTTTAATTACAAAATAAATTTTTAATTTCCTTTACATTACACCGCATAGATGGAATAGCATGCTATAAAGGTTGAATGGCTACAGCGGTTTTATTCAGTCATTATTAGTTTTATGAAATCACAGCTAGAAATGGCCCCTTTGGCGTTGTAATGCGTTTAGTTTATTAAAAATTAATATTTTATAAAATCTTTTAAGTGAATTTTAAAAACTTTACATATTTTTTTCACTTTTTTTTTTAAGAAATTCATTAAAATCCACTTAAAATTCTTTTTTGCTTAAATTTTTTTTTGTTTATTGTTTTTGTTGTTAATATTCTCGGTTGTTGTTTTAACTAAAATGGTATTATTTGGCACAAAATAAAACAAAAACAAAAATACATGCCGGAGAAAACTAAGACTTTGGCAAGGACACAAAACAGACGCTGTTTCATGGTGCATTACGGTGGGTCGGGGGGTGGAGGGGTTGTATGAAGGACTTTAAGTAAAAGAAAATTTTGTTCATTTTAACCTGCCCAAAAAGCAAAGAAAAGAAAAGAAAATAAAAGCAACAAAAAACTTTTAAATTAAGTCAACAACAAACTTTTACTTCCTTCTCTGGTATTAGCAACAGTAACAACAAGTTTTACAACAACTACACAAGCAACAACAACAACAACAATAACAGCAATTACATAAATACCATCTAGAAAATACACTTTAAATATCTAATCTAACCAACATCATCATCATCATCATCCTCATTGTTATTATCACCACCGTCACCATTATTAGAAGCTTGTTGTTCATCATTATACAACATTTAACATTTTGTCTACAATAGCAACGACAACAGCAACAACAACAACAACAGCAACAACATTATAAACATTATGTTGGATTTTAGAAATACGTATATTAACATGTTACATGTGTGTGTGTGTGTGTGTGCGCGTGAGTATGTCTGTGTAAACATTTTGTGGTGTTAAAAATATCTTCAGTTACAGGATTTTAAGTTTCCTTTTTTTTGTTGCTTTTTAGTTGTTGTTGCTAGTTTAAATGCGAAAGTGTGAATCATTATCCGCAAAACAGGGTTTCTTGTAATATTATGCCTTAGTGTTGCCACTACACAGATAATTGAGAATTTATCCAGGATTTGTTGTTTCCTCACCTTAAACCATTAAAAGAAAATAAAATTAAGGCTGGTTTTAGGTTTGTGTAACATGAATCCAATGAGAATACTTCAATACGTACGATACATACCAGTGATCAGCAATGAGTATTCAAAATAATAAGTAGAATCGAATCGTATTCATAATCATCATCAAAGTTTGAATATAAGTAGAGGTTCCATGGTATTAAAATAATTCTGATACTTATTTACAGTTATTGTTGTTGCATAAAAAAATAAATAAAAACAGCAAGCGGAGCAAACACACAACCTGCTAATGAGTGATTTAGTGTACGGACGCGAATCCTACTTATTATGTGAGTTGTGTATATGTATGTTGAGTCAATATACAGATTTATTTAATGCATTGTTTTGTTTTTGTAGATTTTGTTTATAATTTTATTGTCTTGATCTTTCATTTTTATATGTATTACTTTTCGAACTATGGCAACCTTGTTTTTCCTGCTAAGATTTATTTCATGGGTTATGGCTGTTGGTTTGTATCTGGTTACAAAACTTTCTCATTTGCTGTTCTTAATTTTAATGTTCTGGTTTGAGACTTAATTTTAGTTTGTTTTCTTCTTTATTTTTTTTGATGCGTTTAAATGCCTTCAATAACTTCAACTCTTTCTTGCTTAGAAAAAAAATTTACAAAAAGGAAGACTCTTTAGCGTGTTAAACACGGTGAAACTTTTAACAAGTAAACTATTTGAATTAAGTTTAAAAATTAATTTTCGTCTAGAGTCAAATTTTGGTAAATATTGGTAAATATCCTTATGACCGCTAGTAGGCTTGGTTTGATTACAAATTCAATTGACATATCAAAATCTTAACATCGCGTTAAAGATACCGGATTTTGTAGCAGAAAATTATGATTTACGGAAAAGCAAAAAATGTCGTACAAAATTTTGTCGCGGAGAACAACAGACCCACACAGTGACCAATATGCGCAATTTATTGTAAATGTTCATGAAAATGGTTTCATTGTTGATGCTCTAAGAAGAGAGCGTGCTCGTACAAGCCGTCCACTCCGAAAAAAATATCATCTTATAGGGTGTAATAAGACGCAAAATTGCCGTATTTTGGGCTCAGAAACCCCACACGCTCATGCATCCATTACAAGTGACTGTGCGGCTTGTGCAGCGAAGCCATTATTGGCCCATATTCCTTTGAATACAAACCGATTTTTTTGTACCCGGTCTTCATGATATAGGCGTGAATAAAGTTTAATTTTAACAGGATGGTACAACTTTCCACACATCTCATGCTACAATTGATTTTTTGTGACAAACGTTTAATGGCTGTTTAATTAGCCGAAATAATAATGTCAATTGGCGATCAAGAAGCTGCTATTTGACACAGTTGTATTATTTTCTGGGGGGTGTCGTCAAAAAAGGTGTAATGCCCGTTAAACCAGAGACAATTGAGCATATTGAAGGCCAACATTCGTAATGCCATTACTGAGATACGTCATATAAGTCGAAACTGTGCACAGAAATTGAACACAACATTCGGATTTCAAACCACATTCAGAGCTGTCTCTGGTATGTAATTTATTCAAGTATACTAAGAAATTTGTTGAGAAAATCAAATATTTCGAATGTAAACGTCAATATAAAACTGTAAACTAAAAATATCACTAACAATTTCATCACATAATTTGGAATGTGCGAGAACTGAGTGTGTTCAGAGGACTGACGAATTATATGGAATACGAGGACAATATTTGTCTATACCATTGAAGAACACCAATAAGCCAGCTGAACTAGAAGATCTTTAAAGCTTAAAGCGTAATGTTGGATTTATTATAAGTGTTACGAACAAAAAAATCCTCAGAAGAAACAACGTCAGCATACAGTATTTTTACGAAAATTGAAATGGTGTTTACAAAATGATAATCAAAACTCCAAAAACAAAAATAATGGACTTGTTTACATTATCAATGAATAAACAAAAATATAGCAACAACATCAGTATAAAAAAGGGGTTATTTATTTCGTCTTACACGGTATCGGATACGGAACGTATCCCCGGTTTTTTTTAAACGGATTTCTGAGGAACGTATCTACCGTGTAAAAAAAGAGTTGGGTGTATTATAAAAATAGCGGAGAAACAAGTAAACAGGCAACAACAATACTGTGAGCAAGTTGTTTACATTTAAAGAGATTTCGCGAAGACAAAACCATTCTCCTTCAAATGCATTCATCAAACTGCTCACCCTGCAATCTAAAAGGGAAGACAGAACAGAGAACGGCAGTTTAGTAAGAATTCAGTCAGTCTTGTGTAGACACGTTGCCTGTGAACAGAATAATTGTAGTTTGGAAATCTCAGTTATAAAGAACTATTAAATAATTGTTATTGTTTATGGGGAAGAAGTCTGTTGTTGTTTAAGTCAAATCGTGAAAGGTGGCACCCGGAATTGTGCGAACAATTAAGGATTCATTTGAAACTACGATTAAACACAAATTCATTTTTATTTTATTTGCAATCTATGAACTCATATTTTTAACGTTTTTAAAAAGGTAGAAACGTAACAGTGTATTAAGGTACAACGACAATCGGTCGAAAACGTATACAGTCAACCCTCCTATAACGCGGTACTCTCAGAACATGGTTTCCATATAACGCGTGGCTGAAATTGCGACAGCCCTCCTATAACGCGGTACTCTTATAGCACGGTTTGTGTTCAACTTCATCCCATAAGTTCCATACGCACAGCCTATGAATGAATAGTAACTAGATATTGTAAGAGGGTTTAATAGAAGTTTTATTTTCGGGGCAAAAGCTCAGCCGAGAGACAGTACCGTGCAAAACAATAGCAGTTGGATTTTCAATTTAAAGAAAAAACAATGAATGAAGATGAACCAAGTGAGTGTAAATATTAAAAAATTCCATTATTTTACAAGTCTTTCTTAATTTTGATGGAAACCAGTCTTTTAATTTCGTTTTTATTTAATTTTTCTTATCAATCCTTATATGAAATCTTGAATTCAATAAAAATAATTTATAATTCAAACTGCCTTTTGTATTTCTTTCCATAGAACGCGCTACGAATTAGCCTGGTTTGTACCAGCAAAAAGTATTCAAAACGATGAGTAGGTAGGTTTCATACTTATAATTTCAGATACTTATACGCATTCATACTTAGTTTAATATCATATTGATACTACTCGTACCCAAAGTTGGAAGTACTCGTCGTATTCATACTTAACAATACGCATGATGTTAATGACTTCGACTCGTTTCTACTTAACATTTACACGAAGCACAAAATAAGTATGATTCGGGTACGAACTTTACTAGACTCACAAGAAGATTGTGTGCATGCTTTGGTTGTTGTCTTTGTCTTCCCTTTCTTCTTTGTTTATATATGCAACAACAATAAAAGCTGTAAATTTTGATGAATGATTCGAGTCACTCAAATGACTTATAAGTATTGTAAGTATTTTTCTAAATTTATGAATCAGAATGAGTAGACGTATGAATCAAACATATTTCGAATGTTGTGAGTTTGATGTCAACATTGTACTCATACTGATTGCTATTTATACTTATAAATCAATGTTGTAGCGAGTACGAATGAATCAGAGTAGTTGAATTTCAATTATGTTGGTTCATTCATACTCAAAATTACATGAGTGCTTATGAGTTGCGGAAAAACGATTCGTTGCTGATATCTGGCGTGTACCTGAAATTAGAGTTTCTTATAACGCGGTTTTCATATAACCCAGTACGCAATCAACGCGTTATAGGAGGGTTGACTGTATATCTCCTTTTATCTACGCAGCGATGTTTGATCTCTGTTTTAAAACGATTGCATAATTAAATTTATAGTGTGGTATTAAACCACTGCTATAGTTATCAGTTGATACGTTTGTTTTATATCGAGTTGAACTTAGAAAATCTCGGTTATTGTATTTTGTTTTTATTTTACCGACTTTAAACTTAAAAGTTTCCTCTGCATTTGGTCATATATTTTATAGTTCACCTTCCATAAATTCTGCATTTAATTTTATCAACTGAAAGTCGTAAAATTAACGAATTTTTTTTTATGATTTTCAATAAAATAAATTTCAATTTTTGTATTGACATGAAGGCGGAAAAAAATTTATGTTTTTAATAACGTTTTCTTTTTTTAGGTTCATAACGTTAATTTTTAATTTATGTTTCATGCTATTGACTAACGTTGGATTTTATGCCTATGTATAGTTCAAGTTTGATGCTCTAATTTTTTTTATTGGGCTTTAAAACATTAATTTATGTTGTAAGTTTGTGATGGTTTCTAGGCCCCCTCCCTGTGTTGAATTTGTTGGTTTTTATGCGGTTTTTTTTTTAGCGACAATAATTTTTCAAAAGGTAATTTGTAAGCAACACATTATTATTATCAGCCTCATTAAAAGTCATTTGATATGCACGGCATATATTATGGGGCCCCTCAGAATAATGAGACAAATACAATATAAAATGGCGTAAAATTTTAAATGCCATAGAGTGCCAACTTTCTATGATGACATTATCATATCAAGACCGCTTACATTGCACGTAAGAAAATGGAACCTTTTGCCGCAGCTTTAAGTTACAATAGCCTAATAAAACATCAACCTTTTTGCAACCACCGCCTCACCAACACCACTCAGCTAACGACGACAACAAACACTCCTAAAACATATTTCGTAATTTTTGTAATAGAAAGCAGGGAGGAGGAACGAAACCCACTCAAGAAAATGGTTGTATGAAATTTTTATTATTACCATTTTTATTTTATTTGTGTCGCTACTTTTTTTTTTCTTCTTGCCAACCTAGCATATGTAAATTTTTTGTCAGTTTTTCTGTTTGTTTTTTTTTTATTTGGTTGCCACCAATTTCAACATCATCTATAATGTTGATGAGATGAGTCCTTAAGAACATAACCAAAGTCTCGTGTATATTTTGTCATGATTTTTTTCCTTGTAACTTATACTACCACCAGTCTCATGAAACCCCTGCTCCTGTGTCATTATTATCATTACAGTCGTCGTCACTAATACTACTACCACTACCACTGCCACTGCCATCATCGTCATCGTGTCTCTCATCTTTTTAACAACCGAAATCGCACAAAAAAAAGCTGGAAAATGTGAAACAAAACACCAAAAAAGAAAGGAAAAAAATAAAAAAATTAAGGAAATTACAAGAGACCGTTTTCCTCCCTTTAACTCCCACCACAACGGTGCAATGTATGTATGTGTGAACTCATACATGTTTAACGGGACATAAGATCCGTTTTTACATAATGATAGTAAAACCTTATGGCTGTCGAAAAACGCAAACAAACGAAAATCGACATGCGAACCGGAAGTTGGTAACTTAACCTCTGTTAAACGTATTTAACATGTTTCTTCTTCTTCTACTACTACCGCGTGCAAATGTATTAATATGCGTACGTTTAACGCCACACAGTATTAGACGTACGTACATATTGCATAACGGTGTTACTCTACCCTACTCTACTTTTAAAGGGAAATGCTTAAAAAAGAAGCAAAAAACACAAGCGTGGCATAAATAATGACGGCAAATTATTATGTACCTTATATGTGCGTCATTTGTGAGCCTGCTGGCAGAGTTAATGTTGGCATTTAATTTTTATGACTTGCCTTTTTCTCCCAAAATTTCTATTTTTTTTTTTTCTTTTCTCCGTTTTATACTTCTAGCATAGCTTTTCGACTTTTGGCAAAATCAATTCTTTTTTTTTGTTTGTGTTATGAACGAACTTAATAAAAGACATGCCGAAAAATCATATGAAGTATAAAGTCTGCGTTAAGTTAAATGAAAATCTGTGAAGGAACAAGTTCAATACTCATTGTCAGTGAAAATATTAATTCATACATACAGGGTGGCTGATATGTAAAGCAACAAAGCAATGCCCTATATTTTTTTAATTTTATTGTTCAAAAGCAAAAAATGTCGGAAATAACATCATATTTTAGAATCAGTTTAGATTTGTTCGAATTGGCCACCTTTGGTACGAATTATGGACTTCAAACGGCCGACAAAGCCATCACAGTCTGCACGAAAGTGGCTCTGACCCATTCCCAGCGAAGTGCAGTCTTGAGATGATCGACACTTTGGTATTTTTTAGTGAGAACCTTACTCTCCAAAATGCCCCAGGCGCTAAAGTCCAACGGATTAAGATTTTGGTGGCCATTGTGCGGTAGAAATGAAGCGAGAAAACTCCTTTTTGAGCCATTCATGGTTGACGCGTGCTGAGTGTGGTGCTGTTGAGTCCTGTTGGAATGTCCATGGTCTACGGCCGAAATCTTTGTCTATCCAGGGCTTCAATACTGTCTTTAAAACATTTTCTCGATAATATTCGGCATTTATTTTGACCCCACGGTCGATGAATACGAGCGGGGAGCGCTACGGCGGCCCACACCATTACCATAGGCAGCATTTGAGTTCTGGTGGCCAATCGCAGATGTAAATTTTCAGCTGACCTATTTGGCAAGTAAACCCGATCATTTTGTTCGTTCACAAAATGCTCAATTTGGAATCGCTTCTTATAGGAGAAAACCAAATTCGGCAACTGGCCACCTTCGTGCAAGCGAAGTAACTCCTTGGCTCTTTCCAGTCTAACATTTTTTTGTCTATCGGTGAGCTATTACACTTTTTGGAACTTCAATGTCTTTAGTCCAAGCTCATTTTTCAATATGTGTTGCAACCGTTCTCGTGATATGTTCAGCTCACGAGCAATTTTTCTACCATTGCGGTGTGTATTTCGATCAAATCTGGCCTTCACTTTTCGAATAATTTCTGTTTCCGTTTTTTTCGTCCAGTTTTTGGACGCGATGCAACACTGCCTGTATCACGGTAACGGGCAATAGTACGAGAAACAAAAAATTGATTCAGATTTAAATGTTGGATCTAACGATAGCTTGAATTCACGCTTGAATTCCATCACGAATAACTTTTTTTCTGAAGGCAATAGATCAAAATGCCTTTGTAAGCTTATAAACAATATATTGAGCTGTTACTCGAATAAATCTGTCAGCTGTCAGATGAGCGGTTTACAAATGATAACAACCTGAAGTTAGCTGCAAGTATATACCTCAGAACGAAATCAAAAGTTTTTCGAACAAAGGCGAGTATATTCGTCAGGAAGAAAAAAAATCACATTCGTATTATTATTTAAGGTATCTATTGAATTGTTTGCTGAGACTGGTCAAATAAAGGTCTTTTAAAAAGGTACAATTTTGAACAATCGTTAGGCAAGTTGCCAAGGGTCCGCCAAATAACTTTTTTTTTTCAAAATGCTTTAAAAAAACTACTGAATATTTTCACAATTTTTTTTTTTTTTTATTTGAAAGTACAATCCTTCCGGTTAATAATGGAAATTAATTTCATTCAAATGGCTGCCTCGGCTAGCCTACACGATCGGGCGAATTTTTAAGCACATTATCCATTGTGTGCAGCGGATTGTGTGCGGGTCCTCTGACAGCAATGAATCGTTTTTCTGCTACTCACAAGCACTCATGCAAATTTGAATATGAGTGAAGCAACAGAATTGAAATTCAACTACACTCTGATTCATTCGTACTCGCTACAAAATTGATTTATAAGTATAAGCAGCAATGAGTATGAGTACAACGTTGACATCAAACTCACAACATTCGAAATGTGTTTGATTCATACGCCTACTATTTGTAAAAATACTTATAATACTTATAAGTCAGTCGAGTGATTCGAATCATTAATCCTAATTTACATCCTTTGTTGTTGTTGGATATACAAACAAAGAAGAAAGGAAACACAAAGACATCAAGCAAAGCATACTGACAATGTTCATACGCGAATCATACTTATTTTTTGCTTCGTATAAATGTTAAGTAGAGACGAGTCGAAGTCAATAACATCATGCGTATTGTTAAGTATGAATACGACGAGTTCTTCCAACTTTGAGTATGAGTATCATGTTAAAATAAGTATGAATGCGTATAAGTATCTGAAATTATAAGTATGACTCAAACCTACTCATCGTTTTGAATACTTATCGCTTATATCTAGTGCGGGTATGTAAACAAGCCATTTGCCAGAAATCTGCTGAGAGGAAATCACCGAGAAAATATTTTTTTTTCATATTTCGTTTTGACGCCTCACCTAGGCTACGTACCCGGGGACTTTACGTTTTATAAGTCAACACACTACCTACTAGACTACGACGACGGTAAAAAATATTTATGCTAGTTTCTTTAGTAATAATTGCTGACATTTAAAGGCAAAAACAATTTATACTGCTTATGACAAGTATACTCGTCTTCACTAGGAAATAATTAAGCAGGTGGGAAAAAGTTGTTTAAAACTAAACAGTCAAACGTAGAATATTATATTGTAAATGAATAGTTTTGTTGTTGTTTTTTTTTTGCTTTACTTTAAATATAAAAATAAAACAATTACAGTATTCCCTCGATTTACGTCGTAGAATGTTCCGGAAAAAGGCGACGTAAATCGAAACGACGTAAATCGAATTTCAAGTAACTCATGCACCCTGATTTATTTTATAAACAACAGAGGCGACGTAAATCGAATAACGACGTATGTAAATCAAAGTTGAAGGGAACAAAATTTTTGATGACGTTAATCGAATCAACGTAATTCGAGACGACGTAAATCGAGGGAATACTTTAAAATCTCACTTATAGTGTGTGCTGATAAAAATTTTTTCCATAGAAATAATGAAACGACCATAAATCTATAATTAACACTAATGGGAAGAGGTTAATTTATAGTTGAACGATCGTTCATATAATGCATTCACATTTATTTATTGATAGCTGACTGGGGAAAGATCACTATATCACTACAATAAAAACAAGAATAAACAAATGCTGTCTGTACTTGAAAAATTTTAAGTTCAAAGCAGTTGTAAACGAGACTTATCAGTGAGCGCTACTTGAAACCGGCAAACAAATAAATCTCAAGCAAATAAATCTAGAGCAGCACAATGAAAGCAACATTATTAGCAGCAATAATTTTCCTAATTATCACTTTCAATCTGGCGGTATGATTTTGAATTTTGTTTATCAATTATGTGATGATGTGATGGAAATTTATTTCATTATTTAGCTATTGGCCCAAGCACAAAGTAAAACATCTGATGAATTTCCGGAAAAGTCAGAAAAATGCTTCCACAAAGAGCGTGTACCGCAGAGTTATAAGGCCAGATTCCAGTCATTTCAATATCCCAACGAAGAAGTTGTCCACAAATACATCTATTGTATCACAAATGAACTGGAAATATGGAATGATGCCACGGGCTTTAGTGTGGAGAAAATTTCCCAACAATATCGTGGCCGTGCCAATGATGAAATTGTAATACCCGTTATTTCCAAATGCAATCAAGACAATCAGAATCAGAACAAGACTTTGTGGTGTTATCGGGCATTCTTATGCATTCTAAATACACAGGTTGGTGAGTGGTTTAAGGACGATGTCAGACGCAAACAACAGCAGAATAGCCTACCAAATGGTCACCATTAATGATGAGGAGATGGCCGAACATAAAGCATTTAATGATTATTCGCTGCAATGATTTAATGGAAAATATTAACATTTTTTTTTAAATGGTTTAATAAATTTTAAATTCACACAGATATGTACATACATACGTACGTATGTACATATGAATGTATGTATGGAGGCCATAAAAATTTTAATTGCTTTCTTTTCGTAACGCTCATAACGTGAACTTGATAAACAATGTGTCGTAACCTTTTTAACAGATTGAGTCCTTAACAACCAAATTCACACACATACATACATAGATGCCATTATTTTCCATTCCTCAAATACACATACAGACACACATACACAGATACTGACTCTTACCCACTTAACAGGAATTTTACCCACTTGCATTGAAATCGATAAATATTTGGCCATAAACCGGTGTGTGTATGTATGTATGCGAGGGTATTTGTTGAATAGAAAAAGAATGTATGTGTCCATGTATATGTTAGCAAGAATTGGTTTCATTCATTTTGTTGAATAGTTTGACCTTTTAATCGAATTCGACTGAAATATCTGGCACATCAATGGAGTGTGAAAATTATTTGGCTACTATGGCGACTGACTACAGCGGCTGACTGGCAAAAAAAAAAAAAAAACAAGTGAAGTATGAAAAATCTTCATCACTAGGGATTATTTTTAAAATTGAATTCTCCAGTTTAAAAGCAACGCTGATTAAATGTTTCAAAGATATTCAAAAACGTTTAAATATTCCTTTTTTATTTAGCAATTTATGGCAAAATTCTTTTATTAAATAGTCTAGGACCCATAGTTCAAATCCCAGCTTACCAAAAGTAAGCCTAATACTATGTAGGCTCTACCTACAGTGAGTGTCAAAAGAAATTGTACATTAAAAAAATATACAGTAATTTTACGTAATTTTTATTGTAAAATTTTTTCATTGTCAGTTTTAAAAATTTAAGCAAACAAAACAAAAATTACAAAAAATTTCGAAAAATGTGTGTCAAATATTGTCGTGCACTCTCCTTAAGAGGTATAACTTGAGTTTAGTGATTGTAATGATTTTATGCTTAGTGTAAAGTTTCTTTTGACGCTCACTGTATGTAGTGCCTAGATAGTACTGGGCACTATGTAGGCTCTAATCTACATCGATCAGGTAAAAAGCAGTATGCTTGGCGTAAACCAGTAATGAAATGCAACCCTGTTGTGCTACAGTACCTTCAAACTCAACTCATCTGATTGAGTCCTGAATTAATGCTGAATTAGTTCAAATATTAGTTCAAATTCAGTTGGAACGACAGATTTTTGAGAAACCTTTTATTGTATTTTTATTTACACTTAGAGTTTGTGCCAGAAAACTACTGAGAGGCAGTCGCCGAAGAAATATTTTTTCTTTTTCGCTTTATTTTGACACGTTTGACCTGGTGGCATCACTATACTTACTAGACTATGGTAACATGACACTTCTTTTTTTGTAGCTATTTGTGTATAGAACACTCTTCTTCTGTATGATTTTTCATGCCACACAAGGTAAAATGCTTCAGTTTTCTTCTTAAAAAAACCTCATATGAGGGTATGTGATTTAGATAAGCTGCTCTGCTCTAGCTGGTGTACTATGATCACTTCCGCTGGGAGTGTAATTTGATGACAGTAGAAAGCCTGTGAACGTTTACAAGACTGAGATGTAGCCGACGACCAAGGCAGCCGGGCAGAGACTGCAACGGTAGCATTACACTTCTGGTTATTATCACATAATTTTCAATGGAATTTTTATTTTAATGGTCGTCTACTTCAATAGCATTTACTTACTTACTTAATTAGCCATAACAACCCGTTTAACGGATTTCAGCCTGCTGCAACACATCCTTCCAGGCGCCTCTGCTTCTTGCGCGCTTATGCTAATTTGTCACACCAATCGATACCAGGATTTCCTCGATTTGATCCTTCCAACGGATACAAGATCATCCGACTTCCCCTGATCCCGGCATTAAATACCTGTCTCGCCAGAGCATCCTCTTCCATACGAACAGCATGGCCGAGCCAGCGCAACCAGTGATATTACACTGCACAACTTCCATGTTATTGAGGAGTTCATACAGCTCACTGTTGAATCGAAAGCGGAAATCATCGCCAAATTGCACTGGATCGAAGATCTTAGGTAGGACTTTTCTCTTGAATACTTTCGAGGCTGGTGGAACAGTGCTTAAAAGGGTCCATGCTTCTGCACCATAAAGAAGCACGGGTAGGATGAGCGTCTTGTAGAGTAAAAGTTTTGTGCTACTCAATTGTCTATTAAGATTATACTAGCACCTGTTGGCAAGAGTGATGCTGCGTCTGGCTTCGTAATTTAGTCTATAAGGGTCTTGGATAGGTAAGATGTTATCCCGATCTAGCTTTCGTAGTATTGTGCAACTGGAAAGCAGAGAATTCCATAGGCCTGGTGAAACGATTTTTAAGACTTACTTGGGAATAAATTTTAAAACGAATAGCAGAATTGTGGAGACAGCAGATTCACTGGGCGTTTACGTAACAGGCTCAATACTTCTTAGACAGATAGGATTTTGGCCTGCCCATTGAGGTGTGAAAGGAAAAGTTTGTAAAAATACGAATGCCGCGAGCATTCTGTATATATGCCCGGACATACAAAGCCGAAAAGTTTATTACATTATTTAACCTTTCTAAGTGGTAATATATTCTTAATTTCCTTCAAATATCTTTAACTTAACCTAAGGATATCCAGATTTATTTTTAATAGCAAGTTTGAACGCTTAACCCATATCTGGTTGTGAGGCGACAACACTCAGTTATTGAAAGAGTAGATAACTTTTTTTTTCATTTATATTTTATCAAGTGTTTATTTGCGTATGTAATACAACTGCAAGTATTTGATTACATTTTACACAGTTACAGTAGCTCATCCTTTGTATTTAATCGAGACACAAACACTTAAAAATTTACACAGAATTTATTTATTTATTTACATGCTGTTGTCATTTCATGTCGTGTTCATAGTATGTGTACATATTTGTGTATGTATGCATAAGTATTTACTCAACAAATATTGAATGAGAGCGAGAGGAAAAAAAATAACTAAAAATATCTCACATACACACAAACACGCTCATACACTTATTAAAGACAAATGGTAGTGATTGAATATAAATAAAGAGAATAACAACGACAATAATAGCAGCAGACATAATAGCGATAATATAAAGTGGTTCTATTTAATGGAAAACAAATAATAAAAAAAAGAAAACCGAAAAAAGAAGAAGAAAACAAAATAATAGTAAAATATGAAAATAAATAAATAAAAAAGAAACTAAAATAGAACTTAAAGAATATATTTCACTATAACCGGTCCTTGAGGAAGGATGTTAAAGCAGATAATGTTGAAACATTATTGCCAACGACGCCTATTTCCCTTAGGTGAACACTTCTAAGTATATCCTCAAGGGATAGATTTACATTAAAGGCTTTTCCATTTACGTTTTACGATTAAGTTGCAAGAACACACACAGACAAAACGATTTTTGTAAGCATTTAAAATGAAGGTCAACCTAAAAAGAAAAGTATTTATGTATACGTGTATTCGCACATACATTCTGATGTACAGTGTACTCTCTCGTAACGGACACCCCTCTTAAGCGGACACCTTCAGTAACCGGACACTTTTTTTTCAGTACCAAAAAAATTAAAGTGATTTTTAAAATATTTCTCTCTTATGCGGACAACCTTCCCATAACAGGACACTTTTTCCATGGCATATCGACATTTTAGTTCCCCATAAATGGACATGTCGGCTAACTTTTTCAATGGTTCCCTATTGGCTCGCGCTTTATATACTCAATAAAAATTTTTCATATTATTGGGTGATTTTTCAAAAGCTATAGGAACATTTTTCAAAGAAAAAGAAAAAGCACATAAAATGTAGAAAAATGTATGAAATATTTATTTGAATCGATTGTACGATAGTTTGATAGTTTGAAGATTATTTCATGTAAATGTTGACCGTGACTGCGCCTCATATGATTTATCCGCTTAGTTCAATTGTGGCATACTCTTTTCAACATTTCGACCGGTATCTCACGAATAAATCCTTCAATGGCTTGTCTGTATAGACATGAGCTTTATCATACATACATAATTGGCTATTACAACCCTTCAGTCAGGATTACGACCTAGCTTCTCACACCACTTATGTTGTGTGCGTTAATTTTATACATGAGTAGCGGGACCTACAGTTTAAAGTCGACTCCGAACGACAGATTTTTGAGAAGCTTTTCATGGCAATTTTTACTCTCAGAGTCTTTGCCAGAAATCTGCTGACAGGAAGTCGCCGAAGAAATATTTTTCGTTTTGATGTCTGACCTGGGATTCGAACACGGGCCTTTTGTCTAATAAGCCTTGAGCTTTATATAGCCCAACAAAAAATAGTCTAAAGGCGTTAAATCGCATGATCTAAGCGGCCAATTGGCCGGTCCCGAACGTAAAATAAAATGTTCATCGAACTCACCTCTTAATATGTCCATTTTAACGCGTTCTGTGGGCAAGTAGCACCGTCTTGTTGAAACCACATGTCATGCAAGTCAAGCTCTTGCATTTTGGACAAAAAAAAAAAAGTTGGATATCGTCTCACGGTAGCGCTCACCATTCACAGTTACGTTACGATTCGCAGCATCTTTGAAGAAGTACGGTCCAATGATGCCACCAGCCCATAAACCGCTCCAAACTGTGACTTTTTCCGGATGCATTAATAGCTTTTGCAATGCTTCTGACTGATCTTCACTCCAAAATCGACAATTTTGCTTATTGAGCCAAAAATGAGACTCGTCGCTGAATACAATTTTTCGATAAAAAGTGGATCATCGGCCAACTTTCTAAAAGTCCATTCACCAAAAATTCTGCATTGCGGTAGGTCGTTCGGCTTCAATTCTTGCACCAGCTGTATTTTGAAAGGCTTCACACCTAAATCCTTCCGCAAAATTTTCCACGTTGTTGAGTAACAGAAGCCCAATTGCTGCGAACGGCAACGAATCGATAATCGATGGACATCATTAACACTGGCCGATACAGCTGCGATATTTTCTTCAGTTTCTACGGAAGCGTGTTGGCAGTTTAATGTCTAACAATGTAAATATGGTGCGAAATTTAGTCCCAATAGCCCGAATAGCCGCATCAATGGGGGGTCAATTAAACTGACCATAAAATGGAAGAAGTGCGCGATGAACTTTCTTAACAGAGCATGCATTTTGATAATAAAATTCAATGATTTGCAAGCGTTGTTCGTTTGTAAGACGATTCATGATTAAATTGTAGGCCAAACCAAAGATGTTTGACAGTGAAACAAAACACGAAACGTGCGTGAGCTATTTAATTCAGTGTTGTCAAAAAGATTATAGCTAAAAAATCACCCGATATATCTGATGGATAATAAAATTTGTATACAATGCTACTTGAAAACTAAACAAAGTCGTGGCTTAACGATAGTTTCATTCATATTCTATGTTTACTAAAACACTACAATTCTATTAAAAACTTTTTGTCAATTTATGACATGAAGGTTCACTGCCACTTCAGTCCGTCAAATATTTTGTTGGAAGACACTTTTTTTACTTGAACATGATGCCATAGTTCATTCGCATGTATTTAATAATGAAATTTAAATTTCATTTTTATTTTTCCAACCTTTTAACGAAATAAATGCATCAGTGCTGTCTGCCGTTGACGTGATATTGGCGTGATTGTGGGCATTCAAAAGACATTGAGGACAATATTAACGGCTTTAATAAAGCAAAGTAAGGCAAATTTCAAGCTAGTTTTTAAAAAAATTGTGGAAACTTTAACCTATTGGTGGGAGAATTTAAAGCTTGAAAACTTTTATATCGAATGGTTATCAGCCACTTTTATGGCCTTGTCAAACGAAAGCCAAGTGTATTTAACTCCAATAGCCTGCTACTTATTTAGAATTTATTTTTTTTCTGTCACAAGCTTTTATTCCTGTACAGAACTTTTTGTTTAGTTTCTATTAAATAGCAAATACAGTCAAACCCGGTTATAATGAACCCCGTGGGAGCAGAAAAAATAGCTCGTTATAGGAAAAGTTCTTAATAAACGGGGTGAAGTCATGGAAGAAAATAGACAATACAAAGAATTTTTTTCATTTATTATTAAAAACCAAAAATATGGTTTTGATTCTTTTTACCTATTAGCTGATTAAAGATGTTGAGTTAGAATTTAATGTTGCCATATTAAATAAAATTAAAGACTATTGCCATAGTTCAAAGTTTTTTCTGAGGGTAAAATATATGAAATTTAATTACTGGGACCATTTAACCGAGTTCGTTATAAAGGAGTTTGACTGTATACATACAAACATCCATATAGGTATGTATGGATAGTATGTAGGCGTCGTGTGTGTATGTGTAGAAGGAAATTTTTTTTTTTCAAACTCTTCTTACTATTATGCGAACATTTTGTTTTTATTTACCGGCTATAATGAAATAAACTTTGCAATCGAGAATGTCATGAACAATGAGCCGCCAACATTCTTGTTTTAGACTCAATTAACGTGCAAAAGGCATGGGTTGCTCTTGCTCTGTATACGTTTCTTTTCTATTCCAATCTATTAAAATAACACAACTGAACAGAATTGAACAGAGCAGAGAAATTGAGAAACTTGAATGCTTTTAGTGGAATTTTATTTTCTATTTACATAATTAAATTGTTTGGAATCGCAAAAAGATTTCAAATTAATGGCTCGTTTTTTTTCCTTTTTGTCTAAGGATAAATGTTGTATTTTTTATGCACCCACCTCCACTTTATTGATATTTACTGACGATAAAGAATTTTGTCATCGTGTTGTATTCAAAAAGAGAAGAAATTTATTCGACTGAAAAACAATAGGAAAAATGTTTGGAAATTAATTGGAGGATAATGTAGTATAGTAGAGTGGAAATCAAGAGTTTTGTGAACAATTCAAAAATCATTGATAAATAAAGATTGTATTTACTAGAGGTGTGCACAAGACATTCTTCTAGCTTACCCTTTAACGAATGCAATACTGTAGTGTACTCTTTTCTGTTGCTCTTGATTTTAAGAGTACACTGAAATGTGTTTTTATCATTTATTCAATGTATACAACAGCACCCGTTTGCCTGTGAAGCAACGGAACAATGCTTTGTATTGTAAGAGCATATTTTACTACTGAAGCTACATTTTCAGTATTGCCATATCAATATCAGTAGTGTAAAAAAAGGTTTTTCCTCACAAATAAAAAGTTTAAAAAAGTTACTGGCAATGCTGGCATCGACAAAGATGTTCGGTTGCCGAGAGCAAAAAAAAAAAGAAATGCATGTCGTGACTCTATGAAGAGTACAATATTTTTGTTGCACTCTTTACACAACTCTCTTTTATACTGTTGTACAGTGGTTTACAAGTGCAGTTGTTTTTTTTGTATTCTATCTTTGGCTTCACACTTATTTATATTTGCAGCTACAATCAATATTCGGTCTTGAGAAAAATGCAATAGAGTGCAATTTTATATGTCTTGTGCACACCTCTAGTATTTACGATGTATATAACATGTATACGTTCCAAACAAGTTCTAGCGTCTATACAGTTACAACAGATTTTTTGTTGACCCAAAGCTTCAATTTATTGTTTACTTTGCTCTGAAACTAGACAATTTTGTTACGAAAATGGGAAAAATCTAGATACTAATGCATTACTGTTAGATCGCTTCACATTTCATTTACAAATTGTCACGCTGCTTAATATTACATAAAAAATTATAAACAATTAAACAAAAGTACAACAACAAACACTGAAAACATAAATTTAAGCAAAATACACAAACAACAATAACAAACATTCACCTTCAAGAACATTCATCAAACGTTTTACACCAACACAGATTTGTCGAACAATTGTCTAGTAATTGTTATTGTTTATGCAAAAAATGTAAACGGATGAATAGCAAACCAACAATTGTTGTTGTTTACATAAAGTTGTGAACAGTGGCACACAGAATTGTGTGGATAGTTAAGAATTTGAATTAAATGTAAACACAAACTTATTTTAATTTTACTATATTTGCAATCTAAAAGCTCATTTTTAAACGTTTTTGAAAGGTAAAAATTTAATAATACGCTGCTTTTAATCTGGTTTTCAAACATTTGCACCTTCTAAATATCTAGAAGTAGAGCATTCTTTGTTTTGATATTGTAGGCTAGAAATCATCCAATATTGATATCACACGTAGCAATTGTAGTCTGTTGGTTTAAACGCTTCTGCCTCTGAGCAGATTCCTACTAAGAATCTGAGAGTAAATAAATTTGCCATACAATTAACACATTCGCTGCCAAGCCTAAATTATATGAAGTCATTTGTATTTTGAGTGTTATTTTTTACCAAAACGCTGTTATTGTTGTTATTACTGTCCCAACTATCCTGATAAACCTTCATTATGTATAGGACTTTGTTACAGATCCATAAAAAAAGAAATAATCCTAGCAAAAAAAATTTGCTAATGCATGTTACAATATATTTAAAGTAGAACGAGTATACTCGTATTTGAAAGTCATTACAATCCTTTGGTCAGGATTATAACCTATAACCATTTATTGCAGAGTGTGTAACACAGTATACTCGTCTTGGCAGTGCATAATACCCTGTCAAAGACGAGTATACTCGTCTTTGGCAACAAATGGGTTAACACAGTCTGCATAAATGGTGTGAGAAGCTAGGTTATAATCCTGACTGAAGGATTTACAGGATATTCCGCACTGCCAAGACGAGTATACTCGTCCAAACAATTTATTTCATTCTCGGTCGGATATAAATGGTATAAAAAGAAAGAAAATCTGATGAAGCAAAGAATTACTGCCACCGTCTTAAGAAAACGAGTCACTAGAATGCTTTTTTCGACACTTGTTATGTGTGTGATCCAGAGATCAGCAACGAGTATTCAAAACGATGAGTGGATTCAAATCATACTTATAATTTCTGATACTTATACGTATTCATACTTATTTTAATATGATACTCATACTACTCATACTCAAAGTTGGAAGTACTCGTCGTATTCATACTTAACAATACTCTGTAAGGCGCTTATCCTTCTTATGGTTCTGCACCAGAGATCAGCAATAAGTATTCAAAACGATGAGTAGGTTCGAGTCATACTTATAATTTTAGCTAGTTATACGCATTCATACTTATTTTGATATCATACTCTTACTATTCGTACCCAAAGTTGGAAGTACTCGTCGTATTCATACTTAACAAAACGCATGATTTTATTGACTTCGACTCGTTTCTGCTTAACATTTACACGAAGCACAAAATAAGTATGATTCGTGTACGAACACTACTATATTCGCAAGAAGATTGTGTGTATGCTTTGCATGTTGTCTTTGTGTTTCCTTTCTTCTTTGTTTGTATATGCAACAACTACAATTGCTGTAAATTTTAATGAACGGTTCGAATCACTCGAATCAGTTATAAGTATTTTTCTAAATTTATGAAACAGAATGAGTAGGCGTATGAATCAAACATATTTCAAATGTTGTGAGTTTGATGTCAACGTTGTACTCATACTCATTGCTACTTATACTTATAAATCAATGTTGTAGCGAGTACGAGTGAATCAGAGTAGTTGAATTTCATTTCTGTTGATTCATTCACACTCAAAATTGCATGACTGCTTATGAGTAGCGGAAAAACGATTCATTGCTGAACTCTGGTGTGATCCCATTGTTTATTTCTATGTAAGATTAAACATTTTGACGTTATCTGGCTGGATATAACCTTAACGTCAGGGAGATTAATTTCGTTATATGACTGAGGACGTCTTATAACTTAACGATCACAACATGCTTCGAACGTATTGTCGCCAAAGCAGATGTAGGATTGATGTGATCTAATTTAAAAATGTTGAAAACAATGGAAGTTTGTGTGATTCGTAAGGTGAGCTATCATATCATTTGATCCCAATAATACTTAGTTTTTTAATTGTATATCAACATGTGTCCCTTATTCTAGAAACCAGTAGTTGTAATAGCAATTACTGCCTTACTGGTTTTAATTTGTTTCACAAATTAGTTTTTGTTTATTTCTTATTTTCTTATTTAGGAAATAAATTTCAATTTAAATAGCTGTGAGAAAAGAGAATCCACAAATAAACAAAAAAATTTCAAAAAAAAAGGAAAGAAAACAAAAAAAGAAAACAAAACAAAAGCAAACAGAATAACAATAATTTTGTCCTCAATGTCCACTTATTGTTGATTTTGTTTTTTTCTGCATTTTTTTCGTTCTTTTCTTTATCGTAGAATGAAAATAAATCTTTGATTTCAAAGGGAAAAAATAAAAATCATTTATTGAAATACATATTGATGTGTGTAAGTCTATATTCATATTGACACACACATACACATACACATACATACAAACAAACAATTGATAGCTGACATTTTCATTTGAACCCAATTAAATCAATTTAAAATTGTTTTATAGATGATAAGAATGAAAACGAGAACAACACAGGAAAAAAACAAAAACAAAAAAAAATCAACAATGAAATGAAATGAAAAAAAGTGGGGGAAGGAATGAATGAAATGAGAAATAAGAAAAGATGAGCAGCAAGCAACTATTGTTATCACTAAAATGATGAAATGATGCTGCCAGAGAGCTTTGGTTTCCTCCACCTCAATTACCGAGTAGTTAACACAGCACCAGAGTACCAGCAGTCACCAGAGTAGTGACACTAAACACTGTTGGTTTTGCCATTGTTTGTGTGTATTTATCCCCCCCACCGCCCTTAGTATGTGAAGCGTTTAAAGGTTGAAACCTAAAAAAACGTGGCATCCATATGTCTGCCGAATGTCCGTCCCGCCCCGATAAAAACGACTGTCTCTTGCTAAACAATGGAAAAGCAATTTTCAAATGAAATGACAATAGCAACCAGAAATTCATCAGATGGAAAGACAGTCATTTTTCGTTTATATTCCTCTTTTATACGATTTAAACTCTTTTTCGATTTCAATGCACAGTTTTTGTCGTTTAAAGATTGCAAAACAGAAAAAAAGAAAAACCATCGAGAACAAAAGCAAGAGGGTCGTCGTATAGTATTTAGTAGAGTAAAGTGCCAATGAATCATTGAAATCAATTCAATTTGCATGTGTTCATTCATTCATTCATTAATTTTTTATTCTTCTTCTCCTCTCCTTCTATATTCCCCATCTAATCGAACTATTTTTTCTTCTTCTTCTATTTTTTCTATTTTTATTTGTCCTTTAATAACATTTTTAGTCTCTTTTCTTCATCTTCATCTTCTTATTCCGCTTTTTTCATTATTATTGTTGTGCAGTTTGTCTAACTTGGTTTTTTGTGCGGCCACCACCATCACCACCACCGCCACTTGGTCCATCTTCATAAATTCCTTATAAAGTGAAATTGATTCTTTTCAAATTGTGGTGTGGCATTGTATTTGCATTGAGTGCTTGAGTAAATCTGCAATAAAAAACGGAGTTAATTTGTTCAATTAATATCCGTTTTTATTTGGAAAAACCAGTCGCCTTTATTTATGACGTATTTATTAAATTAAAATAATACAGCATGGCTGTAAAGTAAAGCCCTATATTTTTTTAATTTTTTTTTTTTTAATTTTATTGTTCAAAAGTTCAAAAATGTTGAAAATAACATCAAATATTAGGATCAGCCTTCAAACGGCCGTCAAAGGTATCACAGGCTACACGAAAGTGCCTCTGTGGTATTTTGACCCATTCCCGGCGAAGCGCCGTCTTACGATAATCGACACTTTGGTAATTTTTTAGTGAGTACCTTACTCTCCGAAATGGCCCAGGCGCAAAAGACCAGCGGATTTTGGTAGCCACTGTGCGGTAGAAGTGAAGCAAGGAATCTCCTTTTTAAGTCATTCTTGATTGACGCGTGATGAGTGGGGTGGTGCTGAGTCCTGCTGGAGGACTGTAACCTGTGGTTTTCCAGCCAAATATAAAGCAATCACACTATCACGTATTCATCAAGAATAACTTTTTTTCTGAATGCAATAGATTAAAATGCTTTTTTAAACTTGTAAATAATAAAATCAACTGTCACTGGAATAAATCTATCAGGAATACATATCAGGCACCCTGTATAAGTGTGTGGTCCATAATCTTGAATAAAGGGCTGTAATGACCAATTATGTATATATATTGAACAACAGTAACCTTTTCAGCAGAACGAACCGGAAGTGCATGCACAAGTGCGTTTTCATTTCCTGCATATACGGATTGCTAAAATTTACTTCGAATTCTTCCAATTGTGAATACATTTGGTTGATTATGCATTTATTTAACTCCTAGTTTTCTAACTTGACTTCAGCAATCTTAACGTCCTGCTCAATTGTGTACGTTACCCTGTTTGAATTAGTTAAATACCGAAACACAGAAAAGTCGGGTTAAGTTGAGTAAAAAGCTTGAAGTTTAAAGACGCCTTGGTCTTGTTGGTTTATTAGATGAGAGATCATGGTTCAAACCCTAGGTCAGACATCTTCAACAAAATGAAATATGAAAATTATTTATTCTGTGACATATTGTCAGCAAATTTCTGGCAAAAACTCTGAGAGTGTAAATAAAATTGCCATGAAGAGCTTCTCAAAAAAATCTGACGTTCAGAGTCGACTTTAAACTGTTGGTCCCGACACTTATGAATAAAATTTAACACACCCAAAATAAGTGATGAGAGAAGCTAGGTTATAATATTGGCTAAAAACCAATTGTGTATGTATTAGGGATGCCAAACGGGATCGATTTTTCGGGATAACTCAAGATCCAAAAATCCCGAAAATCATGGGAAAAATCACGATTTTCTCTTAATAATAAAAATATTTTGTTAACACAATCATTTGTATTCAAATTATGGATATCAGAATTATATGTCATTAAAAATAAAATACAAAAACAGCAGGACAAAAAGTATCAAAAAAGCATAAATTAATAAAAATTAAAATTATTCATAGATTTGGATTCCAACAAATAGATTATAGCATTGACATGTGATCTGATAGGCTTCCTTCAACGAATTTTGTTGTCAACATACTCTGCAGTTAAAAAACACTTCCCGCAATCAACATTTGTTAGTAAAATAGTTCCAAGATAGCTGTTCATCTCTACCACCTCCTGATGTAAATAAATCTATTCCTTTGGACAGTTGAGTATCTAAATCAAATATTAATTCATTTAATAGGGTTGCTTATTGCATTCTTCGTTGGCGTCAAATAACTTTTTATCAATGGAAGTGGGGTTTTCCTCATCTGAGATGCCATAATCGAAGTCGAATGGCTTTCACGACCTTTTGAGGGCTCAAAATATATATGAATTAACAGTCGCGCAAATCCCGAAAAATCCCGTGACAAGTTTTTAAAAATCCCTGGATTCGGAATGTGAGAATCTCAAAAATCTCGGGATTTCGGGATTTCCCGATTGGCATCCCTAGTATGTATAGTTAACAGAAAATATGTACAGTCAAACTCGGTTATAACGAACTCCGTGGGACCAGAAAAAATAGTTCGTTGTAGGCAAAGTTCGTAATAAAGTCATAGAAGAAAATATAAAATACAGAGAATTTTTCTGATTTATTAAAAACAAAAAGTATTTTTTTTTTTATTAAAAACCAAAAATATGTTTTAATTCTTTTTATTTAGCAGCTGATGTAAGATGCTGAGTCATAATTTAATGTTGCCATATTAAATAAAAGTAAAGACTATTGCCACATTTCAAAGTTATTTCTGTGGGTTCGTTATAAAAAAGGTAAAATGTATGTTTTTTGTATGAAAATTGCTATTAAAACGTTGGAACTTGAAAATATGTACGTAATAACCAAGAATTCGTTATAACCGAGTTCGTTATAAACGAGTTTGACTGTTTTGGTTTTCGGCCGCGTAAAGGATAGCATGATTATGGTTACTAATCACAGTAAAGCGTACATTTCTGTCGATTGATTGTACAAATTTCGTAAAATTTTTAAAAAAGGCTTCAATTGCTTTAAAAATCTTAAAATATTTTCTGAAATTTCGAGATAAAGTAAAAAATTTTTAAATCTTAATTGATAAAACAAAATAACTCGTTCGAATTAATATTGACATAAAGAATAATTTACTGACTAGATGACCCGTGCGAATATTTCGCACCGTTAGTTGTCTTTTTTGTAATCTAATAAAAATAATTGCCAAAACAGCTTTTTACAACTTAATATGAATATTATATATAAACGGCATTATAGTAAATAGCGGTATTGCCAGAATGAATTTTAATACATACTATATATTATGTAGAACTGCATTACTATTAAGCGACCCTGTATTAGCACACTTGAACAAAAACATGTAATCACAATGACATCAGTATTATTATGCAGTTCTATACAAAATTATATAATAATAATTTTTATCAATGAAAATATTAATTTTTCAATTTCTAATTATTTTTCGCCATTAGTGGTCGATATAAGCTTTAAAATGAGATATCATTCATTAAATTTGATGGCAGTGGTATGGGAGATATTTGCAACCGACAAAAAAGGTGCTTTAGAAATAATATAATGATGATTTCTATAAGGGTAAGCAGTAAGAAATTTTATTTATTTTTTTAAATATTATATACACAGTGCAACATTTAAATTTATTTTTTTTTTTTAATTTTACTTCCCTTCCCGTACTAAAAAAATAAAGAAAGAAAAGCTGCCTGGCTTCTACCACTGCCGCTACTTTTGCAGCTATTCGGAAGAAGAATAGAAATGGATAATAAACCATTGAACACGTTTTTCTCTTTTGTATTCTTTTTTCCGCTTTTTTTTTTTTTAGATTCCGCAAAAGCCGGTGCTTGTCACTTTTTTTCTTCTGTCATTTACAAGGACTCTTGAACATATTTTTTCTTTTATTCCACACTCTATAAATGTATGTACATTTCTATTTGTATGTGTGTGTATGTAAGTGTACAACTTTGTATATGTATGTGAACAATTTTTTTTTTTCCTTTAAGAATTCTTCTTCAGTGTATTGTTTAGTTTTATTGTGTCCACAAATAAAAATAACCAAATACACAGAGGACTCGCGTAAACAAGTTCGGACGGCTTTATATGATAGGTTTCCTCCTATCACATACTGAAATTATACTTTACATGAAAGAAAATTTAAAATTTTATTTTGTTTCATAAAATTTCTGTTTAAAATTTATGTTTGGTTTACATAACATAATTATGTTATAAGCAATGCTACTAGAAAATATGACAAGCATTCGTAAAACTTTATAACAGTACGTCATAAAGAGAAATTTTATTTTAATTAACCATATAAGGGAGTGATGTAAATATATGTACGAGTATGTATATGTGTGTGTGTGTGTATGGTTATGTCCGTTAAAAAATTACTACAATTACATATAAACGTACATATGTTTGTGTGGGTATGTTTGCCGTATAAGTGTATGTTTCTAGGGCTTTTAACTTAAATAGAAGGTGTGTCAGCATTTTTTAACTCATACACCATACAGGCAAAAAATAACGCATCTATACCCAGTAAATATTCTCTCAAATGAAGCTTTAAAGAGATTTTGGAACATTTTTACATTGAACGAGTTAATCCCACTTTTTAAATTAATACTTACTTACTTAATTTCGTTTCTTGGGCATGTAAAGAAAACATGCTCCGCCGTCTCCCTTTCATTACGGCAATCTGGGTAAGCCTCGTCTATGTCATCTACCATACTTATAGATATATGCCCTATAACATCCATGGCCGGCAAGCAACTGTGTCAGGTAGAAGTTCACCTGACCGTGTCCACTTTTGGTCCATTCGCCCATGCTCGGTATGAGTCTGTGAGTCCGTCTGCCCTTGGTGGACTTAGACCAGTCCTGCTGCCATTTATCCAAAGCATCATCCACTAACTGAACAGAGTTGGAAAGATCCAATCCCCTCTTCGTGACATGTTTCCTCCTTTCTATATTGACTACTAGCTTCAGGGACATCATCCCCGAAATCACCAACGCTGCATCAGTAGACACCGCGCGAAAGGCAGAAATCACCCTGAGAGCTGATTTCCTGTAGACCACTTCTATTCCTGCTCTATAGGTCCTCTTCTCCATGGCCCCGGCTCATGTAAGGGCTGCATATATAGCAATCGATGTCACTACCTTCATCAGTAACCGCCTCCTCTCTTGTTTTGGGCCTCCTAGGTTAGGATTCGATCAAGTGCACTTGATGTCACCGCAAACTTTTCGCCGATGTATGTCAATCAATCATTACTCCAAGATATTTAATATTCTGCTTTGATGTTATGCGACATGAATGTAACGTTTTTTTATTATTCGCACAATTCTGTGTACCACTGTTCACGACTTTATGTAAACAACAACAATTGCTTTGTTTGTTATTACCTTTGCATAAACAATAGCAATTACTAGACAATTATTCGACAGTTCTTTGTAACGTTGATCTTCAAACCAAGATTACTCTCTTTAAACGCACCGCGTCTTTACACAATACTGACTGAAGTTCACTAACTCAATCGCCTGCTTTACCTTGTCTTTTATATGGCAGGGTAAACAGTCTAATAAATGTTCATGAAGGCGAATGGTCATTACTTCGCTTTCTCGAAATCTTTATAAATGTTAACACACAGACTGACTGAAATTTATCTCAGTCGGCTGTTTTGCATTGTCTTTTATATGACATGTAACCAGTCTGATGAATGTTCTTGAAAGCCTAGGACCCGAACCCTGGTTTTACGTAATAAGCCAGCACACTACCCCCTAGACCACGGCGACTTCTAGTGGTTCTTAATCAGTCTAAAGAAAACGGGACAATTGTACGCTTCTTTCGATATTCAAAAAATGTGCTGATTTCAAGCACTTTCAATTTACTTGCTTAATTAGTCATTACAATTTTTCAATAAGTGTTACAACGTACTAAGTGATGCGACACATGTTGTGGGAGTTTTTGCTCAAAATTTTCTGGAATTTAATTAAAGAAGAAATATTTTTTTCATATCTCATTTTGTTGGAGATGTCTGACCTGGGGTTCGAACCAGTGCTCACCAATGAGTGTTCAAAAAGATAAGTAGAATCGAATCATTCGAGTCACTCGAATCATTTATAAATACTATAAAAAATCGTCAAACACGGTCTTGGAAATCGTCTAACTAATCGCCACAAAATCGGCATGAAAATTCAGTGTGATGTACGCAAGAACTGACGCTTTTTTCAGTGCCTTAGTTTCTTAAGAGAGTGTAAGAAATGCTTCACCTCATCCGATTTTCTTACTATTTACACTGCTTGTATCCGAAAGCGATAGAAATAGGGCAGTGCTTCAAAGACTATTTTGAAACTTCTCGACCGCTTAGAAGAAAGGATAAAGTTGCCCGTTAATGACGGTAGGACTATTCGATTTGAAGTTTTTTGGCTTTTAAGGACATAAGATATAGAAACATTTTGCAATAATAATAATTGCAAGGGTAAATTCCAAGCTTAAATTGGGTTTTAATGTACTATAGTAAGGGATATGATGTAAATTTTTAATTTCCAAAAATCGTCAAAATAAGGGCATAAATCGTCACATCCTCAATAAGATATTTTTAGAGTACAAAATCGTCAAATCTGGCAGCTATGCTTACAAATCAGCGTTGTAGTGAGTACAAAAGAATCAGAGTAGTTAAATTTTAATATTGTTCACTCACTTATATTCAAAATTTTATGAGTACTTATGAGTAGGGAAGAAAACGATTCATTGCTGATCTGTGGTTTAAACTGTGGCCTCATGTCTGGTTGCTACATTCTAATGATGATTTGCTTTATAAATTTAATTTAAATTAATGAACCCTGAGCTGATATGTAAGAAAACTTTTATTGCTACATTAAAACTAGAGAAAAACTAAAATTTTTGAAATTCAAACGATGAATTAATTGTTCGCTGGGTTGTTCCACATGTTTAACCATATGAAGAAAATATAAATAAAATACTGCCATTATTATAAACACACTCACACATGTACGTCTTTATGAACTTACAATTATAAGGGGCATATACTAATATGTGTATATGTGTGTGTTTGTGTGTGTGTATATATGTATGAGTGTTTGTAAATTTTCTTTAAACTATAGAAAAAGGAAATAAATTCGCTGACGGTACTTGCTATCTCCGTCTCTCTCTTTCTGTATTGTATTGCATAATAAAGGCACTGGAACAAAACGAAATAAAAGAATATCATCGTAATAAAAATAATAAAACTTAAAACAAATTTTTGTCACGCTGACGATTTTTTCCTTTTTCTGTTTTCTTTTTTTTAGTTTATTTTCCACAGAATGGTTTTCTTTTCTTCCTATTAAAAATGTTCCCATTTTCTTGTGGAGTAAAACTGTATGAGAAAAATTTAACTTTTTCTCTATGATTTTTCGCAAGGATCGTTTGTTTCAAGTACCTTAGCGTCTTATCATCATCATTATAGTTGTTTTTCATTTTTTTTTTTTTTGTTCCTTTTCTTCTCTTTCTTAACGTTGTGGCACATAAAAAGTGGTCTCGTCCAATAAATTCTATTGTTAAATGACGACAACAACAACAAAAAACAACGACAAAATAAAAGTACAGGAGAAATTGAACCCAATCTCTGGCTGCTTTATCCCAAACCCAAACAAAATATTTGACTTTGTGGATGTATTTCCTGTTCCTTAGCACAACAGCAACCTTTTTCTCTATCTGGTTGTATAATATTTGTGGTGTGGTGGTACTTTTCTGAATATCTCAAGATTCTAAAGAAATTCTTTCAATTTCTACTTAAAAATTCTATTGTTCTCTGCTTAAGCTGTGCTCATACCAGACCAGACCAGACCAGACCAGACCACATCACACCACACCAGACAATCGGAATAGGCACAAAATAATCACAATAAGCTGCATTAGAAAAAGATTTTCAACGTACCCATAAGTAAGTTCATAACCGCCAACAGAAAGTTTACGTATTTAAAGTTTTCTTTTCTTTCGTTTTCTTCTTTTGTCTTGTGTTTCCTTTGGGTTTTTGTTTTTGTTCAAGTATTTAAAACAATAGATAGCCTGATTGAACATAATTTTTGAAGATATCTTTGGTTTTATTCTTGTTGTTTTAGTTTCATTTCATATTGATTGTTCCTTAAGACACCTACCCCACTATTATGAGGCAAATTATTCAGATTCGTAGAGAGTTTAACATTCAATGGATTTGCCTTACAAGCATAGTTGCCAGATTGGAGGATTTATCGTCATTTTGACGATTTTGTGCTCCTAAAATATCATATTGACGATGTGACGATTTATGCCCTTATTTTGACGATTTTTGGAAATTAAAAATTTACTTCATATCCCTTACTATAGCACATTAAAACCCACTTTAAGCTTTAAATTTAACTTTGCAGTTATTATTATTGCCAAATTTTTCTGGGTCTTATGTCCTTAAAAGCCAAAAAACTACAATCTCTGCACATACGAAAAGTCCGACTAAAGAACGAATTTTGTCTGTAATACAGTGAGCGATCCACTGGTCAATAAACCATATACATATGTATGTGCCCGCCAAGAAAGTCGAGTGTTAAGTAGGAATACATGATTTTCGGGTACAAGTCCCTTATTTCCCTTGAACAAAATCCGTTAAAATTTCGATACAACAGTGAAACTAGATCACATTGCAACGATGCTCCAATGAGGAGTTCGATACCCTACGGGCAACTTCACCATTTTTTCTAAGCGGTCGATAAGTCTTAAAATAGTCCTCGAGGCACTGCTCTATACATGAGAGTTGTATTTCATTAGTTTTCAGATATAAGAGGTGTAAATAGTAAGAAGATCAGATGAAGGGAAGCATTTCTTACACTCTCTTAAGAAATTAAGGCACTGAATAATGTATCGGTTCTAGCGTACATCACACTGAATTTTTGTGACGATTTTATGACGATTAGTTAGACGATTTCCATGAACGTGTTTGATTTGATTTGACAATTTTATTTTTCTAATATTTGACGATTTAAAACTTTATGTAGCTGGCAGCTATGCTTACAAGCGATATGAATTGTTTTCCTATAGTTTCTAATATTTGATTTTATTATGGATAGAGTTTGAGTCTCTTTCAGAACTGGCAGATTTTCTAAAAGACATAAAGAACATAAATTTTTTATTAACATTTAAAAAAATTTTATTTATTATTAAATTAAATAAGTTTAAAAATACAAGATCTTCCAACAGGATCCTATAACAGGGTTTTTCAATATGGTCTTCCAACAAAGTCGTCCAACATGGTCTTCCAACAATGTCGTCCTACCTTGATAGTTGATAATTACATTCATAATTTACATAAATAATTGGCCATTACAACCCTTCAATGAGGATTATTGACGTAGTTTCTCACACCACTTATGTTGTGTGTGTTAATTTTATTTTATTTTTTAAGTGGCGGGACCTACTGTTTAAAGTCGACTCCGAACGACAGATTTTTTGAGAAACTTTTCATGGCATTTTATTTACTCTCAAAGTTTTTCCAGAAATCTGCTCAGACGAAATCGCCGAAGGAATAGTTTTTGTATTGATGTCTGGCCTGGGACTCGAACCCTGGCTTTACGTTGATAATTACTATCCCACACACACACATTTCCACATGAACGGATACGTAAACAAGAAGTAGCTGTAATGTAGTCCAGTCTTGGCTTATTAGATACGAAACCACGGTTTAAACCCCAAATCCGATATTTCAAGCAAAATAAGAAAAAGTATTCCATGGTGCCTTCTTCTCAACGGATTTCTAGCAAAAATTCTCAGTGCAAACAAAAAATTGCCATGAAAAGTTTCTCAAAGAATTGGTTGTTTGGAGTCGACTGAAACTGTATAAAATTAACACACATAAGTGGTGTGAGAAGCTAGGGCTTAATCCTGACTGAATGGTTATAATGACTAATAATGTATGCATGGATACACAAACAAACAAAATTATTTAATTTAAAACACTACCAACCCAACATTATTCAATGCATCCCTTAAAAGTTATTGTGTATTACGGTCTGGTAGGTACACCGGTCCATCTGTCTTTAAGGACAACGAACGCTGTATTTTCTTCCGACTTGAATTACGTGATCTGAAAACCAAAGACACTTACTACACAGTTCATGTCACATTTAATTTTCAGTACAAGAGATTTGTGGGCATGACCAACTCGCGTGAAGGTTAGAGGTTAGGTTTGAGGACGTGTACTTGTCGGTTAAGACAAGTACAGTACCCGGAGGTCGATATTTATTCATTGTACAACGTGAAGATGATGTAAATTAGACGTCGAGATCGTTGGAATTATTCCTCTTAGAATTTTTCTTGTGTGGTTTTCTTAAGTCAGCTCAAAGCTATCATAATATATCCCAACAGTCTCATTCAGCCCGATTTATGCCCTAGAGTTACAGCAAATTTTAGTTTTCGAATGCCCACTAGCGAGAGATTCTGTGGCGGATAGTATTTCTATTTCATACGTAATGGCATCAATAAAAAGTCTTTGTAGGTAGTGTGTTGGCTTGCTAGATATGAATGAAGCTAGGGTTAAAAACCCAGATCAAACATCTCCTAGATAGATCTCTGGCAAAAGCTCTGAAACCAAATAAAATTGGCAATGAAATGTTTTTCAAATAAATTTGTCGTTCGAAGTGGCGGTCCCGCCACTCATATATAAAATTCAAACACACAACGCAAGTGCTGTGAGAAGTTTGGTCGTAAGCCAGACTGAAGTGTTCTAATGACTAATTAATTGTATATGCACAATGTACATATGTATGCATTTAATCTGTTAATGCCATTATAGCACTTTTGCCATTCTTTAATCATTAAAACTCTAGTAGTTAGATGCGCTTTTCACCAGATACTCTGGTCTGTGATACTACACCGAGCATATGGACAAAGTCAGCTCTCGTATCAAATTCTAGTTGTTAGTGATCAAATTGAAATTTCCTCACTGCCCACCAAATTTGCTTTACATAGAGAACTGTGGACAGACGATAAAATACAAACGGATATTAAAACCAGAATTCAATATGAAATGGCGACTTCAGGTGGGGTAGTTTTACTAATTTGTATAGGAATTCTACATCAAGAGAGTCCAAATACCATATCATTCAAGGTTATAAGATATAATATAAGTTAGACCATAATTTTTTGTTCTTCCTCATTCACCTAGGGACATTGAAGGCCCCTATTGTCTCTGGTTTGTCGGTATAACACTTTTCTGTAACGGCACCTTACAGAAAATAGTGCTAAGGTGTCAAATCGCTGCTTCTTGGCTTCCAATTAACGCCACCATTTCTGCTAATTAAACAGACATTAAACGTTTCATGCAATAAATCGATTGTGGTATGAAGTGTGCTGCAAGTTGCACATTGAAACCAAACATCGCTTTGCGGCGTCCAAAAAAATCGGTTATCATGGAGCGATAGATGGTATCTCCATTGACTGTAATTGTTGCGCCGTCCTCATTTCCAAAGTAATGTGGGCCAATGATGCCTCACTCACTTGTCTGGATGTATTGGCTTCAATAAACTTCTACTTATTAACGTAACGTGAAAATTAGTTTCAACCGAAAAGATGACTTTTTTTTATTGACAAAATCGACATCATCGTCCAGCGGATACGAAGCTGATGGTCATGCGGCTTCAATTCTTGAACCAACAGAACTTTGTAAGACATCCTTCCAAGATCTTTTCACAAAATTCGACGTAAACTGGTGAAGACAAGTTGTTGATCAGTCACAGCTTAACGTTTTAGCGTATCAACCGGGTCCTCTTGTTCCTTCTCTGCCATCAAATTTCTTGCGAAATTTTTGTGCAATTTCCGACCAATTGTCTTTGTTTTGAAAGTGAATTTCCAATAAATCCCAACGTTTCTCAAGCGTAAATTGATTCATTACGTTCAATGGACATAATATTTTGAATTTTGTGACAGATTAGACTGAAATAAATATTGTTAGATTCGATGGGACCACTGTAAATTTCAGTGAATTGTACAAACGAATCTCGAGCTTGTATTCTTTGTATTAGACCTGCAGAAGTGTGTGTTTTTTGTGTTATTAATGTCTGAGAATGTGTTATGTTGGCTTTGTTAGATTTTATTTGTTATTTTGAATACCTTAACAGACTTCAAAGTTTTTTATGTGTTCCTTAAGCTCTTTAATTAAATAAATTTTGGGTCTAAAACCACAATATCAATAGAACAAAAACCCACCGAAAAACAAACCGTCTTTGAGTCTTTTTTTTGCCTAATTTTTCATTTCAGGCATAAATTGGTCGACCTAAATGTCGCATAAAACTTATTTTGTTGCCAGCTAAGAATTCTAAATTAATAATTCATTCATTCGTTCATTTGTTCATTCATTTGTTCATTCACATGCCCCCGTTTTGAGTTTCATTTTCTTGGTGTTTTTGCATGAGTTTTAGGACTCATTAAAAATTATTTTATATTTTAAATACTATTGTACAAGTGTGTGTATGTGTGTGTATGTGTATTATTTTGTATTATAATTTCTCTCTCTCTTTCTTCCTCTCCTCTCTCTTTCACTATTTGAATTGCCTTTATAAATATTCCATCATATTGGCGAACAAACAACTGAAGAGAGTGTAAAAAGAAGGCAACAAGAACGACAACGACAACTTATTTCAATTGTGCCACTTAACATTTTGTTGCATTTAAAAATAAATGCTCTCCATTGTAAAACATTCTAAAATACTATGTTTTTCTTCTTTTTCACTTGCATTCTTCAATGTCCTTTCAACGTCCTTAACGTCAACATCGTCGTCGTCGTCGTCATAGTCATCATCATTAACACTGTGTTTGCTTAACATACTGCATTATACTGCTGCTGCCAGCTATTGTTGTCGTCTTCATTGTTGCCGCCTTTATTGCTGTTGCACGTCGTTGTTGCCACTTTCATCGGGACGTTCCCATTTTTTGCACCTCTGTTTCCTGTTTTTTTTTTTCCTTGTATTACTTCTGCTTTGGATGGCAAAGTAACCAACCTACCCCAACCAACGTACCCCAACCAACCAACCAACCAACCAACCGGATATACTGCAGTCATGTAAGATGTTGTTCCCTACAACTTGGTCGTATAAAATTTGCCACACGACCACATACGCACGCATTGTGGCAACACATGTACCTGTTCTTAAAAACACACTCATTACAATCTGTTAAAATGGAACACGAGAACACGAGAAAGGACAATGAGTTTGGTATTGTGTGCATAACGCATTTGCCTTTGAATGTGTGTGTGTGTGTGCGGATGTGTATGATTGTGTATAGTACAGTAAGATGTTGGTGAAGAAGAAGAAGAAGAAAAAATTGTTAATTACTTAGTTGTACAATAGTGCTGGTGACAAAAACAATCAAGTTGTCGTCGTCGTCGTTGTCGTTGTTGTTGGTTGAATGTTTGCTTATGAATGTGGCAAGCAGCTTAGCCACAATGGATCCAGTGGATGCAACATCCATTTTGATCATGCACTCTATGACGTGAACATGTGGAAATTTGTTTTTATTTTCCAATTTTCCAAAAGAAAAACACGCCAATTGAAGTTATCTTAACGAATTCAAAGTGAATTGAAGGCAAATCCATATTATTGAAGAGTGACAAAATCACGGTTGTGATCATACAAAAGAAATAATTTCTGTCTGGTTGTTGTGCATAGAAGTCGCCCTTGTCTAGTAGGTAGTGTGAGGCCTCGATACAAACCCTAGGTCAGACATATTCAACATCTCCTCTCAATAAAATGCCATGAGAAGTTTCTCAAAAGAAAATCTGACGTTTGGAATCGACTTTAAAGCATAGCTTTCTCTACTACTTATAGATAAAATTAACATGCACAGCTTATAAAAGTGTTCTGAGAAACTAGGTCTTAATCTTGACAAAAAACTTGCAATGTCCAATGTTATAACATACATATATTCAGACTTTAAATTGTAAACGAAATAATTACTGTAGAGTAAATACCGTAGCCAATCTTGGCATATACTTTGGCGGCAACAGCATAGTTTACCAGAAGGTGTTCTTCCTACAATCACATGTAGTCTCCATCTCAAGATCAATATTAATCGTGGCTTTATTTTAAAGGATGCCAACTGATTATAACTTCGAGGATTTCAGGACAGAATTTCTGATAAGAAAATAAAGTTCCTTTAGGTATCATAGACAGATAGCACAGCCCTGAAAAATTAAACTTTTTTTACAAATAAGATGACACCAGCTGTTTCCGAAGACATTTTACGCGCTGGACACGAATCTGAGTTCAAAAACTTTCTATCACGTCAGGTTTTCGAGAAAAAGTTGAAACCACTAAAAAAGGCTTTTTCTTCATTTTTAAAACATTCTAGAACTTAACACTGACGTGCTGGAACCATCGCTATTTTCAGAAATTGACAATTGACCTTTGCTCTATAAAATTAGCCCTTAAAGTAGGGGGCGGGGTTTATGCCAGGGGGTGCAAGAGAAAATGAAACACATTACGAAGGTTCTTAAAAATTAATCAGATTTACTTGAAAGTTGTTACTCTAGGGTTTTTTGGGGTCTCTGATTACAGATCTTCATTCGGATTTAAAAAATTCAAAATGGTGGATCCAATATGAACATCGCCATGCGCCATACGACCGCTATATTGGATCCACCATTTTGAATTCAGGGTTGTGTAGTTAGTCAATTCTTTTCACAAATCTTATTAGATCTTAAAGTTTAGATGTTAGCTGTACATTTATGACTATACACCTGAGGACAAGAACTTTATTTAAAATATTGTCTTCTACTTCTTGTGTTAACCACCCAGATATCAGAAATATTAATTTCTCATGTATTAATCCTATTCTTAAAGAGGCCATGCTCTTTTAAGGCTCCTAAAAGAGGAAACAATTCCCTTTGTAAAATTCGTATTTGATTCAGCGTTTCAGCTTTGACCATTAGACGTCTACGTACAATCTGTAGTACATACATACATAACTGGTCATTACAACTCTTCAACCACGATTATGGCCTAGCTTCTTACATCATTTATCTTACGTGAGTAGCGGGACTTACAGTTTAAAGTCGACTCCGAATGACAGATTTTTGGAAAGCTCTACATGGAAAACGAAACCAGGATTTTCGTCTAATAAGTCAAGACACTACCTACTAGACTTCGGTGACTACATACATGATTGGTTAACGGTTCGAACTCGGTGGTTTCACCGCCCTTTCTTCTATCATTACTTCAAAAGCTGACTTAGATTTTATTAGATCAGCTGCAACTTCATTGTTTGAGATATTACAATGAACAGTGGTATGAAGATTAATGTAATTCATACAACATAATAAAAATTAGTAATCTCTTATGGTATCGAAACAGATGTGGCCTTAAATATATCCTTTCAAAGTCTTTAGTCTGTATACCATTTAGCCCTTCGCTAAATGTTTCTAGACTAGATTCGTAATCGTTACAATACATAAGATTTCCGACTGAAAGACGCCCCATTTCACTAGACTATATACGATTCGCCATAGTCTAGTAGCTAATGTGGTGGCTTATTAGATGTAAAGCCCGGGTTCGTATTCCAGATCAGGCATCGAAATGAAATATGAAAAAAAATATTTCTTCGGCTATATCCTCTCAGCAGATATCTGGTAAAAACTCTTCCTGCCAGGAAAAAGTTTCTCAAAAATTGGTTATTTGGAGTCGACTTTAAACTGTATCTCATGGCACTCACGTATAAAATTAACGCACACAACACTAGTGGTGTGAGAAGCTAGACCGTAATCGTGGCTGAAGGTTTGTGTGTATATATATGGGAATTGTACCGCGGCTCACGACTTGTAAGCCAGTACCCTACTATGAGAGAAAAATACTGGAGAGTAAAATATTTAAAAAATGTTAGAAATTTTGTCAAATTGTTTTTGGATAAAAATTGAATTTGGTTATTGTTAGAATTTTATCCATAGTGTACATAGTTCCTTTTGGCGCTTACTGTATTGATCTATTTTTACCTTTTGAAAACGTTAAAAATATGAGTTCGTAGATTGCAAATAAAATAAAAATCAAAATGTGTTTTTTTTTAAATCAATTCATTATTATCTGCATAACTTTTGTCCCAGTTTTTGAACTTATTTCACGTATACAACGATAACTGTCACAATACGTGCTTGTTCGTTATGTTTCTCTGCTTACAATCTTTATGTAAGCAACAACACTTGTAAGTTATTCTTCTTTCACACTCTTCCGCGCTAGCAATAGCAACTGTTCTCTTTACACGCAACTTGTCTGCACGCAAGACTGGCTGAATTATTGGTCGATCTTGTGTATTCACACCAACTGATGTAATTCTCACTGCAACTAACGTGACTTAATTAAAACTCAATCATTGCTCGCTTAGTCTTGCCTTTTATCTCGCTGGATCATTAGTGTGATGAATGCTCGCGAAGGAGGATGAGGGCCTTCGGGTACAATTTAAAAATATAGACAACTTGTTTCCATTTTTGTAGTTTGTGTGTCTTATATGTATTTTGTTTTCGCTTGTTAGTTTCTTTATTCACTGCACTTTGTTGTTGGTTGTTTACATCTTTTATCTCTTATATTTTTTTATGCTGATGTTGCCTAATTTGTGTTTATTCTATGATTACGTGATCAAGTACATTGTTTTGTTTTTGAGACTTTTGTTTAGCATTTTAACAACACCATTTCCACTTTCGTAGCAATATTGATTATTATTTTACACAATTTTAAATTTATTTTAAGAAAACCTTGTAAATTTTTTTAATATTTCCGATCATTAATTTAATTTTTTCTTATTCTTCTGCTTTCAGGTAAGAATAACAATTTCTGTTTATAAATTGCTTGTTAATAACCAACCGTAAGAACGCAGTGAGTTGTTGAAAATCCTTATTTTTTTTAAGTTTTTTTTTTTTAAGAAAATAAATCTCAAGTATCTGCTAAAAATCCAAAATGAAAGAAAATCTTCCAGTTGTTAAAAATTCATGGCATCGTTTTTATTTTCGGTTAATTTTGATAAATATGAATTTAACGAATAACATCTCAGCTAAAAACAAGAAAAACAAACCTGGTAAGACAAAAGATTATCAAGAAAAAAAAGAGGGAAAAACAAGAGAAAATTTAGTGGCAGTAAAATAGCAGCATTGAAAATAGTTAGACATTGAAAAAGGATTCAAAGTCAATTTATCTTATGGATTAAATGATGATAAACAACCGCCACTAAGGCAAAACGAATACGTAAAAACCAACAGAAAACAAAAGAAAAATTTTAAGCGAAAAATACCAACAAAAAAATAAGAGAAGAATAGAAAACAAACAAAAGACTTGAAATCTAGTACAAAAAAAATTTAAGAATTTTGAAAGTAAGAAAAACGTAAAATATACAGTGGTGGCCTCGTAATTAGAAACGACTTAGCAACATGTATGTTTGCTAATATATTTTCAAAACTTTGTGTACCTTTGTTTCGGGGACGTCTTGTACTATGTTTAGACATGCACTTTTATTAAATCAATATTCGGTTTATTGAGAACAATATTTTTAGCGTTCAGACATATAATATACAAAAATTTATTTCACAGCTGGTAAACAAAACAGCTGATTGCTTCAACAAAATTGCTTTTAATTTAATCGTGAAAATTAGTGCCAAAAATGTTTTTTAAAAAAAATGGAAAACAACTCAACATTGGAAAAGGTATTGCTAATGATTAACTGAAAGGCCGAGCTGTTGCGGTTAATAGAGAGACTACTTGTGACTTCAAAGTGGCTTTTCTCAGAAGGATGAGAAATAAAAATTTTATAATATTGAATAGCTAGCATTAAACAAAGCTTTTGCTTATGGCACTGACTTTGTTTACATTTGTGTTGTCAAATATAAATAGAAAGTGTTCGGAAGAATGTAATATGCTCACTGAACGTACTTATGACAGTGTTGTATTTAAAGTTTTAATCAATATTATAACAATTTATAAATTTATTGACCAATAATTAATTGAAATTTTATATGAAATATTAAGATCAATAAAGCCGTTTATTGCGATTTACTCAATATAAGTGCATGCCAGAGAGCTCTGTTCCAAAAACGCGGATGTGTTTTAAGGATTTCCGTTCCAAACTGTAACTGATTTTTAGTATTTTTTTTGAGACATGTGATTTCGACTCCTGTAAATGCCTTCTTATTGTCCGTGTGGATATTTCTTACGTTAAAATTGCCCAATTTCAGCTTTTATTCCACGAGAAGACAAGAAAGGATTTCTCTTACTGACTCTTCACTTAATTCTGTATTCTGCTCGAAAGGTTTTTCTGCCTGTAGGCTTTCAAATAATTGTCAAAAGAGATCTTAAGGACAAGACCCTCGAAATAAAGATAAATTGTTTCAGATAGTGCAACAAAGCTGACACAACATTTCAGTATAAACATGCCAACGTTTGATACAAAGTTCATCGAAAAGACTTGCAGATGTTGTTCAAAACAAGGCCTATCCGACAAAATATTAAAGAAAATGGCCATTAAATGTGAATTTGTTAAGAGAGAGAGAGAGAGAGAGTTTAAGCTGTTTGTAAGAAATTTTCTTGTTTCGAATTATATGACCACCCTGAAATTGCTATTTTTTGTTTTTATAACCCACCCCCTATACACTTCAACCACTCTCCTTCCGTGGGATTGCCTTTGCCAGTACCAATTCTGCTTCATCAGACGTTTCTAATTATAAGACCACCACTGTATGGGAACAGCATTACCACATACAGCAAAGAATAGAATACCATTCAACTGAAGGGCATAAAAAACTAAGCTCAACTGTATCTTCGTACTGATTTCACCAATTTAGGGAAAAATAGTTTAAAAAAATCACACACACACACAAAGAATAGAAACTAAACCAAATAAAAAGTATTTTGAACTGTATTTTACACGTTACTTGTCTAATGTGATGATGGTCTGTATAGGGTGGGCCATTTAAAAAATGCCACGAAATTTTAAATTTTCTAAAATTTATTTTTTTTTTTTTTTGTTGTCAAGTACAATTGTTTCGCTTAAAAATGGAAAATAATTTCATTCATAAGGCTGCAGCGGCAGTCCTCAGAGTATCTCCTTCGAGGTTTACTTTTTTGAGTGTATCGGATTGTATCTCGCATATGGCTTTATTGTCCATGGTTTATCGGCATAATGTTTTAACGGTGCCCCTTTGAAATTAGTTATTAGTTTCCGTAAGCCGACGTGTCGTTCTTCTGAGCTACAAATACTTCAATTTTTCTTATTAATGTACCCTCCAAGATGGAAATGAATTCTTCCTCAAAAGATTAATTTTTTTTTTGTAAAATCGATGTAGTCGCCGTGGTCTAGTAGGTAATGTGTCGACTTATTAGACGTAAAGCCAGGGCTTGAACCCCCGGCCAGACATCAAAACAAAATACAAAAAGTATTCCTTCTTCGATTTCCCCTCAGCAGATCTCTGGCAAAAACTCTGAGAGTAAAAATAAAATTGCCATAAAAAGTTTCTCAAAACAATCTGTCGTTCGGAGTCGACTTTAAACTGTAGGTCCCGCCGCTTATGTATAAAATTAACACACACAACATAAGTAGTGTGAGAAACTAGGTCGTAATCCTGACTGAAGGGTTGTAAAGGCCAATTATGTATGTATGTAAGATCGATATCATCGTACAGTTTCTCATTGGATCATCTAGCAAAGCGAAAACCAAGCCGAAGGCACGTCTGGATAGAAGGAACACTGCAAGGCTGCTGAAGCTCCAGAGAAGTGTGCTCAGTGCGGTTATTGGAGTCGTGGCGAGTCATTGCATTAAGGGTGTCTACGCTAAGCGCATTGGTCAAAGAAAGAAGTGACATCTTGGTGCCAACTACATCGATGATCTGAGTGATTTGTGAACATTGACGTTGGCAGTCTGTGCAGCTTTATTGTAAGCTTTAGATCGTTCCAGTTAGCGCGAACTGTGGTATCATAATGAGCCCCATGGAGATAATCAAATTTATCAAGGGGGACAACCACTTGTACCTACCTACCTAACTAAGACGTCATACCAAGATCTTTAGCGCAACATTTGATGTAACCGGGGGCATGAAATATTCAATTCTTTGGGAGTGCTGTACATTCTCAGCCACACCTTCAATATTTTCGATAAGAACAAGATTACGTCTTGCCATATCAACATTGTAATCAGTTTCACGAACTTTGGTTATAAATTTGCGTATACCGGGCACTGTTGGTCCTTCTATGCGACCAAATTTCATACGAAATTTCCGTGCAATACTCCGACCAATTGTCTTTATTTAGGGGAATAAATTTCCAATAAATGCCAACAATGATGAAGTGTAAATCGATTCATTACATTCAGTGGAAAAAATATGGCGTATTTTAAGACAGAATAGATGGTTCAAATTTAAACCGATAGATGGCCTACCCGATCAATGCATGCAGGTTAAACGAAAAGTAAATCTAAATTCGTTAAGCAAAGCGCTTTAATTTGTCTGTAAAATTCAATACTACCTCCCTCAACGTTTTTCTGTACACCTTAAGATCATAATTTTTATGCCGTATGCCCATTGCTTTCAAGCAATGTGAAATAAATTCCTAAGGCTAAGTGAAAACAATCACACTATTTGCCATAAGAAACAGAAAAAAAGGAAAGAAAATTGGGCAAATAAACCTGTGATATTATGAAACTCAAATACAGACATAATCTCTTCCTTGCAACTACTGGTTCTAAGAAAGAAATACTAGAGCTCAATAATACCCAAAATGTACTTTGTGTTACAATATTTGAATACGAATATGAGTACGAGTACGAGTACTACATATTTATAGTGTTCAGTCTCATTTCCGTTTGGTTTATTTACGTAGCCAGCCCATGCCGGCTTAAGTGAGCTGCAAAGTGTAAAAACTAATTTTAATTTTCAGTCCTGACATTAATTATTAAAAACATAATTTCAGCCATAAAGATTTCAATCTGTCTACTTGGGGTGGCTACAAATATTCTCAAAAAAAAAAGAAAAAAAAAACTCACACAGTCATCCACAGTACATACTTTACATTGAAGTTGAAAAAACGGTTGAAAAATGTTTGCAGTTTGTAAAATATCGCTTCGATTTAATTTTCAAGATTTTTTTCATGCAATATTAAAAGCTTTAAATTTTTAAACAAATTTAAGGCAAATAAATTTCATTTACTTCCTCTTCCATAACACAAAGAAAAATATTTTTTAAGGGCAGTATTTCTTGAGCTTTAAAGCATGTCATGAATTTAAATAAATTATGAACACAATTTTGCTGTTTTCAACGAATTTTTAGTAAACAAATGGCAGTTGAGCCTTAATTACTGCGATTGTTTGAATGATATATCGCTGATAAAAAAAGAGAAAACAATGTCAATCCTTACTTACTTACTTAATTGGCCGCAACATGCTATAGTCAGGACCACAACCTAGCTGCTCAGACCACTCACGCTCTGTGTTGTTACTTTTAGCCATGAGCGGCTAAACGGACCTACAGTTTTTAGTCGACTTCAATCTACAGTGTCCTGAGAATTTTTTTACGATAAAAAAGAGAAAATAATATCAATCCTTACGTACTTAATTAATTGATCATTACAAAATTTAGTCAGGACCACAACCTAGCTTCTCACACCACTTATGTTCTGTGTCACATTTAGCCATGAATAGGCGGGCCCACAGTTTTAAGTCAACTCCCGGCTACAGATTCTTGAGAACCTTTTTGAAGGCAATTATTTATTTACTCTCAGGATTTTTTGCAAGAAGACTGTTCAGAGGCAATCGCAAAAGAAATATTTTTAAGCCAACACATTATGTACCTACTAAGCTATGATAACTTGAATCCAATTGTACTTAATTGTCAAATACGATCAGTATTTTTGAGATGATTTGGTGTGAAAATAATTGTTCTAAAATTGATAACCAATACCTAATACAATAAGTGAACATCTTAAAAATTACAGTGTATTATAAAGAAAAGTTTACATTTTCCAAGAAGCGCCACAATTATAATCAAAGCTTCTCACCATGCTCTTACCCGAGTGCTCAAGAAACGTCTGTAATTAGGCAGCAGCAGACAAGTTCCTTCCAATGCCCTTTATGACTTAAACTAATTAGAGGGGGTTTTTTAAATACACATAAAACCGCAAATCACCATTACTCTCTTAGACACACCGCATCTTTACACAATACTAACAGAACTTTTTCTGACTTTGTTGTCTGATTTATCTCTATTTTATATCCCAAGGTAAACAGTCTGATGAATGCTCTTAAAGGCGAGTGACTACGCCTTCTCATAAAATTTAGAAATCTAAACATATTGTTTACATTATTGTTTTTTGTGTATTTAATGTATATTTATTCTTGCAATGTTTGTTGTTGCAATTTTGTTTACTTCTCTATCACATTTTTTATCCTGATATTTGTTGTTGTAATTTTGTTTACTTGTTATCATTTTTTATATGTACAGGTGTTTTGTTATTATATTTTTGTTTATTATGTAAACAAGTTCATTATTTTTGTAGCATTTGTTTATAATTTTAACGCTAAACGATGTAAAAGCAAAACACCATTTCCATTTTCGTAACAATACATAATTGACATTACAACCCTTCAGCGAATATTTTGGACCTGAGTTCTCACATTACTTACATTGTGTGTGTTAAATTTATCCATGAGTGGCAGGACCTACTGTTTAAAATCGACTCCGAACAATAGATTTTTTTAATGAAATTCCATGGGGAGTATTTTCCAAAAATCTGGTGAGTCTCCAATTTGTTGGAGTTGTCTGACCTGGAATACGAAGCGAGACCTTAAGTCTAATACCTACTGGACTACAGCAACTTTAACGTTTCTTATGAATCAAAATTAAGCGTCGCTTAATAATAAAAGATCCATCAAAAATTTATAAATCCTTGAAATAGAACTTGGTCTGATGAGATGACATATATAAAAAATATAACACGACTATTATGGGATAACTACGGTCATTTTTGTCCGATTTGATTGAATAATGACTCAATCTTTTTACAAGAGAACAGACTTTAAGAATATTATCACTTTTCCTATATTTTTTAAGGAAAGTTTGCTCCTATGAATGGACAAACTTGAAAAATTATGAAAAAAATTTGAATTTTCCAAGTTTACCTTATCAAATCTTATAGCATATTAAGTCGAATAATAGATATTTGTATAGCGTTTTAAAGTTCCATCTTTTCCCTTTCCAATAAGATTTAAATTTTGGAAATCGGATCAGAAATGTATGAGTAATCCAGAATTTTGTACGTAGAGTCGAAAAAAACTGTTTTTGTCAAATAAAACAAGTTTTGAGACTTCGAGAAATATATTTTGAGTTCTACTCAACTAACTAACAACGTGGACTATGTAGTTACTCGGCTGTATTTTCGCTGCCGCATTGTGTTATTAGTTTCAGTTTGAAATTACTAATGTCATCGTGCTCTCTTGTGTGTTTTGTTAGTCTATGTAACTCCTGTGCTTCCGTATTCACCGTTGGGTACTTCCTTTCCTTTTTCCCTATCTACCCTATACCGTCTTCTTTTTAGTACGTTATACAATGGGTCAAGTAGACTTCCGGGTACTGTATTTGTCTTAATTGGCAAGCATATGTCCTCTAACCTAAACCTTAACCTAAGCAATAATTCTCTCATTATTCTGAATACTAATAGAAATTAGCCTAAAAGCAATGCAGCAGAGCCGTTGCTTGTTGGCGCGTTGCCTCTATTTTTGAGAGATTGCTGCGTTTGCTGCATTGCATACAGCATGAGTTTTAATAGTAAAACAAAGTAGTGTTCTAGCGGTGTTCATATTTGGTGCCTATGATTGGTGGTATTGGTCAAGTTATTCAACAAATAATTCCAAAAATCTCTCGTTATTATTTTTTAAATCCATTTTTATTCAATTTATAGAAATTTATATTCAAATTCTAGTTTTCTTCTAAATTTGTTAAACAGGATGACAAAATTGCTTTATTTTTTTGTGTAGGAGAAGTGACGTAAAATTTGGGTGTTTGTCTGAACTAAATGGTGTTATGCTTTAAGGCTATAATAATTGCTTTAATGACAGTTTAAGGCCAAACTTTTTTCCATTCTCTTTTCGCTTTAGAAAAATGCTGTGAAAACCAAAAATATATTAAAAAAAAAAAAAAAATAATAACGCACCTCTTCAAAGGGGATTAAGTGTTGATGAGATTTTTAATGATTTTTTATTATTTTTTTTCCTAATTTTTTTTTATTTCAACCTAAAATGTGAGGAGATATGGCCGTTGGTTGGTCATTTTCGTGTAATATTTTAAAGGTATCTTGTCAATTTCGTCAGGTTTTAACATTTTTTTTTTAACATTCTATCCTTCGTTATTTAAAGACAAGGTGTTGAAAACAAAATTTTTATATTTTGCTTTAAAACATTTTCCAAAACAGCGTGGAATTTGAAAAAAAAAGAAAATGTTGAAGCTATTGTTGTCCTTTTTTAACCCATTAACGTCTGACCACAGAATTCGTGTTCCGAATTCGGTGAAATTTGGCACAAACAGTGTTTGGAGTACTTATATTAATATGATTATTTTTATTTTTTTTTAAGGGGGCCTCTACCCACTTCGGCATAAGTGTGTTCTAAAATAAAATTTTTTCTCTTTATTATATGGTGGCTAGACAACATAGTTAAACTATTTTTGAAAGTTTTGTTGTAAATATACGCGTTGGTGACAATAATAATCTTGACAAGAATGATAAATCTGCCAAAATTACTCCATTAAACAATGAATGGAATATAAACGTTCATACAATTTGGCATATTTTCCCATAGCCTTTCTGTTAATGAACAGATGATTGCATATTACGGTCATCATTAAGCTACAGATACTGGGTATTGTCTTCTATGACAGGATATTTTTATTCCTTTATCCCATATACTGGCGCTTCTGCTAAAAATAAGGCTGACTACGGACTTGGAGAAAACGTGGTACTACGACTATTAGAGAATATTTTAGATCCAAGTCAATATAATGTTACATTAACAATTATCGTATGCAAGTCCACAGAAAAAAGTGGTATTGGCCATTACTTTCTAATGCTATTGACGCAGTTATGGTAAACGCATGTAAATTACTCTGCTTGTACAGTTGATGTGAAGGTTTGCCACCCATGAGCCGACTCGATTTTCGGGTTAGAGTTGTTGAAGCGTTGGTAAAAATCATGAAAATCGACACCATGATGGAAAAGTTGTTGCAAATGTTTAGCAAAACACACTGACAAATTTTACCGCTTGATTGATAAAATTGAAAAACGCGGTCCTTGTAGAGTACGATTGTGCAAAATACAGTTTGAATGTGCATCAAAGGGATTTTCCTGCCGGAACTACCAAAAATACAAAACAAAATTGAGAAAAATTAGTGATTCGAAATTTCTAATTGAAATTCATTTTTAAAAGTTTTATGAAAAATATTAAATCAATTCAAGTAAGAGTATTTTCATCGGGTGGCATCTAAAGGTGTTTCTGAGAATATCATGCATCCATATTCCGCAGAAGTTCTTTATACAAAATTTTGATTTTGAAAAATTCATGATCTTAGACCTTTCTTTTGGCAACCAAAATATGTGAATATCATCTCTTACTAATTTTCTTTTTTAATCATTCTATGTCTTCTTTATTCGTTCTTAAAGAAAATTTTGGGCTCTCGTTTAGTTGGGTCAAGATAGAATTTTTTAAAAAAAATTTCTGTTTTTGGATATTTTTCTACCCATTCGGCATTAATGGGTTAAGGTTGTTTGTCTGCCTGGCATTAATAGTGGCAAACGTCTGTTGTGTAAAGGAATTGGAGGGAAAGGAAGCCAAAGCCAGTGAAACATGTTAGAATTACTCACTTAAGATGTTGAGCCTCATTAATTTTTAAACAGAGGGTGGCAAAAGTAAATTATTTGGATTTTCCCTCAACCAGATTATTTTCTTTCTCTAACAAAATAAAAAACGAAAAAAAAAAAATAATGGTAGACATCATCATTATTCATTTATACATTTTTAACATTCTTTCTTCTCTTTGCTTCTCTTCTCCCTCTCCCTATTCCTGTGTTAGAAAACTCACCATTTTTCAAAGGGCGTAAATGTTGTTTTCTCGTGTTCAATTTTCAGGGTATTAATTGAAATATGAAGTGATTTCATACATACATTCTCTATTTTTCCTTTCTATTTTCATTTCGTTATTATATTTCCTGATTATAGTTTGCTTTTTTTAATAATTTTTTACTGCCTTCTCTTCATCATAAACAAACAAATCGTTGTAATCAAATCGATTTTAATGCGAAAAAAATAAAATTTTCCAGTAATTTCCTTAATGCTGTAATAAATTTGCCAGATTTAAATAGAAAAAGTTTTTTTAATTTTTCGAAAACCGGAAGTTGATTACATCCTTAAATAGAAAAATCAATCATGCTTAAAACGATAATGTGTTCAGTTCTTCTTCATATTCTCTGGTTTTTTTCCTAGCGTATTACCTACAATCGCTGGCATTTGTAGAAGTACGAATGAATATAAATTAATAAACCCTGCACGTTTGATGAGAATTTCAAAATTTTCTAGACCATTGAAGATGTGAATTGTTTATTCAATTCAATTATTAACCATCCATATAAATCACTATTAAATTAAATTGTAACATAAAATTTTTCTTTAATATTGAACGCAATTTAAAGCAAAATTCTTACCAAGAGATGATGTTAATGCTTTACAGTTTAAATTGCAATTAAATTATCATGAAAATGAAAAATCAAAACATTAAAATTATAGTATTCCCTCGATTTACGTCGTCTCGATTTACGTTGTTTCGATTAATGTCGTCAAAAATTTTGTTCCCTTCAACTTCGATTCACGTCGTTATTCGATTTACGTAGCCTCTGTTGTTTATAAACCAAATCAGGGAAAATCTCCTCTTTAAAAAAAATTCAATACATAGAATAAAAATTTAATTATTCCTTTCCCTGTCCATATGATGCACAAGCGTATGAAACCAACTTGTTGTGCATCACATGTGATGTAGAGGACAGGGAAAGGGTTATCTTAGTTTTTTTTCTAAAAGGTACATAAACAAATGAATCTGAATCTTTACGTCGCCTTTTTCCGGAACATTCTATGACGTAAATCGAGGGAATACTGTATAAGCAAAACTTATAAAAACAAAATAATGCAGTAAACAAATTGTTGCACTGCTTAAATAAATAAACAAAAATACAACAACAACACTACAATAATAAACGTAAACAACGATGTTTACATTTTAAAAGATTTCGAGAAGACAAAGTCATGAACATTTGCTTTCAAGAACATTAATCAGACTATTTACTCTGTCATAAAAAAGTTAAGGCAATGCAGACAAGTGATTAAGTGAAGTTCAGTTACTCTTATGGGAAGACACGGTACGTTTAAAAAGAGTCGTCGTGGTTTTAAGATCCTCGTTACAAAAATCTGTCGAATAATTGCTTTGTAAATTGCTATTGTTTATGCAAAAAGTATAAACACGGGAATAACAAACAAAGCAATTGTTGTTGTTTACATCAATTTGTGAACAGTGGCACATAGAATTGTACGAATTACAATGCGTTTTATTTAACCATCTAATGCCCGGTGTGCTTCGCTACCCTCATCGATATTAAATACATAATAATTAAAAAATGTATTTATTTAGTAATTAATTACTAAAATTTAATATAAACTTTTTTCTTAAATAAATAATTCATATTATAATGCCTTGGGATACACAATATTTTTTGTTTTTCCCTCTGGTGCGTATATATATATATATATATATATCTACGGGTTTTCCTACTCGGTAACATGAACAGGACTGACCTTGAGTCTTATTAATCGTCATTACAAATGCTAGGCGTAGATTTCGATCAAATGTGGTCTTCACTTTTCGGATCATTCATAGTGTTGTTACCTCTTTTTTTTCACTTTTTGGACGCGATGCAACTCTGCCAGTATCACGGTAACGGCCAATGGTACGCGAAATCAAAGATTTATTCACCTTTAAATGCTGCTTTTCCAGCCAAATATAAAGCAATCAGACTATCACGCTTGAATTCCATCGCGAACAACTTTTTTTTGAATGCAATAGATCAAAATGCTTTTGTAAGCTAGAAATAATAAAATTGAATAAATCTGTCAACTGTCAGACGAGCGATTTACAAATGATAACAACCTGAAGTTGGTTGCAATACATATCAGCTACCCTGTACGTATTTACAAACATATGTTGTCTAAGAATTTTTGAATTTTTCAAACCAAGTATTCAAAGAAATCTTGGAATAAAATTGAAATTTTGTACACTTTTGCCTCTCTTACTAAGAACGTTTTGGCAAAATCTCAGCGAAATAGTTTTAATAATGTATTCTAAAAATCAAACAAAAGAGACGACAATACACAACTGACAAGTAATTTGATTTTTTAAACCACAAATTCTATATGAAAAGTAAGATAAGAAATGACATTCAACTGATAATACGATAGAGTTTTACATTCCTTAGTTTCTCTTTTTCTGTGTTTGTAGTTTTTTGTTTTGCTTCCGAAAAAAAAGGAAAAATAATAAAATCATCTCATGTCACATCCAGTGCATTAAAGTCCTTTTGCACATGTCGCTCCGTCACTCCGTCAGTCAGTCAGTCAGCGAAAACTGTAACAGCAGTAAATGGCAACCAACGTATCAAATTACCTCGAAACTTGTAACATACAAATGCACACAGATGATGTTATTTTACAAACAAGTCAATTTCATGTAAGTGTATTAATGTAAATGTAAGTGTGTGTATGTGTGTGACTGCATGTCATATACACAAATACAAATACAAACTTATTAAACCATCCGAAAAATATAAGAAGAAAATGACTTTGGGGAGTCAAAAAAAAAACTCTGCAATCTACGGAAATCAATGAAAGAATATCTAACCTTGACGTACAATGACAAACAACGTTGCAGTAGTAGTTACGCCACTATATTCGGTCCTATAATATTCAAAATACTTTAGATACGTTAGACAATATTTCTTGTATGAATATTTTTTTTTTTTTTGTAGCTTTACGAGCTATAGGTTGGAAAATCTTCGAAAGACATTGGTAGCTCGGCCTATCAAAGTGCACGATTCACCGCAAGATCTTACTCTGGGCTTGCTAAACGCATACGTACTAAAACCAACCTAGTTCGTCACACTTTCAACCATTGGTCGCCCCCCCCCCCGGGACCCAATCAAGTATTATTTCGGGGGGTGGAGACTCAGCGAATGCTGCCTTCAAATTCCGCTGACCATGCTCTCTTAGCCAATCTTTGCTGCGTCAATACATTCCTTGCGAAAACGCATACTGCGTTCCAATTAAGGTTAACATCAGATTAACTATATTACCAGGCGTTACCTGAAATCATATTATTCTCTCCAGGCAAGTTCGTTGAACAACATATCGCGGGCAATTTAAGAAAACACGCTCCACTGTCTCCCTTTCATTACGACATTCTGGGCATGCTTCATCCACGTCATGACCAAACTTATAGAGATAAGCCAAATAACATCCATGGCCCGTTAGCAACTGTATGAGCTTTTGAAATCGTTTTATTTTCAACAAAACGAAAAATTTTATTTTCCGATCATATCGTGAAATTACAAAAGAAAAACAAATTGTTTCTATAGGGTAAGTCATCTATCGGTTTACACTTGAACCTTAAGTTATTTCGAATCTGCCAACACTTATGTCACTCTATTCTGTTACAAAATTCAGTATACTTTCTCCAATAAACTGAATTAATCAATGTACGATTGAGCAACGCTGGGATTTATTGGAAATTTATTTCCAAAACAAAGACGGAAATTGTACGAAATTGTCGTACGCAATTTAGTGGCAGAGAAGGATGAACTCAAGTTTATTGATAAAGTTCGTGAAACTGTTTCCATAGTTGGTGATTCGTTAAGAAGCTGTAATTGAGAGTGTGCATGGGACTTCATCAGCATCATCTTGTCATCGTCCTCAATAATTGAATATTTCACGCACAGTGTTACGTCGAATTTTGCGAAAACATGTCGGCATAACGCCTTACAAAGTTTAATTGCTTCAATAGTTTAAGCCTCATGGCCATTCGCATCATTTTCGTTTCGCTAAATGGGCCAATGCGAATGATGAAGCTCATTTTCATCTTGGTGACTACGTTAATAAGCAAAATTGTAATATTTGGGACTCAGAAAATCCACACATGATCTTACACAAGCCAATATACCCATTACGAATGATTGTTTGGTGAGGCATGTGGAACGGAGGCATCATTGGTCTATACTATTTGATATTTTGTTGAAAATCAGGTCAGCGCAGCCATGACGGTCAAAGGACACACATGTCGCACTACATGTCTTGATGGTATTAATGTGAACGATGTTTGATTTCAATCGGATGTCACAATCGATTTATTGATGGCCCTTTACATGCATACATAATTGTCCTTCAGTCAGGACTACGACCTAGCTTCTTGCACCACTTTTGTGGCAATATCTTCAATATTTTGTATCAGGAACAAGTTAGCCCAATTCCAGCCTGAGATATGTCGGTCATTGATGATACATATATCTATCATTAGTGATACATTGACAAAAGCATGACAACCGCAGTCCACCATTGCATGAAATGAAAATACATACATAATTGGTCATTACACCCATCCAGTTAGAACTTCGACCTAGCTTCTTGCACCACTTATGTTGTGTGCGTTAATTTTAGACATTAAACCTACAGTTTAAAGTCGACTCCGAACGACAGATTTTTGAGAAGCTTTTCATGGCAACTTTATTTTTACGCTCAGAGTTTTTGACAGAAATCTGCTAAGAAATCTGCTTCTCCTATCGAATGAGGTACTGTGGAACCAGCCACGACAGCCATATGAATGAAATAATATTCCCGGACAATTGAGCTTCACAATAAAAAATAAATTTAAGGAATATTTCAAACTGATTTAGTTTTATTTTTAAATGCAAACTTTTAAATGGCTCACCCTATATATAGTATATTTTAATAAGTTTCCAACTTCTTGTCCTATGTTACAAACAAAATGTTGTACTAACTGAATATTTGCATTCATCTTAACGTATAAGAAACATTATAAAAGCACGTTGACGTTTTTCTACCAATTCTTCCCTTTCATTATTCTTCTTTCATTTTTGTCTTCGCAATATTCTGAATATCGTAAAGAGATAAAAAGAGAAAACCAGCAAGATATAAGATAGACAAACCTTTATACTCCTTAAAAAATAAGGGCATTTAAGACACATTCATGGATTTAGTGCTCTGTTGAACTAAACTTTAAATTCGAATTGACGGAAAAACATTCAAGTGGGATTGGAAATGAAGATTTTTGTATCTCAAATACTTAGAATAGCACCAAATACTTGATAAAAATGGCTGAGAGAGAGATAGAGATTTAATGAAGAAATATTTTTCTAGTTTTAAACAAAATTAAACTAAAAACAAAATTAAAAATCTAATAAAACTAATTGATGAAATTCGTTCATTTCTTTCATTCGTTCCGTATAATGTTAGCACTTTTAGATCATAAATGCATGACATAATTGGTCATTACAACCCTTCAGTCAGGATTAAAACCTAGCTTCTTACACCACCTATGTGTTAATTTAGGGTCATTGTTGCCACCAGATGCTACTATGGACGCAATAAGAAATTGAGAAGCAGAAACCTGTCTCGTACGACAAAACTAATACTCTGTAAGGCGCTTATCCTTCTTGTGATTCTGCACCAGAAATCAGCAATAAGTATTCCAGACGATGAGTAGGTTCGAGTCATACTTATAATTCCAGCTACTTATACGCATTCATACTTATTTTGATATCATACTCATACTAATCATACTCAAAGTTGGAAGTACTCATCGTATTCATACTTAACAATATGCATGATTTTATTGACTTCGCCTCTTTTTTCTACTTAACATTTTCACGAAGCACAAAATAAGTATGATTCGCATACGAACACTACTATACTAACAAGAAGATTGTGTGTATGCTTTGCTTGTTGTCTTTGTCTTTCCTTTCTTCTTTGATTGTATATGCAACAACAACAAAGGCTGTAAATTTTGATGAAAGATTCGAATCAATCGAATCACTTATAAGTATTATAAGTTTTTTTTCTAAATTTATGAATCAGAATGAGTAGGCGTATGAATCAAACATATTTGGAATATTGTGAGTTTGATGTCAACGATGTACTCATACTCATTGCTACTTAAAAACAATGATGTAGTGAGTACGAATGAATCAGAGTAGTTGAATTTCAATTCGGTTGATTCATTCATCTGCACCATAAACAACCTGCACTGATGCAACAGCTTTGTGAGTATTAGAGAGAAAAGTCCTATACAAAATCTTCGAGAAAGAGCGAGTTGGCTATGATTTCCGTCTCTCATCTAGCAATGAGCTGTATGTGTTCCAGTGCTGGCTCAAACTTGCCGTTCGAATGGAAGAGCATACAACCAGGTTTGCGTTAGTTCTACTAACGAAGACACGCAAGAGGCGGAGGCGCTTGGAAGAATGTGTTAAGCCAGAAGGGAATTTGTTTATCGGCTTGTTAATAACCAATTAAGTAAAGTAAGATTTGGAACAGTTCTCTCTCCCACAAAGGAATAATTACTTCTAAGAAAGAATATTTTGAATATGTGCACATACATCGTTTGTAGCCCACTTTGAGCTAAAGACCTACCTTTCCATTATAATCCACTATTTTTCTAAGTAATAGGTGACATGCACAAATAAGTTTGGACAGTAAAATGATAATCGAAAATGGCTGAATGATAGAATGGATCTACGACTGGATCATTATATTCGCATGAATACTTTGCTATTAGGTTAGTCACCTTATTAGACGTGAGATCGCAGTTCAAACAAAAGATAAGATATCTCCAATAAAATGAAATACGAAAAATATTTCTTTGGCGAAATAAAATTACCATGAAAAAGTTTCTCAAGATTTTGTTATTCGGAGTCGACTTTTAACTGTAGGTTCGGCCACTCATGTATGAAATTAACACACACAACATAAGTGGTGTCAGAAGTTCGATTGTAATCCTGAGTAAAGAGTTGTAGGGACGAATTATGCATAAATATACTAGAATTGCAGGAAATACTTATCGAAAAGAGAAATTTTTTCTAAAATTGCCAGAAGTCCATTAGTTACAAATGCATTGGCGGTATCCAATACACCTATTTTGACTACATTTCAGAATGCTTTGATTGCGGGGCTTAGCTGTTGTTGGGTGTATGAATATGTTATTTATTCAACATTACTTATCAATTAAATATCATTTTTAACTTTGTAATACTAAACTATGACCATCCTAGTCCTGCTTTTCTTCCAAAGTTTTCAAGGCGGTCAGTAACGAACCAGCAGTTTTAAGGACCTGGAAAAACAAAATGACATTAGCATCTACTGTATACTAACAATAAAGCATTTCAATGTACCCATAAATATAAACTAAGGTCCACCTCAAAAAATACTCCTTTTAAGCGGCTGACTCTTTGCGATCGCATTATGGGCAGCAAAAGTAATTTCTGAAACGAATTACTTAACAGGGACCAGTCAAATGCTGTGTAGATTTCAATGGAGACTTGCATGCTCTAGAAACAAAACAAAAAAATTTTAAAATTTAATTCCCATCGAAAAAAAATGGTTTCTTACCTCATCTTTTATCCTTTGGCCATTGTAGCAGTATAGGCTCAATTGTAATGTCACGGCGCTTAAAAACAAAACCTTGTAAGCGGCATCAAACATCGAATAATTCGGGGCGACTTACGATAAACACTAGACTGCAGATTTCCGTACAAACAATGATGAATTTTATGAAAATGATTTCCCCATAAACCTGATTCAACCTTTCAGCTAAAGCAAGAGTTTGGCGATGATGTTGAACACTCGTAATGAAAGATGTGAAAAAATGGTCACTTATGCCGCCAGTAGCTGAGTAAGCAGCCGTTTGCTGAAAGCGTTTTATTAAAATCTGATATTGGGCCAAAATATTGCGGGCAAACCAGGTGAATAAAGTGTCAATCGCTAAGGATACATCACAAACATAGTAGCAACTGATGAAATTAACAAGAAATACTACAGTATAGCCTCCTAGGTGGGAGTAGTCCCAGAAGTAACTAGAAAATTTAAGAAAGTCTTATTAAAGCGAGTGAATGATTAAAGCCATCTCCCAGGTTTACTTACGTGGCCTTATTTGCTTCCACGTAAACCACTTGGCCCGTGGTAAAGTAAACGTAAAGGCCATATATAACGGGATGTGTAAATGAAATGGTGCCCGTTACGAAAACAATACGAAAATAAATCATGGACACTGAGGCCTCTTGTAAATTTTCTTCTTGTACGATTTTTAGTTCATCCTTTTCAGCTACAGAGAGGGTACCATTAAATCATTTACCAAACCCCCACTACGTTTACCCTACTTACCTGTTAAATTCAACTGATTTAACTCATTTATCAGTTGGATTATATCCTTACGTTTGCCCAAGAATATTGCCATTTTCCATATTGTCAATATCTCTTGACATAGTAAAGGAAATGAATTGGCAACTTCATCATACTGCGTAGAATGTGTTGCCACAAAATGCACAATTAAAATTAAATGAAAAAGGGTACCCAATATCAATCCAAAGCATAGTAGAGGACGTTTAACCACATTCTTATAATTCTCCACTGTAGGGTCAATGCCTACACCAGCAAATGTTAATTTTTGTATACGAAAATAACGATCGTCAATCATTTCGAATGATTTAAATACACTTGTAAAGTTAATGTTGAAATGTTTCTTTTGAATTGAAATTTTCGAATAATTCTTCAATTACATTAGAATGCTATTTAAATAGGAATTTCCTTAAACAAGGTGGTATTTAAGGAAAATGCTTTTGACATTAAAATTAATGGGGCCCACGATAAGAATACAGAATTTACTGTAGCTGGGACAGTATTGCCTTTGAAGATTATTTTCTGTTACGTTTTTACCCTTTTAAAAGCGTTAAAAATATGAGTTCGTAGATTGTAAATAAAATAAAAATAAATTTGTGTTAATTAAAAGTCTTTATTGTTCACACAATTCCGTGTGTGTAATTTTATTTTTCTTTACACTCTTCCGCGTACACAATAACAATTTTTCATTAGATCTTTATAACAGAGATGTTCAAACCACAATTATTCTCTTCAAACGCAACGTGTCTTTACACAAGACTGACTGAATTCTTACTGAACTCTACGTAACTTCATACAAGACTGACCGAATTCTTACTGAACTGCTGTTGCCTGTTCAGTCTTGCCTTTTATATTGCAGTATAAGCAGTCTGATGAATGCACTTGAACGAGAGTGTCTTTGCCTTCGTGAAATCTCTTTAAATGTAAACAAGTTGCTTGCAGTGTTGTTTTGCCAGCTTACTTGTTTATCCGCTTTTTTGCTTACTTCACTCTGTTGTTTCCTGTTGATTTCTGAATACCTTTTTTTCTACTAGACTGCTATTGTTTCTTGTTAACTTCTTTGACCCCTTTTTTGTAATGATGTTGTTGCTATATTTTTGTTTATTCATTAATCATGTAAACAAGTCCATTTGTTTTGTTTTGTTTATCGTTTCAAGAACAGCATTTCCATTTTCGTAACAATACATTAAAAATTCTCAACGGTTAAAGTTGATGGCGTTATGTGTCTTATTACTCAGAATCACTAGCACTTTGATGATGGCATCATCTACTTTTAAGGAAGTTTTTTCATAACTAAGCATTCACACAAGCTACGTTCAATAATTTCTTTGATCTCCTTATGTTCTTAGGTATTTAAACCAACTTCTCTTTGTGATCATCAAAATTGTTTTACAGCAAAAGGCTCTTAAGAGAGGAGACTTCTACCATAAATCGTTCTAGGTGCTCATTTACATACATAATTGGTTATTACAACCCCTCAAACAGGTCCAAGGCCTACCTTCTTACACCACCCTTATTGCGTATGTTAATTTCATACATGAGTGTGTTGGGACCCTACAGTTTAAAGTGAGAAACTTTTACTATTAGAGCCAGAAATCAGAAATAAATTTCGTTTTGTTGGAGTTTTGTGTTTCATTTTGCTGTGTTTTGAACCGTGACTTCTCATCTTAAAAACCCAACACACTACACACTAGACTATGGCAACGTAAAGTTAATTGAGGCCCTTAATTTACTAGCCTAGTTTCTCAAAACTAGCTAACATTTGTTTACATTTCTGCTTATTAAACTTAATTATATAGAACACACGTAATAATTGGGCATTATTTTCAAAAAGTTTTCAAAGTTCAACAAAAACACACAAATTTTGTAATTAAAATTCTTTCTAATTTAATTGTTAGATTGTGTTTCTTCCTCAATATTAGGAAATAGATTAAAACTTTTATTTGTAACGCCTATTTTCATATTTTTTGTTTTTTTTTTTTTAAACTTTTGTTTTAAAACTCATGCAATTTTGAGTATGAGTGAGTCAACAGAATTGAAACTCATAATTCATAAGTACAAGTAGCAATCAGTATGAGTACAACGTTGACTTCAAACTCACAACATTCGAAATATGTTTGATTCATAAACATACATATTCTGATTCATAAATTTAGAAAAATACTTATAATACTTATAATTCATTCGAGTGGCTCGAATCATTCATCAAAATTTACAGTTTTTGTTGTTGTTGCATATACAAACAAAGAAGAAAGGAAACACAAAGACCATAAGCAAAGCATACACACAATCTTCTTATGAGTATAGTAGTGTTCGTATGCGAATCATACTTATTTTGTGCTTCGTGTAAATGTTAAGTAGAGACGAATCGAAGTCCATAACATCATGCGTATTGTTAAGTATGAATAAGACGAGTAGTTCCAACTTTGAGTATGAGTAGTATGAGTATCATATTAAAATAAGTATGACCCGAACCTACTCATCGTTTTGAATACTTATTGCTAATCTCTGATGTGCACTAATTTGCAAAGATGGGCAATATAATAGATGGGAACATACAATAATTCAAGGTGAATTTCCGGATGTAAATTATGTATGCATTAATATTTCTATTAAATCACATTTAGCAATGGGAGTAGAAAGCTTATCTATCTTATCGTAACAATGATTCATAAAACTTATCAAAATTCTCATTTGATTTAATTTTTCTACTTATAATTTCTTTCGGAATTTCAAAACTAGACTTAAATTCCTTAAATTGATATTTAAGCGCTTCACAAAAATCTGTCCATACTATCACTTCAGTTTGTTTATGATATTGCCTACAAGAACATTTATCCGACTATTCATTTTGCTATATAAAAGGCAAACCAAAGCAGGCAACGGAGGTAGTAAAATTTCAGTCAATCTTGTGTAAAGACGCGGTTTGTTTGAAGAGAATAATCATGGTTTGAAGATCTCCGCTACAAAAATTTGTCGAACAAATGCCTAGTAATTGTAATTGTTTAGGCAAAGGGTGTAAACAAAGGAATAACAAACAAAGCAATTGTTGTTGTTTACATAAAGTTGATATAAGTAGCACACATTTATTAACAAACAAAGCAATTGTTGTTGTTTACATAAAGTTGTGAACAGTGGGGTATAGAATTCAACGAATAATAAAAAATTGTAATTAAATTAAACACAAATTTATTAACCAACAAAGCAATTGTTGTTGTTTACATAAATTGGAGCATAGAATTCTGCAAATAATAAAGAATTTTAATTAAAATTAAATACAAATTTATTTTATTTTGCAATCTACGAGCTCATATTTTAAACGTTTTTAATAGATAGAAACGCAATAATACCATAAAAACCCATCAATTCATATTTTTTTCTTGGACGAGTACATTTCAATTAATCTGATAAACCCACTTGTAAAGTAACCCAGTAGTATCTTTTCACTCTGGCTATTAAGGCTATTTTTAGTGTGATCTTAAATAAATCAGTATTAAATCAGTATTTGAGAGGAGTTTTAATTTCGCTTGAATGTTTAAAAAAAAATTAATTTTATTTTAATGGATCCAAAAACATCGTCAACTGTCATCTAGTAACGTATGATACCACGACTGAAATAGCTAAAAACAGGTTTTTTCTCTCAAGCCATTTGAACAAATAATATCAACTGTTTGCTAAATAATTTCATGACGATTTAATTACCATTGCACCGAGTAAAATTCAATTTCCTTGCGAAACGGTTTTTTTTCTTTCGAACAAAAAAATTTGTTCCTGTATTCTCGTTCTAAAACCGAATGCTTTCAACCCAAAAGGATAAGGACACACACGAACTATTTCTAATCAACCATCAGCGATGATAAAAATATTCGAGTGTTTATAAAACCGCAATCACTTGCATCTGGCTGGGTGTGAGTGACTGCCGCGTTTACGGTGCTATTCTCTTTTTTCTGTTTTAGATATGCGTTAGCGAAATATGTTGCCAACTGCAAAAAAAAAAAGTTTAAAAAAGGAAACCAATTCGATAAAAACAGAAATTCAAAAAAGAAACAAAAAACAAAACATGACCAGGAATCTGACGTTAACCGAATTGTTATTTTTTTTTAGACTTCTGCTGAAATTGTGTAACAATTTCGTCTGAAAACAAAAAAAAAGTATTCGAAATCTGTTAGTATAACGTCAAATAGAAAAATAAAAGAAAGGATGTCTGTTGTTCAACTCAAACAACAAAAAAAAAATCAATTTCTCTGACAGTTTTGATGGCAACTGTCAATACCAGTTGCAATAGCATCACCATAACGACTCATAAATGATACAATCGAAGGATTCAAATTTAATACATGCACTGCTGACAACAACAATAATAAGAAGGGTATCCATTACAGATTCATTCAATTTGAATTGAGATTAAGATTTAAAAAAAAAGAGACAAATGACGACAAATGAAAAGCCATTTACTCGAGTAAATATTTAAAAATTCGAAATATTGTTCTTGAGCCTATTAATTGAAAACAATTGTTGAGCTAGTCTTTGTCTAGTAAGTATTGAGTTGGCTTATTAGACGTGAGGAGTGCATGGTTCAAATCCCAGCTCAGAGATATCGAACAGAACCAAATATAAAGAAAATATTTCTTTGAAGACTTTCTTTCCATATATTTCTGGCAAAAACTCGGAGAGTTAATAAAATTGTGTGGAAGATTCTGAAAAGCCTAAAGGTTCAGTTCATGTATAAATTGAACACACGCAACATAAGCGGGGTGAAAAGTTAGGTTCTAATCTTAGCTAAAGGGTTGTAACGGCCAAATGTGTGTGTATGTTGGTGAGCAAAGAAAATAGGGTTCAAAAGCAGCTGTAATTTCCCAACGGAAAGATTTCTTTCTTCGGAGTATCACGTTGGGACTATAAAATTAGATAGTTGAAGAGAGTGGATCGGAGGTTGTGTCTATGGCAGAGGTTACCAAAATTTTTTTAATTGTGTATTAGTGACTAATAGAGTGAAAATAAGTTGATAGCTTACAGTCATAGAAAAATGTTGGTAATGTACACTATTCTGATTTTCATTTCATCAACATACATAAAGTAATACATGTTTAATTTAAAAATTCGGTAATCTTTTTTAGATATTTGCTGCGTGCTAATTTTGTTTCATAAATTTCCTCTCTTGCTAATAATCGACCTTTTAATTTTTCCAAAATATTGCTTTACGTCTATAAAAAAGTTGTTCTGTTTCCACATCATCTGAATTATTTCCTTAACTATTAAAACAAATGAAATGTGTTTTAAGATTTTGAATTTAAAAAAAAAAGTTTTTTTAACATAAAATATTTTTTGAGTGTAAACAAAAAAAAAAAAATTATAGCATCCGCTGATGTGTGTGCTTGTCGAAGTCTAATCGACAACTAAACAGAAGAGCACAAAGAGTAAATTCTCTCTGCACAATTGTGATATGAAATGGTAATCGCTGGTCTATGGTCATGAGATTTGAATTCCCAGAAAAAAGTTTTCCAAGAGAAGTTTTTCATTCTCTTCAATACATTCTGTGATTTACTGGTTAATAGAACAAATTTGCCCTAGACCATAGGAAAGAATGACAAAATCTGTAAAGTAGAAGCCATATTGTATGGGTTTAGGTTAGGCTAGGTTATCGGGTAGCTTGAAAAGGCCAGTTCACTCAGTAGCTCATAATGGCCATTGTTTAAATCAGTATGTGTTAAGCCAACTTTTTTAGTCCCAGAGCTCCAGTTGAAGCCAGCCAGTTCACTTGGTGGCACGTTCGTCACAAAGACCAGATTTTCAAACGGTCTGTCACCAAAACACTGAATGTTTTCTGTCCGTTCTAAAGAGCAGAGCATAGGCTTTGTATCGAATAAATATAGTTGAATTCCTTACCATTATTCATGCGCATTTTTACCCTCTCCAATAGTGGTTGAGAAGCCTTATAATAGATCTTAAAACAGAGCCCTATACATAGATTTAAAATAATGCTTTTGTAAGCTTGTAAATAATAAAATGAATGAATGAAATAGACTATCACTGGAATAATTCTGTCAGCTGTCAGACGAGTGGTTTACAATGATAATAACCTGAAGTTGGTTGCAATACATATTAAGCACCCTGTATTTGCACGTGTTATTGTCGTCGGGATCTAGTAGTAAGGCCTTTGTGCAAACCCCAGTTTAGTCATAATTTCTAACAAAAACCCTGAGGGCCATTATTACTACTTGCCGTTAAATAAAGGGAGAATTTTAATGGACAGATAAATTGTTTTTCATTTTTATAAGTGGATAATGAGGTAAAAGTGAGCGTTAACCTAAAGCCAAGATCATCCTACTGGTAACTTTTAAAGTTAACTTTATGTTTGAACCTGTTTTAATCAATATGACAACTTCAAAAATAAGCAAAATTAACATAAATATGCGACAAACAAACGAAGGCCTTCGTTGCCACTGCGTTAAAAAAAAGAAAAACTTGTTTAATTGAACGATGTTATCAATATTCCTCCCTCACTGCTATATTTTTGTAAAACGTTAACTTTATTTTATCAGCAAAGTTTAATATAATGAAAAGAAGTTAAAGCTAACTTTAAAGTTCACTTTAGCTAAATATATCTTTAAGTAAACTCAACTTTAACGGGAAGCTTCAATATTGGCCCTAAAAGTAAATAAAATTGAAAAGTTTCTCTAAAATCTGTCGTATGGAATCAACTTTGAACTGTAGGAGCCCAGTTCAGACATCAAAATGAAATATTTCTTCAACGACTTAAACTCACAATATTTCTGAAAAAAACTCTGAGACTCAAAAATCTGTCGTTCGGAATCGACTTCGAACTGTTGGTTGTGCCACTCGTGTATGAAATTGACACACACACAACATCAGTGCTATGAGAAGATTGGTTGTAATCCTGACTAAAGGATCCAATTATGCGCATAAATAATTGTTGAATACTTATTGGCCAAGAGAATGTATGACTGACAACTAATTTGAGCTTCAACAAGATGGCCGTTAGTAACTGTCAAATTTCGGAAGTATCTGTTGAACGGCTTTATACAGCCTCTTTATTTAAATATGAAATGATTTATTAATCTTTTATTATCCCAATTTGTATTAAATATTGTTTATATTACTATATCACAAAATAAAAACTCCTGTTTAGTCTTTAGGCTCGCAATTTCTCTGCCTTTGCCTTACTGTGTGAATATATTGGTTTATTCTTCACTTAGAAGAATATGTCCTGTGAACAGAATATTATTTTATTGTACAGTCAAACTCGGTTATAACGATCTGCGTGGGACCAGAAAAAATAATTCATTATAGGCAAAGTTTTGGTTTTGATTCTTTTTACCTATCAGCTAATGAAAGATGCTGAGTTAAAATTTAATACTGCCATCTATATATATAAAAATGAATGTCTGTTTAGTTGCTTATGGGTTTCTTTGAAGTATATAGACGGCTAAACGGCTGGAATGATTTTCTTGAAATTTTAGCTGTACCTTCCAGTATGCCTGGAAGCAACTATAGGCTATATATTGTATTTTAAAATTCCAAATAGACGTGGTGCTACGCCCACATACCCAATAAGTATTTAATATTGCATATCTCATAAACTGTAACAGCAAAAGTCCTCAAATTTTGTATGGATGACTTGGACGTATATATGAATAAAATGGGAGGATTGAATATAGTGGGCGTGTCATCTCCCACTATGTCTATATGTACATAAAAATTAATGTATTTTTGTATGTACCTTATAGAATCGTAAACTATGCATTTGATTATGTTATGATCTTTAGAAAATTTGTTGCTCATGAGCCGAGGAAGATTTGTAAGTTGGTATGACCTATTGGAAGGTGATGCCACTTAAAATTACTCAAAATGAATTAAATCTTAAACTGTACATTCTTTAACAAAATTGTTACATATGAGTTTGCGGAGATTGGTGCGATTAATTTTCGATGGATCGTGTCACTGAAAATTATTCAAAATGAATGACAAGCAGTTGGTCGACCTACACCCCAAGCACGGAAGAACATTGAGAGCCTCAGAATCAGATGAGCACTGTGATCGGAAAATCTTCGAGTATATGCCGCTGAGACCCGTTCCCATGAACCACTTGAACAACGAGAACTGAGATTAGAAACTGATCGAATGCGTACTACTCAGGCCCGTTCATGTGAATCATTAGGACAACGGGGAAAAAAATCAATAAAATTATTCACAATTAATTGGACATTTGTGTAATTCATTTCCTTTAAATTTATTTTAGTTTGGGGGCATAGCAACACGTGCAGGGTATTAAATAAAAGTAAAGGCTATTGCCATACTTCAAGGTTTTTTCTGAGGGTAAAATGTATAAAATTTAATTACTGGGACCATTTAAAGTAATTCCTTTTAACCGAGAATTCGTTATAACCAAGTTCGTTATAAACAAGTTTGACTGTATAACGAATAGGAAAATTTGAACACACGCATTCGTTGCCAAAAAAAAAAAATAAAAAAAAACTTGAATTGTCAGTCAGCCAGTCATTCACTCACTTGCTGCATCAGTTGCTGTTTTCTATATGCATGCGATGCGAATTTCTATGTATGTGTGCATGTATGTATGTATGCATGCATGAGAAATAGAAAACATTTGCATTTGACTGCGATTTAAACGCAAAATTTAACAAAGTTTTTGTTCCACAGTTTCTCTTCGGTTTCCTTTTCGATCACCATTTCCATATATTTTGTTGTGCTGCCACAACTTTGTCTGCCAATGACTTTGTAAGCGGAGAAATAAGAAACTTGTTGTTCATCCAAGAGATGATGTTGGTGACATCAACTTCGTTTGTGCCATTTAAACCACCCTATGTGCGGCAGTGTGCGTTCGACTGGCTTATTTAGTTTGTTTGTTTGTTTGTTTGGTTGGTTGACTAAGTTGGCTTGGTTCGTTTTTATTCCTTTTTTTCCTTCCTTTTTTCTTCATTTTTCGATTGCATGTTATTCAGTTTTGTTTTGTTTTTGTTTTCATTTCTTTACATATTTTTCCTTCAATGAGATGATACTTAGAAATTGGCTTATGGCCAATTGATTTATAACACAAGAACACATAGTGATCAAATAAAAAGCAGTTGCACAAAACTACAGAAAGGAAAAGAACAGAACAGAAAAGAAAAAGAATTTGAATGTAAAACAAGCAACAAAATTTGTTTATTTCATAAGAAAAGTTGTTCGTTAAAGTTTTTTTCCATCTCTCCAGCATGTATTTTTCCATTCATCACCATCCGTTATTACAGTAATGATTGCACCACTAGTCCGTAGTAAAAAGTTAAATAAAATGGGGCGAGAGTTCAATTGTTGGAAACGGCAAAAATAATTTAAAGTTAACAACAACAATAACAATAAACTTTGAAAACATAATAATAAATATGGTAGATTGTATACTCTTTAGATTATTTCAATTGCACACAAACACACACACAGGCACACATACATACACGCATACAAACACAAAAACACTGACTGACTGACTGACTGAAATGAAATATTTTTGTAGTCAAAATAAACAGAATGGAATTGTTTAAAGTTTTGATTGCAAATCGATTAAATTCGTAATTTCAATGCATATTTACAAAATTAAGGGCCAGTATTACAACTTCTGGTTAAACTTGGGTTAAGTTAAAACTATATTCAGCCTGAAAGAAACTGTAAAGTTAACTTTAACTTATTTTCGCTATTACAACTGACAGACAAAATAAAGTTAAATTTTTCAAAAATATGGCAGTGCCATGAGCAATATCGATAACACTGCTCAATTAGACAAATTTTTTTTTAACAAATGGGCAACGACAGGATTCGTTTTTTTTTCTTGTATAACCTCATTTTGTTTATATTTAAAGTTGCCATATTGAAATTACTTACTGTACTGTATTATTCATCATTATTTGTCATTACAACCCTTCAGTCAGGATTACGAGCTAGCTTCTCTTACCACTTATGTTGTGTGGGTTTATTTTATATATAAGTGGCGGGACCATAGCTGTCAGATAAATGAAGCATTAAATCGTCAAAAATTTGAGAAAAAATCGTCAAAAATTGGAGAAAAAATCGTCAAAAATTTGAGAAAAAATCGTCAAAGAAGTTTATTGAAATCATAAAAAAATCGTCAGTAAAAATAAATAAATAAATTGAAAGATTTTTATAAACAAAAACATGCATCATCTATACTTATGTGTGGTGTAAGTATTAGGGAGTCAGAAGATCTTGACTGTGATGATCACTATAACTGACACATTTTCCAGTGCCTTGGTTCCTTAAGACGGAGCAATAAATATTTCATTCATCTAATCTTCTTACCATATACACCATTTATAAATGACCGAGAATGGAATACAAATCTCATTTTGAGGCTTCTCGACCATTTACAGGAGAGGCCGCAGTAGCTCATTAAACACGATAGTGTGTCCAACTCAATTGATTCATTGGAGCATCGTTGCAATGTGGCTTGTGTTTCACTGATCTATCACTACTGCAATGGATATTACATACATAATTGGCCATTACAACCCTTCAGTCCTAGCTTCTCACACCACTTATATTGTGTGCGTTAATTCTATACATGAGTGGCGGGACCTACAGTTTAAAGTCGACTCCGAACGACGGATTTTTGAGAAGTCTTTTATGGCAATTTGTACTCTCATAGTTTATGCCAGTAATCTGCTGAGAGGAAGTCGCCGAAGAAGTATTTTTCGTTTGGATGTCTAACCTGGGATTCGAACCCTGGCCTTTTGTCTAATAGGCCAACACACTACCCACTAGAACACGGCGACTTCAACGGATATTGCTCAAGTGAAATAAGAGGACTTGTTCATGAGAAACAAATGGACTTATTCCTCCATCAGCACATCCGTATGTGGTAGATTGGCCAGTGTATTGCACACTGCATAACAAACAAAATTGGTTCTTTAGTTGGACTATACATATGTGGAACCCTCTTCATGTCGAGAACTCTTCTGTTACCTATGGTATATAAATATTCAAACCTAGTGTCCATAATATTTTCCTAGTTCCAAACATAATGCCATAATAATGGCACTTACTTATGTTCTTCCGATGGTAGTATGAGATAATATTTTGGAATTTTTTAAATTTGCTAACAAAATCGTTAGGTTAGGTTAGAGGACGTGTACTTGTCAATTCTGACAAGTACAGTACTCGGTGGTCGAATTGACCCATTTACTTAGTCCTAGCTTCTCACACACTTTTTTGTGTACGTTATTTTATACATTAGTGGTGTGGACCTACATTTTAAACGTCGACTCCGAACGACCATTTTTTGAGAAGTCATTCCTGCAATTTTTTTACATTCCAAGTTTTTGCAGAAATCTGCTGAGAGGAAATCGCCGAAGAAATTTTTTAAAATTTTCGTTTTGGATGTCTGACCTGGATTCGAACTCGGGTTCTGTTCGTCTAATAGCCAACAAACACTAACGACTACCTACAGACACGGCGACCTCAACAAAAACAAAACGTCCATAATCCGATAATCGTAAATCGGGAGATATGGGTGGGACCTACAGTTTAGTCGCTCCGAATGATGACAGATTTTTGAGAAGCTTTCATACATTTCCATTACTCTCGGAGTTCGTGCCATAAAACTGCTGAGAGGAAGTCGCCGTAGAAATATTTTTCATATTTTCGCTTAAATGCCTGACGTGGGATTTGAACTCGAGCCTTACGTATAATACCTACCAACTATACCATGGCGACTGTTTATAATATATAATATGACAAGTTCAAAAATAAACTTAACTTTAAATGCTAACGTCCCTTTAGCTTAAAGCTCACTTCTATCCTATTGTCCACTTATAATAACGAAAAACAATTTATCTGCCCGATAAAATCCTCCCTTTAGTTAACGGCAAGTTGTAATAATGGCCCTAATAAGTGTTAATATTTAAAAAAAAATGAATGCTTAAAAAAAAAAATTGGTTAAAACTTAAGGAGTGCGCACAAAAAAAACTTGACTTACACTTTTCGTTATAGAAATAAAACTAATTGGTGGATTTTTTTCGTTTTATATTTCAAGTAAAGTCAATAATATTTGAATTCTTTTGTGAATAAAATTTTTTTCTGACAAAGGTCTCAGAGCATCCAATTTTTTGAGCCACTTTTCTTCCAGATATTTTAGGGTGTTTTAGAAAAATACGTAATAATACGCACAAAAAAAATGGGCCCACTTTTAAGCTTATAACTCACCAATCGCATGTAAAATATGTTGGCACTGATAGACTTTTGATGTGAAATTTTCTTAAAATTATTACAAATGAATTGCTTAAGGAATTTTCTTTCTCTTTTAAAAACAATATGAAATTATGGGGCACTTGATAATGTGCTTCCGTGCTTTCTGACAAGAAAAAATAGCCTAAATCAGAACTTATATTTTACCGGGATAGAAACCGACAGATTACAGCCATGATTATGGAACTAACTAAAGTCAGATGATATCCTTGTGTTAACTTTGCATATGGGAATTAATAAATATTTACTTTCATGAGCACTCCTTATTGAACAAAATTTGAATTTGTTTTCAAATAGGCTTGTATTGGTCTTTAAAACAAATCAACGATAAAGGAAAAAAATTGCAAAGTGAGACAATAAATCGAAGCTTAAGGCAACCAGAAATTCGCACCTGTATGTGTTGCCAAACAAATATTGAGTCATAATAGAAGAACAGAGAAGGAGGCTTAAAGAACAAACCAAAAAAATATTATGAATTGCAAATGTAAAACACAATCGTAAAATAAAAGTAAAATAAACACTCAAAGAAAAATGTTAGTGAAGAGGGAAGTTACAAAGACTATTTAGTTCTCTTCTTAGTAACAATTTATGAGAATTTTTATTTCATTTTTAAATGCTTTACTGCCTAGCCTAACCTAATTTGGAAATATTTTCTTCAAAATTGGAAATTTCGTTTTGTGTTTGTGAGTGTTTTAAGCCCCCCACCATTACCCCTACCTGCAGCTGTTTGCAGGAAAAACATTTTGTATGAAAGTTTAAACTTTTTTTAGTCGTTTGGCAACATGTTTTAATACTCTTGTAACGAAGAGAAAGAAAAAAATTTTTGTTTTAAAGAAGAATACTCTGTGACTGTGGCAAAGTGTAAAGAAGGAAAGAAATGGGGGCAAAAAAAAAAAAGAGGAAGAAGAAAAGTTAATAAAAACCATAAAACATGACTTTACAACAACGATAAAAGGTAAAATTGGTGCCTCTGGTGCCATAATCTCAATACATTGAGTGTTGCATACAAATTCTGTTGCAAATTGATTTTCATGCTGTTCCTTCTCTCTCTTTCTTTTCTTAGTTTTTTTTTTTTGTTTTTTCGAACACAATTCTTCTGGAAAAAAAGCAAACAAAAAAAAACTGTTCTTCTTCTACTTTAACTTTTCACCAGACCTGGTCGTTTATTATCCCTCAAAATATTTGCGAACGTAAATTGCCTTGCTGCAGTTGGTTGCCAAGTTGTTTTTTGAGATTATTTGCATGTACCGATATTGGTAACAAATCGAAAAACCCACATCAATGTGAGATGCAAAGGATGCTGTTGGAAATATGTTGAAATGAAAAAAATCGAATCGTAATAAATGAGTGCCACGATTTTTTTTTCTTTTTTAGCCACATGTTTCGTATATTTTTAATAACAAAATTTTTTTGCAATCATTTTTTTAAATTAAATTAATGTTTTTGCACAAAAAACAATTTCTTTTTTTGTATTTTCAAGAAAATTATTACAACTACAAAGTGTGTTGTTCAATTAAAAACATTTAACATTCTTAAAAGATTTTAAATTTATGGACTACTTGAATGGTTACTTGTTACGATGATTGTAACCAGTTAGATTGATTAAAATACGTATTAAATAATGTATTACACTCAGCCACAAAAGTATACATACGGTTAAAAAATTTCAGAAATGCTTTAACTAATCCGTTTCGTTGAAAAGCTTTATAATTGTCTGACAACTTTCCTCGATTTTAAGTTGGTTCAGAAATTTAGTGTAGAAATTTGTGAAATTTGTAAAACGTATGTATACGTTTGTGGGCCTGTGTACTTCGTCGTTACAACGTTTCAGTCAGGATTACGGCATAGTTTCTCACAACTCTTCAGTCAGGATTATTGACCTAGTTTCACACACTACTTATGTTGTGTGTTTTAATTTTATACATAAGTGGCGGGACCTACAGTTTAAAGTCGACTCCGAACGACAAATTTTCAGGCCAATTTTAATTAATTTTACTTTCCGAGTTTTTGGCAGAAATCTGCTGAGGAGAAATCGCCGAAAAAATACTTTTTTTGAATTTTGTTCTGATGTCTGGCCTGGGACTCGAACACTGGCTTTACGTCTAATAAGTCAGCACACTACCTACTAGACCACAGCGACTCTATTATCTTTTATTTTTCTTTATCCATCGATCCTATAAACAAGCCCATTACTATTCGACATATTCGTTGATAATGTGAACAAGTCCATTATTTTTGTTTCTTGGAGCTTTTGTTTATCATTTGATACATGATCAAGTCAATTGTATTGTTTTTGGAGCCTTTGTTTATTATTTTAACAACACCATTTCTACATTCGTAATAAGATTTTGCAACGCAGATCTTCAAACACACCGCGTCTTCACACAAGACTGACTGAACTTTTACTCACTGCATTGCTTCCTTTATCTTGCCTTTTATTTGAAAACATAAACAGTCTGATGAATCTTCTTGTTGTCGTATGTTCGTGGCTTCGCCTTCGCAATATCTTTATTGCATTTCTATTCATTTTGTTAACATTTATTCTTGTCGTGTTTGTTGTTGCATTTTTTGTTTACTTGTTTGTAAACAAGTTCATAATTTTTTTTTGTCTTTAATCTTCTGGGACTTTAATTTAATTTAAAAAATACAAATACAAACGATGTAAAAGCAAAACATCATTTCCATTTTCTTAACAATATGTCTTGGTTCGTAGGAAATGTGAACAGAATCTCTGTTTGGAAATGTACACACGACCCTAAAGATTATAGCTTAACTCACTGCTCTTTTGCAAACCAGGATACCATGATGTGAAATAATATTTTAAAATTTAATTTAATTTCGTCAATTGCAATAATTTCCTCTTTTTTATGTGCATTTGTTGAGCTCCTTGATTGTAACTCACTTTTCTGATATCAGTTTAAATCACTATCATATCATTCGAAAGACAGCTGGACATATTTCCTTTACATACGTACTTAATAAATAACACTCTGCGACAAAATAAAAAAAAATTAAATACATCCGGCTAATGACATAGTGTGGGTTGTAGATTGTTGAGTTTTGTTGAGTAGATCTTAAAAAAAATTTTTTTTATATTCCTCGAACCCCTCAAACTTTTTTTATTTGCCAGAAACTGTTTTTTTGGACTTTACGCACAAATTTCTGGATTACTCAAACATTTCTCACCCGATTTCTAATATTTAAATCCTGTTCGAAAGGGAGGAGATGAACCTTTAAAACAATATACATATATCTACACTTTGATTTAATATACTATGAGATTTGGTGAGGTAAACTTGGAAAATGCGAATTTTTTCATATTTTTCTAAGTTTGTCCATTCATATTAGCAAACTTTACTTAAAAAATATGAAATAATTGGTAACATTCTGAAAGTTCATTATCTTTCGAAAAGATTGACACTTTGCTTGATCAAATCAGACAGAAATTACCGGTAGGTATTATATAAAGAGTCTAACAGTCGAGTTATATTATGTGATCTTATCAAATGAACTTTCTGTTCAAAAATTTTCAGAATGTTTGATGGATCTTGATTGCTTATCGGCGACCACTAGAAGTTGGCCAATGTTTGCGCAAAGAGAAATAATAATATTTGCAAAAAAACACAAATATTAGTCAAATTTTGGAAGTTGTGCAAACGTTAAATTGACACAAATTGTGATAATCAATCAAGATCCATCAAAAATTTTGAAAATCTTTGAAGTAAAAGTTCATTTGATGAGATGACATATATAAAAACTATCACTCGACTGTTAGACTCATTTAATAATAACTACGGCAATTTTTATACGATTTAATAAAATAATGACTCAATCTCTTCATAAGAGGACATAGGATTAAGAATATTATCACTTTTCCTATACTTTTTAATTAAAGTTTGCTGCTATGAATAGGCAAAGTTGAAAAAAACTGAAAAAAATCGAATTTCCAAGTTTACCTTATCAAATCTCATAGCATATTAAGTCGAATAGTAGATATTTGTATATCGTTTTAAAGGTCCATTTCTCCCCTTTCCAATAGGATTTAAATTGGGTCAAAAATGTTTGAGTAATCCAGAAATTTGTAACTAAAGTAAAAAAAAAACTGTTTTTGTCAAATAAAAGAAGTTTGGAGGGTCTGAACAATATGGATTATGTAGTTACTCGGGTATATTTTCACTGTTGCACCGTATAATTATAATGATTATTTAAATGTTTGAAATAAATTATGATTTATGGCTCACCTTGTTAATCTCAAACTATTATCAAGTGTTTTGAGTAAAAACAATAACAATTCATTGGTAATTTTCCTTCATTCTTTTATAAGTTTTTCGAAAAATGTTATCAAAAAAGAAGGAGAAGGAGTAGGAAAACTAAGACCAAAACTTTTCTTTAAGAATATAATCTAAAGTGACAGCAGCAACAACTGTAGTTAACAAAATAATAACAAAAAACCAAAAAAATTATATTAAAAAACGAACAACAATAACAGAAAGTTGCAAAAATTATTATTGCGAATATAATCATGATTGCATTAAAACTGAAAGGAATCTAGGAAAAGCCAAGGAAAATAAAAGAAAAGCGAATTTTCAAGAAAAATAAACATGCCAAAGAGGGAAAGATGATAATGGCAATGACAATGCCAGGTTTTCATTTCAGTTTTCTGTGTCTTTTGGCCTTTTATTTTAGAGAGCTGAAAAGCTTATCAAAAAAGACTAAAAACGAAAAGCAAAGTGATGCATACACCTTCACATAAACTCTTGTGTGGGTTGTTTGTTTGGCGGCAATTCAACTTTCCGTTTCGCATTTGATTGTTGCTGCTGGTGGTTGGTTGGTTGGTTGGTTGGTTGGTTGCAATTGTTTAGACATTTCATATTGAATTTCTTTTCATTCTCACAAAACTTTCATTTCTTATTTAAAACAGAACTAAAAAAAAGGAAGAAAGAAAGAAAACTTTTTGTCTTTTTATTTTATTTCTTGCAACTTCTGCTTTGACTTGTCTTTTACGTTTAAAATTTTTCTCGTCGTCTTTTTCTCTTTTCTCCCCCGTTTATCTTGCATTGCAGGCAGCCAGTTGTCCGTTGTCTGTTGTCCGTTTCGTTTGTTGCATTGTTTGTAAACATTTTCTTAGGAAAAGTTATGCTTTCAAATTAAGGTTATTTAGTGGTTTGAAAATTGTTGCCAACTGTCAGGCAACATGACAGTTTTAAGTGTTGCTGTTTGCTACTAACGTTGTCGTTGTCGTTGTTGTTGTTGTTGTTGTTAATATTGTATTAAAAACTTTGCTTGTCTACGGTTTTAATTTCATTTCTAGTTTTCGCCTTTGCCTTGTATTTCTTTCATATTCTTAATCATCTTTTTGTCTTTGCCTTTATTTATTATTTTCATACTACGTTTCTTTTGTTGTTGTTGTTGTTGTAGTTTTTTTTTGCATTTCATTGGTATTAAATGTCTTAAGCTGTATAACAAACAGCTAATGTTGCATGTTGTACTTCTTGGAATGCTTAAAATTACAGATTATTTCCGTGAATTTCATTGAAATATCAAAAACAAACCCAAACACATTTGTATGTCTTCCATACCACTGTGCAATATCTCGCTATATACACTGTGTATTTGTAGCTGTGTACAACAGTTATGCTGTTTGTATGTGTATGTGTGTGTGAATTTGAAGGAAGTAAAGTTGTAATCTTCTTGTTTCCTTTTTTTTAAGTTATAAAATGGAAAATGGATTTTAGTCACGAACCAAAAAGTTGGTTTTTCATTACTATCTCTCTTTCTGTTTTAATTTAATTAAAAGAAATTGTACAAATGTACTTAAGAATAAAATCCAACAACAACAATAGCAACAACTAATAAAACTAACAGCAGCAATAATAACAAGAATAAAACAATTCATTACAATCTATACACAGCTGTAGACGAACGGACGTATGTACGTATGAGTAATATTTAATTGTCAAAATTCATGGAAATACTTATGTATGTAAGTATTAAAAGAATAAAATTAAATAAATATTCATATAGGTATGCACTTATGTTTGTGGTTATCTAATACTGCATACTGTTATGTACATACTAGGGATGTCCACTGGGAAATACCGAATCTTGAAATGAAAATCCCGAATCTCGGAATTTTAAAAAACTTGTCCCGGAATTTTTCGGGATTTGCGGGACTGTGAATTCATATAAATTTTGACCCTACGAAAGGTCCTGAAAAATTCTATATCACTTGACTTCGACAATAGCATCTCAGATGAGGAAAACCCCACTTCCATTGATAAAAATATTTTATGATGCCACCGAAGAATGCAAAATGCCCTATAAAATAGGGTAATTGATTTAGATACTCAACTGTCCAAAGAAATAGACTTATTTACAACAGCAGGTGGTAGAGGTGAATATTTACAACCTGCATGCAGCTATCTTGGAACTATTTTACCAACAAATGTTGATTGCGAGAAGTGTTTTTCAAAGGCAGCGTATGTTGACAACAAAATTCGTTCAAGCCTATCAGATCAAATGTTTGATGCTTTAATATTTTTGTTAGAATTCAAATAATTTTCTTAAAACTAATTTTTATTTTTGTTAATTTACACTTTTTTCTTACTTTTTGTCTTTCTTTTTAATATTTTATTTCTCATGACATATAATGATATCCATAATTGGAATACAAATGATTTTGTTAACAAAATATTTCTCCCATGATTTTTCGGGATTTTTGGATCCCAAATTTTCGGAATTTACAAAATCCCGAATCCCGGGATTTTTTAAAATCAATCCCGTTTGGCATACCTAGTACATACTATACATGATAATTTTAAATTAATAAGATTATAAATAAAACAATTGATTTGTATGAAAAATATGCCAATAATTTCTAATTCCTTAAAATATTTTATAACAAATCATTAATTGATCATTTCTGAATAGCACTTAATTAATCAAAATGCATGCGATTAATGTTTTAAATCTTCTTACACCCATTCGTACATTCCAATGGCAAAGTAAATCATAAAATATCAGAATTCAAATGATTTTTTTTTTGTTTCGGAAGAGAAAATTTCTATCTTTAATATGTATTCCTCATTTCACGTACTTTATATCATTTTTGTAAAAAAAAACAGAAATTTTTAATGGCTTATTAGACGTAAATCCTTGATTCAAATCCAAGCTTAGATATCTGGGACAAAATATAGAGTTGAGCATATTATTTTACGATTTCCTCTCAGTGAATTCGCCATAGTCACGTGCCCGAGTTCAAACCCCAGGTCAAACATCAAAACGACTTCTTCTCACTCATGTATAAAATTAACTCACGTAACATAAGTGGTGTAAGAATCTACGTCGTAATCCTGACTGAAGGGTTGTAATGACAAATTATGTATAACTTAAGACTTTGAGGGCCATTACTACAACTTGCCGTTAAAGTTGAGTTTAGTAAAAGGCAACTTTAGCTAAAGTAAACTTTAAAATTACTTACTTAATTGGCCATTAACAATCCGATTGACGGATTTCGGCCTGCCGCAACACATTATTCCTGACGCCTCCGCTTCTTGCGTGCCTACGCCAGTTGATCACATCAATCGATGACAGAAAACGGATACAAGGTCGTCCTCTTCATCGACTTCCGCAGATTCCCGCATCAAAAACCCGTCTCGCCGGAGCATCCTCCTCCATTCGTACGACATGGCTAAGCTAGTGCTTCTGCGCCATAAAGAAGCACGGGTAGGATGAGCGTCTTGTAGCGTATTAGTTTTGCCTTATGAGAGAAGTTTCTGCAACTAATCGCCTATTGAGACCATCTTAGCAAGAGTATTCCTGCGCTTGATCTCGAGACTGACATCATTTTTGGTGGTAACTGCGGAGCCAATGTAAATGAATTCCTTAACTACACCAAAAGTATAGTTATTGGCCGTAATCTGAGAATCAATTCGCCGTACATCTCTACTTGTCGATAACATATACTTTGCTTTGTCCTCATTTAATGTCAGACCCATTCTTCTTAGACTCAATAGCACTAATGGCATCAGTAACATATCGCTTAGTACGCCCTATCATGTCAATGGAAAATAGTGACATTGCGATGCACTCCCACCTTTCGCTGAACACTTTCCATGACGAAGTTGAAGAGGTCGCATGATAAGGGATCGCCTTGTCTGAAACCTCGCACGGTATCAAAAGGTTCGGAGAGCTCCATTCCTAGGTCCCACAACTCATGTGTAAAATTAACGCCCACAACATAAATTCTGTGAGAAGCTAGGTCCTAATTCTGATAATCAAAAGCCCCATCACTTTACCGTCACTAATAATCTGTTGTTGGAAATGCAACTCTACAGCTGAAAAGAACTGTAAAATGTTATATATGTATGTATTAGTAAATGAATCTTGTATGTGTTAACTTCGGTCATTCATTTGTTGTATGATTCTTTGGCTTTATTTGAATTTAATGTTGCATACTTTACAGCTCTTAAAGCATACGCACGCATACGTATGAGCAATATTTATTGAATACAGCAGCGTATTACATATAACTCATACGACTTAGTATTGATTTCAACTTAAGAGTAGGCCATTTAAAAGTTTAAGGGTCATTATTACAACTTGCCATTAAAGTTGGCGTTATTTAAAGGCAGCTTTAGCTAAAGTGAACGCCAAAGTTATCTTTAACTTACTTTGGTTATTACAACTTACAGATAAAACAAAATTTACCTTTTCAAAAATATGGCAGTGCCGGAGCAAAGTCGATTAAACTAGGTATTTTTTTCTTAACACAGTGGCAACGGGAGACTTCGGTTTTTTTGCTGTATGTGCTTATTTTGTTTAAATTTGAAGTTGCCATATCGAAATTAGTATATGCTATGGCAAGTTCAAACATAAAGTGACCTTTAAATGTTAAAGGTAGAATGATCTTCCCTTTAGCTTAACGCTCACTTCTATCTTATTGGGTACTCGTAATAATGAAAAACAATTTATTCTCCTTTAAAATTCTCTCTTTAAATGTATCTTTAGCTAAAAAGGGGAAACTTGATAAATGGCAACGGTGCTCATACTACTCGTCATAAAAGTCTGAAGTACTCATCATATTCATTCTTAGCAACATGTATGATGTTATTGACTCTAATTCTTTATAACTCAACATTTGCAAGAATCACAAAATAAGTATGATTCACGAACAAACATTAAAATACTCACTAGGAGGTTGTGTGTTTACTGTGCTTAGGTTAGATCACTTGAGCACGTATAGCGGCCTGTTGTGATGCTACAGGAGAACTCATTCCCTATACTGACCAAGTTCTATCAAAATCAGTGAGAAGAATGTAGCTGGTCAATACATGGGCTTCACATTTGCTTTGCTTACTGATCGGTTCTTTCTGCTTATGTGTCTATTTTTCTTTTTTTATAAATGTCAAACAACTAACATTGAATATTTCGAGTGATTCGAATCATTTACAAGTATTTTTCTAAAGTTATGCAGCTAAATTAGTAAGCTTATAAATCAAACATATCTCGAATGGCATTAGTTTGATGCCAACGCTGTACGTATACTCATTGCAACCTGTTCTTACAAGTCAAGATTGTATGAATGAAATGGGTGGTTAAATTTCAATATTGTTGACTCAATTATATTAAAAAATTTAATGAGTGCTTATGAGTAGCGTAAAAACGATTCAATGCTGACCTCTAGCAGACATGCATAATTGTTGATTACAATTCTTCAGTCAGGATTTAACCAGCACTCAAGGGATGACCCCTACTCGTGCAGTGCATTGTGCAGGTTTTTAGGAAAGGTGGAGAGAGGGAAGATCCGAAAGGTAAGGAAACGAGTTGCTGCTGGTGACTAAACCAGTGCTAGACCTTCACCATTAGACAGTCTACAGCAATCGTTCCCAAGAAGCCGTCAGTTTCTCACAGCACTTATGTTGTGTGTGTTAATTTTATACAGAAATGGCGGGGCGTACAGTTTAAAGTCGACACCGAACGACAGATTTTTGAAAAACTTTCCAAGAAGCGAAAGAGAAGAAATCGCCGAAAAAACACTTTTTGTATTTTTTTATTTTTTATTTTTGATGTCTGGCTTGGGTTTCGAACGCTGGCTTTACGTCTAATAAGACAGCACAGTACCTACTAGACCACGGCGACCCCATTCTCACTTACTTACTATACTACGGCGACAATACAGTGTAAGGTAATGGTAAAGAAGATTCATTGCTGGAAACTGAATAACAATATTACATTCCTTTGATTAGCATCATGATATGCTTCGCCCTAAAAGTCTACATTATCGTTTGTTTATTTATTAAAAAACTTTTAAAATTTAACCTATTTTAACATATAAAAAGAATATTTTTTTTCTCTTTTTTATTAAAAAAACTGTACGAAATCTCTTTGTATTTAAAATTTATTGCTGTGTATTCGTTATACAACGTTTGTTAACGTTAATCTAGTAGAACACCAGGTATTGTTGCTGTCATTTAATGTATTCGTTAATATTTAAAACAAAAAAGAAACAAAACAAAATTTACGCTTGCCGCCAAAAATTCATTGCAGAAAAAGTTTCACATTAAAATTACAATAAAGAGCACATTCATCTGATGATGACGTTGCTGTTTATTCTATGTTTATTTGGAAAAAAAGTAAAAACAAAAAAAAAAAGAAGAAGAACGTAGTATTTTATAATAAAAAAAAATTAACAACAAAGATAAATAATGAACAAAAAAGAAAAACAATTTTTAAAATAACAGATTGAAACATTAACAAAAACAGAAGCAATATGAATAGGCAGTGAATAGAGAGAGAGAGAGCGACAGAGCAAAAAAAGGTAAATTTATGCAAATCACAACGTCGGCATAATAACAATAAACGGAATTAATCCTTTAGAAAAATAAATTTCGTGATACCAATGATGGCGAAGAGCAGACGACAAAAAATCTTTAGGCTTTCGTGCACACCCGCACACTCGCATACATACAAAGACACAATTACAAAAAAAAAGTATATGGGAAATGGTATGATTGAATTCTATTACTCTTGGTCTTCCTCTTTTTCTATGCTTATTCACACCACCTACCAAATTGATAACTTAAATCTCCTTTTTTTTTGTCGTTTCGTTATGTGACTGTGTGCGGGCAACACAGTCAACAGTGTGAATAACAACAGTGTGAAAAACACGTGCTATTGTTGTAAATTTATATTTCGGTTGTTGGGTGTTGATGATGATGATAGAGGTGATGGAGATAATACTGATGATGGCATTGATAATTGTGTATCCCTTTAAGCCTGTAAATAAATGTACGTACGTTTCGTATGCCAGTGAGTGAGTGGGTTTAATGTAAATCGCAAATGTGCTATTTAATAGAGCAGGTATTTAGCACACCTGTTTAATTTTTCATCGTATAAATATTAATAAAAAAAAAAAACATAAACAACACAATCTTTTGTAAATATTAAACCTCTTTTATAATATATTTCATAAAGAGTTTTTATTATTAAAAATAAGTACATATTAAAGGTAATTTACAAAAGAAAATAGGAACACACAATTGATACATAAAACATTTTAGAATAGATTTTCATATCTAAAATGATTGTAAATTTGAAATATTTAAATTTAATTCATAAATATTCGTAATTGTTTACACTGCTGATATGCTTGGAGCTATTAAAAAAAAAAACACACGTTAACTTTTGGTGATGATACAGCCATCATATCAACTACACGTTTTCTGTGTGAGTTAGAAAAAAAAACATTTTCCATCATTTATTATTTATTAAGGAGAGCGCACAAAAAAACGGGCCTACTTTGAAGCTTATAACTTTTATCACAATTGAAAACGCGTTCAAATTCCTAAATTCTCTTCTGTAAAATGCATCAGGCCAGAGTCCGGACAACGCATTAAAATTCTTAAATTCTTTTCTATAAACAGTCTCACAGATAACTTTTCTGTTAATCAAATCTGTTCATTTTAACTAAATTGCATGCTTCGTTCTTGTGAACTGTTAACAGTAGGCTCTACTAGAAGATTATAATGAGCAACACTCTTAGTTGGGTATGCCACTTGCCTCGGTCAAGTCCTGCTTCACCGCTAGACTTACCTGGCCCAGGATGGATGGAAGGCGTACCAACCGATTACTTGGTCTCGGTCGTGATGTCATCTCAACTGTATTGGCCGTGCTTACGGACATTGCATCATGGGTAGGCACGCCGAGAGAATATGGCTCCCTTTCAACGACTTCTGCCGTGGATGCAGGTCCATTTGCTACTGACAAAAAATTATCAATTTAAACAATCATTGGTCGGAAGACGTCCAAAATGGAACAAATGACATGGACAATGTACCTACCAGAGATCAGCAATGAATCGTTTTTCCGCTACTCATAAGCACTCATGACTCAATTTTGAGTATGAATGAATCAACAGAATTTAAATTTAACTACTCTGATTCATTCGTACTCGCTACAACATTGATTTATAAGAATAAGTAGTAATGAGTACATTGTTATATTGTTTTTGTTAGTCATCTGTTTCAGAATCCACCTGCTCAATGTCATTCGAATAGCAAAAATAGTTTTTTGAAAAGGGGCATCCAACAAGAATGTCCTAAAAAAATTATTGATATCTTTAATGAAAAACCGCCCCGCTTACAAAAAACGATTGCTAGGCTCGCAGGTGTTAACCAAATACAGTTTCTAAGGTAAGAATATGGAGTCTTTGAGCATTGAGGGAAAGCGTGGAAGTGGAAGAAAAAAAGGATTTGCCGACCAAAACAAAGCAAGTAAAATAATAAGAAAAGTGGCTTAAAAGTTTGGATGCTCTGAGACCTTTGTCAGAAAGAATTCCAATCATTACAAAAGAATTCAAATATTATTTACTTTAATTGAAATATAAAACGAAAAAAATCCGCCCCTTAGTTTTATTTTTACAACGAAAAATGTAAATCCAGCTTTTTTTTGTGGGCACTCCTTATCTTCAATAATTAAACAATCAAGAATTGTGCAAGCTCTTCAACACTAAATTAAAAATTCTATATTCTGTCGTTCGGAGTCGACTTTAAACTGTAGGTCTCGCCACTTCTGTATAAAATTAACACACCCAACCTAAGTGGTGTGAGAAACTACGGGCTTCTTGGGGACGATTGCTGTAGACTGTCTTATTATGAAGATATAGCACTGGCCATTTTGTAGTCACCTAGCAGCAACTCGTTTCTTTACTGTTCGCATCTTCCCTCTTTCCACCATTCCTAAACCTGCACAATGTAGTGCATGAGTAGGGGTCATCCCTTGAGTGCTGGTTAAATAATAAAAAATTTCCTGGTCAACGACTGGAATATAAGTTCAGCTTTAATAGTTATTTATACATCAGCTTGAGATCTAATCTGCTGTGCTGTACATCTTTCTTTTTATGAAAGTAATGTGACCAAGGTGCTCCTATAGATTTGTATAAGATATAACCTTAGTTACGTATTCTTCCGTTTATTTGTCAATCCCTATTTCGACTAATAGTACGTAGGGATCCTTGTGAATTATAACCGATTTTTTTTTGTACCCACTCTTCATGGTATTGATGTGAACGATATTTGGTTCTACCAGGATAGTGGAACTTGCAACACGTCTCATGCTACAATCAATTTATAGCGTCAAACGTATGATAGTCGTTTAATTAGTCAATTGGCCGCCAAGAAGTTTCGATTTAACACCATTGGACTAGTTTCTAAGTCGACAAAACAGAGACAATTGGGATCGCCGTGGTCTAATAGCTGTGTGCTGGCTTATTAGACGTAAAGCCAGGATTCTCAAAAATCTGTTTCTCAATAAGTCCCGCCACTTATGTGTGAAATTAACACACACAACATACATAAGTAGTGTGAGAAACTGTGGGCTTCTTGGAGACGATTGCTGTAGACTTTCTAATGGCGAAGGTTTGGTACTGGCCATTTTTTAGTCAGCTAGCAGCAACTCATTTCCTTGCCGTTCGCATCTCTTTCCACCTTTCCCTCTTTCCACCTTTCCCTTGAGTAGGCAAAGGGGCAATCCCCGGAGTGCTGGTTTCATAAAAAAAAAAGTTGAGCATTTGAAGGCCATTGTCGAGATACGACACCAAACATTCGAAAAAATTTACAAAAATTGATCCGATCGAGTGAGGTACTGCAAGACCCAAATATTTCGTTAGTTTATCATTTAGTCGTTTCGCACAAAATTCTTTATAAAATTTTGTATTCGATGGGATAGAGTTTGGGGCTGAGATCTTTGTCTTCCATTTTTGATATAGGCACTTTGAACACATGCACGTTTCCTGCTCATTGCGCCTTAAATAGGTCAATCCATCGTCATAGCTAATACTAACTTTCTTACTTTTTGGCTGCGTTGAGTGTCACTGATGAGTCCAATGAAAGTTGTGATTTAAAATTTAATTTAAAACGTAAAATACAGACGTCATCGTAATCCATTAGGTAGAGTATTGGCTTATTAGACGTGAGGCCACATTTCAAGCTCCTTTAATCTGAAATACACTGATTTCTACCAAAAACTCTGAGACTCTTTTCTCAAAAGCCTGTCGTTCGGAGTCGGCTTTAAACTGTTCCGCCACTCATGTATAAGATTCACACACATGAGTGGTTTGAGGAGGTAGGTCGCAATCTTAACTGAAGGGTTGTAATGACCAATCATATGTGTATGTGTGTACGTAAATACATTTGTTTCGGTGCTTCAAAAATATTATTTTTTTGCCTGCGAATTTAAAAAATTTAATTTTCTGAATGAGTATTGAAATAATTCTAAAAAGTAAAAATATTAATATTCTAATAGCCCAACCTAAATACGGCGTAAAGCGCAAAATAAATGTCAATATTTCTCATGCCCATATAAAATGTATGAGACCAACCATAATTGCACGGCGTTCATGCTTTGAAATTGGAAAATCCAATTTTGTTTTTAGGTTGCTCATTGCAACGTCAAAGCTGGGAATTAAATTACGTTGCGCTTTACGCCGTAATTTAGATTGAGCTGTAAGGAATCAAAATTCTATACGATATACAATACACTAATACCCCGATTTGCGTCGCCTCGTTCTGCGTCTGCTTCGAAGTTGGGTCTTTTTAAAATTTCTGTGATTTCGAACTTGCGTCGTTTTTATTTCAGTTTGCGTCGCATGTTTCGAAGTTGCGTCGTTAGTGCTTCGATTTGCGTCGTTAATACGAAAATGTTTGTACAAAGCTAAAACAAAAAAAGGGAATTTCCCATTGAAATCTAGTGCAAATTCGACTTTCTTTTTAAAATTTCTGTGATTTCGAAGTGGAGTCATTTTTGTTTCAGTTTACGTCGGATGTTTCGAAGTTGCGTCGTTAGTGCTTCGATTACGAAAATGTTTGTACAAAGCTAAAACAGAAAAAGGAATTTCCCATTTAAATTTAGTGCAAATTCGAAGTTTGGTCTTTTTAAAATTTCTCTGACTTCGAAGTTACGTCGTTAATATGGAAATGTTTGTACAAACCTAAAACAGAAAAAAGGGATTTCCCGTTTATGTCTAATGTAAATTTTCAGCTAAAATTATGAATCTCGGAATCAATTAAATGAAAATCGTTTCGGTTTGCATTGTGTTTCTTCAGGCCCTATTAGCGACGTAAACCGGGGTATTAGTGTATATATTCAAATACATAACAGATGTATTATGGCTTCAATGGCCTTTCCAAACGCCACGTTTAAGTTCCCATTGTCAGACGCATTGAGAGACTTTAAGCAGTTTTAACCTTTGACATTGGCAATGTTTTTGTTTATTAACATTCTTGTTATTAATATTGATGTTGTGTGTGAGTTGTGTGTTTGTGTGTTTGTGTGTATGTGTTATTGTTGTCATTGTTGTTGTTAAAACATATTTTCATTTTCCTTCTTTTATTTGAGGTTAAGCTTTATTGCGTACCCAACATTACGTAACAGTCTCACGTTAACAATTTCTCTACGATTATGCGAGTAAAACGTGCGCTAAAAGTTCCATTTGTTGTGTATTTTGTTGCTTTTAAGTTTCTACGTTTTTTTTTTTTGGCCTTTCCTCCTTTTTTCCTTTCCTTTTTTTTCTATTTTTTGTTCGTTCTTTCGTTCCATCAACGTGAGGTTATGCCAAATGAGCGTATAAATGATAAATGAGTTTCTATGTCAAAATTGTTATTACCCCTACCTCCATTCTGCTTATTCCACTTCTACTATATTAAACACATACATAATGTCGTTGTTGTTTTGTGCAACGTTTTTATCACATTCCTTTTGCCATTTTCCACTACATCATTTAAATATGAAGTCTAAAGGATTCGACGTCTTTTAGCTGGAGTTGCTTTTTATTTTCGGAAGACATTTTTCGATTTTTTTTTATTTTCATACAGCGTTGCTATCAACATGACATTGTATTTTGACTAAATAAGTTGCAAATAAGTGAAAAAGGGCATAAATGGAATTATGAAAATTATTAAAGTAAAATGCGTAATAGATTTGATGAAAATTTTGCTATTTTTGTAGGGTAAAACATTTAAAAATTTCCAGTGAAAGTAGAAGTTCGAATGGATACATAACACGGTGCGACAGTGATAATACACTTGAGTAACTACATAGTCCTCGTTGTTCAGTTAGTTGAGTAGAACTCAAAAATATTTTTTTTTTATTTTTCACGAACGCTTCAAACTTGTTTTATTTGACAAAATACGTTTTTTTCGATTTTACTCACAAAATACTGGATTAGTCAAACATTGCTGACCAGATCTCCAAAATTTAAACCTCGTTGGTAAGGGGAGAGATATGGACCTTTAAAGTGGTATACAAATATCTATTATTCGACTTAATATGCTATGAGATTTGATAAGGCAAACTTGGAAAATTCAAATTTTTTTATATTTTTTCAAGTTTGTCCGTTCATAGTTGCAAACTTTACTTTAAAAATGTAGGATAAGTTATAATATTCTTAAAGTTTGTTCTCTTGTGAAGAGATTGAGTCATTGTTCGATCAAATCGAACAAAAATTTCCGTAGTTATTGTTTGAAGAGTTTAACAGTCGAGTGATAGTTTTTATAAATGTCATCTCATCAAATGAACTTTTACTGCAAAGATTTTCACAATTTTTGATGGATCTTGATTGGTTATCACAAAATGTATCAGTTTCACGTATGCACGACTTCCAGAAGTCGGCTAATACAGTATTCCCTCGATTTACGTCGTCTAGAATTACGCTGTTTCGATTAACGTCGTCAAAAATTTTGTTTCCTTAAACTTCGATTTGTGTCGTCATTCGATTTACGTTGCCTCTGTTATTTATGAACAAAATCTGGAGGCTTCCCTTTTAAAAAAAATTTCAATACAATAATAAAAATTTAGTGTGAGTTCTTTGAAATTCGATTTACGTCGTTTCGACTTACGTAGTATTTTTCCGGAACATTCTACGACGTAAATCGAGGGCATACAGTATTTGTTTTTTTTTTTTTGCAAATATTATTATTTCTCTTTGCGCAAACATTGGTGGTCACTCAAACTTAGAATTGACACATTTTTCGATCCATCCTAAAATTCTGAAAATATTTGAACCGAAAGTTCATTTGATAAGATCACATATATAAAAAAAAATATAGACTCTTTATATAATAACTACGCTAATTTCTGTCCGATTTGATCAAACAAAGTGTTAATCTGTTTGCAAGATAATGCACTTTCAAAACGTTACCACTTATTTCATATTTTTTAAGTAAAGTTTGCTACTATGAACGGACAAACTTAAAAAAAATATGAAAATATTCACATTTTCCAAGTTTACCTCATTAAATCTCATATTATATTAATCCATATAATATATGCATACTGTTGTAAAGCTCCATCCAATAAGATTTAAATATTGGAAATCGGGTCCGAAATGTTTAAGAAATCCAGAAAATTGTGCGTGAAGTCCTGAAAAACAGTTTTTGTCAAATAAAAAAACTATGTCATTAGCCAGGTGTATTTAATTTTTTTTATTTTGTCGCAGAGTGTAATTGTTCATTAGAACCGTTAAATTGGGATTACAATCTATGTTCTCTGTGTTAAATTTAGCATTAAGTGGCGGCACCTACGCAGTATATTTTTTTTGAAAAATTTTTTCACGGCAATTTTATTTACTATCACTGTTTTTGGAAGAAACCTGCTGAGAGGAAGAAATCGATGAAATATATATTTTTTTTTTAATTTCGTTTTATTCGAGATGTCTGGGCAGAGGTTTGAGCGAAGGCAACTTTACTTAATTGTATATTTTTAAATTCCTTCAATAAAAATGTCTTTAGTGCAGAAGGTATATTAGCTTATCATATCGTAATTGTTTTAGCGTTGCCGTGTTCTAGTAGGTAGTGTACTGGCTTATTAGATGTAAAGCCAAGGTTCGAGTCCCAGGCCAAAGATCAAAATATAATACAAAAATTTCTTCTAAATTTCTTCTTCTTTCAGCAGATTTCTGGCAAAAACTCAGAGAGTAAAAATAAAATTGCCATGAAAAGTTTCTCAAAAAATCTGTAGCTCGGCGTCGACTTTAAACTGTAGGTCCCGCCACTTATGAATAAAATTAACACACACAAGATAAATAGTGTGAGAAACTAGGTCAATAATCCTGACTGAAGGGTTGTAATGATCAATTATGTTTGTATGTATCGTAATTGTTTTTTTACATTCTTTGCTTTGAACTTACTGTATCAACTAAATTCTAATATTAATTTTCGTATTTTCTCTTTTATTTTCTTTTAGGTAAGTGGACGCTTTTCAAATTTAAAATTCTTCTCTTCAATATGTAAGTACTTGAAATTAATTAAAGTGTCAACAATGGAAAATGCTTTGATGAATTTAAATTTTTTTATTTAATATGCTTTTAAAACGTTAATAAAATTTGTTTCTTGTTTAATGTAAACATCAGAACTGGAAGTTTACTTAAAGCATTCTCTAACCATTTGTGTTCAAAAAAACAATTCTAAAGTCAATAGCAGGCTCATATCCTTTACTGACATGTTCGGGATTCATAAAATCTCGAATCCCGGGATATTTAAAAACTTGTCCTGGGATTTTTCGGGATTTTAGGGATTGTGAATTCATATGTACTTAGGCCTTACAAAAGGTCCTGAAAAAACAAATCTATATCACTTGATTTCGATAATAACATCTCATATGAGGAAAACCCTACTTCCATTGATAAAAAGTTATTTGATGGAATCGAAGAATGCAAAAGTCCTATAAAACGAATTAATAGGATAACTTATTTAGATACTCAACTGTCCAAAGGAATAGATTTATTTACATCAGGAGGTAATAGAGGTGAATATTTACAACCTACATACAGCTATCTTGGAAATATTTTACCAACAAATGTTGATTGTGAGAAGTGGTTTTCAACGGGACCGTATGTTGGCAACAAAATTCGTTCAAGACTTTCAGATCACAAGTTTTTTTTCAAATAATTTTCTTAAAACTAATGCTGTTTTTATATTTTATTTTTAAAGATATATAATTCTGATATCCATAATTGGAATACAAATGATTTTGTTAACAAAATATTTCTATTATTAAGAGAAAATCGTGATTTTGCCCGTGATTTTTCGGGATTTTTGGATCCCGAATTGTTCCGAAATATCCCGGGATTTTTAAAAATCGATCCCGTTTGGCATCTCTAGACTTAACTTGTAAAGTAGTACAGCGTTCAAATTTAATCTAAAAAATCCTTGATCAATGTTGAATGATATCCCAAAAAATTAGTACCACAAAGACCAATCCCACAAAGAGATTCTAAATTCGATTATTTATCAGCTCATTACATACATACATACATAATTGGCCATTACAATCCTTTAGTCAGGATTACGACCTAACTTCTCATATGGTGTGTGTTGTTAATTTGATCCATAAGTGGCGGATCAGCCTTATTTTTAGCAGAAGCGCCAACATATGGGATAAAAGAATAACAATATCCTGTCATAGAAGCCAACACTCTGAATTTGTAGCCAAACGGCTACCATAATATGCGATCATCTGTTCATCCACAGAAAGACTATGGGAAAATATGCCAAATTTTCTGGCAAAAACTCTGAGAGTAAATAAAATTGCCATGAAGAGGTTTTCTAAAAAATCTGCCGTTGGTGGGAGAAGCTAGGTTCCTGACTGAAGAGTTATAATGACCAATTATGTGAATAATTTAATATTTTATCACGATCATATAAGGAGTGCGCACAAAATAAACTGGTCTTACACTTTTCGTTATAGAAATAAAACTAAGTGGCGGATTTTTTTCGTTTTATAATTCAATTAAAGTAAATAATATTTGAATTCCTTTTGTGTATAAAATTTTTTTCTGACCAAAGGTCTCAGAGCATCCAACTTTTTGAACCACTTTTCTTCCAGACATATTAGAGTGTTTTAGAAAAATACGTATTATTTTATGTGCTTTGTTTTGGTCGGCAAATCCTGTTTTTTCTTCCACTTCCACGCTTTCTTTCAATACTCAAAGATTCCTTATATTATGTTTTTTGGTTAACACCTGCGAGCATAGCAATCGTTTTTTGTAAGCGGCGTGATTTTTCATTGAAAATTTCAATTATTTTTTTATGACATTCTTGTTGGGTTCCCATTTTCAAAAAACTAATTTTGCTATTGCAATGAAATTTAGCAGGTGAATTTTGAAACAGATGACTAACAAAAACAATGTAACGGTATTCATTTATTTTCAATTATGATAAAAGTTATAAGCTTAAAAGTAGGCCCATTTTTTTTGTGCAACATGTCTAATAATGGTTTATGGTTATGGATGGTAAGCAATGCCTTAAAGAATGTAGTTTTACATTTACGTTTAGAGTATTGTATTGTTAGCTCTTTGATTGTTACATCTAAGTGAAGTGCTCGCACATTTCAGAGCTTGGATGTAGTCCGCAGTCAGTTTAATTGGAAGATCTTCTAAGAACAGTACCTTTCTTATATAAGTTAGCTGTCCATGTTTTGCTATCGTACTAGAGGCAGGATTATTTATTTGTATAAAATCTTGCAAATCTGCCATGTGGCTCCCAGGCAGCCAAATATCCGGCGAGATTTTTTGTGAATGATTATTGATCCTTGGTTTGTAGATAGAATATTTTATTTGTACTGCTGGTATGTCCCTGGGATGTTGAGAGTTATTCTTTCTACACTAGTTCTCTAATTTTTGTTCTACTTTTTTTGGAAAATCTTTTAATTCAATATTATGGGCTTTATTAATTTTTTTTTTAATGTTTTATAAGGTTAGAGGACGTGTACTTGTCGGTTAAGACAAGTACAGTACCCGAGGTCGAAATTGAGCCATTGTATAATTATTAGGGCTTTATTAATTTTTTTTAATGTTTTATAATGTAATTCTATAATTTTTTTGTCTATAAAATTTTCGAAATTTAGTTCATTATCGTTTTTGTCCGTGGTTTCCGATCTCTAATCGTTTAATTTAATTTCACTAATTCGTTTCAATTAAAATAAAATAAAAAATTAAAAAAGAAAGGGGGAATCCAAATTACCAGGCCATCAAACTCAATTGTAAACCAAAAGCCCTTTACACATAAACTGAGAATTTTTGCCTATTGGCAATGCCACAGAAATAATTAATAAATTTTGAATTTCATTTCATTTTAAATTCGTATTGATTATTTTACCCTGCGGTCAAATTGTATTCGTTTGATATGCAACAATTTTGTTTTTTGGTTTATTTTTTCATGTTTTAAAATTTTTTTTATTAATTTTTTTTATTTTCAATTTTATTGTTTTTAATGCAAACGCTTAATATAAAATTTAAATATTTTTTAGAGTTAAAAATCCTTTTTAAAGATTTTTTTCATTGATTTTAAATTCAATAAAACAAAATAGAAATTTTTTTTAATCCAATTATAGCCGAAACTTAAATACTAAATTCTGCCTTTATGGCAGGTGAGTTGTTAATTTATGGTGTGGGTTTATTTATGTTTAAACTTTAAACTTGTGAAACATAAAATTGATTTTATTTAGGAAAAAAAAACATCTTTTTTGCCACGTCATTTTCGATTTCAATTCAATGACTTAACTTCTTACACCATTTATGTTGGCGTGTGGCGGGGCCTACAGTTTGAAGTCAACTCCAAACGACAGACTTTTGAGAAACTTTTTCATGGCAATTTTATTTATCATCTTTCGATTTGTTGGATATGTATGTAAGTTAATATCCTGTCTACTAGGCTATGACTACAAACAAAAGGTTACAAAAATTGAATCGATGTATATCAAGTGTAAACTATCCTCAGCATTGACCATTGCTTGTTGGACTAGAGGTGATCGCAATTGATAATAAGAAGTCACTGAATTTAGTATATTCTCTACGAAAAAAACTTTTTACAAAAGCCTCTTTTCTATTCCGTATTTCCTCATCCATAGAGAAATATCGAATGAAAGATAGCTTAAGGAACGTTTTTAAATTTTTCAAAATTTTTTTTATTTCGTTTTTTTTTTTAATTCTATGATTCCAAATAAAATAAAAAAAGAAGTATTTCCTTTATTTAATTGATAACACTGCCTTGTAAATTGTATTCACAACATTTATTAACAAACAATGAATCTTTCGATGTTCAATCTCACTGTAAACCCAAGACTCAAACCTTAACTTAGACATAGAGATCAAAAACGAAATAAGAAAAAAAATTTTCTGGCGGCAACTGCCACCATGAAATAATTCTCTAACCTTTTGAATGGTCGTTAAAGTGTGTAATAAAATTAGCACGCTTAATATTAGTGGTGTAAGAAACTAGGATGTGTGAGACTTACGGTTGTAGTCCAGGCTAAAGGGTTTGATTATGTCAGCGGGTAGCTTGCCGTTCACAGGTATCAATTTAGTCGGTATACGATATAGCCCATTGTGCCACTCAGTGTCATGATCCGTTAGTGATGGGCTTAGATCACTCCCGGGTCCAGTTGAAACCTGTCAGTTCCTTAATTACCAGATGTTTTAACTTTTTGTCACCCAATAACCGAAGGCATCTGTTGTGAAATGCAGGGTACTCATACAAAAAATTGTTGTACCCATTCCTTTTCTTCCATTTCATGGTTTCTGCTGCAGTAATCCTAGTGGGTTAGACTGCCTCTTAGCAGATTTCAGACAAAAGCTTTGAGAACAAATCAAATTGCTTTGAAATAGGTCTTAAAAATATGTTGCTCGGGGAGGATTTTAAACTGTAGAGTGCGCCACTCATGTATAAAATTGACACACACAATATAAGTGGTGAGAGGAGTTAGATCGTAATCCTGATTGAAGGGTTATAATGACCAATTATGTATGTATACTTCGGACACCAAGCGCTAACTTTTTCCTTGGCATAGCTAAGCCTTAAAGATTTTGAATAAAAGACAGTTAGGCACTATAATGAAAAGTCTAGTTATTGAGCATTGTTAAATAGGCATGAGATGGTCTATGAAATTTTCTTTTTTTTTAACCGAATAATACAATTCATAGTCTACAAAATCCTATCAATACTCCCAGTATTGGTGATGAAGCACTAAAATAAAAAGTTTTGTTATTGAGCATTGTGAAGCCTGGTTTAAATAGGCATGAGGAGGTCTATGAAATTTTCTTTTTGCCGAATAACACAATTCATAGCGTACAAAATCTTATCAATACCCCCAGTATTGGTGATGGAGCACTCTAAGTGAAGTGAATAAGAAGTCTAATTATTGAGCGTTGTTAAGCCTGGTTTAAATGGCCATGAGGTGTTCTATGAATTTTTTTTTTTAACCGAATAACACAACTCAAAGCCAACAAAATCCTATCAAAATTCCCAGTATTGGTGATGTAGCACTAAAATAAAAAGTCTGGTTATTGAGCATTGTGAAACCTGGTTTAAATAGGCATGGGGAGGCCTATGAAATTTTCTTTTTTTTAACCGAACCAAATAATTCATAGCCTACAAAATCCTGTCAATATCTCTAGTATTAGTGATGAAGCAAAATATATTGTTAGGAAAATGGAAACGGTGTAACATTGTTTAACTTTAAGATGATAAACAAAAGCAACTAAAAAAAAAAACAAAAAAAACCATCAGTATGAAAAAAGGGGATAGACAAGTAAGAAAGACAGGAAACAAGGTAAAACGCGAAGGAATTCTCGAGAAAGCGAAACCACAAACATTCGACTTTAAGAATGTTCATCAGACTGTTGTGTACGTGAGCATATAAAACCGCAAGACAATGCAGGCAACCAGTAGTAAGAATTCAGTCAGCCATGTGTAAAGTCGGGTTGCGTTTAAAGAGAGCAGTCGTGGTTTGAAGACCATGGTTGTAAAGATCTGTGTTGTTAGCGAAAAAAGTCAATCATTGTTGTATTCATCAAGTTTTGAACAGTAAAAAATAATTTTAATTAAAACTAAACACAAACTTATTTTTATTATTTACTTGTTAACCTCAGCGAATTTCGTTCCACCTATATTTTTTGCAGTTGCAGTTGTTGTACTCGCTCCAAAGCAAAAACTAACATACATACATGTTACATATTTACATATGTAGCTATAAATCATCGAATTAGCCGACTTATAGGTATCCCTTAAAGGGGAAGGGTTGCCACGCACATTTTTTCTGAGTTTGTCGATATCAACTCTACGAACTTATCAACAAAATTGCATTCGTCTATGATCACTATATTCCTCAGATTTTAAAGATTTGCCACGCCTACTTTTTACTATCTCGAATATTTTTAAACCATCTAAACCTATCAAACATAATAAAAATAATGGTTAATTTGAGGATTGTCGCTATCAGCTCTACGAACTCACCCACCAAATTCCATTCCTCTGCGATCACTATATCCCTAAATATACAACTTTAAAGGTTTGCCACGCCTACTTTTTGTTATATCCAATGTTTTTAAACCATCTAAACCTGATAAGCTATCAAACAAAATAATGGTTAACATGAGTTCAGTAGTTTAAGAGGTGGAGGTATCATTTGAAAAGGGAGAGTTGTCACTGCCAATTTTGGTGGGATTGTCGATATCGACTCTACGAACTTACCCATCAAATTTTATTCGTCTGTGAGCAATATGAACCTAAATAATCAATTTTATTGATTTGCCACGCCTTCTTAACATTTATAGATATGAAAAATAGATGTTGTCTGATTCTCAGACCTACCTAATATGCACACACAAAATTTCATAAAAATCGGTCGATCGATTTTGGAGGAGTTTAATCACTAACAAGTTAAAAATTTAACAACATTTTTAAAGATTTAATCAGGCCAAGAACAAAATTAAAAAAAAAATAACGTTTCCATAAATTTTATTTCAATTTGAAATTAAAACAGTTTAACAGCAATGAAATTTCCATACTTCCCGCACATATTCATTCGTTCATTTGCTGGTGGTGTGGTAAAACAAAGGTGCAGTCGAAATGGCAATTGGCTAAAACGTTTTTCATTGTTTGTTAGTTTCTCCATAAGGATTTTATCTCATAAATAAATAAAGATATAAACAATGAAATAAAAAAACAACAACAATAAAAAAATATTAGAAAATGAAATACTAATACACTGCAATTTCTAGAAAGGATAGAAAACAAAAAAAAAAATACAAACACTCGCCTAAACAAAGGAGTGCGCACGAAAAAAAAATGGGCCTACTTTTAAGCTTATAACTTTTATCATAATTGAAAAAAATTATTACCGTTAGATTGCTTTTGTTAGTCATCTGTTTCAAAATCCACCTCCTAAATGTCATTGTATTAGCAAAATTAGATTTTTGAAAATGGGCACCAAACAAGAATGTCGTAAAAAAATAATTGAAATTTTCAATGAAAAACCGTGCCGCTTACAAAACTGATTGCTAGGCTCGCAGGTGTTAACCAAAAAACAGTTTCTAAGGTAAGAATAAAACAATATAAGGAGTCTTTGAATATTGAGAGAAAGCGTGGAAGTGGAAGAAAGAAACACCCTAATATGTCTGAAAGAAAAGTTGCCTAAAAAAGTTGGATGCTTTGAGACCTTTGGTAAGAAAAAAATTTTATACACACAAGAATTCAAATATTATTTACTTTAATTGAAATATAAAACGAAAAAAATCCCCCACATACTTAGTTTTATTTCTATAACGAAAATTGTAAGTCAAGTTTTTTTTGTGCGCACTCCTTACGTACATTGAGCGCTAAAACAACCACTACTGAATTTTTATAACGATTTCTTGGCGATTATTTTTACGATTTCTAGGAATGTCTCTAACGATTTGATGCTTTATTTATCTGGCAGCTATGGGCCCAGTATATTGAAATGTTATATTCAATTCAAGTCCAGTTTTTTTTTTTGTGCACACTCCTTAGATAGCATACTGACTAACTGACTAACTGACTAAATAAAGGCGTTAACTGTTGTGTAAAGTGTACATTTTAATATTTTATTTTTATTTAATTCTATTCTGGTAGTTTATTTTTCATACTACATATATATGGTTGCCTTAAATTTGTGTCGGTCGGTTGGTGTTTCAAGTCAACTGTGAGTTGAAGCCGACAGGAAACAGGACAAAAAAAAGGAATCCAGTTTAAATACCAACACCGATACCAGCCAACCAACCAACCGACCAACAAACAATCAACTAAATGGACGCAGTAAACAACAACAAAAACAGAGAAGGGAAAAAAAATCGGTGAAAAAACGGAACGTATTACAATCTATTCAGCCAGCCATTTCACCATCCTGAAAACCAGCCACCCGGTTCACCAACATTGTCGTCATTTAGCCAACCGACAATATGTTTGTTTTGTTCGGTTTTTTTTCTCCTCTTTCTTTTAATTTTGTTGTTTTTGTTATTTTTATCCATTATATTGTTATTGTTGTTGCATTTTTTTTTTTCATTTTTGCCATATTGTTGTTGTTATTATGCGGGCAACCCTACATTTGGTTTGGTCACTGAAAAAAAAACCAAGAAAAAAATTTTATTTTTAAAAATCATACTCTGAACAAAAACAACAACAGGAGTATTAAATAAATATTGTAAAATGAATAAATAAATGCAGAAACAACAGAAATAAAAATGAAAATTAATGAAAGAAAAAACTACGTCTTCGTGGAAAACATTAAGCTGCTGACCCCTGGCAACAGCTAACAATTTAAACCCAACCAACCCCCCTTACAATGTAATAGCACACAGCAAATCATTGAAAGCAAGGATAATGAAATGAAATGAATTGAAGAATGAATGTTAAGAGAATCAATTAACAAAACTTTGGATTGTAATTTTACACAAGAATCCGCATCCGCATGTGACAATTCCATGATCCAGGGTATTAAAAAATCTCAATACTTTCGGAAAATCCTTTATTTAATAGAATTCGAACGAAACATTTTCCTTCAACAGTTAAAAAGCTGTGCTACAGCTTAATATGATAATAAAAAAAAAAATTTATTTGGTTTTCTTAAGAGGCACTAATATTGTTGCCATCGTCCTTCATTTCAATACCCTGTTGCAAGAAACTTGTTACGTAATATGTTCATGAATCTTAAGAATTTTAAAACATTTCGAAAACTATGAAGTTGAAAGTAAATACCTAAAAAGTCCAGGAATAATATAATCTAGGTAATAAATGCTTGTTGAATATTGTATTGTTGAGTTCGTAGAATGCAAATGGAATAACAATGAATATGCGTTTCATTTTAAATCAATTCTTTATTGTTTGCACTACTTATGTGCCACTGTTCGAACTTATGCCAAGTATACAACAACAACTATCCCAATTTGTGCTGATTCGTTGTATTTCTCTGCTTCCAACCTTTTCGTAAGCAATAATACTTGTTCGTTATTCTTCTTTGCTTACAACCTCCTTGTAAGCATAACACTTCAGCCAGCGTAGCACTAACAATTGTTTACTTTACACGCAATTTGTCTGACTGAATTATAATACGATCTCGTGTTTTCACACACAACTGATTGAATTCTCACTGCAACCAATGTGATGTCGTCACACACGACCAACTTAATTCTAACTCCATTATTGCTCGCTTAGTCATGCCTTTTATATCGCTGAATCATTAGTGTGATGAATGCTCTCGGAGGAGGAAAACGCCCTTCAGGAACAATTCAAAAATGTAAACAATTTGTTTTCATTATTGTTGTTTGTGTGTCTTATATGCATTTTGTTTTTGCTTGTTTACTTCTTTGTTCGCTGCACTTTGTTGTTGGTTGTTTACATCTTTTATCTCTTATATTTTTTTATCTCTTTTATTTTTGATCACGTAATCAAGTCCATTATTTTGTTTTTGGGGCTTTTGTTTATCATTTCATACAAGATCAAGTCCATTGTGTTGTTTTAGTTTATTTATTTATTTTTTTTTTTACAAAAACCAACACTCAGGGGATGGCGCCTGCAGTGCATTCTGCAGATTTAAGAAAATAGGTTATAGGAAGGTGGAAAGAGGGAGTAGTGTTTGTGGACAATTGATTTAAACTTACCAATATCGTAACTGACGGGAAAAACCTTCGCAGAAAGATCATTCCACAAGCGAGCAGTGTGGGCAAAAAATGAATTCACCCATTGTGCGGTTCACAGGACAATCAACCACAAAAAGATGTGCTCTGCGAAAAGCTCGAGTGCCACGTAAAAATATGTGATTATCGGGAACCAATCCCCTTATCTCTCGAGAACACCTCCCATTATAGTACCGATAGAACAATGAGCGGTCGAGAAGCTTCAAAATATACTTTGAAGCACCAGCCCATGCTGTACTCCATCCGGGGTCGGATACGGGTTCTGTAAATAGTAAGAAGGTCGGATGGAGTGAAGTATTATCTGCACTGTTTTAAAAAACTAAGGCACTTGAATGTGATCGTTCTAACGAGCAACGACACCATTTCCGCTTTCGTAACAGTATTAATGTCTATTAAATAAACTTCGGAGGCAGCATCAGATTAAACCAGGCCAACAAAAAGTTTCTCTCTTAATTAAGCAGTTTAAGAGGTGCCACCTTAATACATACTTATCATCACACTGTCAAGAAATTACCTCAAGTTGATAACCAGTATTTTGGCAAGGCACAGTAGTAATCAGTAGATAATTGTTGAGAACCAAGCAATTAAATATTGTGACGATGAGAATGAGTTATTGAAACCCATTCTCTGAATCTGTAGGACATTAATCTCTCCATCCGGGGGAAGAGTACTATAGGTCTCTCCGCAGTCTAGTAGATAGTGTTTTATCAAGCAACATGTCAGACATCTTAAATGAAACGAAACAAGCAAAAAATTTTTTTTTGGCGATTTTCTCTCAGCAGATTTATTTTAAAAACTCTGGGCGTAAATGGAATTGCCATGAAAAGTTTCCCAAACGTCTGTAGTTTGGGATTGACTTTAAAATGTAGATTCCGTCAATTATACAAATTAACACATACAACTTAAGTGGTGTTATAGCTTTTTCGTAATCCTGACTGAAGGTTGATAAAGATCAATTACGTACGTAATCGTAATAACTATAGTTTGCTATATATTGTACCGATATTGGCCTGTAGAATTATCAAACTGCAATTGATTTGTTTGTTTGAAGCCAAGTGCACTTTGAATGCGCACTGTTCGACTGGATTTTATTAATTATAATTTTGGGAAAAATGTCCCTTTTTTATACTAAAATTTTGGCTGATTTGACAAATCCAAATCAATTCCTTACTTCTAATACAATTTCAGTTCGGCTTAATACTAGAACACATGTTTGTGTGTACAATCAATGCTGAACTATACATTAAAGGGTTTGTGTGTGTGTTTATCGTGGGACAAGTGGATGTCACGACACGTGTCCGCTGTCCATAATAATTCCCACGGGAAAGTGTGAAGAAACCCACACACAATCACTAGCTATGCAATACAACAACAACACATATAGTGCATATTATATGTATATCAATACTGCCTGTGATCACTCAATAAAGTGGCAAATGATCGTCGCGTGTGCGCATTACTATTGTGGCATCATACGCTGCAGCAACGGTCAGCAACATTGATTCAAGTGGTTGCTGCTCATATGCAATTGGATATTCTTTTGTTTTAGCACATGAAATGTTATGTTAGTATTGACAACTGTAAAATCATGCTAGGGGCCAATAGTTAGGTCAAAATCGTGACTGAAGGCATGTTTAACATGACAACAGTTCTATAAAAGTTTGAATTTTATCCAAATTGTTACATTTTGGAAATAAATTCAGAATTCTCAAAAACACTCCAGTACCAGTCATGCAGGTAAGATCTATCCATATACAGTTAACCCTCCTAAAACGCGATACTCTCAGAACATACATACATAATTGGTTATTAGAACCCATCAGTCAGGATTATTGACCTAGTTTCTCACACCACTTATGTTCTGTGTGTTAACTTTATACATGAGTAGCGGGACCTACACTTTAAAGTCGACACCGAACGACAGATTTTATGAGAAACTTTTCATGGCAATTTTATTTACTCCCTACTCTATGGCCTGGGACTCGAACCCTGGCTTTTACGTCTAATAAGCCAACACACTACCTACAAGACCACAGCAACTTCAAAAGACCTCACATAGGTTGTACGAGGTGTTATCGAGCTGAGCGCGGTTTACATATAACGTGGGACTGAAATTGCGGCAGCCCTCCTATAACGCCGTACTCTTACAGCGCAATTTGCGTTCAATTTCATCCTATAAGTTCCTTCCTCACAGCCTATGAATGAATAGTAACTAGATATTGTAAGAGGGTTTAATACAAGTTCTATTTTCGACACAAACGATCAGCCGTGCAATTCAATAGCAGTTGGATTTTCAATTTAAAAAAAAAATTAATGAAGATGAACCAAGTGAGGATAAATATAAAAAAATTCCATTATTTTACAGGTATTTCTTGATTTTGTTGGAAACCAGTCTCTTAGTTTAGTTTTTATTTCATTTTTTTATCAATCCTTATATGAACTCTTGAATTCAATAAAAATAATTAATAATTCAACCTGCCTTTTGTATTTCTTGGTCACCATATAACGCAGTACGAATGATGTGATTTGTACTAATTCTGTGTTTCTTATAGATCGGTTTCCATGCAACGCGGTAGACGGTTTCCATAGAACGAGCTACGAATTAGTCTGGTTTGTACCTGAAATCCGAGTTTCTTATAGCGCAGTTTCTATATAACCCGGTACGCATTTACCGCATTATAGGAGGGTTGACTGTACACACATTTCCTAAAGATTATTAGAACTCCACTTGACAGAAGGGTATGCAAATAACCAAATATATACCGACTAATGGATTAGTTTTGTAAATTCTTAACATTTTTTACCAATGAAAACAAATAAAAATTCTTTAAAAAATTTTTGTAAAACATTTTTGTGGACGCACTCAACTATTTAGTTTGAATTGTTTTCTGTTTTTGTTTTTGTTTTGTTTCTTTTTTGACATTCTTTAACGCTTTTGTTGATTTAATGTTCGCTTTAATGCCTTCTAAATGACTGAAAATCGAGGTGCAGTTTTGTTTAACTACGAGTATTTTGTTTAACTATTTCAACTACAACAACAAAAAAAAGTACTAAAAACAGAAACAAAAACAAAAACTTTAACAAATACAGAGAAAAGTAACCGATTTGCGTGTGGGTGTTGTTTTCGGTTCTTTATTTATTTATTTAGTCGCCGGTTGTGTTACTTTGTATTGCCAGAACAACTGGGCTATTTTAGTTTTTGTTTTTTCTCTGTTTCTTTTTCTTTTTGTTGCTGTTGCTGTTGTGCTTATTCGTTTTTTACAGTGTTTTGTTTGAGTTTTTAGTTGATTTGTCTGACAAAACAACAGCAAGGAAAACTAAATACAGAAGAAGAATAAGAAGAGGAAGAAGAAGAAGAATTTGTTTAAACATTTACTGTGAATAGTTTTGTGTGTAGTTTTTTTTATCATGTTGTTGTTGTTGTTGTTGTTATTATTTATGTTGTTGCTATTCGTTTAGTTAGTTTGTGACAATATTCCTTGTTTTCCATTTTATCCTCCCTATTTTTAGCCTCTTGTTGTTGTTGTTTTGGCTTTTTCTTTTTCCTCTTTCGTGTTTTTGTTCCATTGTGATTTTGTCAGTGCTTGCTGTTGCTGTGCTGCTGTTTTTTTTTTTAATGTTGTTGTCTTTATTGTTTTCCTTTACCATTTTAGTTGGCATTTTCAATTCAGTTTTCAAAATCATTCGTATTGTTTTGCTGTTGCTCAATGAACAACTTCTTTGAATGTTATTGTTATTGTTGTTGTTGTTGTTTTTGTATGGTACTTGATAAGTTAATTTGCGTTTTTGTCTGCTTTTCAAATAAAAAAATAAAAGTTTTATCTTTCGAAAACAGTTTCCCACAGCACACATACATACATACATTCATAGATCTGGATATGGAGAGTGAGCGAGAAAGAAAGAAAAACAGAAACACGGAGTCTATTTAAATAGTTTAAAATCTAAAGGAATTTATGATTTCCTTACGGGCTTTTAAGGACACTCAGCATAAAATAAATTTTTTTTTAACACAAACATACTTGCCCACAAGCTAAACAATGGAAATGTTGTTTGATTTATGAATATGTATGTAGTTATGCGATTAAACAGAGGCAAATAATATTTTAATTGCCTTTCCATGTATGCGAATTAGAAAGCAACTAGATGACTAGAATAAAAATAATTAATAGAAATTTTATTAAAAATATAAAAATACTGGATGACCCGTGCGAATATTTCGCACCGTTAGTTGTCATTTTTGTAACATAAAATGAAAATAATTATTAGGAATTTTATAAAAAGTGTAAAAATATTATAAATCATAATATCATCGTACATATTTACATACATAAATACATATCGCTCCTTTATTGCAACATAGCCATATCTCAAAAAAACTTGAACTTCGCAAAATGCGATTTAAGTTTTCAAGACATAGGTCTTATGATCTAATTACCGCAAACACTTTTTACTATAACTTCGGTTCAGCTTGTGATATAAAACTGATTTTTTTTTCAACATATACAGAAGGTCTAAAAGAGCAGTTTTGCTTAAGTAACTACATATTTTTAATTTCTTGAGATCTGATTATGTTGCAATAAAGGAGCGATATGTTTAAATGCTTTAACAATACTTCTTTGAATACAATGACATGATCATCGTTAACTTTTTGCCCGTACGAATCCTTAATACAAGCAAAAATATCTTTAAACGTACGTACTCGAGAAAAAGCCACATATAACTGCCCATGTGAAAAGACCGGTTCTGGTAAAAAAAATCCTACCTTTGGAAGGGTTTGACCCTGTGCTTTGTTTATCGTCATAGCAAAAGCAACTTTCCTAGGGAATTGTTTTCATGTCATTCGGAAAGGCGTAGTTGGATCAGAAGGTGTGAGGTTGATTCGGAGTATGAGTACAGTTTTATCGGTATGAATAATTTTTGCTGATATGATGTGCTCTCCCAAGTTGGTTACGATTGGCCTGGCACCATTTATTAACCCCTGTTTAGCATTCAGATTTCTGATTAACATTATAATTGCATTTGTGTTTTCAAATGCACGTTATTTATATTCTTACGTTGCACGTTATTTTTATCCTTAGTTTTCTTGAAACCTTTTTAACTGTTAAATATCAGCTGACACTATATGTATGTATGTATATATTAAAAGAAAATGCGATGACAATAACGACATTACCAAAATAGATTTTACAACTTTATATATTATTATGTTGAACAGCATTACACCCCGTTTATCGCACTTGATCTAACAACTACTGCAAAGTATTGCCAAAACAGCTTTTTACAACTTATATGCATATTATATATAACTGACTTAGTAATAAACGGCATTATAGTAAATGGCGGTATTGCCAGAATGGATTTTAATACATACTATATTATGTAGAACTGCATTACTATTAAGTCCATCCTGTATTACCTACACTTGAACAGAAACATATAATCATAATGACAACCGTATTATCATGCAGTTCTATATAAAACGTAATTTTTATCAATGTAAATATTAATTTTTCAATATCTAATTATTTTTCGTCATTAGTGTTAGATATAAGCTTTAAAATGAGATATCGTTCATTAAGTTTGATGCTGTGGTATGGGAGATATTTGCAACCGACGAAAAAATAGTGCTTTTCAAATAATAAAATCAAACAAACAACAAATATGGACTCCATAAACAATTTTAATTATGTTTTTATTTCAACAAAAAGTGCCTGAAGGTATTAAAAAAAATTTTTTTAATTCTGCAAATCATTACAAAACATTTCTTCCTTTTTTTTTTTTGTTATTAAAACGGATTACAAAAATCAACACAGGCAAAAAGTATTAGGCGGGCCATCTACCGGTTTTCGAATAGGGGCGTTAATTCTGGTATTCTATTCTGCCACAAAATTCACTATATTATCTCCACTAAACATAGTAAATCGATTTACTTTTGAGCAACGTTAGGATTTATTGGAAATTTATTTCCAAAACCAAGGCAATTGATCAGAAATTGCACGATATTGTACGTATAAAGTTTGCTCGTATATAAGGACCAACATTGTCCGGTATACGCAAGTTTATTGCGAAACCGGTTTCATATTTAATGTGTCAGGACATGAACGTGCTCGTACAGTGCATACACCCGGAAATATCGAAGCTGTGGCAAAGAGCGTGCATGAGAATCTATCAATATCAACTCATCATCGTTTTCAAGAATTGAACATTTCATGCACTAGTTTACATTGAATTTTTTGAAAAGATCTCGGTATGATGCTTTAGAAAGGTCAATTGATTCAAAAATTGAAATCGCTTGACCATCAGTTTTCGATTTAGGACCAAAGAGAAATTGCACGGTAATGTCGATATTGCCAAAAGAATTTATTTTTTCGGATGACGTTGATCTGGATTATTTATATGCAAAATTGCCGTATTTGGCGCTTAGAAAATCCACATGTGGTCCTACAGAAACTAATGCATATACTACGTGTGGCTATACCAATCCCCTTTACTTTTTAGTTGATTTGTCTGACAAAACAACATCAAGGAAAACAAAACACAGAAGAAGAAGAAGTGGAGTTACCTTATTCAAACTGACCATAGCTGGGAAGTTCTTACAACACCAACATATCCTGGATCAATGAGGAGTCCTTCTCCACAGCAAGGCACACTTGGATAGGTGCGCTGACCAGTTACTTGGCCTTAGTCGTAACATCATTTCGATCACAGTGGCCATGCTTAGAGATCACTGTGTCTTGGGTTAAAACGCGGAAAGAATGCGGCTGCCATTTAACGACTTCTGCCGTGGATGCAGATCCCCTGTAGAAGAAGCGACTGTTATCCAATTTCTTTGTTAATGCCCATCTCTTGCGAGGTGGAGATATAGGTTATTTGGTTCTCCAACCCATGTCAACTTGACGAATATACATATATACATACATAATTGGTCATTACAACCCTTCAGACAGGATTATTGACCTTATTTTCTCACACTACTTATGTTGTGTGTGTTAATTTTTATACATAAGTGGCGGGACCAACAGTTTAAAGTCGACTCCGAACGACAGATTTTTGAGAAGCTTTTCATGGCAATTTTATTTTTACTCTTAGAGTTTTTTACCAGAGATCTGCTAAGAGGAAATCGCCGAAAAAATATTTTTTGTATTTTATTTTGATGTCTGGCCTGGGGCTCGAATCCTGGCTTTACGTCTAATAAGCTAGCGCACCCCCTACTAGACCACAGCGATTGCCTTGACTGATATAGCCCCGTTTATCAGTTTTTCTGGTAAGTTTTCCAGCGTAAGGCAGGGAAGTTTTAAATGTGCACTCCTTGCGCTGATCAGCTTCTCCCTCCTTATTGCGGAGGAACATGGTCAGTACAGAGACTGTGTTCATTGATGTGAATGATGTTCGGCTTTAACAAGATGGTTTAACTTGCCACACATCTCTTGCTACTATCAATTTATTGCGTCAAACGTTTGATGGCTGTTTAATTAGCCCAAATGGTGATTTCAATTGAAATTGAATTATTTTCTGTAGGACGCCGATTAAGAAAAGTGTTATGCCAACAAACGAGAGAAAAGTAAGCATTTAAAGGCCATTGTTGGGATATGACCCCATCATACATTCAAAAAAGTTCGTGGAAATTGATTGATTCGAATGAGATACGTTTGATGGCCGTTTAATTAGTCCAAATGGTGATTTCAATTGGACATACAGAATTTGCAATTTGACACCGTTGAACTATGTTCTGTAGGTCGTCATTAAAGACAAGTATTATGCCGACAAACCAGAGACTACCATCATGCACACGAAAAAAATCGGGGAAATTGATTTAATCGAATGAAGTAGTTTGAGGTCAACCGCGACAGCCTTATGAATGAAATAATGTTCCCGAATAATTGTACTTCACAGCAAAAAGAATAAATTTGGCGCAGTTTCTGTTTTATTGAATTTTTAAATTTAAACTTTTAAATGACCCTACCCTTTATAATAAAATTTCCTGTCATTATCAATTAAAAAATGCATAACTTTCCTATGCTTTACATACATACATACACACATTCGCCACATTCGCCCACCTGATTTTACAAAATCAATCGTTTCAGTAATTGAATAGAATTTATGAATAAAAAAGTCGAATCGAATCAAATCAAAAATTAATTTCTATTGAAAATCTTTATCACGATGATGATAATTAAAAAAAAGAAAAAAAATTAACGAAAAAGTTAAATAAAATGCAAAATGAGCAAAAAATTGGGTTTTTTTAATTGCTGATGCGAACAGATTTGCAAAATTTTATAATGATTCGTATTGAATTACAAAATAATTTTGTGCAAAAAGCTAATTGCAGCAAATGAAAGAAGAAAGGCAAAAATAATGATGAATTTGATGTTTTCATTTGAATTATAAAAAAAATAAAACTAAACTAAACTAAAAAAAAAGAGAAAATGTATAGGAAAATGTATTTAATTTGAATTAATTGTTGTATAGAAGCAATTAAATTGTAGTTATTGTCATTCACACCTGCTTAATTGGATTTGGTATTGATTACAGTTGATCAATATCAATATCATCACATGGAAGATTTATGAGAAAATTTATTACAAATTTTGAATAGAATAAGACAAAAACAATTACAGTCAAACCCGCTTATAACGAACTCTGTGGGTTCAGAAATAATAGTTCGTTATAGGCAAAGTCCGTAATAAACGGGAGAAGAAAATATAAAATACAAAGAATTTTTCTTCATTTATTAAAAACAAAAAAAATTTTTTTATTATTAAAAACCAAAAATGTGTGAATTCTTTCTACCTATCAGCTAATTAAAGATGTTGAGTTATAATTTAATGCTGCCATATTAAATAAAAGTAAAGACTATTGCCACACTTCAAAATTATTTTGGAGGATTCGTTATAAAAAAAAGGTAAAATGTATGAAATTTAATTACAGGGACCATTTAAAGTAGAGTCTTTTAACCGAGATTTCTTTATAAACGAGTTCGTAATAACCGAAGTTTTTTGTATGAAAATTAGTTATTAAAACGTTGGGACTTGAAAATATGTACGTAATAACCAAGAATTTGTTACAAGCGAGTTGGTTATAAACGAGTTTGACTGTATTTCATAGTAAATAATTGCATCGGCTTATAAAATTTTGATTAAATGCGGTATAATATATACATTGTATGTACATATATATATACATATACAGTGGTTAGCAAAAGTTAAAGTACTCATGGTATTCGTAAGGAATTTCATGAATTTTTTAAGTGACAATTGATAAAAATATTTCATTTTGTACGTATTTATTGTATTAATTTATTTCTCTTTTATTATAAAACAAAAAAATGTTAAATGTTTAAACCATAGGACAAGTAAGGAAAACATTCTGGTGACTGCATATTTTTACACCGCAATATTGTAGGTACCCCCAAGAAGAGCCCGAAGTAAATTTTAAATTCAAATGTCCAATATATTATAATGTTGCACGCCTTATTTCGAAGAATATCCCTTAATACCAAGCTTTCTATTTAACCCATTCGGCTTTAAATATACCAGTTTTGTTTAGCCTTTTCTATTCATATTTTCATTCACTCATGAGCATGTCTTTCTGTTAAGTTTTATGTGAAGTTTAGCGGCTACATAATTTCTGATAAGTTTTCGTATTCAAACTTATTTTAATATGATGGAACCTTTACTCATATTCATAGTTTGAAGTACGAATGAATCAGTTGAATTGTTGACTCACTTATATTCAAAATTTCATGGGTACTTAAGCCACACAGGGCCCGTTGCGATACTTTTGTTTTCCTGTTTTCCTCTAGTCCTCAGAGCATCTGATGAAGCGCCTCAGGCACCAATGTCAATGCTTGACATCCAGGCAACAAACACCAGAACGCCATTCTATTCTGTGTCTTAGTGACGGCCATTTTTCCTTATCCTTCCTTCCTTATCTCTGCTGCTTCAACAAAAGTTATATGCAAAGTGTCCTGCATTAATGCGCCTCGCATGAGTACCCTACAACCACACTGTTCCATTTTCCTGATCCGTTTAGCCCAGATTTTTTGTGATGGTGGGATCGAAGGCCTTATTGTGAATTATAAACTTACATGTCTCCAGAGGTACTCGTCGTTCACGCTTGTCCTGGAACACCTTTATGTCCTGGTTATCATATGTATACATATACAATTGCTCATTACAACCTTTCATTCTGGATTACAACCTAGTTTCTCACACCACTTATGTTGTGTGCGTTAATTTTATACATGAGTGGCGGGACCTACAGTTTAAAGTCGACTCCGAACGACAAATTTTTTGAGAAGCATTCCACGGCAATTTTTTACCCTCAGAGTTTTTGCCAGAAATCTGCTGAGAGGAAGTCACCGAAAAATTATTTTTAAAATTTTTGTTTTGATGTCTGACCTGGGATTCGAACTCGCGTCTTTCGTCTAATAAGCCAACACACTACCTACTAGACTACGGAGCTTTTTAGCGGCTACATAATTTCTGATAAGTTTTCGTATTCAAACTTATTTTAATATGATGGAACCTTTACTCATATTCATAGTTTGAAGTACGAATGAATCAGTTGAATTGTTGACTCACTTATATTCAAAATTTCATGGGTACTTAAGCCACACAGGGCCCGTTGCGATACTTTTGTTTTCCTGTTATCCTGTAGTCCTCAGAGCAACTGATGAAGCGCCTCAGGCATCAATGTTAATGCTTGACATCCATGTAACAAACACCAGAACACCATTCTATTCTGTGTCTTAGTGACAGCCATTTTTCTTGTCTCATCCCGTTCCTTATCTCTGCTGCTTCTACAAAAGTTATCTGCAAAGTGTCCTGCTTTTTTGGGGTATAAGCAGCCTAACTGTTCCATTTTCCTGATCCGTTTAGCCCAGATTTTTTGTGATGGTGGAATCGATTGCCTCATTGTAAATTATAAGCTTACATGTCTCCAGAGGTACTCGTTGTCCACGCTTGTCCTGGAACACCATTATGTTCTGGCTATCATATGTATACATATACAATTGGTCATTCCAACCCTTCTTTAAGGATTACAACCTAGTTTCTCACACCACTTGCGTTGTGTGTGTTAATTTTTATTCACAAGTGGCGGGACCTACAATTTCAAGTCCGCCTAACAAGATGTTTGATAAACTTTTCATGGCAATTTTATTTACTCTGAAAGTTTTTGCCAGAAGTCTGCTGAGAGGAGGTGGCTGAAGAAATAATTTTTCATGTTCCTCGTAATGACAGTAAGGGGAGTCGGTTTTGCCCATTTTGTGCAGATATTTCCTAAAATATCTGTGACCCGATAGCATCTGCGTAACGTAGAAATTTACCTCTCCAAATTTGCGCCCAATCCATGGCTTTATGTCCAGGATAAGTCCACCTTCCTCTATCATCATCGTTCCATCGTCGTTGCCAATCTGAAATGGTGTTTTCCCCGAAGTGGCCGGTTATGTGATATCAACGATAGCCTATAATCTCCATCCGCTCTACTGCCAGCTAGATCCACAGGATTGTAATCTGCCTATCATCAAGTTACGGCTGAGGCAGACACGTTCTCTGTACCGATCGCAGTGAGTTTGCCCGTTCGCTGCACTCCCATAGAGCATACTGCTGCTTCCAACTTCCATCAGGCGACTCCGTCTCGCTGGTAGCAGGCCTACAATATTAGCCATTAATCTGCTGAGCTATCCAACGATCTTCCGGACTTTGTTAGAAAATGTCAGTCTGACATCTAGCCTTATTCCCAGATGTCTTGCCGAGCTTTTGGTCCTAATTATCTCGTTTCCAATACTCATGACCACCTGCAAGGGGATACGGTAACCAGTGATCAGCAATAATTCAGTTTTATGCATGGCCAGGCCAAGGCCGTGGAATGCCAACCATCTTTTGACAGCCTATTTTGGCAGCCTCTGCAAAACGGGTGGATAACAATATAATTTACCTGAGGCAATCAGTATGCCTATGTCTTGTAACATGTAGGAGATTACGAGCTTTCTTAGCCAACTTATGCGAAATGTAATGTGAATGACCTGAAATTTCATTCAGAAGTCCTTGACATTCATTAATAATGTTTGACGTTGAATAATCACAGTCTATATCTAACTGGAGCATCATGTGATTCTAAGCCATGACATAGTTATTAAGATTTGATTAGCACTATACTTTGTACCTTTTTTTACATTTTACTTAAGACATCTGTTGTACGCTAAAGCTATCATTTAGTTTAAGTTTGATTTTGTTCATTAGACTCCATAAACAATATATTCCACATGATTTTAGCAATATTTCCAGATATACTGCAAGTGGTACTCTATTTTAGCGTGAGATATTTTGGAATTTTGTTCTTATAAAATAAAGTGAAATGTTGTTGCATAAAATCTTGCCATTAATTTGACATTTCATGAAAAGAAAATACAAAGAATTATTCATTATTCCAATAAATTTTATTTTTTCTATAAAATTTCATAAAATTCCTGCAAAACGGTCTTAAATTACAAGACGTGCTTGATGATGAAAACGTGTTTGCCACTCTATTTACCCGGAGGCACGTGTATAGCTGAACAAAAATCTTTAAAAGTTTTTTTTCTATTTTTTTATTTTTTTTTTTTTGTTGTTACACACAATATGAGTATGAACTTAAAATTAAAATTAAAAACTTTTCGAAAATATCCTGGTGGTTAGAAAAAAAGTCAAACCCATACATACATCAACACCTGTATGCTCGTATGGTATGCTCGTAAAACGGGAAAATATGATCCAAAAAATTGCAAAAAAAAAATTGCATTCACGATAGTACGTAAACGAATATTCTGAATATGGGAACAAAAAAAAAATTCTTTAATTTATACGATAATGATGGCGACAATAATATTGTAATAATGATGATGATGATGATAATGATGATGATGATCCTGATGGATATTATGGTACTGGATGTGTTAAATGCTTAAAACAATACCCCAACACTTTATATCAGGCAGCCAACCATCAACCCGTATTATAGTCAACCATCTAACCAGCAAGCTAACCGTACATCTATCTAAACGACTAAACTGCACAACAACAACAATAATAAAAACAACAACATCCACTTTATCTAACAGTATTTTAACACAAAAACTGTTTAATGGCTGGTTATGTAGTGAGTGTGTTAGTATACAGCCCTCTAACATACTAGGATTCTAAGGATTTTTTTATTTTTATTTTACAAACTTTTTCAAGAGTTACCATGTTTCGTTAATATATTTGTTGTTATTATTATTATTGTTGTTGCTGTTGTTTCTGTTTTAATATTAATATGTGACATATGAGTAAAGTTTTTTTAATTTTTTCCCTCGTTTAACGTTGTTATTGCCAAGTGATTCTGTTTTTATTTGAATTTTTTTTTCTTTCCGCTTATGAAAGTTTTTCAGTTTAGGTTTCTGTGAAGTAAAAACAGACAAAAAAATTGTTAAACATTTATTATATTTTATTGTATGAGTAGTTGTAATTTTTTATGATTAAAATAATATTTAATTATAGTGAAACCCGATTATAACGAACTCAATGGGATCAGAAAAAATGGGATCGTTATAGGCAAAGCTCGTAATAAACGGGGTGAAGTCATAGAAGAAAATCGAAAATACAAAGAATTTTTTTATTTTTACCAACAAAAAGTATTTTTCTTTTTTTTAACCAAAAAATATGTGTTGACTAGATGAATCCGTGCCAAATATTTCGCACCGTTAGTTATCATTTTTGTAACAATAAATGAAAATAATATGGTAACGCTGGATGTTGAAAAGGCTTTTGATTCTGTTTGGTATAACGGGTTATTGTACAAAATGATTCTATATAATTTTCCTCTGTATTTGGTGAGAATCATTGAATCATTTCTCAAGATTAGATATTACTGCGTTAGTCTTAATGACAAATATTCTGACCTATTTGAGATCCCATCTGGTGTTCCTCAAGGCTCTGTTTTAGGCCCTCTTCTTTATAACCTATATTGTTCGGATATACCACAAACGACTGGGGTGGAAACTGCAACATACACAGATGACACTTGCCTTTATTCGTCTCATAAATTTTGACTTTTCTCGGAAACTTTATTTTTATAATATTGTAAGATTTTTTAGATGAAAAGTTACTAAGACTAAAACTCTGTAAATTGTGTGATAACGTTAGGTTAAGTAGGCATTTTTTTAAATAAATAAAAAAAAAAAAAAAATGAAAATAATTAATAGAAATTTTATTAAAAGTATAAAAATATTGGAAATCATAATATCATCATGCATATTTACAAACATACTTCCTTGAATACAATGTTAGAGGTAATGACATGATCATCGTTAACTTTTTGCCCGTACGAATCCTTAATACAAACAAAATATGTTTAAACGTACACACTCGAGAAAAAACCACGTAAATGTGAAAAGACCGGTTCTGGTAAATACAACCCTACCTTTTGAAGGGTTTGACCTTGTGCTTTGTTTATCGTCATAGCAAAAGCAACTTTCTTAGTTAATTTTTTTCATCTCATTCTGAAGTCACAGTTCGATCAGAAGGTGTAATGTTTATTCGGGGTATGAGTACAGTTTTATCGGTATGAATAATTTTTGCTGATATGATGTTGTCTCCCAAATTTGTTACGATTATCCTGGTACCATTTTTTAATCCCTGTTTAGCATTAAGATTTCTGATTAATATTATAATTGCATTTGTCTTTTCACAGGCAAGTTATTTATATTCTAACATTGCACGTTCTTTTTATTCTTATTTTCCTTAAAACCTTTTTAACTTTTAAATATCAGCTGACAATATATATATATATTATATATATATAACGACATTATCAAAATTGCTTTTACAACTTTATATATTATTATGTGGAATAGCATTACAATTAAACGATCCTGCTCACAGCACTCTATCTAACAACTACTGCAGAGTATTGCCAAAACACCTTTTTACAAATTAATATGCATATTCTATATAACTGACTTAGTAATAAACGATATTGCCAGAATGAATTTTAATACATATTATATTATGTAGAACTGCATTACTATTAAGCCACCCTGTATTACCACACTTGAACAAAAACATATAATCATAATGACATCCGTATTATCATGCAGTTCTATATAAAATGTAATTTTTATCAATGAAAATATTAATTTTTCAATTTCTAATTATTTTTCGTCATTAGTGTTAGATCTAAGCTTTAAAATGAAATATCGTTCATTAAATTTGATGCGGTGGTATGGGAGATATTTGCAACCGACAAAAAAAGTGCTTTTGAAATAATGTATGATGATTCTTCTTAGCTATCAGCTGATTAAAGATACTGAGTTATAATTTAATGTTGCCATATTAAATAAAAGTAAAGACTATTGCCATACTTTAAAGTTTTTTCTGATGGGCTCGTTATAAAAAAGGTAAAATGTATGAAATTTAATTACTGGGACCATTTAAAGTAGTTCCTTTTAATTTTGAAAATGTGTACGTAATAAGTGAAGAATTCGTTATAAACGAGTTCGTTATAAACAAGTTTGACTGTATATGCGTATGGATGTATGTATGTATGTCCTATGAAAAAATTTTAATAAATTGAACAACGACAAAAATTGTACAGCACTTTAACAAGCAATTAAAATCAAATAAAAGTCCACACATTTAATTAAATGTTTGGCGTAAAACTTTTCCTTTCTTCTCACACACGCTGTTCAATATACTGAGGAAATAAATGCTATAATAGGCTATGCATGATACAATTTTAAACATTATCTCATTAACCATTAACCCTTACAGATATTAATACTGACACATACATATATTCATTTTATCTTGAAAATGTAGTGTGAATTTTGTTAAATATTTCTGGAATATTTGAGTCTTAGTATCAATATTATTTTGAAACCTTTGATTTTAAAATATTACACAGTGCGACAGTGAAAATACTCCCGAATAACTATATAGTCTACGTTGTTCAGTTAGTTGAGTAGAACTCAAAAATACCTTTTTTTAATATTTCTCCAACCTCCCCAAACTTGTTTTATTTGACAAAAACTGTTTTTTCCGACTTTATGCACAAACTTCTGAATTACTTCAAACATTTCTGAACCGATTTCTAAAATTTAAATCTTCTTGGAAAGAAAGAGATTGACATTTTAAAACAGGTATACAAATATTTACTATTCAGTTTAATATTCTATAAGATTTGATTGGGTAAACTTTGAATAATTTGAATTTTTTTTCATGTTTCTTCAAGTTTGTCCATGCACAGCAGCAAAGTTTAGTAAAAAAAATATAGGATAAGTGATAATATTCTTAACGTCTATTCTCTTGAGATTGAGTCATCGGAAAAAATTACAGTAGTTATTCTATAAATAGTATAACATTCGTGTTATATTTTTTAAATTGTGATCTTATCAAATGAACTTTTAGTTCATAAATTTTCAAAATTTTTGATCGATCTAGATTGTTTATCACACAATGTGATAATTTCAGGTTTGCACGACATTAAAATATGAGCTCATAGATTTCAAATAAAATAAAAATAAAATTCTTTATTAGTTGCATAATTCTGTGTGGCAATCTTCACAACTTGATGTAGACAACAACAATTGCTGTGTTTATACGCTATCCATAAACAATAACAATCACAAGGTAACTATTCGACAAATCTTTGTAACGTAGATCTTCAAACTACGATTACACTCTTCAAACGCACCGCGTCTTCACTCAAGACTGACTGAATTTTACTAACTCAGTAGCCTACTTTACCTTGCCTTTTATATGAATTGCTCTTGACTTCGCTTTCTCGGAAACTTTACAAATGTAAACATCGTTGTTTATATTTATTATTGTAGTGTTGTTGTAAATATACTTTTTGTTTACTTGTTTATCAATTTTCTTTTAAGTTCGTATTTGTTGCTGTATTAAGCAGTATGATAATTTGTAAACACGTTTGTTTACTGCATTGTTTTGTTTTTGTAGCTTTTGTTTATAAATTTAATGTTAAGCGATGTAACAACATTATGTTTGTCGATATCCTATGGGGTTGGTTCCCCTGGTGATAGCAATGATACTCCAGATAATTGCAGGTAAAAGGACAACTCTGATGGTCTATTTGCTAGAATGCGTTCGATTCACACCACAAATTCTGGGTGTTTTGTTGTACACTACCGCTCTTTCCTGTCCTATGCAATACAATAACAAGAGAAGCATTTAGACGGTCACATAAGCTTACGACATGTAAGGTTTTGTGTAGCAGAGAGCGGAAATGTAATGAAATATGTAATGAGATCCTAAGAAACTGAAAGGAAGTAACTAATCATACATACATACTTAATTGGCCATTAGAACCCATCAGTCCGGATTATTGACCTAGTTTCTCACACCACTTACGAACGACAGATTTTATGAGAAACTTTTCATGGCAATTTTTATTTACTCTCAGAGTTTTTGCCAGAAATCTCCTGAGAAAAAATCTCCGCAAAAATACTTTTTTGTATTTTGTTTTGATGTCTGGCCTGGGACTCGAACCTTGGCTTTTACGTCTAATAAGCCAACACACTTCCAACTAGACCACGGCGACTTCGGGTCACTATATATACGTACCAGAACTAATCATGTAAACGTATTTTTACTCTTATTTTTAATATACGGAAGAAGTTCTTTAATAATATTTTCTCTCCTTCTTTACCAACCTAAGCACTTATCTTGCACTTATCTTGTAAAGGTTTCCCAAGGAATATTGAAGCGAAAGATGCAAAGTCCATCAAATTGTTATTATAAACTATTCTTAATCATAAATTTTGCATAAAAAAATCTGATAATTTTAAAGATTAATGTTCTGTAAGAAGAAAAATCTTTCAGAATGTGAAATGTTATAAAAACATTATGTTAACACCCTGACCTTAAGCTAGCGAAGACAAAAACCGTATGTTGGCCATGGTATCTGAAACACAAAGTGTTTACTTTGCCTCCTGTTTATAAACTCTCAAAGAGTTCTCTGCAGGCCATAAAAGCATCTTCTGGAATACTGCATATATAAGTACTTCATCAAAAATCAATCTCTCTTATTAAAACTTTGTACAGAGCATTCTATAATTGAAAAGTCGCCGTAGTCTAGTACGTAACGTGTTGGTAAAGACATCTCCAACCAAATTAAATACGAAAAAATATTTTTTTTTTTGGCGACATCCTTGCAGCTAATTTCTGCCAAAAACTCTGAGGGTAAATAAAACTGTCAAAGAATCCTACATAAAATTAACACACGACACACTACGAGTGGTGTGAGAAGTTAGGTTGTAATCCTGGCTGAAGCGTTATAATGATCAATTTAAGAAATAAGTAGTTAGTGCACTGAAATCGAACATATGTTCTATAAGTTCAGCTATATACAGCATCTTAAGTTTGTTTATGAGAAGCATAAAGAAGACAAGAGTATTGCAAGTGTGGCGATTTTCTGCTGTCGACAAAAAATTTATTAAAGAAATTGTATAACTACATACAAGTTTAAAAAACATTTTTATTTAAAATTTTTGATTTGAAGAATTAAATTCCAAAAAAAATTCATTTTTAATAAACAAGTGACCTTCATTTGGCCACTTATCGTATAGCAAATGCTTTCAGAATTTCTTTCTGCAACAAGGACGCCATGGGAAAAATGTAACCAAACTTAAAGCCACTATTATTATGATATTGCTGGTTCCCCTCTGTTGTTTCTTAAACTGCTGTGAAGGATGAAAAATGATAAATTTAAACTTTTTGTATTTTTTTTTTGCCACAATAATGCTATTTTGGTTGCATTTTTTTGTTTCTCTCTCTCTCTATGATGTTTCATTTTTCCAAGCAGTTTGAATGACATCCACATAAAGTAGAAGTTTTATGCAGTGCTCTTGAACACTGGGGAAGCCAAACATTATTATTTTATTTTATTTCATTTCTCCTTTTTCTTTTTCTTTTTTGTTTTGTTTTGTTCTTGTTTTTAATAAAGAAAAAATAAAAAAGAATTTATGAAAAATAACCCCCACACACACCACACAACTATTGTTATTTCCAAATATATATGCGAGTTTAACTATGGCTTACATACACAAAATTAAAACAATTTTCCGAAAAAAAATCAAAAAAAAAATAAAAAAAATCACAAAAAATAAAAGAAAATCTCCAAAAATAAGAAAATATTTTTTCATAATGAAAATATTGTTTATGAAATACTGGAAAAACTTTTAAATTAATTTTCTAAAAGTTAAAATTGTTAGTTTTTTTTATAAAAATAATAAATAAAATCATTTAAAATTATTTTTTGTTTTGTTTTGTAAATACTATTGCGTATGGCAACATTTTACTTAACCATGCTATCGTATGGAGAGTGTGTTACATTTATTATTATTGTTATGGGGCGTATACTTTATTTGAAATTATAAATTAAATATTAATCATACGCTTTCCTATGGCAAAATCTCAAACGAATATGTACGTACATAGCTTTTAAAAATTCAAAAAAATTTTATTTTGTAATTATTATTTTGTTATTTTTATTTGTAAAGGGTGGCCCATTTAAAAGTTTTAATTTAAAATTGCAATAAAACAAATATGGTACGAAATTTTCCTAAATTTATTTACTTTTTTTGAGTGAAGTACAATTGTATCGGTTAGAAATGGAATATTATTTCATGCATATGGCAGCCAGAGTTCATTCCATTGAACCATCATAGGCTCCACAAAAATGAGTCTGCGTTATTTTGGCCCACACCCAGCGAAGCGCCGTGTTGAGAAGATCGACACCTTTAGTGACAACCTTATCCTCCAAAATGCCCCAGGCGCAAAAGTCCAACGGATTGAGATCCAGAAATTTTGGTGGCCAGTGCGGTAGAAGTGAAGCGAGGAAACTCCCTTTTAAGTCATTCTGGGTTGACGCGTGCTGAGTGCCGTCGTGTTGAGTCCTATTGGAATGTTCATGCTGCGGCCGAAATGTTTGTCTGCCCAGGACTTCAATACTGTCTTCATGATATTTTCCCGATAATATTCGGCATTTATTTTGACCCCACAGTCGATGAGTACGACCATTACGGTAGCCCACACCATTACCATTGGCGGCGCTTGAGTTCTGGTGGCCAATCGCAGGTGTAAATTTTCAGCTGACCTCTTTAGCAATTAAACCCGGTCATTTTGTTTATTCACAAACTGCTCCATTTAGAATGGCTTCTCATCGGAGAAAAACAAATTCAGTAACTGCCCACTTTCGAGCATACGAAGTAATTTCTTTGCTCTTTCCAATCTAACTAACCAATTTCGATCAAATCTGGCATTAACATTTGGGGTCATTTCTGGTGTTGTTACCATTTTTTTTCGTCCACTTTTTGGACGCGATGCAACACTGCCAGTATCATGGTAACGAGCAATGGTATGAGAAGCAGTGATTTATTCACATTTTAATGCTGGAGAGCTCTAACGATAGCCACCTGTGGTTTTCCAGCCAAATATAAAGCAATTACACTATCTCGCTAGTATTCCATCGCGAATAACTTTTCTTTCTGAATGCAATAGATCAAAATGCTTTTGTAAGCTTGTAAATAATAAAATGAACTGTTACTGGAATAAATCTGTCAGCTGGCAGATGAGCCGTTTACAAATGATGACAACCTGAAGTTGGTTGCAATATATATCAGCCACACTGTAATATTGACTCTCACAGTATTTGCCCGAAAGAATGCTGATAATAAGTCTCCCAAAGAAATATTTTTCACACTACGTTTTGTTCGAGATATCTGAACTCCAGTGTGAACTCGGGCTGTTGTCTAACAAGGTAAGACACTAACTAGTAGATAACGGTGACGTCCATAACCTAGTAGTAGTAGTCTAAAAGCTAAAGAGTAGCTAAATATGACTATCATCTGAAATCGACAGTCTTCATAATAGCACCACAACATCTGTAAGTTGCTAAACTGAAAGCGTTAGATTGGGAATCCAATTATTTAGATCTCCTCGAAGGTTAGCTTCTCTTCGCAAATGTTCGCAGCAAATAATGCATTCGTCATTGAAATGCAGGTCATCCAATTTTCTCCCAAGAACCTCTATAACGGAATGTTTCAGTTAAAGATGATTGAAATTCCTTGATAAGTTTACATACATAATTGGCCATTACAACCCTTCAGTCAGTATTACGACCTAGCTTCTCACACCACTTATGTTGTGTGCGTTAATTTTATACATGAGCGGCGGGACCTACAGTTTAAAGTCGACTCCGAACGACAGATTTTTGAGAAGCTTTTCATGGCAATTTTTACTCTCAGAGTCTTTGCCAGAAATCTGCTGAGAGGAAGTCGCCGAAGAAATATTTTTCGTATTGATGTCTGACCTGGGATTCGAAAGCGGGTCTTTCGTCTAATAAGCCAACACACTACCCACTAGACCATGACGACTTGATAAGTTTAGATGTTTTAAATTTTAATTTTTCTCTTGTCTATTTATCTGCTTTGAAAACTGCCTCCTAATGTGGCCATTTGGAATGCAAGACCACATCAAAGGACATTGTTTACCTACATTTTCCATTTACCACACAAGCACTCAATATTGGCCTGCCTACAATACTCATGCCTCCAGATTACGATCGCCGCTTTTCTGAAGAACTTGTTCAGTATTTTAAACAGATTGCCGAATGAATTATAATTCAAATTTTACTTGTCATATAATGCTTAAGCCCTTTACCATTTATAGCGAATATACTCGTCATAGTGGAACAAAAATTTTTTTTTGCATAATTTCGAGTATACTTGTTAGATCAGAACGAAAGTTATTTGCGTAATATTGAGTATACTCGTCTTTTTTTTTAATCCGCACTCAGTGGCCCCTACTCATGCAGTGCATTGTGCAGGTTTTTTAGGAAAGGTGGAATAGAGGGAAGATAAGAACGGCAAGGAAACGAGTAGGTGACTACAAAACAGCCAGTGCCATACCTTCACTATTACATAGTCTACAGCAATCGTCCCCAAGATGCCCGCAGTTTCTCACACTACTTATGTTGTGTGTGTTAATTTTATACAGAAATGGCAGGACCTACGGTTTAAAGTCGACTCCAAACGACAGATTTTAGATAAACTTTTCATGGCATTGAAAGAAAAAGGACGCCTTTGTATAATTAATCAATTAAACAAATGGACTTTTCATCCTGAAACAGATCAAATAAAGGTCTTTACATTTCAGAACATTCGTTAATTTGGCAATCTGAAAAATCAATAAGCATTGCTGCCTTTTTTTACAGGCTTTAACATTTCATGCTATTTGTGACGAGTATACTCGTCTCCACTGTAAACATGTAAAAAAGATTTTCAAAACGAAAATCAACATTTAATGTATTAAATGCTTTAAATGTTTGCAGTTTTTACAGCGATTAAAATATTCCTTAGATTTTAGGCCATTCGGTCGTAAGGTTCTCAAAGTATGAATCATGAAAATATGTTTCAAATATTAAATTTTGTAAGCAATTCATTATAAATCTGATTTTAATTTTTCTTTTACATTACTTTTCCTTTACCTTCGTTGACACTTGACAATGTGCTTCCCTTAAAGACAAAAACAGAGAAGCAAAACTCTCTGGAAAAATGCGGCATCGCTAGGAAAACTAAAAGGAAATCCTATTAAATATTTACTATCTTCATGCAGAAGGAAAGTAAAATACATTGAAATGCAAGCAGATATAATCACACACATACACATACACACACACATATACGAATAATTGTTGTTTGGTAGAGAATGAGCAAAGTTTGCGAATGTCGTCTGCTCTTTACTGCTTAGCACGTAATGGCACATTAAGTAATTTAGCGCAAAAATTCAACGTTTTATGAATTACGACAGTAACAGTCATAGACTTAAGGTTCAGATACAAATACATGCAGACAGACAGACAGGACAGTAGAAGAAATTACAAACACAGAGAACTTGCACATCTACATTAACATCTAGACTTCTTTTAAAGACATGGGCAACTTACTAACGGAGATGTTAATGTCGTCAGTTCAAAATGTGAATTCGCAGCCTTGTATGGGATATAATGCCATAATGCTTCGAAACATGTGAATCTAGGCCAATAGTTAGCCACAAAAAAAATTGTATTTCTTGAAATTTGGAAGTATACCAGGATCATTGCATCCATTTTATTTACTTTCTTGGTAGAGTCAATCGATTTTCACAAAAATCTGTCGTTCGGGGTGGATTTTAAGCTTTGTTTTTTGAACTTTAAGATTAACCCTGAAAACTACCGCCCAATAGCTCTTTGTTCTGCTCTTTCGAAAGTGATGGAGAGCATGATTAATCACCACCTTTTGAGGTATTTGGAGTCCAACGGTTTGCTAAATGATCGTCAGTACGGCTTCCGTAAAGGGCGCTCTACTGATGAACGTTTGGCGTTACTATCCGAAAGGTGGAATGGTTCCATTCACCGCGTTGGTGAGGCCAAGGTTGTAGCTCTGGATATTTCAAAGGCGTTTGATAGGGTCCGGTATGAGGCTCTGGTGTCATAGTTAATTGGTTTTGGTGTCGGTTGTCACTTCTCTCGATTTATATCGCACTATTAGATGGTTATAGTTGGCGTATTTTCCGACGAGTTCGGAATAAATTCAGGGGTACCGCAGGGCTCTGTTCTTTCTCCTACTCTTTTTCTTATTATTCTTAATGATCTTCTATCTATTACTTCGAATCCTATTTACTCTTTTGCGGATGAAAACAACATTTGCCGAGCCTTTTGAAGATTGGGGCAAAGAGGCCGAACATGAATGACGCACTCACAGGTTACCTGATAACAATCTCTGAGTGGGCCGCGCAAACAGGGTCGATTTTAAAGCGCGCAAGATCCAATGTTGTTTTTTGACACACCGGCGTGATGTTGGCGCTGGTGTTTTGTCATCTGTTTCTATGGGTAATGTAGATATTGAGAAGGCGGATGCTCTTAATGTTCTGGGCATGAGAATTAGTTGTGATGCTCGTTGGAACGATCACATTTTTCGAGTGTCGTAGGAAGCACTCAAGTGCCTTGGTTTATTGAAACGGTGCAGGAAATACTTCACTCCATGCGACCTTCTTACTATTTACAGGACCTTTGTCCGACCCCGGATGGAGTACAACTCTCAAGTACGTGGACGGTGCTTCCAAGTCTATTTTGAAGCTTCTTGACCACGTACAGGAGAGGGTGAAGGTGCTTATTAATAACAATAGGGTATCCAACTCTATTGATTTGGCGTGTGTTTTATTGTTCTTTCGGTACTATAATGGGAGGTGTTCTCGAGAGATAAGGGGCTTGGTTCCCGATAAACACATATTTTTACGTGGTACTCGTGCTTCTGTGGTTGATTGCGCAGTGAACCGCACAATGCCTTACAGGGAAAATTCATTTTTTACCGTACTGCTCGCTTGTAGAATGATCCTATTGCGGAAGTTTTTCCCATCAATTACGATATTGGTAAGTTTAAATCAAATGTCCACAAACACTACACCCTCTTTCCACTTTACTATAACCTATTTTCCTAAACCTGCATGAGTAGGGACCATCCCCTGAGTGCTGGTTTTTATAAAAAAAAGTCGCCATAGTCTAATAGGTAGCGTGTTAGCTTATTAGGGCTTAGGTTAGATTAGAGGACGTGTCTTGTCGACTAAGACAAGTACAGTACCCGGAGGTCGAAATTGACAAATTGTACAATGTCCTGAGGGAAGGACGTAAATAGATGATATAGGATGAAAGGAGGGAGTGTAGGGAGAGGAGAATGGGAATCGGAGGAATTACACAGAAAGAAACAGACACAAAACAAAAGAGGGTTAGAGCGCGACTACACTTAAGAAGCCCAAGTACCTCTCAACCACCCCAAGCTGCTAATGAATCTGTTGAGATCCTTGATGTCGACTCACGACACAGAATTCAAGCTCTCAAAGAAGACCCTGCCATGGGTCCTCAACCTCTACCTACCACGGGATGTTCGACAGTTTCCAACTCCTCTTCATCGCAACATACCCCGCAATACTCCGACTGGAATCTGTTCCCAATCCCCGTCAATGACCTAATCTCGCACTGCCCCATGATAAAACCGACAACCAACCCTAAGCTGGCTTTAACCAAGCCCAGCAGCCAATCTGTTCTCTTATTGTCCACACCAGGCAGACGTCTAGAAACAGAACAACCCGATCCGTTCCCCCAACGCCTCCGCTCTTCCCTCCTAACACATCCATCGATGAGGCCATAGTGGTGGCAGACTGGGGGGTCAGGGCTAACTGTCAAATCGTCCCCTGAAAGCGGAGTTAACCTAGCGAGGGCACATCCGTTGTCTCATTGCCCAGTATTCCGCTATGACCCGGAACCCAGCATAGATGGATACGGTCTAGTCCAAAACTCCTCAACAACTCTTTGCACTCGCGAACGAGCCGTGATTTGCACCAGACTGACGCAAAAGCCCTAAGGGCATTTCTAGGGCTTACTGGGTCGTAATCCTAACTGAAAGGTTGTAGTGACCGATTATGCTATGTATGAATTCTGGCAAAGACTCTGAGAGTAAAAATTGCCATGAGGAGCTTCTCAGAAATCTGTCGTTCGGAGTCGACTTTAAACTGTAGCTCCCGCCACTCATGTATAAAATTAACGTACACAACATAAGTGGTGTGAGAAGCTAGGCCGTAATCCTGACTGAAAGGTTGTAATGGCCAATTATGTATGTGATAGTAAAATTAGTTTTTTGAAAATGGGCACCCAACAAGAATGTCGTTAAAAAATAATTGAAAGTTTCAATGAAAAAACGCGCCGCTTACAAAAAACGATTGCTATGCTCGCTGGTGTTAACAAAAAAACAGTTTTTAAGGAAAGCATAAGGAGTCTTTGAGTATAGAGAGAAAGCGTGGAAGTGGAAGAAAAAATGGATTTGCCGATCAAAACAAAGCAAGTAAAATAATACGTATTTTTCTAAAACACCCTAACATGTCTGGAAGAAAAGTGGCCTAAAAAATGTTGGATGCTCTGAGACCTTCGGTCAGAAAAAAATTTTATACACAAAAGACTTCAAAGAATATTTACTTTAATTGAAATATAAAATAAAAAAAAATCCGCCATTTAGTTTTATTTCTATAACGAAAAATAAAACTCCAGTTTTTTTTGTGCGCACTCCTTAGTTACTGGAAAGAGCTTGTTATATTATTCTAACGGAATCGGAGTTATAAGTATGTTGCTAATATGCTTCGTTTCTTCCTTTCAAATTATATTTTAAATTGAAATTCACAAGCCCTGGTAACCCTCTAGCTGTAATTGTTGCCTATTGTCGCCTACTATGCTTACTTTTCGGTGTGTAACTCTTTCTCTTGTACACATTCATTCTTACATCTAAAGAGTGAAAATACTTCTAAAATTTATTACTCTAGTTTAGGTTGGTATTCTTGCTTCTCTGCTGTTGAATGTTGAATGTTGCCAGTTTGTTGCACTTATAGCTGGTGTAGTCGTTGCTTAATAGTTGTTGCTGCTGCTGCTGTTGGTAGTTGTAGTAAAAAATTGCAACACTTTGTTACATACAAATTGCATAAGTTTTGTGACATTTCCGTTAAAAAGCTTAATGTCTGCAAAAAAGATTATAAGTTAAAAAGGACATACACGCACACATACACACATACACACATATATACATATAGTGACATACAGTAGAACAGATTCTCTCAGTCATATAAGACAAAAACAAAAGCAATAAAGCAAAGGACAAAAAAATCTCTAGAAGAAAATGGTAAAAGAATTTACGTTAACGTTTTGTCTTACCGTAGTACTATGTACTACTGCCATATAATAAACGAAAACTACGCAAAGAGTACTTTTAATAGAAATTTATTATACGTGCATTCCATACAGAACTAGATGCATAAGTGTATGTAAATATGTACCTGTATGTGTGTATACGCCTGTGAATTTATGCAAATGTTGTTTCATTTTACCTGGTTTTTTACTAATTTTCTGGGAATGTTTCAAGCAACAGTTGAGAAACTTGTTGAGAGCAATACCTGCAATAATTTGTGTAACTTTGTATGTGACAACACTCATTCAGGCGGCATTTTGTTATTAAAGAGACATCAGGTATAGGAGGGAGAGAGGGAGAAAGCAACGAATGAACAAATGCTTAAATGGAAATTTAAAATAAATCAGACATAATATCCGAAAGAGTACAAAAAAAAAAATCTTGAAAAACAGCAACAAATTAAAAAAGAAAATGTTAAAAACAGTAAAAGCTGCAGGATTGTTGTGCACGAATAGGTTACTTCTTCCTAAAGGAAGTGACAAAACGGTTTTGGCTATGAGACTCGTAAAATCACATCCATTGTCAGCATTTTATTACTTCGTGGAGTTATCTGTGATCGTGTAGAACTACAACCAGCATCACTGCAATTATTGCGCTCTATTAGTTCAAACCGTGGTATGTCTGCTAGTTAATGGTATATTATTCATCCTTCTCACATAGAGGTTAGGTTAGGTCGGAGTGGTAGCTCTGATATCACAAAGCTCAATTGAGCACGCATGTTCGCCCGTTGTGATGCCACGGGTGAACGCAGTCCCTGTATTAACCAAGTTCCGCCAAATCAGGGAAAAGGAAGAAGCTGGTCAGCGCAAGGGCTGCACAACAAAAGGACGACTACGCCGCATTGGAAAACCAGCCAGAAAATTTGATAAACGAAGCTATATCCTTGATTTCAATAGATGATAGTTCCATTAAGCTAACAAGGAATGGGGAGCCAAATAACCTATATCTACACCTAGCAAGAAAGTGAATAACACTTTCCTCTTCCTCAGTGGACCTGCATCCACGGCAGAAGTCGTTAAAAGGGAGCCTCATTCTCTCAGCGTGTCTACCCATGATGCAATGACCCGTAAGCACGGCCACTACAGTCGAGATGACATCACGACCGAGACCAAGTAATTGGTTGGTATGCCTTCCATCCATTCCGGTCCAGGTAAGTCTAGCGGCGGAGCAGAAGGACTCCTCATTGACCCAGGATAGGTTGGCGTCCCGAAGGAATCTCCGCGCAATGGTCAATTTGACCGAGGCAAGTGGGTATTACCAGTCAGACTTACAGTTTCCTCTTATACTTCTGACATTCCACTCACTGTTGCCATAAGCCAATTAACTGAATACAGCATCACACACTTTAAAAGCATTTTCGATTGATAGGATCTACAAGATAAAAAATTTCCTTTCCATTCCATTTTCCATTTACATACATAATTGGTCATTACAACTTTCCAGTTAGGATTATGACCTAGTTTTTCACACCACTTATATTGTTTGTGTTAATTGTATACATAAGTGGCGGGACTTACAGTTTAAAGTCGCCGCCAAACAACAGATTTTTCAGAAACATTCCATGCCACTCTTTAAACCCCGAGGCAAACAACTAGCATCTAGGTTTCTAGCAAAAACTCTGAGAGTAAATAAAATAGTCATGAAATTTTTCTCTACAATTCGTTTAAATTTAGGTTTCACATCTTATATAGATTGTGTGATAAATGCGTAACAGATGCTAATATACAAGAAATGGTCCTTAGAATAATCTAGATACTGGTGTTCTATTAACATCAAAATTGTAAATAAAAGGTGCAAAAAGAAATCATCTAAATAAACCCGTCTACATATTATCGTACTGCTTAATATAACAGCAAATCCTAGAATAAAAAAAATTAAAAACAACGTAAACAAAAATACACAAACAACACTACAATAATGAATGTTTACATTGTTGTAAACAACATTGTTGTTTACATTAAAGAGATTTCGAGAAGGCGAAGTCATGAACATCAATAACATTTTTCGGACTGTTTACTTTACCATATAAAAGTCAAGGCAAAGCAGGCGATTGAGTAAGTAAAAGCTCAGTCAGTCTTGTGTAAAGAGGCGGTGTGTATGAAGAGAGTAATCATGATTTGAAAATCTCCGTTACAAAGATCTGTCGAATAATTGTCTAGTAATTGTTATTGTTTATGCAAAGAGAGGAAATAACAAACAAATCAATTGTTGTTGTTTACATAAAGATGTGAGTAATGGCACACAGAATTGTGTAAATAATAAAGGAATTTTATTTAAAAGTAAATAAAAATTTATTTTTTTTTATTTGCAATCTACGAGGTTATATTTTAACACGGTTTTTTAAAATGTGACAATATTTTTTACATTTCATTTTTGTTCAAGACGTCTGAGTTTCGGTTGTTAAATCAACACCAAAAAAATTAAATTAACATTGAACATTAATTTTGATTCAGTTTAATAAGAACGTAAATTCAGACATTCAGATACTTCCCCTATTAATGCAAGGGTTTTAATTTTCTATTTTAAATTTCCAAATGGCTGGCTTGATTTCCTACAAATTCATTTAACAAATGACTGCAGGCATGAAATTATTATTAAAATTATACAAAATGTTTGCATTAAAGGACTAGCTAGAAGCAGGAGCACCAGCTTTAAACTTTATAATTTTGTTTTCAGTCAATCAAAGCCTTTTAAATGGAGCGGAGCGTCTAATGCAAAGCGGCAAAGACGTTACTTTCAATGAATTTAAGAGCGAAGAAACTCCCCTTTTTTTCTGGTGTACGCTAAACGTCGTGTATGTCGTGTATGTTAAAAGCAAATTTTCTAAAAAAAAAATCCATTTTCTCATATGCCAAAAACGAAAAAGGCAACAAAAATGCAAAAAAAAAAAAATAATAAAGAAGCCATCATAATTGGAAACGTAATTATATTATGAAAATGACAGAAAACACATTTCGAGTTCATAAATGAAATAAAAATGGAGCAGGCAAGGGCAGAAAGAGTAACATTAACAGTAGCACATAAATGCTGAAAACAAGGGAACACACAGAAAACAGAAAAAAAAACTTCGTTTTGTTTTTTTCTTTGGATAAATCCAACAAAATATCAACAAAAACACACTGAAAGGGGGAACTTAGTAAAGAGCAGTCGTAACTAATGGCTCTGCTCTGAAGTGAAAAATGTATTTTTAAATGATGCTTTTCATTTTGCTCCTTTTACGGGGTTTTCGTCTTGTCTTTTGGCTCTCGGTTGTCTGTTTTCTTTCCCCCCCAAACAAATAGTGAACTTGAGTCTTATAAAACATTTTAAACGTTTTTCGTAATTTAATCAAATGTTTTTCAAATTAATGCAATTTTGGTGTAAATTCAAGCCTCGAGCATTCCTCATTTTTTTCCTGCTTTTTTCTTTTTCTCTGTGTAACTCCTGAAATGTATATTCAGGGCTTTTTGTAATGAAAATAAATAAAAATGAAATGAAATACTTGGCATGCCAAAGGGGCAAAAAACGTACACACACACACACACACACAAATTCACAAAATTCATACAAATTCTTGAAAAGTAATATGTCATGCGAATAATAAATAAAAAATAAAAGGAAACGAAAATATCCTCAAAAAAAAGGCACTAAAAATATTCAAATTTAAAAATTTTGCTTTAAAATTGTTACATATGCTCTAAGGTAAAAGGGAAATATTAATATTAAGGGTTCGTAAGTACCAAAAAAAAAAAAGAATTCCCCGCATAAAATTATATTCAAAACAATTTATTTTAACAATTTTAGTAAACACAGTTTAATCGTTTTATTATTTTAAATGGTTTTTTAAATTTAATATTGCTACGTTTTTATCTGTTAAAAACGTGTTAAAATATGAGCTTGTAGAAATTGCAAAGAAAATAACAATAAATGTGTGTTTAGTTTTAATTAAAATTCTTTATTATTCTTACAATTCTGTGTACCACTGTTCACAACTTGATGTAAACAACAATAGGTGTTTATACCCTATGCATAACTAATAACAATTACTAAACAATTATTCAACAGATCATTGTAACGGAGATATTCTAACAACGATCGATTGCCCTCTTCAAACACACTGCGCCTTTACACAAGACTGACTGGAATTCATTAACATCGTTGTTTACATTTATTACAGGCTTGGTGATATGTAATGAAACAAAGTAAATTTTAAAAAAATTTTTTTTTTAATTTTCTTGTTCAAAAGCAAAAAATGTTGGAAGTAACATCAAATTTTAGAATCAGTTTAGATTTGTTTGAGAGTCGCCGTGGTCTAGTGGGTAGTGTGCTGGCTTAAAACCAGGGTTCGAGTAACAGGCCAGACATCAAAACAAAATACAAAAAGTATTTTTTCAGTGATTTCTTCTCAGCAGATTTCTGGCAGATATTCTAAGAGTGAATAAAATTGCCATAAAAAGTTTCTCGAGGTCCCGGCACTAATGTATAAAATTAACTCACACAACATAAGTGGAGTGAGAAACTAGGTCAATAATCCTGACTGAAGGCTTGTAATGATCAATTATGTATGTATGTTAGATTTGTTCGAATTGGCCACCTTTGGAACGAATTATGGCTTTCAAACGGCAGACGAAGCCCTCACAGGCTACACAAAAGTGGCTCTGCGGTATTTTGGCCCATTTCCGACGAAGCATCGTCTTGAGATGATCGACACTTTGGTATTTTTTAGTGAGAACCTTACTCTCATAGAGAGAGAGATTTTGGTGCGGTAGAAATAAAGCGAGGAACCTCCTTTTTAAGCCATTCTTGGTTGACACGTGCTGAGTTCAATACTGTCTTTAAGACATTTTCCCGATAATATTCGACATTTATTTTGACTCCATGGCCGTTACGGCGGTCAACACCATTACCATCGGCGGCGCTTGAGTTTGGTGACCAATCGTTAATATGATAAGTAATGATAAATTTACACCTATTACGCCGTTTCGAAAAATGACCTGAAAGCCTTTCAGCTTTTAATAATCCCAACAATTTAGTCCCTGTAAATGAGTAACTAATTGAATTTTATGGTCATTATGAATTTCATAGTCCATGGAAATCGAATTGGCAGTTTTAGACTCAAGTAAATTCTACGTACGTACAACCGTATTTGTAGAAACCCGTATCGAGGAAAACCAGAGAGGAATCCAAGAGAGAGCCTTGTTATGGACATAATCGATGTTCTATTGCAACGGGAAACTTTTTTACCTCACTGGACGTTGAAAACAAATTTTTCCAACGAAATATAATAATGGTTTGTACCATTAGGTTTCAGCCATCCCTCAATTGAGAGTTTTACTGAAGCGAGTGACAATAAGGTGTCTTATCCAAACGATTGGAAACTTACAAATCACCGCAAAGCAAGGGCGCTAGATGCCAAATTATTGCCATTTAGATAAAAATAAAATCAACCAGACATGAAGTGTTTGATTTTTACGTAAAAAACCATACTGCAACGTTCATAATGTCATATATTTTGGCGTAAATTTTATAAAACTCAATGAATTAAAATAAATCAAAATATTAAAATTTTTTTAACAAAATCTATTAATAATTGCGAAAATTCTATGTTACAACAAGTGTGTATCAAAAGTGTTACGAAACTAGAATTATGAAGTTTTTTTAAGGCTCCATCTACGGTTAAACCATCAATCACCGTATTAAAGATTGAGAACAGTACAGATTGTCTCTACATATTGGATTAAACATTAAAAAACAAAATTTTTTTAATTGAAATAAATGTCACACCAAAATTTTATTCTAAATTTCCATAAAAAAAAATAATGATTGCTTCAATTATAAATCAATTTGAATTCTTAAGAATTCAATAAAAAAAATAAAATAAAAAATAATAACAGAAATCCTATTTCACTAATTGATTCGAATGTAATAAATAAGGCTTTACTACTTAATAATAATAAAAAAAAAATTTGATATCCTTATTCCTTGTTTAATGACAACAGATGTTACATTTGAAGATTTTTATTACATTAAATATCTCATAAATATGAATATTTAATACGAAAATGAAGAAGAAGAAAAAAAAAATGAAATCAAATCAATTAAATTATATTTAATTCCACCTCTCATACCATTTAAAAAAAAAGAAATGAAATCAATTTGCAATTTTTTATCATCAAATTACATGAATAAAGTGGTTAAAAAGAAGAACAGACAAATAAGTGATTGGAGACATTTAAGAATTGCAAATATGGAATCCAATATCTGAAATTCATCGAATACATTGATAATATCACCACAAAGCGCCACTTCCCACAATATCTTGTAAAAGCTCTACTTAGCTACTTATTGGTCTGATGAATTCTGTATATCATCATCGTAGCAGCATGCTTCAAAATCCAGCTCAAACATTAATAAAAATATTTCGACAACTTCCTTACAGCAGTCTTCAGACAAATACACAAAATGCAAATAAAATTTCCAGTAAAAGCTTTTCAAAAATCTGCCATTCAGAGACGACTTTAAACTGACTTCAGTCAGGATTATGACCTAGCTTCTCACACCACTTATATGCATAGCAGAGGATCAGCAATAACTCGTTTTTCCGCTACTCATAAGCACCCATGCAATTTTGAGTATGAGTGAATCAACAGAATTGAAGTTCAACTACTCTGATTCATTCGTACTCAGTACAACATTGATTTATAAGTGTAAGTGCAATGAGTATGAGTACAACGTTAACATCGCTCCACATAAGCACTCATGAAAATTTGAGTACTCATACTCGCTACAACATTGATTTATCAATACAGGTTGGAATGAGTATAAGTACAACGGTGACATCAAACTCAAAACATTCGAAATATGTTTGATTCATACGCCTACTCATTCTGCTTCATAAATTTAGAAAAATACTTATAAGTGTTTCGAGTGATTCGAATCATTCATCAAAATTTACAACCTTTGTTGTTGTTGCTTATACAACCAAAGAAGAAAGGAAAGATAAAGACAACAAGCAAAGCATGCACTTACAATCTTCTTGTGAGTATAGTAGTGTTCGTATGCGAATCATACTTATTTTGTAATTCTTGTAAATGTTAAGTAGAGACGAATCGAAGTCCTATAACATCAAGTGTATTGTTAAGTATGAGTACGACGAGTACTTCCAACTTTGAGTATGAGTAGTATGAGTGTCATATTAAAATAAGCATGACGCGTTGATCCGGACTGTGTTGAATAAAATTGAATTTTTCTAATCCAAAAAATGTAAACAAAAATACAAATTCAATATGTAAATATGTATACAGTCAACCCTCCTATAACGCGGTGAGTGCGTTCCGCGTAATATGGAAACCGCGCTATAAGAAATTCGGATTTCGGGTACAAACCAGGCTAATTCGTAGCGCGTTGTATGGCAACCGCGCTATAAGAAACACAAAATTAGTACAAATCACATAATTCGTTATATGGAGACCACGAAATACAAAAGGCGAGACAAATTATAAATTATTTTTATTGAATTCAAGAAAAAAGTTCTTATAAGGATTGATCAAAAAAAAAATTAAATAAAAACTAAACTAAAGACTGGTTTCCAACAAAATTAAGAAATACCTGTAAAATAATGGAATTTTTTAATATTTACACTCACTTGGTTCATCTTCATTCATTATTTTAAATTGAAAATCCAACAGCTATTGTTTTGCACTATATCTCGGATGAGGTTCAGAGTCAAAATTAAAAGTTATATTAAACCCTCTTACAATATCTAGTTACTGTGGGATGAAGTTGAACGCAAATCGCACTATAAGAGTACCGTGTTATAAGAGGGCTGTCGCAATTTCAGCCCCTCGTTATATGGAAACTGCGTTCTGAGAGTATCGATTTATAGAAGGGTTGGCTGTACCTTGAAACAGTTGAAATATTTGTTGGCTTTAAATCTTTAAATATACAAAAACCTACCATATATTCATATCGAAAAAAGGGAAATTTAAAACTCATATTCATATGTGCACATATATTTATTGATTTCTTCCTTCTTTTTTTTGGAAATTTCTATTTGCATACGTTTTCATTTTTATTCACACCCTGCAAAATCTGAAAATTTAAAATTTCAAACATGTTTTGGTAAAATAAATATTTTTTCTTCGGCGTTTATCTAATATGGGAATGAAACAATGCAAACAAAATAAATATTCCTAATAAATTATTTTCTTTTTTCTTGTTTAATAACAGATCCGCCCTTTCCCTACATAAATACGTATATAAACACGTTTCCATAAAAGAAATCTTACAATGAACAGTAGAATATTAAACAAAAATAAAATCATCCATCGCTTTATATTTAAAAAAATTTTCCATAAAACTGTTTAATAAATTATTCTAGACATATTCACAAGCCGAGAAATAAATCACAGCATCAACCCTAAAAAAATTAATTCAATCTCTGTCTGAACTTTAATCATGTAATGAAGGTTATCGGTTTAGGAAAGTATTCACAATCTAAAAATGAACCAAAATCACAATCTAAACTCTGAAACTGGATTAAACCATATTGCCTGAGCAAAATTTTCTTCCGAACCAAATTACCTTTTACTGAGAGTTTATTACAACACGATTCTCTCATTTCCATAAATTGGTCAGCAAATCAAAATAATTAAAATTTTTTATGATTTATATGGACAAATTAATTAATTTGTATTTAGGTTTGTCCGAACAAAGTATAAAATTAAAACAAATCGAACTCAGAGTTATTCGAAATAAATATTGTTACGTAAATGAAAAAGGTGTTTTGCGATGTAAAAGTTAAACATTAAAATTGTAAACAAAAACTACAGAAATAAAAATAATGAACTTGTTTACATGTTAAACAAGTAAACAAAAATGCAACGACAATCACTGCAAGTGTAAATGTAAACATTTTGTTTACATTTGTAGAGACTTCGAGATTCCGAAGTAGTTTCCCTACAAGAACAATCATCAGGCAATTTACCTTCCCTATAAAAGGCAAGGCAAAGCGGGCAACTAAGTCAATAAAAGTCCAGTCAGTTAGTGGTTTGAAGGTCTCCGTTACAAAGATGTGTCAAATAATTATCTAGTGATTTGCTATTTTTTACGCAACGGAATTTTACGAACAATAAAGAATTTAACTAAAACCGAATACACATTTATTTTTATTATCAATTTACGAGCTCATATTACAAACGTTTTTAAAGAAGGGATTTGTCAAACTTTATTTTTTATTTTCACTAAGGGAACGACATCTATTTATGCAGTGCATTGTATTAGAACCAACCAACTAAATCATCGAGGCATTAACTAGGCCATCATGGGAGAATATTTTGTACGGAACAACTATGGGTTAACTCAGCTATAAGTTCTGCAAGGTATCAATTTATTGTGATCGCATCGAAATAACTACGTTGCCACAGTTGTGATTTCTTTTCTCAAATACGAATATATTGAAGAATGTTATGACTCTCGTTATACAATTACATTCGTTGTTGGATTTTTTGTGTTAGTAAGCCCATATTGTAATTCGCTTATTGGATCGTTAGGATTTGTCCAACTACAGATGGCTATTTATAGTCGCCGTAGTCTAGACTATAACCCCAGGTCAGACTTCTCGTACAAGACGAAATATGAAAAACATTTCTTCAGCAACTTCCTTTTAGCAGATTTCTGACAAAAACTCTGAAAGTTAATAAAATTGCCATTATTGGTACCACCACTCATATATAAAAGTAACACTACAAACATAAGTGGTTGGTTTGAGAAGTTAGGCCGTAATCCTAACTGAAGAGTTGTAGTGACCAATTATGAATGCAATGGTGTTTTCTTTTCTACAAAGAAAATATCGCCCTCTTACAAGGTGCATTAAAAAAATTTTTGACCAACCCTGTTGTAATGTCATTTTTAAAAAACAAACACCAAATTGCATTTTGCGTTAATAAAATGCACATTTTTTGTGTTAGAAAAGAAAACACTAAAGTATATGATGTTTAAATTTTGTATAGATAACAGTTTTTAGAGAATATCATCGTTGTAATCCTAACAATTACATTCGCTGATCGACTTCTTCTCTCACTATAACCATATTGTATAAATTCTAGTTCGTTTATTCGATCGCTTAGGATTTTCTCATATATTAATGGCTATGTTAAGAGCAGGGATATTAACAAACTTACTTACCCATACAAAAAGATCTTAAACAATGTGGTATCATATACCCACTATTAGTACACGTATGAAATTGAGACTGCAGACATGAACTTTTTAACGCCTTTGCGGACTTACATTAGAGAAACATTGTGCGGAAATAGATACCGAGGTTCAGGATGCCTGTTGACTTTCTAAAATAATCTTCAATAATAGTCATAGACGTTGTCACTATAAAGAAAAAGTCCGTATGCAACTTGAACGTCTTTAAGGTTTGAAAAGTATTGATTCATGTGGATTCGAGTATTATAACATTGAAATAAAAAAAATTATTTCTTTAGTTAAAAACAAGCCTTAATAACTCTACATTATCTAGTATTTACGGATTATAAGGATACATGGTAATGCTACCTTTGTTCTATTTATCCAATGTCCAATTTTAGCGTGGCAACTTCTTGAAACTTACATTTCTTTCATGCCCTTTTTTGCCGTAGATTTATTATTGTAATATTACCTTCATTCGAGACAACACTAGATACGTTTACAAATTCTAGATTTGCATAGAATTTATAAAAAAAATTTCCATCCGATTTAAATAATCAATTTTTTTAATTTCATTATTTATATTCAAACGTATAAGAATGAAGAAAAAACGTGTAATGTAATCACGGTGTCTATGGATTTCTCATCTAAAATAGAAGGAGATTAAATATTAAAAATGTACACTGTATTTTGTCTTTTCGAAATTCAAAAATTTAACGTTCCCTTACAATTCCATAAGAAACTGCAATTTCGTCTTTTGTTTTTTATTGGATTGAAATTAAAATTTTTTAAAAGAAAATTTGAACGTTTTTTATTACAAAACAGTCTAAATATCGTTCATTTTCTTTTCTTTAAAGATGAAAATAAATTTTTTACCATTTATCTCTGTGCTTTTCTCTAAAAAAATACGAAAAACAAAAAACATTTAAAATTGGAAAAAAGAAAATGATGGCACAACAAATGAATCCTGCAACACTCGTTTTAATGTTGTTTTAAAGTTCAATATTATGGCAGACGTGACCTGTTAACTAAAAATAGCTTATTTAGTGTATACAGGAAATACAGAAACAAATGTAGACCATAGACATGAGATTCTGGTACTTGTACGTACACGTACATACATACATACATACATAAATAGGTATAAATATATGAAGCTACATATCATACATGGGTCTATGAGTTAGTAAAGGTATGACCGGATATGTTTTCAAACGTTGTAAGTAGTACTATTTATGCAATTCAATTCTACTTTGCTTTGAAATTTATTTAAATTCTTTCTTTTCTTTTCTAGTTTCTATTATTTCCTAAGATTCTTGTTTCGTTCATTTAGTTACTCAATCCATATTTAGCTACTTTACATGCCAGAAAAAAGAGTCCTAAAAAGTATTTTTTTTTTATCGATCAATCCTTAAACAGTAAGCGATCGTACTTATTTAACAATGTTGGCTGATATAAAATGCAACAGAGTAAAGCGCAATATTTTTTTATTTTTAATTTTATTGTTCAAAAGCAAAAAATGTTGGAAATAACTTATAATTTTAGAAACAATTTAGTTTTGTTCGAATTGGCCGCCTTTGGTACAAATTATGACCTTCAAACGGCCGACAAAGCCATTACAGGCTGCAGGAAAGTGGCTCTGCGGTATTTAGGCCCATTCCCGGCGAAGCGCCGCCGTGAGATGATCGACACTTTGGTATTTTTAGTGAGAAGCTTACTCTCCAAAATGCCTCAGGCGCAAAAGTCCAACGGATTGAGATTCGGAGATTTTGGTGGCCATTGTGAGGTAGAAATGAAGCGAAGAATCTCCTTTTTAAGCCATTCTTGGTTGACGCGTGCTGACTGTGATGTTGCTGAGTCCTGTTGGAATGTCCATGGTCTGCGGTCGAAATCTTTGTCTGCCCAGGGCTTCAATACTATCTTTAAGACATTTTCCCGATAATATTCGGCATTTATATTGACTCCACGGTTGATGAATACGAGCGGGGAGCGACCATCGGCCGTTACGGCGGCCCACACCATTGCCATCGGCGGCGCTTGAGTTCTGGTGGCCAATCGCAGGTGTAAATTTTCAGCTGACCTTTTTGACAAGTAAACTCGATCATTTTATTTGTTCACAAACTGCTCAATTCGGAATGGCTTCTCATCGGAAACCAAATTCGTTAACTGAACACTTTCATGCAAGCGAAGTAACTCCTTGGTTCTTTCCAGTCTAACTTTTTTTGTCCATTGGTGAACTCTTGCACTTTTTGGAACTTAAAAACCTTTAGTCCAAGCTCATTTTTCAATACGTGTTGCATCCGTTCTCGCGATATGTTCAGCTCACGAGCACGCAGATTTCTATCTAATCTGGCCTTCACTTTTCGAATCATTTCTGGTATTGTTACCGTTTTCTTCGTCCATTTTTGGACGCAATGCAATACTGCCAGCATCACGATAACGAGCAATGGAACGAAAAACAAAAGATTTGTCATCCTTAAAAGCCTTTATTACATCAGATAATATTTTACCTTTTAAAAACGTTTAAAATATGAGCTCGTAGGATTGAAGATAATATAAAAATAAATTTGCGTGTTTAGTTTTAATTAAAATTCTTTATTATTCGCACAATTCTGTGTGCCACTGTCCACAACTTTATGTAAACAATAACAATTGCTTTGTCACTTCCGTGTTTATGCCTCTTTACATAAACAATAATTACTAGACAATTATTCGATAAATCTTCGTAACGGAGTTCTTCAAACCACAATTACTCCAACCAAATGCACTTCATCCTCACACAAGACTGACTGAACTTTATTAACTTCAGGCACCAGCTTTACCTTGCCTTTTATATGACATAGCAGACAGTCTGATAAATGTTCTTGAAGGCGCCTGTTCATGAGCGCGGTTTCTCGAAATTTCTATAAATTAAATTATATTATTATTGTACTGTTGTTTGTGTAATTTGTTTACATTTATTCTTACGATGTTGTTGGTATATTTTTATTTACTTGTTTACCATTCTTTTATCCTGGTATTTGTTGTTATATTAAACAGTACAATAACTTGTAAACAGGTTAGTCTACTGCATTGTATTGCTTTTGTTTATAATTTTAATGTTAAGCGATGTAAACGCTAAACACCAGTATCGAGATTTTTCATTTTTGTAACAATATTGAGACTAATTAATGCGAAAGTCTCCAGAAAAGCAATAAAGGTCAACCTGTCCTTATTCAGCTCTGGAATACCAACACCACTACCACTACAGAGTAATAAATAGAGTACAAAGATAATTAGCTATTCTATGCATTCTGTTACACTTCAACCAAGGCAGTATTTGCTATCTGTAATAGACTCTCCTCTGACGTCCTATTCAGGCAAACGACTGAGTTTGTAGTAGTAAAACTCAATGCAGTCGATGCAGGTGCAATCTTAATTCTGAGCATGCTGCTGTTCTCAGAAAATATAGGCACCTTATGATCGATTATAAAACATTCGATTTAAGAATTCCAACTTGCATCTTCTGGACTGAAAATCCAGATCTACATAATGAGAACCTTGAGGTTTATGCCGATGACTCAGAGATAAGTGAGAGTTTGTTATGTTTATTGGCATTAAATTATTCTATAGGCTGCCTGACTACTGCAGTGCCATCCAGGCAGAGGGCATGACAATTTTGAAAACGACGCAAGGCTTGTTGGGCGGCAAAATTTTCCTTGAAAATTGCTCTACTTACTCTTACAGCCAGTACGCGATTAAGTCACTAAAGAACGTAGTTTCAACGTCCGTTCTTTTCCATGAATTCTGAGGATTTCTCAAAGAAATTTCAGTTCATTTAAAGGTAACTCTTATATAGGTTCCGGGAAATTTAAATTTCTTGGGTTATAGCCTTACCGATGAGCTTGCTAGAACCGATAGAGAACTCTTAACCTCTGACATGTTACATACATACAAAATTGGTCATTACAACCCTTCAGTCTGGATTATTGACCTAGTTTTTTACACCACTTATGTTGTGTGTGTTAATTTTTATACATAAGTGGCGGGACCTACAGTTTAAAATCGTCTCCGAACGTCACATTTTTTTGGGAAACTTTTCATGGCAATTTTTTTTACTCTCAGAGTTTTTGCCAGAAATCTGCTGAGAGGAAATCACCGAAGAAAACCATTTTTGTATTTTGGTTTGATGTCTGATCTAGGGTTCGAACACTGCCTTTAGGTTTAATAAGCCAACACACTACCTACTAGACTACGGCGACTTGACATGTTACAGGGCATTGATATTTCGATTGCCTCAGTTAAATTCGATGTTATCCAATCGTTTTACGGGGAAGGTCCATCTCGTTGACAGTAGACCAGTACATGCAATATTATTAGGGTCTATTAGATACGTATGGATAAGAAGAGAAATAACTTATTGGCCTTAAATCGCATGGTAATCCATCAAACAATATCCGTTGTTGCGATGCTTTGTTCTTTTTCGGCAGGAAGGTTCAAAAACCTCCATAACTTTATTACAAATGAAGAGCACTTACATATAAGGTAATAGACTGTCTTCTCCTCCTCCTTAAACCCACAGCTCCTACAGAAATCAGTCGCTCCGATGTCATGTTTTTCAAAGCATTCGGTTCTCTTTTTGTCTATATGTGTCTAGCAGAGCCTAGAACCTCCTTCTGCCAGCGAGATTGAGCCTTCTTATAAAACGAGTTACAATATCTAAACCAAACCATATTCAAACCGTGGTCTCTAATAAACCAATAAACTGGATTACGGCGTAATGATAAATGATATCTCGATTGACTTAAATTGACATTGAAGGTAATTGCCTACTTGGTTCCTATTAGATCGCGCTTTAAAACCAATGGCATTTAAACCATGTTGCCACCGTTTTAGAAAGCTTTTAATTATGTTCAAATAACCCGAGGGGTTTCTTTATGGCTTCGACAGAAATCTTTGTGAAGCATTCCCCTGTTTAAGATTCATCTGTGAGGTTTCTAAGACAGCCGAGACATTGTTTTCTTGGCAGGGATGACGAAAAACTTGACATCCGGGCGACTGATTTCTTTAGGAGCAACGGATCTAAAGAGGAGGAGGAGACAGCCTATCACCTTATATGTAAGTCAGATTTAATGCAAAAGTTTGCTTTGCAAATATCAATATCGTGGCAGATATGCCCATTCTATCTGGAAGTGAGTTCATTATCATACAGTAAGACCCCGCTTAACGAGAATGCGTTCCAATAAGTTCCAGAACCAAATGAGACAACAATAACGAGGCACCTCAACATGTACATATTTATGTAAATACATTGCGACTTGGGAAAATGCAGTTGGATCTTTATTCTGGACAGGCTAACAGAGGAGATACAAGTATTCATACAGTGTGAGATTTAGGAGAATCCCTGGACTACTGCGTAATACCGAAACAGCGTTAAGCGGGGTCTTACTGTATTCCCCTTTTGCAAATAAGTTTTAAATCTTCATCAATTCAAAATCGATTGTACGATTTTGTCCCCGAATAAATAATTACCTCTTATTCCATTATTCACTCGTATTCATTTACCATATATGGACTACATTTAATGCTTATTTAATGGGAGAGGAAGCAAAGAAGTGCCAGAGAAATACTACAAACCAAATGTTTAATTTTACCAAAAATGTTCGATTACTTTTTGCATATTTATAGAGAAGAAATCTACTAAATATTTATGCCTGTATGAGTGGCTTCATTTCATATGTCGTACATGTTTCCCAAAGAATACACAGAATAAAAGGAAAAAAACCCCAAACTGAACTAACATACGGTCTTTGTAACAACTACTATTACAATAATAGCAGCAACATACAATAATAACAACAACAACAACATCTATTGTAACAGTAAACGGAAATTGTCCATTTGTCGAACATTTGCACGTTTTTTGGCTAAATTTTATTTGACTTTTATTGGGTTTACAAATTATTTGTTGATGAGCATTTACAAACGTATTGTAACTCCAATACATATGCATTAAATTATAACTGTTTGAATGTCTGTGTATGTATGTACATGGGTGTCTGGGTGTACATGGCTAGTTACATTTTAGTATATTTCTTTACAACAAATTCACAAAAATAAACACACACACACACTCTACAAGACAAAAAAAAAGAAAAACAGAATTGTTAACATGAACGTGTGCTGTAACGGAATACAAGCACATACGATTATACTCTTGTACACGTACATACATTTGAGTGTCCTAAAAGTAGTCTTTCATTCATGTTTTTATTTAAATATTTGAGATACGAGTTCCATATCATATACTTCACTCTACATACTTTACTGTTTAAATGGAAATCAAATACAAAGTCAACGAAAGATTTTATGCAAAAAAATCATGGCAAAAAATTTAAGTTAAAAATTGGGTTTAAAATTAATTGAGAAAAAGGATTTAAAGGAGTTCGAAAAAAAAGAAAACCGTGTAGTATTTCATAAATAAAGCTTTGGAAACATAATTTAATTGAAATTTATTATATTGAAGCCGCCGTGGTCTAGTAGGTAAAGCCAGAGTTCGAGTCCCAGGTAGGACATCAAAATAAAATACAAAAATAAGTATTTTTTCGCCGATTTCTTCTCAGCAGATTTCTGGCAAAATCTCTGAGAGTAAATAAAATTGCCATGGAATGTTTCTCAAAAAATCTGTCTTTCGGAGTCCACTTTAAACTGTAACCGCCACTTAGTACACACAACATAAGTAGTGTAAGAAACTAGGTCAATAATCCTGACTGAAGGGCTGTAATGACCAATTATGTATGTATTATTATTATCGGGTATGTTAGATTCCTAGTAGTCTTATAGGTAGTATGCTAGACTATTAGCGCCAGGGTTGTGGGTTCGATTCCCACCAGAGACTCTGGTCTTAAGATTTACGGTACTCAGCTCGTAATAATTTGATATAATTTGTAATTGTATTGTAATTAATAAATAGAAAATAAAAATTGGAAATACCAAACGCCACTATTATGGGAAAAATTGCGATTTTCTCTTAATAAAAAAAACATTTTGTTAAAAAAAATCATTTATATACCAACTATATCAGAAATTAAAAATAAAATATAAAAAAAGCAATACAAAAAGTAACAAAAAAGCAGTAAATGCAGTAGTTGTAAGAAAATCATTTGGATTCCAACAAAAATATTAAAGGATCTAACATTTGATCTGATAGGCTTGAACGAATTTTTGTGTCAACATATGCTGCCATTGAAAAACACTTCTCGCAATCAACATTTGTTGGTAAAATGGTTCCAAGACCGCTGTGTGCAGCTAAATATTCACCCCTTACCACCTCCTGATGAAAATAAATCTATTTCTTAGGACAGTTGAGTATCTAAATCAGCTACTCTTTTAATTCGTTTTATAGGGCTATTGCATTCTTCGATGGCATCAAATAACTTTTTATCAAAGGAAGTATGGTTTTCCTCATCTGAGAAGCTATTATCGAAATCAAGTGATATTTTTTTCAGGACCTTTTGTAGAGTCAAAATATATATGAATTCACATCCCTAGTAACCCTAACCATTATTGAAATATCAAAATTCATGTTTTAAATAAGTCAAACTCCCACAAAAATTGTCCGAATTGGATTAAACAACATTTATTTTAAAGATAATTTTATTATGTTTCAAAACTTATCAAAACATAAAAAAGAATTCCGGTACTTAAAAGTAAATGTTTTAAATATTGACCATAATAATTTTGTACGGCATTAATAGCATAATTTAGTACTGGGTGGCATCACCTTTTGCATTAATAAGTGCCTTTATTCTTTTATTCATTAAAGTTATTAATGTTTTACATTCACTTGGTGTAATAGAATTCCATATTTTACTTATTTTTCCCCTCAATCCACCAATATTTGTTTGGGTCCCATACAACTTGAGCAATAATTTTTAATACAGCTGCTGCGTATTACATGTAACTCATATGCCCCAAATGTTGATTATTAGTAAAGGGTGGACCATTTAAAAGTTAAATTTACAAAAGCAATAAAATAAAAACGCTTTAATATTTTACAAAATTTATCTTTTTATTCTGAAGTATAATTGTTTCGGTTAGAAATGGAATATTATTTCATGTATACGGCAGCTGCAACGAAAGACACACATCGTACGGTACACAGAATAACATAAGCAAATTCCTTAGTAATTATAAGAAACGAACAAAACAAAAACCAAAACTTTCAACAACAGCACTTGAAGAAAAATCGCGAAGTTACCAAAGATGAAGTAGAGCATTCTAAATTAGATGTAATATGAACATACGAATATTACTATCAAATCAGAGAAATAATACTATTACGACAATTAAAAACTAACTAAACGTAAATAAAAAAAAAACAAGACAAAGCAACAACAACAAAGTACAAACATCGTATGGTACACAGGATTACACAAGTCAATACGTTGGAAAAAAAACAAAACAAAGTTTAAAAATTCATCAACAATACTTAGGGAAATATCACGAAGTTGCCAGATGTGGAATACAGCAGTGCGAAAAATAAGGCTGTCTGCCTGTCATTGATCAATATTCATTCAATGACGAAACGTGAGCTTGTGATTAATAACAGTGCAATTTAAGCACTGAGGTATTGGACACCAAAAAGTTTGATCTTTATTAAAAATGATCGTGAATGATATCGATAACGGTAACATAATCTGATAACACTACCAAATGAACTGTGACAAATAATAATCAAGAATTAAAGAATTTCTTTTCTTAAATTTTTCTTAATTTCTTAGAGCCAATCAATCTTCTTTTAACCAGAGATAGTACTATGTGCGCTTTTTAACTAATTTGTCCATCAAACTAAATGCTTAAAATGAATGACATCTGACCTTCGAATTGTAAAGGTACAATAAGATCGATTTATATTATTAAGAGAAGCAATGTCTGATAACTAGTTTTCATTGGATTTATCTTGGCTCCGCCGTTACCATAAAAAATAGGTGAGAGTCTGGAGATCAAACGCAGTATTACTCTTGCCAACAGGTGCTACTATGGTCTCAATAGGCAATTTAGTAGCAGAGACCTCTATCGACGCTACTCTACAAGATACTCATCCTACCCGTGATTTTTTAGGCGCAGAGGCATTGACCCTAATAAGAACTGATGCAGCAGCCTTGAGAGTATTTGAGAGAAAAGCCCTACGTTAGATCTTCGGTCCAGTGCAAGTTGATGATGATTTTCGCATTCGACTCAACAGTGAGCTGTATGAGCTCCTCAACCACATAGACATTGTACCGCGTATTAATATCCAGTGGCTGCGCTGGCTTGACCATGTCGTTCGAATGGAGGAGGATACTCTGCCAAGATGGGTACTTGATGCTGGGACCTGCGGAAGTCGGCGAAAAAGAAGGCCGAAATCCGTTAATCGGGTTGTTAATGGCCAGTTAAGTAAGTAAGCAAGTAATGTTTGATAATCACGGCACTAAAATTACGTCGCCAGGAGATGAAAAGTCTCAGGACATAAAAATCCAATGATATGCTACATCACCAGGAGCTATAATTGGTTGGTTAATGTGTGTCGTAAATATTGGAGAATCAAAAGTTTCAGGACACGAAAATCCAATGCTATGTTTGCTCGAGACAGCGTCGCAAAATACGTTGTAAAATATATTTCGTTAGTACCTAGATGCGTGTTCTCCTACATTTCGAATACTTACAAGGGAAAAAGAAAATGCTTAGCATTTTTGTCATTATCACATGCAATGATTTTTGTTAAATTTTCACAAAATAACCAAAGAATCACTCTTTATTTAATACTTTGTTGTAAACTGCATTTATTTGTAGGGTCTCTACGTTATTTACAATTTAATTCCATAATCCTATCGAATAGTAGGAACGTCTTTACGTTTTTTTTTCACGTTTTGTTTAACTTGTATTTTGAATGAAAACTCTTTTTTTATTGTTGTTTTCAAACATTATTTACTGCAAGTAATTGAAATTGTTAAGAGAAGAACCAAAAAAAAAACAAAACGAAAGTAAAATTGCTTTTTTTCATCATTTACTTTGACTCACTTTTTCCTTTAGATGTTTACGTTTAATGGCTGCTAAGATTCTGTACCTTTTGTCATTTACGTCAACTACCCTGTTCCTCTGCCAATTTGTTATTTACGTTGCGTAAGAATAGTAAGAGGGTCGTTGTGTTTTCACTTTTCATCATTGTCTGCCTGTCTCTCTCTCTCTCTCTCTCTCTCTATGAAGTAGAGTGACATTAAGGATTAATTCTATTTAGCCGAAAACGAACGAAAGTACTTAACGGTAAAATATGAAAACAAAAGATGAAGGAGAAGAAGAAGAAAATGAAATGAAATAAAATAAAAGCTTTTAAAACATACAAAAAAAAGAAAACAAAAATTTCTTTTCCCACTCCCTTCTATGCCATGAGTTTAAGTGAGTGGGTGAGAGTTCGTTGTGAGTGATTTCTTGTTTTATGTGTCTTTATTGTTGTTGTTTTGTGTTACTGGTCTTAAGCAGTTCCATTTCGATTTTTTATTGGTTTTTTATTTACTTTACTTTGTTATAAAAATTGTTACTTTCATGTTCACCTTTATTCACCTTTTCTGCGAAGATCATTCCTTCGATTTGGTAAATCTCAGTCAGTTTAAGTGCTATTTACGAAGAAAGAGAGAGAGAGAGAGTGAGCAAAAAGAAGGAACTTTGAACCTATGCGTGTACATATGTATACGCACGTACACATGTATATCTGAATGTATGTATGTATGTATGTTTGTTTGACTGTGTTGAAGACATACATAAATTTTAGTTGTTCATACGTTTTGTTTAATGCCTGAAGAATTTTACTGTAACAAACGATGCTTGTATGGTAGATGGTTTCCCTTTGTCTGTCGCTTATGCTCCTTTTGGAAAATCCCTGTTTATTTGTGCCAAAATTTATTGACGAATTCGATAATAAAACAAGAAATAAAATAAAAAGAAGAAAAAAAAATTCAAGTTAAGATCGAATTTTAAGTACTCTCTACTATGTAACAAAAAAATAAACTCACTACAGTCAAACTCATTTCTACCGAACTCGGTTAGATTTGTTACGCCATTGGTGAATATTGGTCTGATCGTCAATGAATGTAATTCCTGCTACACCGTAATTGCTTGTTAGACCTTTTTAAAAATGATCTATATATAAGTATAAGATATTTCACCTCCATTTTTCGTTTTATTATCTGCTTTAGCAATTAGGACTTGTAAGAATTTGGAGCATTTTCGGCAGCTGAAAATAAGAAGACGTACCGATAAAAACTTCAAAAAATTCTGTAAAATAATTTTAGATATCAGAGAAGCGAAATAGCTAAGATAGTTAAGATACCTAAATACGTCATGCGTCAATATTTGGACATGTCGAGCGGTTTCTCAATGAACCAAAAAAATGCCTCAAACATGGCTTCATCATTTCACATCAGATTCAAATCAATGAATATGCATATAAATTGACTTCAGTTGGTAGACCAGATCCATGGCCATGCAAAGGCATACCAAGTGGCTGGCAAGATTATGACTTTCGAATTGCAGAACTCGCATGGGTTAACGTTTCTTACAGAGCGCTATTGAAGCGTTTTATTATGCTAACCTAATACTGGGTTCAGACATGCACCTTTATTGCGTAAATCGCAATAAACGCCATTATTGATCTCAGAATGTAATTATTGATCAATAAATTCATAAATTATTACAATTTTGATTAAAACTTTAAATACAACACTGTCATAAGTACGTTCAGTGGACATATTACATTTTTCCGAACACTTTCTATTGATATTAGACAACTCAAATGTAAACAACGACCGTGCCAGAAGCAAAAGCTTTCTTTTCTGCAAGCTAGCCAATATGATCAAATTTTTCTTTATCATCCTTCTGAGGAAAGCCACTTTGGAGTCACAAATAGTTCCTATTAATTGCAACAGCTCGGCGTTTCGGTTAATCATTAGCAATACCTTTTCCAATGTTAAATTTTTTTCCATTTTTTTTTTTTTCTAAAAATATTTTTTGGCACTAATTTTCGCTATTATATTAAAAGCAATGTTGTTGAAGCAATCATCTGTTTTGTTTACCAGCTGTCAAATAAATATACAGTCAAACTTGTTTACAAAGAACTCGGTTATAAGGAATTCTTGGTTATTACGTATATATTTTCAAGACCCAACGTTTTAATAATAATTTTCATACAAAAAACTTCGTTTATTACGAACTCGTTTATAACGAATTCTCGGTTAAAAGGTCCCAGTAATTAAATTTCGAACCCTCAAAAATAACTTTGAAGTGTGGCAATAGTTTTTACTTTTATTTAATATGGCAGCATTAAATTATAACTCAGTGTCTTTAATCAGCTGATAGATAAAAAGAATTAATTTTGGTTTTTAATAAAAAAAAAATACTTTTTGTGTTTAATAAATCAAAAAAATTCTTTGTATTTTATACTTTCTTCTATGCCGTCACCCCTTTTATTAAGAACTTTGTCTATAACGAACTATTTTTTCTGGTCCCACGGAGTTCGTTATAAATGGGTTTGACTGTATCTAGAAATGGGTCTGCATTGGAAGTCGCATTATTTGACCTTTTTCCAACCAAATCTTTCGTTTAATCTATAAATCTTCTTCGACATTTTTTTTTTTTGTTAATATTTTAGATGCTTCAAATACCCTGAAAAATTTAGCGTACTTTTATAGTCTACCACACAGTGTCTCAGTGTAATGGCATCATTGGAAATCATTATTTATATGTCGTATCGGGTGCGTATGTATTTTATGGCAAAAAGAGTACCTTCATCGAAATGGTTTATTGGCGATAACGTTAAAAGTTAATAAATTCAAATAAACATAAATATGGATTTGTTTCTACTTTACAGTGTTTTATTTTCAACATCTATACCAACATCTTTTGATTCTTTAACAAAAAAAAAAAACACAATGAAATACCAAAAAGGAAAAAGGAAAAGCAAATAAATTTATTTGCACAGATTCATCCCAGGGATTTATGATATTCTTTGTTTCTTTAGCTGGTACTCAGCACAGTAAAGTGGTATTATTGTAATAAAAATGGCTAATAAAATATAATTTTTATAACTATTTACTAAAACTTACTTAGACAAGTGAGTATATAAATAATATTCATATCATTTAGTTAAAGAATAATGGACTTTTCAACACATTGTCATAAAGTATGTACTTCAAAACACATGTACACATAATGTTGGTCAAAATTATTTAAAATTTTTAGGGCAATTATTATAATTTCCCGTTAAAGTAGGCTTTAGATAAAGGTACCTTTAGCTAAACTGAACGGTAAAGTTACCTTTAACTTATTTTGGTTATTACAACAAAACTAACTTTTTCAAAAATACGGCGAAAACTGTGAGTGTACAATAAAATTGTCATGAAAGGTTTCACAAAAATTTGTTGTTTATAGTCTTTTCGTCCTGCGATTCATGTACATGTGTGAGAAACTGACTAGAAGGTTGTTATGATCAATTATATTGTCATGAAAATGAACAATCCAGATACAGATAGACCCCGACTTGCAACCGCACGACTTACAACTATAACGATTATTAAGATTAGTACAGCATAAAATTTTCTTCTTAAATTTTTTTATTATGAAATTCGATTTACGACTTCATCGACTTACGACGTTTTTCATTTTTTAACATTGAAATTATAAACAAAAGCCACATAAACGATACAATGCAGTGTACAAATTAACGTAATGCTTAATATAACAACAAACACTAACATAAAAAAAATGGTAAACAAGTAAACAAAAATATACCAATAACACTATAAAAATAAATGTAAACAAAATACACAAACAACAACAATAATGAATGAAAACAACGATGTTTACATTTACAAAGATTTCGAGAAAGAGAAGTTACGAACATTTGCCTTCAAGAACATTCATCAGACTGTTTGCCCTGGCATATAAAAGACACAGCAAATCAAGTTTTATTGGGTTAGTAAAGTTCAGTCACTCTTGTGTGAAGACGCGATACATTTGAAGAGCATAATCGTGATATTTTTTGCACATTTCATTTTGATGTCTGGCCTGGGACTCGAACCCGGGCTTTACGTCTAATAAGCCAGCACATTATCTACTAGATCACGGCGACTTCAAGACATTTTCCCTATAATATTCGGCATTTATTTTGACCCCACAGTCGATGAATACGAGCGGGGTCAAATTGGTGGCCAGTCGCAAGTGTAAATTTTCAGCTGACCTCTTTGGCAAATAAACCCGATCATTTTGTTTATTCACAAACTGCTCAATTTGGAATGGCTTCCATCGGAGCTACCAAATTCGGTAACTGGCCACTTTCGTGCAAGCAAAATAACTCCTAGGCTCCTTTCAGTCTAACTTTTTGTGTCCATCGGTGAGCTCTTGCACTTTTTGGAACTGCAATGGCTATAGTCCAAGCTCATTTTTCAATATGTATTGCATCCGTTCTCGCGTTATGTTCAGCTCACGAGCAATTTTTCTACCACTGCGGCGTGGATTTCGTTCAAATCTGGCATTCACTTTTCGGATCATTTCTGGTGTTGTTACAGTTTTTTTTCGTCCACTTTTTGGACGCGACGCAACACTGCCACCTTCAAGGTAACGAAAAATGCTACAAGATACGTAAGATTTATTCACATTTAAATGCTGGAGGGCTTTAACGATAGCCACTTATCGTTTTCCAGCCAAATATAAATATAAATAAAATGAATTCCATTCCGTTGTTATACAAAGCTTAAGGAAGCCTCTAATGTACTAAAGTAAAGAAATTTTTAATTTACTAAAAATCGTCAAAGTAAGGGCATAAATCGTTATGTCGTCAAAGTAACATTTTTGGAGCTCAAAATCGTCAAAATGACGATAAATCGTCAAATCTGGCAACTATGGTCTCACACAACATGCCTATAAGAATGGCTAATCTACCGAAATTGCACTACAACAAGGAATATATTTAAGCAACTTTCCTTGATGCAGAGAATGATTTCAAAAATATTAAAGCAGAGAAGATTATTAATGTCATAGGACAATTGGTTGATGATTTTGCGGTCATCGCTTTTATTATAAACTATTAAGAAGGTATCTATCGCCACTGCAAGCATTTCAAGTGATTGTTAGAGCAGCACACGTGGCATCACAACGGGCCGCCATGCGTGCTCAAGTGAGCTTTTGTGATATCAGAGCTACCACTACGACCTAACCTAACCTAACCTAGAGTAGCACCCGAAAGTGTTGCATGTGCACGTTTTGCAATAGAACTTTAACGTTAATACGCTAACAAAAGCCATCGTATCGGCTTGTAGTCGCCATAGTTTGTTAAATAATGCGTAAGTTTATCAGATGTACGGCTACGATGTAAACCCGAAGTTTGAAAAAACATTTCTTCGCCGACTTCTGGCAAAATCTCTGAGAGTAAACAAAAAATTTGCCATGAATAGTTTCGCAAAATATCTGTCGTTCGGAGTCGGCTGCGGTTCCTGCTAGCCATGTATAAAATTAACACACACAACATAAGCAATGTGAGAAGGTAGGTTGTAAAACCACCAATTATGTTGTACGTACAGATGAAATATATTGGGATCGTACTGAATTTAAAACTAAGCTAACTAACGGAGACGGCAAGTGCTTTCTATTATTGTAGGAGATAAATAGGCCTAAGCAAGGGATCGGACCTAGAAATATATTCTGGCTGTACGGCTTTGCAAAAAAAAAAAACAAAACAACTTGATTCTATACAAACTGAATATGGTTGTGAGCTTTAAAGAAGAGGCTTCAACCATATTGTAAGAGTAATGGTGATCGTGATAACAGGTAGTCTTTGCACTGTATCATGCGAGGAACTGTTACTAACTTTGAATGGCTCTACAGAACAGCTGAATCTTAAATTTTTGCCAGCAATTCAGACAAGTAGTACTATTCAAAATGAAATAGGAGCAACAAAAATTGCGTCTTCGTCAATCTGGCATCAGAATAAAACAAATGGAAATATGAAATGGAAAAAGGGAAATGAAAGCTGAAGGAGGCTTTTAATGTACAAAAGTAAAAAAAAAATCGTCAAAATAAAGGCAAAAATTGTCATGTCGTCAAAATGACATTTTTAGAGTTCAAAATCAAATCAAATCAAATAAAAAATTGGCAACACTGTTTTCCTCAAACTAATAAAATAATATGTCAGTATCGCACAAACTAGTAACAAAAGTAAGGAAAGAATCGTCAAAATAAGGGCAAAAATTGTCATGTCGTCAAAATAACATTTTTAGAGTTCAAAATCGTCAAAAAAAAATCTGACACCTGTGTGCGCGTGTTGACCATAAAAAATTGGCAACACTGTTTTCCTCATACTAATAAAATAATATGTCAGTATCGCTCAAACTAGTTCTCTGATAGTTGTAGAATGTATTCATGTGCCCTTTGCATAAATATTAAGGATAACCTGCTCAACTATTATGTCTGCTTTTTGTTTTTTCAGAATAAAATAAAAGAATTTTTACTGTAAAAAGTATCAGATTGAATCGACCAAATTTTAAGAGAATGAATTTTTAACAGAAAAAATGATCCCACAGCCAATCAATTATTATGACACTCCAGAGAAATGCTACAATTGTACAGAAATTTTTCCAATAAATGTGTTGGAGACACGGTGGGGGTCATTGTGTCGGTGTGTTTTAAATTTAATGATGTCATGTTAAAAATTTTTTTCACTAGAAATTGTTTGAAAACATTCTTGAACATATTTTTTCTTTTACATGGATTTTAACGATTTAACAACTACATGGCCTTTATGATTAATTTTTTAAAGCATTAAAATCGTACAGAATTTAAGTAAATTTAATACAAGGAAACATTTTGTAGATTCATTTCAATCTACTATATAAGTAAAGTGCCATCACAAGTGAAACATTAAACGTGTGTAAATAGGGTTGCTTGAACACTATTAACTGACGTTACGAATTATACTCGTATCTTATGTGTTCGTATATTTAAGGGTTTGAGAACACTCAGTAGAGTTTGATAAAACATTACAAAATTTTATTAATTGCTTCGATTTAGATTTCATAATTTAATTAAATTTTTTTGTTCTTTTTTCTCTTTTTAGGTAAATTAAAATGAAAATATTTAATCAATTAAACAGTCCTGTGAGTAAGTAAGTTTATGTTTTAGTTTTAATTAAAATTGTTTATAATTCGCATAATTCTATGTGCCACCGGTCACAACTTGATGTAAACGACAAGAATGGTTCTATTTGTTATTTTTCTTTGCACTATTTTGTATAAACAATAACAATTGTTTGACCGGTCTTTATAGCAGAGCCCTTTATACCATAATTATTTTCTCCAAACAGCACACTGTCTTCACACAAGACTGACTGAATTCTTACTGACTATTGCCCGCTTTGTCTTGCCTTTTATATCGCAAGGTATATCTTTATAAATTTAAGCAAGTTGTTGTTTACACCTTATTATTGTTCACATTTATAGCAACAGTCTTCTGCCAAATCCGAAATTTGAAGTCGCCGTGGTCTAGTAGGTAGTGTGCTGGCTTATTAGACGTAAAGCCAGGGTTCAAGCCCTAGGCTAGACATTAAAAGAAAATACAAAAAATATTTTTTCGGCGATTTCTTCTTAGCAGATTTCTGGCAAAAACTCTGAGAGTAAATAAAATTGCCATGAAAAGTTTCTCACAAAAAATCTGTCAATCGGAGTCGACTTTAAACTGTAGGTCCCGCCACTTATGTATAAAAATTAACACACACAACATAAGTAGTGTGAGATACTAAGTCAATAATCCTGACTGAAGGGTTGTAATGACCAATTATGTATGTATGTATGTGAGTAAGTAAGTATGCCTCTTTTAAATTTTACCACAAAAATTTTAAAAAAACGGAGGCACGAAAAAGTTGGATTACAAATTATCTGTTGCGGGCTCCTTATTTGCTTCAACAATTAATTTCAAACGTTTATATTTAATGTAAAGACAAATTGTGAAGGTCGCTACTACATCGAATGCGGAAATCATTGCCAATTCGCATTGTACCGAAGATCTTACGTATGATATTTCTCTCGCATACTTTTAAGGCTACGCTTCAGTGCTTCTGCACCCCAAAGAAGCACAGGGACGATGAGCGTATTGTAAAGTATTAGTTTTGTCGTACGAGAGTGTTTTCTATTGCTCAATTGCCTATTGAAACCATTTTAGCACCTACTCCTGATCACAGATAAGCGATAAGTATTCAAAACGATGAATAAATTCGAGTCATAATTATAGTTTCAGATACTTATAAGCATTCATACTTATTTTCATATCATACTCATACTCAAAGTTGAAAGTACTCATCGTATTCATACTGAACAATACGCATGATGTTATTGACTTTGACTCGTCTCTACTTAACTTTTACACGAAGCACAAAATAAGTATGATTTCCATACGAACACTACTATACTTACAAGAAAATTGTGTGTATGCTTTGCTTGTTGTCCTTATCTTTCCTCTCTGCTTTGTTTGTGTATGCAACAACAACAAAGGCTGTTTGATAAATGATTCGAGTGACTTGAATCCTTCGTAAGTATTTTTCTAAATTTATGAATCAGAATGAGTAGACGTATGAATCAAACATATTTCGAATGTTGTTAGTTTGATGTCAACGTTGTACTTATACTCATTGCTACTCATCCATACTTATAAATCAATGTTACAGCGAGTACGAATGAATCAGAGTAGATGAATTTCAATTCTGTTGATTCATTCATACTCAAAATTGCATGAGTAGCGGAAAATGATTCATTGCTGATCTCTGGTCGCTTCTACATTGAATGCGGAAATCATCGCCAATTCGCACTGTAGCGAAGATCTTACGTAGGACTTTTCTCTCGCTTACTTTTATGGCTACGCTTCAATGCTTCTGCACCGCCAGGAAGCACAGGGAGGATGAGCGTATTGTAGAGTATTAGTTTTGTCGTATGAGAGTGTTTCTCGCTACTCAGTTGGCTATTGAAACCTTAATAGCACCTACTCCTAATCCTATTCCATATCTCTAAACTGACATAATTTTTGCTGGTAACGGCGTACTATAATAGCATCTGTTGGCAAGAGTGATCCTACTCTTCATCTCCAGACTGATATCAGTTTTGCTGGTGACGGCAGAGCCAACATCAATAAATTCACTGACAACATCCAAGGCGTAATTATTACGTCCCCATTTATCGACAACATATACTTCGTTTCATTATGTTTGACTATCAATCCCAACTTGACTAGACTCCCGTTCAATATCACTAAGAGCAGCAGTAACATCTCGCTTGATATGAGGTTAATGTCGTCAGCGTACGTAAGAAACTGGCACTTTTATGGAAAATTGTGACATTGCGATGCACTCTCGCCTTCAGCAGAACACACTACATAATCAAGTTGCGTGAACGTCGCATGATAAGTTACCGCCTTGTCGAAAACCTCGCATGATATCAAAATATTTGGGAACGTGCTCCCTGACAGAGCTCGAATTGCTCAACGTCGTTCATTATGGTCTTATAAGCTATACATACAACAATACCGAGTTACTTACGGAGCTATGGAAAGCTGCCCTATTAGCAACAAAAATATAACGTAGGTGTCGACTTATTTCTCATGGATCTTCTCAAGGATTTGGTGTAAAGTGAAGATCGACGGTGGCTCTGCCGGGTCTGAAGCTACATTGATAAGATCCCATCAGTCATTCACACAATACGCTCGTAAGAGTCTTGTATGTTAAGGGGTGCAGTTGGCGCACATTGTGAAGTTTTGCTTCCTTAGGACAGGTCTAGCCATATTTTGAAAAAAAGCTCATGCCTGTACCCTTCCAGCTCATTACCCTCGGTTTTAAACAATTCAGCAGATAGACCATCACGATCTGCAACTTTGCTGCTCTTAAGTCACATAATCACGACTTTGATCTCTTCATCATTACGCCGTCATCATTGATTGGGTTTGGTGTTGTCATCACCTCGTAATAGAGTAGATTAAAGACCAAATTTGTGTAAATTTGTACACTAATGGCAGTTGAATTCTGTTTTTCAGGGCAGGATCTTTTATATGCTAGTTCATGTGTACTTTCGGTGTTTTTACCAGAAATCCGTCATTTCTTTCATGTTTCGTTCTATTGGAGATGTCTGACCTGGATTTTGAACCGTGGTCTCACTTCTAATAAGCCAACAGACTACCTGCTAAGCTACGATGATATCCAGAACAGAAATCACGTCCATTTAAACAAAATTAATAAAGAAAAGTTTCTTTAAAAACTGTCCCATTTCCAATTGAAGCGTAGTGTAGAAAGCATTACAATAGTATAGGTAAAGTTCAAGATTCTTGTATGTTTTGTGATTGTAATGCTAATTCAGCATAATGTTCACACACCGCCTATTTATTGACCGCTACAAATGTCTTCGTATTCAATTAATCTCAATGCAAAAGGTGTGTTCAAGATTCTATGTGGCATGTAAACAAACCAAAATCCATACACCCATACTCTTACATGAATATAGAGCCATACAAAGGAGTAAATTAACTCTCATACATTTACATTACATGCTAGTAATTATATTTGTATGCGTGTATGTATTTATGTATGCGAATTAAAATTTATGTACAGGGTGGCTGATATGAATTGCAACCAACTTCAGGTTATAATCATTTGTAAACCGCTCGTCTGACAGCTGACAGATTTATGCCAATGTCAGTTCATTTTATTATTTACAAGCTTACAAAAGCATTTTGATCTATTGGATTCAGAAAAAAAACTATTCGTAATGGAATTCAAGCGTGATAATGCGATTGCGATATTTGGCTGGAAAACCAAAGGTGGCTATCGTTAGAACCCTCCAGCATTTAAATCTTTTGCTTCTCGTACCATTGCTTTTTACCGTGATACTGCCAGTGTTGCATCGCGTTCAAAAAGTGTACGAAAAAAAAACGGTAACAACAACAGAAATGATCCGAATAGTGAAAACGAGATGAACGAGTGAACGAGTGAAAAATAAGCTTTTACTAAAGCCATTAAAGTTCCAAAATGTGCAAGAGCTCACCGATGGGCAAAAAAAACGTTAGACTGCAAAGAGCCAAGAAGTTACTTCACTTGCGCGAAAGTGGCCAATTACCGAATTTGTTTTTCTCCGATGAGAAGCCATTCCAAATTGAGCAATTTGCGAACAAACAAAATGATCGGGTTTACTTGCCAAAGAGGTCAGCTGAAAATTTACACTTGCGATTGGCCACCAGAACTCAAGCGCCGCCAATGGTAATAGTGTAGGCCGCCTTAACGGCCGATGGTCGCTCCCCGCTCGTATTCATCGTCCGTGTGGTCAAAATAAATGCCAAATATTATCGGGAAAATGTCTTAAAGGCAGTATTGAAGCCCTGGGCAGACAAAAATTTCGGACGCAGACCATGGACATTCCAACTGGACTCAGCACCACCGCACTCATCATGCGTCAACTCAGAATGGCTTAAAGGGGAGGTTCCTTGCTTCATTTCTACCGCACAATGCCCACTAAAATCTCTGGATTTCAATCGGTTTGACTTTTGCGCCTGGGACATTTTAGAGAGTACGGTTCTCACAAAAATTAGCAAAGTGTCGATAATCTAAAAATTTGCAGCCTGTGATGGCTTTGAAGGCCATAATTCGGTTCAAACATTTTTTTCTTTTGAAAAATAAAATTACGAAAATATTGCTCTTTACTTTGTTACATTATATATCAGCCACCCTGTAAGTATGTATGTATGTACGTGTGGGTGTTGGTTAATTGTTGGCAATCAAGAGAAATTTCGAAATTATTGTATTTACGTAAGAAGCTACTTTACATTAACTCCTACACACACACACATATGGCACAAACGGAAATGAAATGTCAGATACGGAAGCAAACAGACAGACAGACAGGCAGGCATGTATGTACATATGTATGTATGGACATATATGAGTCTTAACTATATTGGCCTCTATTGAAATTAATGAATAGAAATTTTAGTTTTATTACACTCACTATTACGTTAACGTAACGTAAGTACGTTCTTACCTTTTCAAAGCATTCATGCAAGAATACGCAAATGTTACGTTTAGCCATACATTTTGTGTGTGTGAAAATATGTTTGTTTGTAACAATATCCATAGAAAGTGTATATTATTAGCATAATTTCTTTGAACTCAAGTGATGATTTATTATTTCAAGGAATTAAATTATTTAATTTAGTCCAAAGTAATGTTTCCTTTGAATTACAAACATATATTTGTCCTTGTCTGTGTGTGTGTATGTATTAATTTGTGTGCGAGTGTTAGAGAACATCTTTAATTACACAAAGTCTTTGAGATGCGATTAAATTTTAAGCCAATTATTGTTTTAAGTCATATAACGAGGCTATGCTTTACTTTACTTTACTTTACGAAGAATTCAATTCCGTTACGAAAATTATACTGTTAAGCTGTTAACGGTTAAATACATAAAACCAAGGTCAATAGGTTTGAGTATTTCGAATGAATTTAAGCAAATAAAAATTAATAAATTAAAGCATAAACGAAATTATTCTAGAAACAGCAGATAATCAACATAATGAAAATCATTTTTAAAACTCGCAAGTGAATGTGCTTCAAAATAATAAACAAAAGAAGTTAAAGATTGAACAACATGTTAAAAGATTATACAAGAGCAGGTACTATCATCGAATCAAAATTCGAACAACAAATGGAAATCAGTATACAGAAGTTCTTAAACGAAAAAAAATTTCCAACTCACAGTTAAGTAAAGCGTATGCCATTTAAAAGTTTAAATTTATAAATGTGTCCGATTGGAGCCCTCGCCCTAGGTCGGGCGTTGGGGAATTTTGTCCGGAGAGACGCCATCAAAGCTGGCTCACGCCAAGACTTCACCAATCTTCCTAATTGCCGCCTTTTTGAGCTCCGGAGCATGCTATCTACTTAATGCGTCCCTGAAACCACCCTGCGTCACGACAGCTCTGTAATGGATCAGAATTTGAGTCCATGACCTCAAGAAAGTCAACGAGGAAAGCGCCTTCCACCAATCTCCACCTGGTGAGGGCGATGGAACCATCGCTGTGACTCCGATCAATGACCGCCCACGTGAGGCCATCCTTAATCACCTCGCTGAGGGGTCTGGAGGTCATGCTAGGTCCAGGGCGTTTAGGTTGGGTAGACTGTGTGGATGTACGAGTCGCCGTAGGGGGTATTCTTGTGTTGACGTTGGTGCGCTTAGGTGGCTGGAGGAGAGCGTTAAGCTTAGCTGATCGTTGCCTTTTAGGTACCGTCTCTGGCGTGACCGGAGAGGCGGGAGATCGATCAAGCGGCCCTTGTCGTCTTCCGATTGAAAAGAGCCGGGTCGACAGAGCCTATACGTGCAATTATGCGTATATCCGATCTGCGGCTTCTATACGCCCTGATGCTTGCACTTTTGACACCAGAAGGTGGATCGGTGTCATGGGAATGCACGCCAGACTTCTATACCAATGTCTTTGCGCCATTCGAAGAGTACCCGCCTGCATTCACGGCAGATTTCGAGGTGGAAGGCGCTTCGCGCAAAGGTATGGCGTCCCAGGCGTAGCATGTGGTGACACCAGAGCTAGTCTCTGGTTGCTACTGGTTCCTTGTGTGGCAAACGGGGTGCTGCCAGAGTCGTAGGGACTTTGACATCTCTAGCGGGGACAACTGCTTTTCTAGCAGGAGCCTGCCACCGGACAAAGCGGATGCTCTAGGTCTAGGACAGTTCATCTGTTTGTCTGTCTGTTGTTGTTGCTGTTCATGTTAAAAGGGTCCCCACTCAAAGCCGCTATCTCTGCCCGCGATGTTTAGTTAACCATAAACGGTCCCTTGGTTATCTTTGCATGCAGCAAGGCCACGCGAGAGTTGTCACCAGGGGACAGGTGCTCAGAGATAGACCGGATAGTAATCGGGAGTCCTCTCAACCTACAACCTACGCCATCAACCTAAAGGCGACAGGCAGGGAACGTACTTTGAGGCCTGCCAGGATTTTAACGGTAGCTCCCACCACTCATATATAAAAATTACATGAGAAGCTAGGACGTTGTACAATGGACCAATTCGATCTCCGGCTACTGTACTTGTCACAGTTGACAAGTACACGTCTTCTAACCTCTACCTAACCAAACCTAAGATGGTCCATGGTCAGACGATTCGCAAAGATCAAAGAGTCTTCTCACGATATTAGCGAGACCTTTGGTCATGCACTCTACATTCGAAATAACGAACTTTCAACAGCAGACCTCTGTACTATCCATTTGGTTTAATATAAAATTTCTTTTTATTCCTTATTTATTAGGCAAACTCTCAAAGCTTTAAAGACCTTTAAAGAATTAAATGTCTACTAATCAATTGATGATTTCTATTTTCTTTTTTTTATTTTGCAATACAAAAATAACTCGTTTACGTATAAACACTTTCAAAATGATGTTGTTGACAAATTGTCAATCAACAAATTCACACTTGTTTTTAATGTTTTGAACACAATTTCTGTCTACTCTGCCAGAACACTGCTACTATACAGTGCTGCCAACACATTACTTTTAATAATTTTATTATTTGTCTGGATTTTACATTTGAATGAGTACAACTTTTCCTACTGGGGTGGCTGGTGTATAAATGTGGGAGGAAAATAATGGGTTGTTGCACAATTTTGTAGTGTTTCCATCTTAGATAAGTACTTTGTTTTCTACTTTTTCCTCAAACGAGCTAAAATTTATTCACTCACTCTATCATTCAAATATTTTTATACGTTCGTTTAGTGTTGCAATGCCTTCGAGGCTTAAACGGAATGGATTTTTTGTAGAAGTTTTATTACATCATGTTGCAAAAGTGTTGCCGCCTGGAGTTGGAGTGTGTGTGTTTAACAAAATACGCACTTATTACGTTTCGTTTCGTTTTTTTCGCAGTTTTGTTTTTATTTTTTGTTATTTATTTTCTGCATTTATTTGTATGTATTACAAGTGTTTCTTGTTGCTGTTGTAAAGCAACAACACCAGTCACAACCCTCAATCACTCAAACCTAACAAGCAACCAAGCAACATTGCACACTGGTTTCCCCCATAGGTCAAAAATGAAAAAAGTTTTTTTCTTTTTTCTAAGCTTTATTGTACTAAATTTATTGACAACCCTTTAAATTTTATGAATTTAACAAATTTTGTTGCTTTATTTGCGAGATTTAAAATTTGCGTCATTTTAAAGTGGAGTTATGTTTATATTCCCTATATTGTGCTCGCATAGTCCTACAAAAAACTTAAGTTTAATTAAAAAATTTTTGGTGTTAGTGTTTCAGAAGTCTTAAAAAAACACAACAAAAATTGAATTTTAACTTGTTTTTTACCAACATTTACCAAATTAAATGAAATTAAATGATAAAAGTTGCAAAAATTTAATGGTGTTTTCTTTTCTACAAAGAAAATGTTGCCCTCTTATAAGGTGCATTAAAAAATTTTTGACCAACCCTGTTGTAATGTCATTTTTTATTTGAAAAGAACATAACACAAATTTATTTAAAAAAGGGTATGCCCTGTGTTTACCATGGCGGCTGTTGACTACGTATGTTGAAATAAATTCAGTAATTCTTCTTCATCAGATAACGAAGATGAATCTAATAACTGATTTATTTAAATTTTCGCAAATAAAAAAGGATTTGTTTTCAACAAAAAATCTAAATATGAAAAAGGTGTTGCCAGATCGTTAATTTTTCAACTTTATTTTTTGAGAGCTTTTTCTTAAAACTGTTTTAACATTGAATGCAATTTTTTATATTACTGAAGATGTAGCTTTAATAATGTAGTATTTCCTTAAGTTTACTGAACAAAACAATGAAAAAATTTATTTCAGATTTGAGAACAACACCAGGCGACTTTTTTAAATTTAATCTGGTAGCCCCATAAATTAACAAATGTCATCTGCTTTACAGGGCATTATCACCACTCTCGATTTATACAGGGCGTAAAATGCAATGCCCTTCGCCATCGGCAAGTGCGAATTATTTAGAATAAAACAAACCACCCTTTTACAGGGCGAAACATTTTTAAGAAACAAATGCAAAATTACATTTTGAGTTAATAAAAGGCACATTTTTGGTAGAAAAGAAAACACCAAAAGTCCATTAAAAAATCCCTGGACAATAATTTTTTGACCTTTTCAAAACACTCGTTTCTTAACAACCACCATTTTAGTGGGTGAAACATTTTTAAGAAACAAATGCAAAATTGCACTTTACGTTAATAAAATGCACATTTTTTTTGGTAGAAAAGAAAACACCGTAAGTCCATTAAAAAAATCCCTGAACAATACTTTTTTGCCCCTTCAAGTTCCTTAAAAGCAAATGTCCTCAACTTATTATGCATCAAATTGTTGATTTTTTATCCCTCTTTAAATTAAATAATATTGTGGCCGCGGATTTTTGCATATTTTCGCATAGGGATGTGATTTAATTAGTCATCCTCCGAAAAATAATAAAAAATGTCTTTTTGTTTTGTACTCTATCTTTTTAAGAATATGAGTAAAAATGTCACATATGTGGTGCCTTGCGTACAGAAATGAATGATATTGAAAAATGCCTCCAGAAAAAAGTAGATGAAGCTCGTTACAAATTCGTACTGTCACAATTACTTGGCAACATACGCTTTTCTGAGTACTTCATTCACTTCACGAGGTCGCCGTGGTCTAGCAGATAGTGTGCTGGCTTATTATGCATAAAGCAAGGGTTCGAGTCCCAGGCCAGACATCAAAAATACAAAAAGTTTCTTTTTCGGCAATTACTTCTCTTTATCTTTTTGTTTCTCAAAAATCTGTCGTTCCGAGTCGACTTTAAATTGTAGGTCCCGCCACTTCTGTATAAAATTAACACACACAACATAAGTGGTGTGAGAAATTGGGGGCTTCTTGAGAACTGACTGTCTAATGGTGAAGGAATAGCACTGGGCATTTTTTTGTCACCAACAGCAACTCCTTTTCTAAAATCTGCACAATGCACTGCTTGAGTAGGGGTCATCCCTTGAGTGCTAGTTTTATTAAAAAAAAATAGAAGAAATAAAAATTAAAGGGTTTTGAAGAGAAAACAATTTATTTAACAACAATTTCGAACCGAAATGAGTCTATTGGTAGATAGGCCAAAAGTTGGTGGTTTTGGAAATTCGAACGATGGTAACACAGTGCGGAGATTTTTTCAAAATATCGATCTCTCATCAAAACTAACAAGAATCGATAGGGATATTTTGCAAAGATGTGCCACAATTCTCAAAGCAATAAATTCTGGATTTGAAATTGATGCCGAAAAGTTTGAGGAATATGCTTTAGAGACAGCAAGAAAAATTGTTGAGGAGAATTCCTGTAGTACCAAGTACATAAAATTCTAATCCATGGAGCTTAATTGATTAACCATACATTAGTACCTTAGCTTTTTTCGTTTTGGAAATATTGACTTTTGACCGCTTGTTCATATAAGGGAAACCACTGTGCATTGTAAGCAATTATTGTAGTCTCGTCTGGCTTCATGTTGATATTTTAACTTCATTCCATTCTACCAACCATATTTGGCAGTAGTTGCTCAACATGACATTTAACTGATTTACAACTTCATTCCTGCATATCTATCTATCTGCCAGGCTGTCTGTCTGTCTGTCTGTATATCTGTCTGATGATGGCCTGTCTATCCATTTATTTTTGAATTCATAAATTACGGAAATGACGAAATATTTTGGTAACGGAAATGAGAAAATATTTGTTTTTCTTTTTTTTTTTTTTTTTGTAATTTTTTTATTCATGTTTTGTTTTATTTGGCTGGATGGAGTTGCTGTGTTTGATGGTCTTCATATTTTTCCATTAATTCATATTCCCTTAGTCTGACAAGGGGAGAGTGTTGAAGTGGAAGTGAATTTAATTTACACTAAAAATAATTCAACATCTTTAAATGATTAGCTGGTTTCTGATTTATTTTAATATTTAATTCTCGTTCTTTTTTTTTCTACAAACCAACTCAATATCGAGTGCTTATCAGATTTTCAAATAAAAAAAATCAAATCAGCAAAGCTTAGCTTACATTCTCATGGCCATTGCCCTTGGGCTTTTATGTGAATTTGTTTGTTTAAAAATAAAAAAAAAAAAATATTTTAAAAATCACTCACTCACTACAATTTAATCGCATTAAACGTAAAGCTTTAAATACGAAACTATTGATTACACAGATTAAAACAAATCAAGTTACATGAGGTTTGATAATAAAAACTAATACCAGGTATAGGTATTCTCCTCTTATTTTATTTTTATTTTTTTTAGTTTTTGTCAAAGTGTTGTTTTTTTATTTTTATTGTGATGTTATTGGCTTAATCTCAGTAATTTAGTGAAATATTTGAAAAATTCATTTTAAAAATCTTTCTTTTTGCATAGAATTTTAAATAATTTCAACGACAACTATTAAGTTTTTATTATTTTTTAAAGTATAGCCTGTAGGGCCAGCACACATATTTCTGTTTAGAATCCCACAATTTGTTGATTTCGTATTCTACCATGATTAAAACCAACAACAGCTTAAAATTATTAAAATTTTTTTTTTTATAAAAATTTATGCTATATAAGAAATATATTTCTATCGAAAAGGCGCTTTTGGCTGATAACAGACATAATTCAAGAACTGACAAGACTACGCTGTTATGAATATTGAATGAATGGAGCAATATATATTGAACTTCCCCGTAACAGTTATAACTTTTATCGTAAAAGTCAGAAAATAATAGTTATTTTTGCCTTTATTCTTTTGAGCAGAAACAAAACTTATTTTTTGTGTTAATTCATGATGAATTCATAATATTTATTAAAAAAAATTCTTTAAAAAAATAAAGAAATTTATGTTAAAAATTATTAGATTTAAATTTTGCAATCATAATTGCCTCCAAATTTATGATGAAAAACAAAATTGACTTTAATTTCTGCTCGAAAAAATAAAAGTCAAAAAACAACTACAGGTATTTCCAGACATAGGTTCCTAATCATCGTTCGTAACTCGATTAAATCGTACGTCGAATTTCATATAAAAATAATTTAAGAGAGAAATTACATTCTGCACTACTAAGTTTGAGGGTCAGGAGAAATGAAACTACCAAAAATTCATATACAGTACACTCGCGATAATATGAAGTAATTAAAACAAAGACTATTCATACCCAGTAGGGATGCCAATCGAGAAATCCCGAATCCCGAAATCCCGAGATTTTTAAAAATTTGTCCCGGGATTTTCGGGACTGTGAATTCATATGTATTTCGACCCTACAAAATGTCCTGAAACAAAATTCTATATCGCTTGAATTCGATAATAACATCTTAGATGAGGAAAACCCTCCTTCCAGTGATAAAAAATTATTTGATGGCATCGAAGAATGCAAAAGCCCTATAAATCGAATTAAAAGGGTAACTGATTTAGATACTCAACTGTCCAAAGAAAAAGATTTATTTACATCAGCTGGGGGTAGAGGAAAATATTTCCAAGCTGCATACAGCTATCTTGGAACTATTTTACCAACAAATGTTGATTGCGGTATTTCGGGATCGGGAGTTTTAAAAATCGATCCCGTTTGGCATCCCTAATACCCAGCGAGTATTCGGAAGATTGATTTTATAAAAATCACCTTGCTGAGTCTTTTTAAAGTACCTTTGCTGATCAAAAACTTATTAGTCAGTTAAACGGTTAAAAAAGCAATCATAAATGATTCGTGTCAATGAGAGAAAGGAGTTCGATTTAAAATACAAAAAAAAAAATTGTATTGCATTCGGAAATTAGTCATCCAGACGTTTAAAATGTGGCTATTATTTCTGTTCTACTTATACTGAAGATTGAAAAACGATAATTAAAAACCGATCATGCAGGGGTTTGAAAAGCGATTATAATTCCGTATTTTGTGATCATATTTTGCGCAAGTAGATGATTAAAAACTGCATTTCTGTATAAATTTTCTTTTAAGTAAAAGATGGCTATGAAATAAAGTACAATTTTTTTTAAATTAAAAGTTTTTCTTTGTTTTGTTACGAAAAACAATATTTCTTTAAATAAATTTTGATGTCTGATGTACATACACCATGAATGTAAACTAAATATTTTTTGTTTTCTTCATACCTAACGTTCATACGAACGAGATTTTTGAAATCGCTGTAGTGTAAACGTAGGACTCAGTAAACCTAACAAAAACACTTGAAGAGAGTAAAATAGAATTATGAGTACGAATAATAAATGAATCAAATTTTAATCATAAATTACATAAAATCGAGTCCAAATTAATACAAACATGACTCATAAATGACAATAAAAGAACTCATAAAAGACTCGTATGCGATTAAACGATGACTCAAAGATGACTCGAAAAAGAATCATAAACGAAGGTAAATAAGACTAATAAATGATCAGAAAGTATTTTGAAAATGATTATAAAGCTACTAGAAAAAGAGTCGAAAATTACTCTTAAATAATATAGAAAATGGCTCATAAGTGACTTCTTAAGAAGAGTCCCTCGTAGTCACTTTTTTCTCCCAACGAAAGAGTCTTTTATGATCAGAAAATGAGCGCATATTCGAGTTTTTAATCGCGCAGAAGAATCAAAAAAAACTCGAATTTGATTAAAAATTCTCAAAATTGCTGGCTGGGTATTTACGAAATTGTTCATATTTACAAACGGGCTAAGTTGTTGCTACAGGGTGGCTGATATAAAATGCAACAAAGTAAAGCGCAATATTTTTTTAATTTTTTTTTGTTTTTATTTTTATTGTTCAAAAGCAAAAAATGTTGGAAATAACATCAAATTTTAGAATCAGAATAGATTTGTTCGAATTGGCTAAGTTTGGTACGAATTAAGGCCTTCAAACGGCCGACAAAGCCATCACAGCAATAGCAGCGATACGTTAAAAATAACTAGCAAAAAATTTGGAATCTGCGCTAAGATTACTATCGAATAAACAAAAGTGCTGAATTTGGTTTGAAGAGCTAGCTTACTGTCAATGAAACAATTATGTTACATGCCTTACCCTAGCATTAAATGCTAGAGAAAGTATACCAAAATTCGGATCCACTTTCTTTCCACTAATCTTTAAAAAATAAATGTTCACAACTTGATGTAGGAACAACAACAAATGTTTTATTGGTTATTTGTTCTTTTCACTCTTTTCCGTAAACAATAATAATTGTTCAATAGATCTTTATAACGGAGATTTTCAAACCGCAATTATTCTCTAACACGCAACGCGTCTTCACTCAGGACTGACTGATTTTTTTTTCTGACCCGTTGCCTGCTTTGTTTTAACTTTTATATCGCAGGATAAACAGTCTGATGAGTGGTCTAGAAGGTGAATGACTTTGCCTTTGCGAAATCTCTATAAAGGTAAACATTTTGTTTATGTTATTGTTGTTTGTTTATTTTGTTTACGTTTGTCCTTGCAGTGTTGTTGTTGCCTGTTTGTTTATTTGTTTACCCTTTTTTTATAATGATATTGTTGCTATATTTTTATTTATTCGTTGATCGTGTAAACAAGTCCATTGTTTCTGTAGCTTTTGTTTATCATTTTGTTTATATTAAACGATAACACCGGAATTGAACGACTTATTCATTATTCTACTTTAATGAATTATTCGCATACATTTTTGTAAATTTTTTAGTTTCTTTATTCTATGCACTAGCAGATTCTCCGAAAGATATTACATTATGAAGCCCTGCTTTTCTATTTTTATGTGTCCTATACTGGAGGTGAAACAATAACCAGCAAAAGATCTAAAACAATAACGAGTTAAATCGAAGTAGGTTAGGTTAGATTAGGTTAATGTGATAACTTGAGCACGCATAGCGGCCCATTGTGATGCCACAGGAAAACGCAGTCCCTGTACTGTCCAAGTTCGTCCGAGCCAAGGAGGGTGAAGTTGGTCAGCGCAAGGGCTGCACTAGATCGAAGTAAGAACAAAAAGTTGACGACATAAATTGAAAAGAAGTAAATCAGAGTGACGTATATAACCTATTTTCCTAAACCTACACAATGGACTGCATGAGTAGGGGCCATCCCCTGAGTGCTGTTTTTACCAAAAATAAAAAAAATAAATTAAAACTGATATTGGCTAAGAAAAAATTCAAAATATTTTGATATTTAGTAAAAAAAAATGATTTTGGAGAAAATATTATCGCCGTACTCTGATAGTGTGTTTGTTGTCTTAGCAATCGTAAGGCCACGGGTTAGACCTTAAGTCAAACATATCCAACACACTGAAATATAAAACATATTTCTTCAGCGAGTTCCTCTCAGCAGACTTTTCTTAAAAAGCTTTCATTCGGAGTCGACTTTAAACTGTAGTTTCCGCCACTCAAGAATGAAATTAACTCACACAACATAAGTGTTGTTAGACGCTGTGTCATAAGCCTGTCTGAAGGCTTGTGGTGACCAACTATGTATGTAAATTGAAATGACCTAAATTGGGACAACGTAAATGGAAGGACTGGCTAAAATGTTAAATTTTTGAAAATACTAGCAATGAGTATAAAAAGAAATTATTCAAAATACAAAATGTATTAACATGTACAGTCGACCTAATGTCTTAAACAAAAATAAGATTACATTCCTTTAAACATTTATGCAACGTTTCTTGAAGAAGAAATTCTATTTCATAGATTACTCATGAGATTTAGATTTTTTTGAAATAAATTTTACACACACCCCAAAATAGCGTTAGTTTTCACAAAGCTTTCATGAATTTATTTTCATTCTAAAATATTTGGAAATGACCATAAAGAAGACTTTCACAATCAACTAAAATTTGAAAGAAGAGAGAGGGGGAGCGAGAGTGAGAGAAGCAGTAGCACCACAAATACAAAGGAAAACTATGCTAAGAAAACAATAAAACATAAAGAAAATCCTCAATGTCAAATGTATTAAAATAAGGACAACAACAGTGATTGCAATTTTACTCTTGCCATTCACCACTACAATCTCATAGTGAATGCGTATGCATACAGACACTACAGGGTGGCTGGGATATAATGCAACAAAGTAAAGCGCTATATTTTTTTTAATTGTATTGTTCAAATTTAAGAATCAGTTTGAATTTGTTCGAATTGGCCACCTTTGATACGAATTATGGCCTTCAAACGGTCGACAAAGTGGCTCTGCGGTATTTTGCCATATTCCCGGCGAAATGCCGCCTTGAGATAATCGACATTTTGGTATTTTTTAGTGAGAACCTTACTCTCCAAAATACCCCAGTCGCAAAAGTCCAACGGATTGTGATCCGGAGATTTTAGTGGCCATTTTGCGTTAGAAATGAAACAAGGAACATCTTTTCTAAGCCATTATTGGTTGACGCCTGCTAAGTGCAGTGGTGTTGAATCCTTTTGGAATGTTCACATGGTCTGCGGCCGAAATGTTTGTCTGCCCAGGGCTTCAATACTGTCTTTAAATCATTTCCCCGATAATATTCGGCATTTATTTTAACCTCACGGTCGCTACGGCAGCCCACACCATTGCCATTGGCAGCGATTGAGTTCTGCTGACCAAACGCAGGTGTAAATTTTTGGGCAGACCTCTTTAGCAAGTAAACCTGATCATTCTGTTTGTTCAGAAACTGCTGAATTTAGAATGGCTTCACATCCGAGAAAACCAAATTCGGTAACTGAGCACTTTCGTGCAAGCGAAGTAACTCCTTCACTCTTTCTAGTCTAACTTTTTTTGGCCATCGGTGAGCTCTTGCACTATTTGGAACTTTAATGGCTTTAGTTCAAACTCATTTTTCATTAGGTGCTGCTTCCGTTCTCGCGATATGTTCAGCTCACGAGCAATTAATTCTACTACATTGGCGTGGATTTCGATCAAATCTGGCCTTCACTTTTCGGATCATATCTGAGGTTGCTACCGTTTGTTTTCGTCCACTTTTTGGACGCAATGCAACACTGCCAGTGACATGGTAACGAGCAATGGTACGAGAAACAGAAGATTTATCCATATGTAATTGCTGGAAGACTCCAACGACAGCCATCTGTGGTTTTTCAGCCAAATATAAAGCAATCACACTATCACGCTTGAATTCCATCGCGAATAGCTTTTTTTCTGAATCCAATAGATCAAAATGCTTTTGTAAGCTTGTAAATAATAAAATGGACTGCCACCGGAATAAATCTGTCAGTAGTTAGACCAGCAGTTTTCAAATGATAACAACCTGAAGTTGGTTGCAGTACATATCACCCACCCTTTAAATAAAGTAGTAGGGAGACTTAAAAGAGATTCCTTATGATAAAGTGCTTGCAAAGTGTTAGAAGTGGGTGTTGCACGCGGCATTATTATGCTGTCAATGTTGCATTCACTTTGTTGTGAGAATGTAATGTGAGAATGCATTACAGTTCTATGCGTTTGCATTCTCTCCTTACAATTTCGATGTTGCATTCAACATGCAGCAACAATTTAGTAACGACAATAATCTGATAATAAATACACAGAAAAATATAAATGAAATCAAGGGAACAAAAAAAAAAAAAAAACAAAAAAACCGAATATTTTAAATAGATTTTCTAAAAAGCACTAGGGAAAAATACCAAAAAAAAAAAAGAGAAAGGATAATAATGTTGGATTCTCTCGCCAATAACTAACCAGTGCTTGTATTAGTGCTTGTATATCCTTTGAATTTGCTTGTTTACTTGTGCCACTTATGATTATGGGTGGATGCATTAGTAGATCCGGTTCAGGATTTAAATGGCAAACGTATTGGTACTGGTACTGGTTCACATACAGAAGGCCAATGTCCCACAGCAAAATATTGTGTGTAAACAAAATAACAATATTGTCCAGAATAACAAGAAGAATCTCAATTGAATTGAATCAAAAAACATAAAAAGCTTACACTTGCCAAAATAGGTGTTGGTTAAAGAAATGTTAGTAAAATCCATGTTTTTTTAGCTTTTTTAAGAATAAGTTTTTCTAGAATGTGTGAACATTTCTTACTCCATAATAATTTTGAAAATCTTAGGGTTATGGTTAACTCATGTTCCTTTAAAATGTTATCCTTAATCGCCAAAGTGATAGCATATACCACATCTCTTATTGCTTGAGACGATCATTGACGTTTACCTTGTATCATCTCTCGACCCGGTTACTCTCACTTAACATGCCCTTCTTATGGGCTAATCTTCCGCTACAGCTAGGAATATATTTAAGCAACTTTCCTTGATTCATAGATTGATTTCAAAAATATTAAAGCAGAGAAGATTATTAATATCATAGGATAATTGGTTGATGATTCTATGGTCATCGCTTTTATTATAAACTTTTAAGAAGGGATCTATCGGCACCACAAGCCTTTCAAAAGATGGTTAGGCTAGCAGTCCGAAAGTGATGCATGTGCACCTTTTGCACTAGAACTTTAACGTTAATACGCTGCTAAAAGCCATCGTATCGGCTTGTAGTCGCCATAGTTTGTTAAATAATCCATTAGTTTATCAGATGTGCGGCTACGGTATAAACCCCAGGTCAGACATCTCTAACAAAATGAAGTGTGAAAATATATTTCTTCGCCGACTTCCATTCAGCAGACTTTTGGCAAAAACTCTGAAAGTAAATAAAAAATTTTCCATGAATAGTTTCGCAAAATATCTGTCGTTCGGAGTCGGCTTCGGTTCCACTAGTCATGTATAAAATTAACACACACAACATAAGCAATGTGAGAAGGTAGGTTGTAAAACCACCAATTATGTTGTACGTACGTATGAAATATATTGGGATCGTACTGAATTTTAAACTAAGCTAACTAACGGAGACGGCAAGTGCTTTCTATTATTGTAGGAGATAAATAGGCCTAAGCAAAGGATCGGACCTAGAAATATATTCTGGCTGTACGGCTTTGCAAAAAAAATAAAACAACTTCATTCCATACAAACTCAATATGGTTGTAAGCTTTAAAGAAGAGGCTTCAACCGTATTGTAAGAGTAATGGTGATCGGGATAACAGTGTTAGTAGTCTTAGCATGTATTATGTGAGGCACTGTTTACTATCCTTAAATGGCTCTTCAGAACAGCTGAATCTTAAATTTTCGCCTGCAATTTCCGATTATTCGTAGTACTATTCAGACTGAAATAGGAGCGACAAAAATTCCGCGTACGTGAATCTAGTATCAGAATATAACAAATGGAAATATCAGATGGAGAGGAGACATTTACGGACAGTAAAGCCATTCGATTCCGTGAAAGTGAAAGTGTTCAACTGGGCACAGGAACTTTACTCTTACAATATTCAATTGAATTCACATATGAGATTGGTGTTTCTCTGCAAAAGAAAAACTGGATAATGATACTTGTAGGAAAGCTAGACAGATTTCGAGTGATCTATGCAGAACAAAAGTTACCATACAACTGACTAGAATCCATGTTAGAAACAAAGCGGCGGGAAAACCTCACACCAACTTCTTTAGGAGCTATATAACGACAAGGTAGAGGAAGGTATTGAAATTATTATCATTCTGTACTTATTATTCCATTAATATGGCTTCTCAAATGCAGTACTTACCCAGCGCCGCAGGTCGTCGTCATGGGACCTTAATGCACATAGCCGCCCCGTGAAGGGAGTCTCTCCAGATGAATAGGAGGGATTATTTTAGTGGAAGTAACGCTCGACGCAATTGACGACGGTTACTGTAATTGCGAAAGTGTTCTGAACCTCCTACGCTGAGGAATATTGTAACGAAAATGAAAAATCTAGAGACATTAAAAGTATAAACGAAAGCTACAAAAACAAAATAGTGCAAGTAAACAAATTTGTTTACAAATTAATTAACAACAAACACCATGATAAAAAAAAATGGTAAACAAGTAAGCAAAACTATACAATCAACACTACAATAATTAACATAAACAACGATATTTACAATTATAAAGATTTCAAGAAGGCGAACGTTCATGCTTATCAAGCATTATAAAAGGCAAGGCAAATCAGGCGTGTGAGTCAGTCTTGTGTGAAGATGCGGTGCGAAGAGTAAACGTGGTTTGAAGATAGTGATTGTTATTGTTTATGCAAAGAGTGGAAACAAAGGAATAACAAACAAAGTAATTGGTGTTGTTTACATCAAGTAGTGAACAGTGGTACACAGTATTGTGTGAGTAATAAAGAATTTTAATTAAAATTAAACACAAATTTATTTTTATTTTATTCGCTATTTACGAGCTCATACTTTAAACGTTTCAAAAAGGTAAAACCGTAACAATATTAAACATAGTGTTGTCAAAAAGGATACCCTTTTGAAAACAAAAATAAAAATATCTCACCTTGGCTAAGTAAAATTTGATGTGAAATTGTGCCTCATATGTAATTTAGATGAAAAGAAAAATGAAATATTGATTTGTCCAACATCACTCCTATATTCAAACCTAAAATTTATCTACCCGCTATTACTTATTAATTTTTGTGAGGGTATTAAATTGTTTAACTCTGCTGCTGGCTGCTGTCATAATAAATATGATTGTATGAACGAACGTCTACATATAATGATAAAATTTCAAAATTTTACTACGTATGTATCTCCTTTATATTTATGCATCCAATATCTTGTGTTTTATTTGTAACACACGCAGTTAGCCAATGTTGTACAGGGTGACTGATATATAATGCAACAAAGTCAAGCGATATATTTTTAAATTTTGTTTTTTAATTTTATTGTTCAAAAGCAAAAAATTTTGGAAATAACATAAAATTTTAGAATCAGTTTAGATTTGTGCGAATTGGCACAATTGGTGAATTGGCCTTTGGTACGAATTATGGCCTTCAAACGGCCGACAAAGCCATCACAGGCTGCACGAAAGTGGCTCTGCGGTATTTTGGTCCATTCCCGGCGAAGTGCCGTCTTGAGATGATCGACATTTTGGTTTTTTTTAGTGAGAACGTTACTCTCGAAACTGCCTCAGGCGCAAAAGTCCAACGGATTAAGATCCGGAGATTATGGTGGCCATTGTGCGGTAGAAATGAAGCTCTTTTATAAGCCAATCTTGGTTGAGACGTGTTGAGCGCTGTGGTGCTGAATCCTCTTGAAATGCTCATGGTCTACGGCCGAAATGTTTGTCTACCCAGGGCTTTAACACTGTCTTTAAGACATTTTTCCGATACTATTCGGCATTTATTTCTATCCTACGGTCGATGAATGCGACCACCATTACCATCGGCCTCCTTTGATTCCTGCTGGCCAATCGCAGGTGTAAATTTTCGGTTGACCTCTTTTGTAAGTACACCCGATCATTTGGTTTGTTCACAAACTGCTCAATTTGAAATGGCTTCTCATCGGAGTAAAACAGTAAACACTTGGATCTTTCGAGTCTAACTTTTTTTGTCCAGCGGTGAACTTTTGCACTTTTTGGAACTTCAATGGCTTTAGTCCAAACTCATTTTTCAATATATGTTGCATCCGTTCCCGCAATATGTTCAGCTCATGTACAATTTTTCAACCATTGCGGCGTGGATTTCGATCAAATCTGGCCTTCACTTTTCGGATCATTTCTGGTGTTGTTACCGTTTTTTATTCATCCACTTTTTAGATGCAATGCAACACTAAAAATTTATTCACATTTAAATGCTGAAGGGCTCTAATGATAGCCATCTGTGGTTTTCCAGCCAAATATAAAGCAATCACACTATCACGCTTGAATTCCATCGCGAATAACTTTTCTTTCTGAATGCAATAGCTCAAAATGCTTTTGTAAGCTTGTAAATAATAAAATGATCTGTCACTGGAATAAATCTGTCAGCTGTCAGACGAGCGGTTTTCAAAAGATAACAACCTGAAGTTGGTTGCAATACATATCAGCCACCCTGTATATGATAATGATGATGATGATGATGATGATGATGAATATGACCAAAATAATGATGTTGCACTATCATAACATAACGTCAAGTTCCATAAACAAAATATGAATGAATGAACTCATATGCATAAACTGTGTTTGTGCATTGGTTTATTCCTATTCCTTCGATTGATGGCTCCAATGTACATATGCATACCGGCCAGATAATGCAAGTGTGCATATAAAAGCATATTTGTTATGAATAATATGATTGACAATATATTGAAGAATTTCTGTTCAATAAAATGTCATGCTGTTACAGCTTAGGGATTAAAAATATTTTCATATTTACGAAGAAAACAAAATTCAGTATTTTTGAATAACATTTGATGTGAATTAATTAATAATCAATGAATGAAATTTCAACCCCCCCACAATATGAATTTAAAACGAAAGACAATCTCTATTGAATTTAAAAATGTAGAGAATTCAAATAAATCCTAAATTACTAGGCATTAAAATATTTCTGGCAATTATAAGTAACAAATCAAATAGCTTATGCAAGTGGAGTCCTTAGTCAAAATGTAACATAAGAAACATTTTTCTAAGAATATATTCTTTAATTTTATTACAACTTTTATTTTTCATTTAAAATTTTAATTAAAAAGCAGCGTTTAATGGCCTTAGAGGATTTAAAAAATTCCATCATTGGAAATATAGGGTGAGCCATTTAAAAGTTTAAATTTAAAAATGCAATAAAACAAAAACGGTTTGAATTTTATCCAGAGTGTGGCATTTCTGTTCCTTTTGCGTTGAATTCTTTGAGTATTTTGAATTTAACTGTTGCATACTTCATGGGTATTAAAGCATAAGCACGCATACGTATGAGTAATATTTATTGAATACAGCAGCTTATTGCATATAACTCATACGCCAGCGTGTTGATTGTTACTAAAGGTCTGGCCATTTAAAAGTTTAAATTTAAAAACACAATAAAATAAAAACGGTTTAATGGTTTACAAAATTTATCTTTTTATTCTGAAGTACAATTGTTTCGGTTAATAATGGAATATTATTTCAATCATATGACAGCCGCGACTGACCTCACAGTCATAGCTCCCAGATTTGACGATTTATCGTCATTTTGAGGATTTTGAGCTCCAAATATTTCATTTTGACGACATAACGATTTATGCTCTTATTTGACGATTTTTAGCATTTAAAAATTTACATCATTTTCTTTACTTTAGGACATTAAAGCCTTCCTTACGCTTTGTAGAACAACGAGTAAAGTATTAGATTTTTGAATTATTTTCGAATACCGGTGAGGATATTTCTATATTTTATACAGATCCTTTTAAAACGAACAAAATTTCAACTCCTAAATAACATCGTAGTTGAGCATAAATTATCATTGGTTGTTGCAGACAATTTTAAAAATTCGATTATAGCTTCTAATATTATCATCGGCAGAACAAAGGCAAGTGCCATTATTTTTTATTTATTACGACCAACACCCAGTTGTTGGCATTGTTTTTGGAACTAGAAAAATATATTATAGGAATGAAGAAAGAGGGAGCGGTGTTTATGGAGACTAGGTTTCAATATTTTTATACCATAAGTAAGAGGAAAGATCTCTGCTAGAAGGCAGTTCCAAAGACGAATAGTTCCTCTAACAAACGAAGTGAAGTATTTATTGCAACGTCCTGAAAAACATGTGTTAGTTCTAGCGAGAAAAATGTGTTAGTTCTAGCGAGCATCACACTGGATTTTCATCCATAAAATCAAGATCTTCTGACTCCCTAATATTTACACCACACGTAGGAATAGATGATGCAATATTATCCCTGCTTAACATTGGCTTTATATATGTTTTTGTTTAAAATTTCTGTATCTACTTTTTTTGAAGATTTTTTTACGATTTCAATCAAAGGCTTCGACGGTTTTGACGATTTTTTCTTAAATATGTGACATTTGATGGTTCATTTATTTGGCAGCTATGCTCACAGTATCTCATTCTATTGGACTGTTTTTCATGTACTTTTTCGCGTGTATTGGGCTATATCTCGGCATTAACATCACGAATATTGGCCTAGAAGTGACCCGTTGTCTCTGGGTTGTCACTTAGGATAGTCCAACAGTGTTAAATCGCATCTTCTTGGCGGTCAATTGACACAATCATGGCTAATTAAAAAGCCATCAAGCGTTTTACGCAATAAATGGATTGTGGAATGAGATGTGCGGCAGAATGCATAGGATCCTGTTAAAACCAAATATCGTTCTTATAAATACCATGAAAAACGGATTTTTTTTTGTGCACTTCTCGTTAATCTAATAAATTCCAAATTAAACTCAAGCGTAAATCGATTAGTTATGTTTAGTGCAGATAATATACTAAATTTTATAACAGAATAGAATGGCATAGGTATTGTCAGTTTCAAAATAAATGCTTTTATATTTTTAAGCCGATAGATAGTCTAGCCTGTAGTAATAGTTAATAGTTATTGAACTTTAATTAACAATTACGATTCAACATATTTGTTGTAATATGCAACGTTATCAAAACCATTTTTTGTGTTCAATTATTTGTGAAACTAACCCGAGATACGCGCATTTTAAGAAATCTTGAAATACAGAAAGTTGATAATTCCATACAAATTCAGAATGAATTTGCAAAAAATGAAAGTACTCACATTTCTTTTGAAACTATAATAAGAAATTATGTCCATTAAGAAAATCTGGATGGTGAAGGAAAGCTAAAAGTAAAAGGGACTTTTCTCTGAAATATGTTTACTTTGTAGGTTGCAAAGAAAAGAAAGAAAGTCATTCACTTAGTTGATTTCAAAATGTATTCTCTACATATGGCCCGACGACAAGGAATACTGATGCATAAGATCTCCAGATGAACTTTAGTTTGGCGATGATTTCGCGATGGTGTTGTTATGTTTTCACCCTCTTAAAAACGTTTAAAACATGAGTTCGTAGATTAAAAATAAGATAAAAATAAATTTGTGTTGCGCTTTAATTAAATTCTGCATTTTTGGCAACAATTAATTTTGTTTGTTATTCTTCTTTACACTCTTTTGCATATATGCTAGCAATTGTTGTACAGATCTTTATAACAGAGATCTTCAAACCACGATTATTCTCTTTACACACAAAGCATCTTCACACAAAACTGACTTAATTTTTACTGATTCTATTGCATGATTTGTCTTGTCTTCTACAACGCACGGTAAACTGTCTAATGAATGCTCTTGAAGGATAATGATTTCGCCTTCTCGAAATATCTGTAAATGGAAACATATTGTTTACGTTATTGTTGTTTGTGTGTTTACGTTTGTTTACGCTTGTCCTTGCTGTGTTGTTGTTACCATTTTGTTTATTTGTTTATCCCTTTTTATACTTGTTTTTTGTTGGTATATTTTTGTTTACTTGTTTATCACGCAAACAAGTTCATTGGTTTTGTTTTTGTAGCTTTTTTTACAATTTAGACGATGCGAAAGCAAAACCTAATCCTCATTTTCGTAACAGTATTATTAGCTGCAAGACGACTTAGAATATTTTCCAGAATACTTTTCAAACTTATGTATACATTTTAAGCACTAACTTTACCTGCTACTGCAGAAAAATTTGGATTATATGAGATGCATATCCAATATGATAATGACCTTAAGCGTACATACTGAAAAAATTTTCAAAAGAAACGTTCTCTGTGAAAACGGCTTACGATAAAAAATACGTTCATGGAAATTTTATTCACCTCTCACAGTCATGGCCAGAAGGCACAAATAGATAAAATTTAGTGGTAAATTAGTAATCGTTCGTAATTATAAGGACACACTAAAAGTTTGGCATTTTCAAATATTTATGTTGACCTTTAACGTAGTAGAATTGGTTTGGTTTCCCACTTCGATAGACCTTAATGCTTGTCCTTCAAGGAAGGTTTGCCAACTCACCCTGCCTTTGAATGGGGATATGAACTATTCTATCCAGTAACTGTCTTGATTCCTGCAAATAGGTTTGACTCCAATAATAAAATGATTTCCAAAACGTTTATATTTTCAAAGATCTTAAAGAAGTCAATAGAATACAATAGCATTGCAATTTAATTTGATTTTCATCGATTTGATGTAAAATAAACTCGATTTTTATGTAAGATTGCGAAAATAAAAATAAGAAAATAAAAATAGAATTTAAGGCTATGCACTAAATTTATGCAGTGCAATTATAAATCTTATTTATTTTAAATTAATTATGCAATATATGCAGAATAAATTAAATTAAAATAAACCAAATAAAATTCTTCATTTTGTTGCCCAATATGCAACAGCAGTCCTCCTTGTGTTTAAATGTGTTCATTCATGACCCAAAGCAATATAATATTAGGAGAGGATTTATTAAAGTTTTAACATACATTTTAAATAAATATTTAATCAATTATTTAAGATATTTAATATGAATAAAATGAAATTACTTTAACCCTTTAACTTTGCCAGCTAGGGATGTCAAAGGAGATTGATTTTTAAGAAACCCGGGTTTTTATGCGATTTTCTCTGAATTATAAAAATTATTAATAACAATATGGGTTGTAAATATTCACTTTTCCTAACTCCTCAAAAGCAAACAAGTTGAGTATTTTGATTACCAGCTCTGATTCTATTAGACTTTTACATTATTCGATCGCCTGTTAACAATGAAAGTTGAGCACTCGTTCAATTTCTCATCTTATATGCTACCTTCGATGTCGAGTGATATAAAAATGTTGATACGAAAATGCAAAAATCTATTCTGGTGTTTTGCTTTTACATCGTTTAACATTAAAATTATAAATAAAAGTTACAAAAAACAAAACAATCTAGTAAACAAATCAAATAACAAATTAATGTTGCATACTTCACGGATCTTAAAGCATAAGCTCGCATACGTATGAGCAATATTTATTTAATAAAGTATCTATTCCATATAACTCATACGCTATTGTGGTAATTATTACTAAAGGGCTGGTCATTTAAAGGTTTAAATTTAAAAGCACAATAAAATAAAAACGGTTTAATGGTTTACAAAATTTATCGTTCTATTCTGAAGTACAATTGTTTCGGTTAGAAATGGAATATTATTTCATTCACATGGCTGCCGCGACTGACCTCACAGTACCTCGTTTTATCGGACTAGTTTTCATGTACTTTTTCGGGTGTATGGGGCTATATCTCGGCAATGATATCACAAATATTGGCCTTCAAGTGACCAGTTGTCTCTGGGTTGTCGGCATAATAGTTTTCTTTAATGCCGCCCCACATAGGATAGTCCAAGAGTGTTAAATCGCATCTTCTTAGCGGTCAATTGACATCATCATGGCTAATTGAAAAGCCAGCAAGCGTTTCACGCAATATATCGATTGTGACATACGATGTGCGGCAGGATGCACAGGATTCTGTTGAAACCAAATATCAATACCATGAAAAACGAATGCAAATCAGTTATCATGGTGCAGTAACATCTATCGTAAGACCAATGCTCGTAATGATTGAGTCGTCCTCATTTCCAAAGAAATATGGGCCAATTATGCCAAAAAAAAAAAAATGATTAATAGAGCTCCTTAGAATATTCGACTTCAGGAACATTCATCAGACTGTTTACGTTGCCATAAAGGCCATAAAAGGCACGTTAAAGAAGGCAACTTAGTAAAAATTCAGTCAGACTTGTGTGAAGATGCGGGTCGTTTGAAGAGAGTAATCCTACACTATGTATATATTTGCCGAGTATATTTAACCTTTTTTTGTTTCTTTATCGCAGAGAGCAATTAGTATTTAAGGAATACAATTTGAAAGAATGTGGCTCTACTTGATCAATAATTTTTCCGTGTTCAAATAAAAATCTTCATTGCAAAATGCATCGATTTTTAGCTTCCAAAAAAGTATGTCTTTTAAGCAAAATTTACCACATTCTGCATCAGCCAGAGAATCTTTGTTTTTTGTTTTCCATGCATTGAAGTCTTTAATTCAATTTAGTTTAGTTTATGGCAATAATGTGATAAAAAAAAATTAAAATAAACGTGCATACAAATGTCTTGGCAATTGTATAGGTTTGTCTATGATTTTCAAAACATGTTGTTTTTGTTGCAATAATTCATAGAAAATGGGCATTTTTACGACATATCCTGTTTACGAAACTAAACCATGTTGTGTGTTTTGCCATTACTTTGCTGTATGAAATGAAACAAATAAAATAAAATAAAATAAATTTACTTGACCACATCCTTTTTATTTATTACAGCAAATTTAATTTGTATTTTTTTTCTCTTCTTTTTTGTTATCCTTATGCTGTAAAAATAAAATTTAACACAAAAATATTGTACAATAGGAGTAATTTTATAAATCTTAAATAAATTTTATTTGTTTGCAATTTTCCTATTTTTTTTTTTTTTCTTTCGAAAAGGAAAATGTTATAATTTTCTAAGTCGTTTCCACAAACACACACACTTGCATATGTAACTGCTTTTGATTGTAAGTAATTTTCCATTCATTTTCCAGAGATCCGTTTCCTGTAAATGTTGTAAAATTCTTTAAACATTTTATCTTTCATTTTGTCATTCCGTTTATTCAGATAAAATCATCATAGATTTTTATGAAAACAATTCGATTTTATGGTAGAGAAATCAAAATAAAATTATTTTTATTCTAATTTTCATTTCCATATTGCCCTTCGGCAGTATTACTGACAAATAGCCTGAAGGCATTTAACACATTTTGGAAAATTTTTAGTCAATCGTCTGGACTCATTTATTGTATGATTTGGATGCGTTATGAATTCCTAATTTCAAAAGAATATAAATTTCAAATTCTATAGGTATAGGTATAGTTAAACTAAAAAAATAAGGGCCATTATTACATCTTTCCGTTAAAGTTAGGTTTAGTTAAAGGTAACTTTAGCTGAAGTGGACTTTAAAGTCACCTTGTAATGATCAACTATGTATATAGATTTTTCAAATAGTAGTTTTCAGAGGTTTCGTATAAATTTTTCTTCTTCTTATGGAAAACATACCATGCACCGTGCGAGTTGCCTTAGATATTTTATTCGACTTTTTTATTAATTATAATACAATTACAAATTATTGTTTTATATATCCCAGGCAACAATTTTAAAAATTTTTAATCAAATTCGAGTCTTTTGTGATTCTTTTGCGCAATTAAAAAGCTCGCTTATTTTATGATCATAAAAAATCTTTCGTCGGGAGACAAAAGTGACAAAGAGCGACTCTTCTTAAAAAGTCGCTTATGAGTCATTTTCTATATTATTTTAAAGTAATTTTCGACTCTTTTTCTAGTAGCTTTATAAACATTTTCGAATCACTTTCTGATCATTTATTAATCTTATTTACCTTAGTTTATGATTCTTTGTCGAGTCATCTTTCAGTCATCGTTTAATCGCATACGAATCTTTTTTGGATAATTTATCATTATGTTTAGGAGTCCTTTTATTGTCACTTATGAGTCATTTTCTATATTATTTTAAAGTTATTTTCGACTCTTTTTCTAGTAGCTTTATAAACATTTTCGAATCACTTTCTGATCATTTATTAATCTTATTTACCTTAGTTTATGATTCTTTTTCGAGTCGTCTTTCAGTCATCGTTTAATCGCATACGAGTCTTTTATGAATAACTTATCATTATGTTTAGGAGTCCTTTTATTGTCTCTTATGAGTCATTTTCTATATTATTTTAAAGTTATTTTCGATTCTTTTTCTAGTAGCTTTATAATCATTTTTGAACCACTTTCTGATCATTTATTAGTCTTATTTACATTCGCTTATGATTCTTTGTCGAGTCGTCTTTCAGTCATCGCTTAATCGCATACGAGTCTTTTATGAATAACTTATCATTATGTTTAGGAGTCCTTTTATTGTCTCTTATGAGTCATTTTCTATATTATTTTAGAGTAATTTTCGAGTCTTTTCTAGTAGCTTTATAAAAATTTTCGAATCACTTTCTGATAATTTATTAGTCTTATTTACATTCGTTTATGATTCTTTTTCGAGTCGTTTTTGAGCCATTGTTTAATCGCATTCGAGACTTTTTGAGTCCTTTTATTGTCATTTATGAGCCATTTTCGTATTAATTTGGACTCGATTTTTATGATTAAAATTTGAGTCATTTATTATTCGTGCTTATACTTCTATTTTACTTTCTTCAAGAGTTTATATTAGGTTTACTGATTCCTACAGCGATTTGAAAACTCTCGTTCGTATGAACGTTGAGTATAAAAAAAGAAAGAATATTTAATGGTGTATATACATCAGACATTAAAATTTAATTAAAGAAATATTGCAAGGCAGATTTATATAAGGTAGAAACATGTCTACAACAATACAACAATGCAAAAACAACAGGGATTTTGTTTTTGTTAAAGAGTATGCGTAATGTCAAAAACAGCTGACCAAATGTATTCAACACTGACTGACGAATAACAATAAAAGAAAAATGTTAAAAAATTTATAAAAATGGTTACAACAAACACTAAAAAAACAACTTGTTTTTCGATAAAAAAAAAAAAAACAAAGAAAAATTTTCAATTTAAAAAAAGTTGTTCTTTATTTCATAGCCCTCTTTTACAGAACAGAAAATTTATACAGAAAAGCAAATTTTAATCATCTACTTGCGCAAAATATGATCTTAAAATACGGAAGTATAAGCACTTTTCAAACGCCTGCATGATGTGTTTTTGATTAAGCGTTTTTCAATCTTCGGTATAGGTAGAACAGAAATAATAGCCACATTTTAAACGTCTGGATGATTATTTTCCGAATGCAATACAATCATTTGTGAGTACTTTTTAATCGTGTAACTGACTAATAAGTTTTTGATCCCCAAAGGTACTCTAAAAAGACTCAGCAAGTTGATTTTTATAAAAACAATCTTCCGTATGCTAGCTGGGACGAGCTGAGTAACTTCGACCATGTGCTCAGTGTTGTGTCAGAGAGCAGAGCGCCTCTGATGGGGATCGAACCCACGACCCTTACGCTAATAGTCTAGCATATTACCGACGAAGACAACCGAGGCACTTTCATAGCTTCAGAAATGTGTCTTGAAATTTGAAAAACTCTAGAATCGCCGACAGAAATTTTTGCTGAAAAAAAGGAACAAGCTCTTCCTCCTGTCATTTGATTTTCAAATGAATTATTTCGTTAAAAAGTTTATTCCGACTATATTTGTATGCTGTTTTTTGTATCCTTGTAAAATAACACAATAAAATTATAAAGAAATTAACCACGAAAATTGTTTCCCCATTTAAGTTAATCATAAATTTAAATCCAATAAATACTTTGCCAAACAATTTATCAGAATTTAATTGAAAATAAGAAATTAAAACTATTCAAATCTGACAACAAACAAACAAACAAACATTTTCAGAAGAAAAACCATTAAAAAACAAAAAGTGAAGGGGGAGATGACAACTAAACAACTGAACTTTTCTTAACAGTTCGAAATGAATAAAAAAACAGTAGGGGCTTTGCCATTATCATACTTGACCAGTAAATAATTTCTCTTTTTTTCTTTAATTTTCAAATACAACACCAACAAGCACACATACATACACACCCACACACACAGTTTTTAAAGACCGTATGATGGTGTGTGTCTGCAAATGTTTATTCAATTATTTGTTTGTTATCTCTATACTACCATTGCCAAAGAATTTAAAGGTCTACAGGGTGACTGATATGTACTGCAACCAACTTAAGGTTGTTATCATTTGATAACCGCTCGTCTGGCAGCAGACAGATTTATTCCAGTGGCAGCAGACAGATTTATTCCAGTGGCAGTCCATTTTATTATTAACAAGCTTAGAAAAGCATTCAGAAAAAAAGTTATTCGTGATGGAATTCAAGCATGATAGTGTGATTGCTTTATAGCTGGTTGGAAAACCACAGGTGGCCATCGTTAGAGCCCTCCAGCATTTAAATGTGAATGCATTTTTTGTTTCTCGTACCATTGCTCGTTACCGTGATACTGGCAGTCTTGCATCGCGTCTAAAATGTAGGCGAAAAAAAAAACGGTAACAACACCAGAAATGATCCGAAAAGTGAAGGCCAGATTTGATCGAAATCCACGCATAACATATTGAAAAATGAGCTTGGACTAAAGCCATTGCAGTTCCAAAAAGTGCAAGAGCTCACCGATGGACAAAAAAGTTAGACTGGAAAGTGCCAAGGAGTTACTTCGCTTGCACGAAAGTGGTCAGTTACCGAATTTGGTTTTCTCCGATGAGAAGCCATTCCAAGTTGAGCTGTTTGTGAACAAACAAAATGATCGGGTTTACTTGCCAAAGAGGTCAGCTGAAAATTTACACTTGCGTTTAGCCACCAGATGGCTAAACCACCATGGCCGGCCGATGGTGAAGTTTGGGCCGTCGAAATGGCCGATGGTCGCTCTCCGCCCGTATTCATCAACCGTGGGGTCAAAATAAATGCCGAATATTATTGAGAAAATGTCATAAAGACAATATTGAAGCCCTGGGCAGACAAACATTACGGCCGCAGGCCATGGACATTCCAACAGGACTCAGCACCCGTCAACCAAGAACGGCTTTAAAAGGCCACCAAAATCTTCGGGTATCAATCCGTTGGACTTTCGCGCCTGGGGCATTTTGGAGAGTAAGGTTCTCAATAAAAAATAGCAAAGTGGCGATCTTCTCAAGGCAGCGCTTTGACGGGAATGGTCCAAAATACCGCAGAGCCACTTTCGTGCAGCCTGTGATGACTTTGTCGGCCGTTTGAAGGCCATAATTCGTAGCAAAGATGGCCAATTTGAACAAATCTAAACTGATTCTAAAATTTGATTTCCATTTCCAATATTTTTTGCTTTTGAACAATAAAATTAAAACACTATAGCGCTTTACTTTGTTGCATTATATATCAGCCAGCCTGTATATGGGAGGTGTGTAAGTGCGTTTTTGTATATATTTAAATGTGTATGTGTTGTATTAAGGAAATTGTTTGTAAATGTATGCAAGTGTGTTTCTGTTCCTTCCTTTACTTTTCTTTATAATTTTTTTTCTTTTTTTTGTTTGTAGATTTTTAGTATTTCCTGTTGGTAACAAATTGTTTTGATTATGTTTTCTGTGTTTCTCTCCATTTCTCTCTCTCTCTTTCAGAGATTCTCTGGTGTGTCGGCCTTTTCTCGTTTACATAAACACATTTTGTGTAATTGTTTAAAGCCTTAAAGTAGAAAGGAAGAGAGAGAGAGAAAATAATATTTGGAAGAAGCAGTTTAATAAGTAACTTTTGTACAAACAAAACAATAAGAGGATAAAATGAAAATGTATACTTGACAAAATTGTTTGCATACTTTTTTGGGCATGACATTTCCGTTTGATTATGAAGTACATACTTTGGAAAAAGCTTAAACTTTTATACTAACACACCACCATACAGTTTCCTTTTTCCTTTCAAAAGAAAAAAATTAACAATTTAAATTTTTCTTCCTTCTTCAGCTTTAAATATTCAATTCCTCTGGCCAGTTTATTTATTTTGTTTTTGATTTCATCTGTTATAGTAGGCGGTTGTAGTGTCTTAGTATTTCTATTTCAATTTTCTTATCGTAAGATTTGTTATAAAAATTCACTTATAGGCTGTTTATAACATCAATGAACGTAAATATTTATGCCTGTTTTTTGTTTTTGTTTTTCGTTTTTGCTTCTGTCAGTTATTATTCTAAGCTTAACTAATACAACAATTTACGGGATGAAAATTGTTAAACGTCGGCCAAGTGAAATCCATTGGAAAACGATACTCATTGATATTTATGTGGCTTAAGATAAAAAGGAAAACGTACGTACATACATACGTACATAGCGATATTAAATGTTTGTAAACGTTTGTAAATCCACTACGCCACATAATATTTAATAATTATTATAAACACACATTTAACGGAATCTTAACGTGGCTAAGAAAGCATAAAAAGATAAACGATTTCACATTATTTTGACTTTGTTATACCAAAAATAAAGAAGTATAGTCAAACTCGTTTATAACGAACTCGGTTATAACGAATTCTTGGTTACTATATGACCCGTGCGAATATTTCGCAACTTTAGTTGTCATTTTTGTAATATAAAATGAAAATAATTAATCGAAATTTTATTAAAAATATTAAAATATTAGAAATCATAATATCACCACACATATTTACATACAAACATACTCGCTACATATGTTTAAATGCTTTTAAAATACTTCTTTGAATACAATATTAGAGGTAATGGCATGATCATCATTAACTTGTTGTTCGTACGAATCCTTAATACAAACAAAAATATCTTTAAACGTACGCACTCGAGAAAAAGCCACGTATAACTGTCCATATGAAAAGACCAGTTCTGGTAAATACAAGCCTACCTTTCAAAGGGTTTGACCTTGTGCTTGGTTTATCGTCATAGCAAAAGCAACTTTCACAGGGAATTGTTTTCGTGTCATTCGGAAAGTTACAGTTGGATCAGAAGGTGTAAAGTTGATTTGGGTTATAAGTACAGTTTTATCGGTAAGAATAATTTTTGCTGATATGATGTGCTCTCCCAAGTTTGTTATGATTATCCTGGTACCATTTATTAACCCCTGTTTAGCATTAAGATTTCTGGTTAACATTATCATTGCATTTGTCTTTTCAAAGGCAAGTTATTTATATTCTAACATTGGACGTTATTTTTATTCTTATTTTTCTTAAAACCTTTTTAACTGGTTAATATCAGCTGACATTATACATATATTAAAAGACAATGCCATGACAATAACGACATTACCAAAATGGCTTTTACAACTTTATATATTATTATGTGGAATAGCATTACACCCCGTTTATCGCACTCGATCTAACAACTCCAGCAAAATATTGCCAAAACAGCTTTTTACAGCTTAATATGCATTACTATTAAGTGACCCTGTTTTACCACACTTGAACAAAAACATGTAATCATAATGAAAACAGTATTATCATGACAACAGTATTATCATATAGTATTATAAAATATAATTTTTATCAATGAAAATATTAAGTTTTCAATTTCTAATTATTTTTCGTCATTAGTGCTAGATATAAGCTTTAAAATGAGATATCATTCATTAAATTTGATGCGGTGGTATGGGAGATATTTGCTACCGATGAAAAAAGTGCTTTAGAAATAATATAAATGATTACATATATATTTTCAAGTCCCAACGTTTTAATAACAATTTTCTTACCAAAAACATCGTTTATTACGAATTCGCGGTTAAAAGGAACTATTTTAAATGGTCCCAGTAATTAAATTTCACACATTTTACCTCTTTTATAACGAACCCTCGGAAATAACTTTGAAGTGTGGCAGTAGTCTTTACTTTTATTTTATATGCCAGCATTAAATTATAATTCAGCATCTTTAATCAGAATCAGCATCTTTAATAAGAGAAATTAACACATATTTTTTGTTTTTAATAAATGAAGAAAAATTCTGTCTATTTTATGTTTTCTTCTATGACTTCATCCCGTTTATTACGAACTTTGCCTATAACGAACTATATTTTCTGGTCCCTACGGAGTTCGTTATAACCGGGTTTGACTGTATTTCACGAAATGATGTGTGTCTGTGTGTGTATATTACATCTATTTATTTGCTTGTAATAATACAAAAAATAATTCTTAAATTCATTAAGAGAAATCTTGCATTTAATAGAAGATATTTTGTTATTTATTCAAGGCTAGAAAAACTGAATTAAAATTTTATAGAAAACTAGCTGACCCGGCGAACTTCGTTCCGCCCAAATAATTGATTTTTTTATTGTCCAAAACAGGTCACATTATATGTATAGTTATTGTAACACTCTACATAAAACGCTAATGAAGTTGTAGTTGTTGTAATCGTTTCAAAACAAAAACTAACAGACACACATTTTATATACATATATACATATGTAACAGTAAACCATTGAATTATCCGACCTATAGGTATCTCTTAAAGGGGAGGATTGTCACATCCATTTTTGGTGAGTTTGGCGATATCGATTCTACGACCTTACCTACCAAATTGCATTCGTCTACAATCACTATGTTCTTAAATATTAAATTTTAAATGTTTGCCACGCCTACTTTTTGGTATATCGAATTTTTTTCTAAACATTTAAACCTAATAAGCTTTCGAACATGAAAAATTGTTAAAAAACGGTTCAGTAGTTTAAGAGTTATAGATATAAGTATACGTCTACGATCAAGTATGTACCTAAATATTAAATTTTAACGATTTGCCACGCCCTCTTAACACTTAGGGATATGAAAAATAGATGTTGTCCGATTCTCAGACCTTTCCGATATGCACACAAATGAAAATTTCATGAAAATTTGTCGATTCATTTCGGAGTTTAACCAATAACACTGTGACACGAGAAATTTATATACTAGATATATTTCATAGTGGTGTAGTAGGTAGTGTAATGGCTTATTAGACGTAAAGCCAGGGTTCAAATCACAGGCCAGACATCAATATAAAGTACAAAAAGTATTTTTTCGGCGATTTCCTTTCAGCAGATTTCTGGCAAGAACTCTGAGGGTAAATAAAATTGCCATGAAAAGTTCCTCAAAAATCTGTCGTTCTAAGTCGAATATTGTTACAACACTGTCACTACTCACGGCTTGCATTAATATTCGCTCTAATTATAATGAATTTGTTTTATGTCTGGCAACATCGAGATTTGTTTATGTAGTATTGTACTTGTAATTCGATTTTTGTTTTATTATTATTGTCGTATTTTCTTCTGTATTCATTACTGAAATCAATGAATCATTTGAATTATGAATACAAGAAAGGTTTAATTATTGCCTTCAATACTTGATTACTTAACTACCCTCAATTTAATTCTGAAATAAATTTTGTCTTAAATTAAATTCAACTCTTCCTGCGATCACAGTTTACTACCTTAAGTAATGAAGCATTTCCATCATAGGGTGATACATCAGGATATATGTATATTTCAGTATGTATATTGATTTTCTCACTCCCCAACAATGATTTTAATTCTCCCCTAAGCAATATTTCCAATTAAAAGGCTTACGCCTAAAGATGGTTTTTTATTTGTCGATAGAAAAAATGTCTTTATAAGTGAAATTTACAGCAAAGGAAAATGCGTTCCTCAATCATGTCACAATATTTTGAAAGTAAGTTTGGATACATTACACTGCTAACTTGATTGACATGCACATTATGTGGGGGTACTGGCTTTAAATTTTAGGAATAGATGAGGTAGCCAACGAATAGCGTTTGATTTGAATTTAACTAATAAATATGCGCCATTATACGCTGTACCATGATTAAGCTGATGTTGATGATGAAGGTGACATTTACTGAGATGCAAGAGAGAGAGAGCGAAGAAAGAGCTGTGTGTGTGTGAAAGCATTTCATAATTGCACTTTCAGTGTGTGTGTGTGTGTGTCAAAATTTAACGCCATATATCAAATTAAACAGTGTATTATGTATTGTGACATTAACTCATGTGACAGCCAACACAGTTGGAAGTTAAAATGTCACAAGAGTACCTCAGGAACAGCACCATCAACCAATCTTCATCTTTTGCTTCTACTGCACTCTCTCTCTCTCTCTCTCTATTCCCCGCTTGATTCATGAATGTTTAAACGATAACGTGAATTGTACATTATGGCTTGGCTTGGCTTGGCTGTGTGCATTAATAAATATGCTGCCAACAAACACGCTGGCTTGTCCTGCGCTTTTTTTTAATCTTAATATGTGTATGTGTGTGTATGTAAGCTCTCATATCAAAGTGATAGAGTGTATGTGAGTGCGTGAGAATATGGAATCAAGAGGGGATATTTACGATTATAATTTGACACATTGGTTGGCGTAAGTGCCACTACCATTTTAACTACTTCTGCTTTTCACATACGTCTTCTTGCATAGACGGCCACATAATAACGTTGACAGTCATGTTGATGATCAGTTGGTTTTGCATACATTTAGGCGTTTTACGTCGCAAGACAACTGCTTTATTTAAACAACAATAACAACAACAAGGATAACGATAACAACAATTACAAAAACACATAAAATGCATATAAATTTGTGATGCCAAACATCCAAACACAGAAATTTTCATTTTTACAGTTAAAATATGCCAACCATACTGTAAGACGAATACATTCCTCTCTTCCCTTCTGTCCACCCCCATACATAGGCAAATAAAATAAAAAAAAAGAACGTATAAATTTTTTGTTGTGACGTTAAAAGCCTTTCAAAAACTTCGAATGACATTTATTCGTTTATACACATTAATTTTTGAAAAATGCTGCTTGTGTGCGTGTATTGGTGTTTATAAAACGCAAATAATGAAATGTAATAAAACATGAAATGGAGGAAAAAGTTAAACGCTGCCATAACATATTTATAGGCTGACTGTAATAAAAAGAATTTAAAGCACAATTTAAGGCGTAAATAATGTAATTCAATTAAGCATTATTTGTGTTGGCATTTCATTTCATTTCGTTTCGTTTCTTTTTTTTTTGTTTTTTTTATGACACAACATTAAATGCGAAACCTTAATTATCGATATAAATGTTTTAGGTAATTAAAAAACAATTATTTAATTACAAAAAATTTTTATATTACCGCAAAAATACATTAAAAATGTATGAATACAACGCCCGGGCATTTGATTAATAACGCTTTCAGTGACATTAAATATTCAAAGTGACGCCATAAAAGGCAATATGCCAGAGAGTGTGAGTTTAAATAAATATTTGAGTAGTAAGGATCAAAAGAAAATTAATTGAATTGATTTAATTAAAGTTTTAAAGGCACAGACTTACATACAGTACATACAATACATCAAATCAATTTTTAGAAACAGAACTTTGTCTGCAGATGAAAGACGCTTTGATTGTTGATTAAATTTTAACGTTACAAAATTGCTTACATCTTCAAAGCTATGCATTTACAAAGTTGTTATTAACGAAATTTCTTTTGGTTTTCCATTATTCATACAAGAATTTGGAGAATTAATTTATGAATTTTATTCATTGAAAACCCCAACCATTGTAATGTCAAATTCTAGTGTCACTCTTATAGTATGAAACTATTGAGAATAGAAATTTCGTCAACAAAAAATTTTTGAAGTATTTGAAGTTTGATTTCCAAAGATTGCCTAGGACTCTGTCATTTCTTTTATCCATATAAAGTTGTAAACGATTAGCAAAATTTGTCTTAGGAAATAGTTTTGAGAAAATATAGAAAAGTTTTATAATTCATTTTATAATTCTCTGGGCACTCTTGTATATCATTTGTTTGGGCATATAAGCACACCAGAACTGTTGCACTATCTGCGGAACCCTCACAAATCGAATTGGGCATGCCTCTTACCTCCCTTAATTGAATTAGCCATTAGGCAATATTTCTTTCGGGATGCCAACATATTCTAGAATCTTGCACCACCGGCAGACACACTTGGCCCACGATGAATAGAAGGAGCACCAACCTACTACACTTTATCGCAATGTCACCTCAATCACAGTTGCCATGCTTACAAGTCATTGCGTTATGCCAAAGCACGCGGAGAACTGAAGCTAACATCGAACAACTTTTGCCGTGGTTGTGGCTCTGTTGTTGAAGTCACTGCAGTCTAATAGGTAGTATGTTGGCTTATTAGATGTAAAGCCCGGATCCGTATTCCAAGTCAGGCATCAAAACGAAGTGTGAAAAAAAAATATTTCTTTGACGATTTCCTCTCAACAGATTTCTGGCTAAAACTCTGAGAGTAAATAAAATTGCTAAGAAAAGTATGTCAAAAAATCTGTCGTTCGGAGTCGACTTTAAACTATAGGTCCCGGTACTTATGTATAAAATTAACGCACAAAACATAAGTGGTGTGCCGTAGTCCTGACCGAAAGATGGTAATGGCCACCTATGTATGTATATTTGTTAAAGAGAAGGAACCTGTTACTCACTGCCTCTGTTAAAGTCCATTCTTCTCAAGTTACAGATTTAGCTCCACATTCTTTATCAGCTGAGTTGTCATCCATTGACATCAGGGTTATAATTTCGTTTATTAAGCTCTCAGACTAGTTTCCATCATTGGGGACACGTGATTTTAAGGTGCAGTACTTGCGCTGATCAACTTCCTCGTTGGGTTTGGTGGAATTTGAACAGTACAGGGACTGCGCTTATCTAAGGTACTAAAACGGGCCATTGCTCCTGTACAGTTATAAACCAAGTTTATTGAAAGAAAATGGGATTACAATTTGTATTTTTAAAGAACAGATAATTGAAATAGAAAAATAATGCTGATTTTAACTTTTCTAATTTTTTCTACCTTTCGCCCTTCCCCTTTGATATTAGAGTTTCCATGAATGCAATCAATCAGGGTAACCACTGATTACCTCACTCCGTCACTTGTATTTATCAGGAAAGTTTTAATACTTTTGGAATTAATTAATTAATTATTAATAAGCATATGCACAGGGTGGCTGATATGTATTGCAACCAACTTCAGGTTGTTATCATTTGTAAACCGCTCGTCTGACAGCTGATAGATTTATTCCAGTGACAGTTTATCTTATTATTTACCAGCTTACAAAAGCATTTTGATCACCCACCCTGTACATAACATAACAGCATATTAAGCCAAATAATAAATATCTGCATATCGTTTTAAGTGCCCATCTCTCCCATTTCCAACAAGATTTAAATATCGGAAATCGAGTTAGAAATATTAGAGTAAGCCAGAAATTTTTGCGTAAATTCAAAAAAAAAAAAAAAACAGTTTTTGTCAAATAAAAAAAGTTTAGAGAGTTCGATAAATATAAAAAAGTTATTTTTGAGATCTACTCAATAAAACTCACAACCTACACTATGCCACTTAGACGGGTGTATTTAATATTTTTTTTATTTTGTCGCATAGTGTTATTAAAATTAAAATCGTAATTAAGTGCGAAATTTATGGATAAAAATTTATTTTTTGCTCTTGACCAGAGATCAGCAATGAATCGTTTTTCTGCTACTCATAAGTACCCATGGAATTTTGAGTATGACTGAATCAAGAGAATTGAAATTTAACTACTCTGATTCATTCGTACTCGTTACAACATTGATTTATAAGTATAAGTAGCAAAGAGTATGAGTACAGCTCTCTCACAACATTCGAAATATGTTTGATTCATACGCCTACTTATAATATTTATAAGTGATTCAAGTGGCTCGAATCACTCATCTTTTATTTACACCTTAGTTGTTGTTGCATATACAAACAAAGAAGAAAGGAAACACAAAGACAACAAGCAAGGCATACACACAATCTTCTTGTGCGCATAGTAGTGTTCGTACGCGAATCATACGTATTGTGCTTCGTGTAAATGTTAAGTAGAGACGAGACGATTTCAATAACATCATGCGTATTGTTAAGTATGAATACGATGAGTACTTCCAACTTTGAGTATGAGTATGATATCAAAATAAGTATGAATGCGTATAAGTCTGACTCGAATCTATTCATCGTTTTGAATACTTATTGCTGATCTCTGCTCTTGACATAAAATATCCGAAAATTACTTCTTTATTGTACTTTCCTTAAGACAGGACTTGTTTACAGAAACGTTTACTCTACTAAGTTATTTTCATAATTTAAAATAAAATTTGTTTTGTTTTTATAAAATTTTTGTTGAATAAAATGATTTTAATTTTCATTGTCTTCTTTTTTGTTTCTTTCTCACATTTTCTTTTCAGGTAAGTGTCATTATGTTAAGCGAAAATATGCTTTTTTTTTAATAAAAACCAGCGTACAGCCAACCGACAAACCAAATAATGAACCAGGAGGCTATATCCTTAAATTAACCTCTTTTAACTAACAAAAGCACAATCCATGTAAGTGAATAAATAAGTAAGTATGAGGCCCAAGTATAAATAAAGAATGTGTGTGGTGAAGTTTGTGTAGGGGTATGTGTATGCGTATGTTGAAAATAAAAAAGAATGATATTTGCATTGCTCTACGTTAAGTAGAGAGAAAGACCGTGTAATTGTGTGAGAGTGTGAAATTTTTTTTATATTTTTTCAATGCAAGCGAATACAATTTAGCGACTCGCTTACTGAAGCATACAAAAGGAGGGGAAAAAAAGAAACTGGCATAAATCACTTGAGTGAAAAGTTCTTATACGCTTTAACTTTATTTTTCCTCGCTTTTAGACTTTATATCATTTGTTTTCTTATTTTCTTTCTCTCTCTCCTTTTTTACTGCTTTTCTCCTCTTATTTTTTCATATAAAAAATGCTTCTATTGTTCAAAAATATAGAAGAGTTTTCACATGCATGCATGCATGGATGCATGCCATCCACACATACATTGTTAACAACGGCAACAGCAGCCGTGCAACAGCTTTTTTATGTCGTCCTTTAATGTAGTAGCTTTTCTTTCATTTTCTGTTTCTCTTAATTTGTTTTTCTCTCTGTTCTTTGCAGTTTTTTTTAAGTTTCTCTGTTCATCTCTTTATGTGCTATTCAACATAATCACTATTAAACAATGCTACTGAGTATGTATGAAGAAAAAGAAGAAGAAGAAAAAAAACTACGGACTTTATTATTACAATTTACTGCGTTTAACTGCGTTTGTATGTGTACAACTACTACGACTACAAAGGCTACTAGAAAAATAAAAAGGAATAACGAATATGAACCATTGTGTGTGTATAAAGTTGCTCTCTCCCTTTGTGAAAAATTCTTTTCACTCTCTTCATTACGATAATAACAGGAGTGTCTTATTTAAAAGCACTTTTAATTTTTGTATTGGAAACACAATGACTTTAACATCAAGTTTGTAAAAAAGAAATCGATTTTATAGTCTCCAAAGAACTTTGAAAGTGTAATTGGAATGTTATTATCATTATGACAACAGAGGCATTGTAATAACAATAAATAAAATTGAAAAAAATCTTCCAAAACCTAAGTTAAAATTCATCTGGGACCGAATCTGCAGGTTTTAAGGCGTTCTTCTAACTTCGAAACTTTAGTGCACGTGTTTGAAGTGGCCATTGTTCAGTAGCTAATATGTGGACTTATTAAGCGTAAGGCCACAAGTCAAACCCCAGTCCAGCTATCTCCAATAAAACGAAATATGAAAACTTACTTCTTTGACAAATTTCCTTTAGCACTTTTTCTTTCAAAAAAAGTCTGAGAGTAAAATTTCCAAATAGTAGGTTCCACTACATACATACATAACATATATAATTGGTCATTACAACCCTTTAGTCAGGATTGTTGACCTAGTTTCTAACACCACTTATATTGCCTGCGTTGGCAGGACCTACAGTTTTAAAGTCGGCTCCGAACGACAGGTTTTTTGAAAAACTTTTCATGGCAAGTTTTATTTTACTCTCAAAATTTTTGCCAGAAATCTGCTGAGAGGAAATCGCCGATGATATACTTCTTGTATTTTGTTTCAATATCTGGCCTGGGACTCGAACCCTTGCTTTACATCTAATAAGCCAACACATTACTTACTAGACCTCCCACCACTCATGTATAAAATCAATACACCAACATAAGTCACGTGAGAAGCTAAGTCGTAATCTTAACTGAAGACTTGTAATGACTATTATGTATGTTTGAATTAGACTGATGGATTTCAGAGGAACCAAGCTCATAATCTCGAACAAAACGAAATATGAAGAAAGTATTTCTTTGGTGGCACCTCTTAACAGTCTTTCACCAAAAATTCTGAGTATAAGCAAAAATGCTATGAAAAGTTTATCAAAAATTAGTCCTTCAGTAGGAGTATAGTATACAGTAAGACTTCGCTAAACAAACAGCGTTAAGCGAGGCAACTTAACACGTACATATAATAAACAGTTGGAATCTTTATTCTGGACAGACTAGCAAAAGAGCGTTGAAAAAGATACGTAGTATACACCAGAGATCAGCAATAAGTATTCAAAACGATGAGTAGATTCCAGACATACTTATAATTTCAGATACTTATACGCATTCATACTTATTTCAATATCATACTCATACTACTCATACTCAAAGTTGGAAGTACTCGTTGGATTCATACTTAACAATACTCATGATGTTATTGACTTCGACTCGTCTCTACTTAACATTTACACGAAGCATAAAATAAGTATGATTCGTGTACGAACACTGCAATACTCATTAGAAGATTGTGTGTATGCTTTGCTTGTTGTCTTTGTCTTTCCTTTCTTCTTTGTTTGGGAAGTAAACCCGATCATTTTGTTTGTTCACAAACTCTCAATTTGGAATGGCTTCACATCGGAGAAAATCAAATTCGGTAACTAGCCACTTTCGTGCAACAAAGATTGTAAATTTTGATGGATGGAATTACTTATAAGTATTATAAGTATTTTTGTGTAAATTTATGAATCAGAATGAGTAGGCGTATGAATCAAACATATTTCGAATGTTGTGAGTTTGATGTCAACGTTGTACTCATACTCATTGTAAGTACGTAGTAAGTACGAATGAATCAGAGTAGTTGAATTTCAATTCTCAAAACTCAAAATTGCATGATTGCTTATGAGCAGCGGAAAACGATTCATTGCTGATCTTTGGTACTCATGACGGAAGGGTTGTAATGACCAATTATGTGCGTATTTATGTACTTCATTTAATTTTCTCATGAAGTTTTAATAAAGAACGAAAATGAATGAAATTTATAATTGAAGATCTTCTTCAATTTGTGTAATTTATTGTTTGGCTTCATCCAATAAAATAGGAAATTTGTTACCAAAGTTTATGCTTACTTTCAGCATATCTTTAGTACCTTTCCGTCGACATTTTCAACTACAAAAATTATAAGAAAGATTTTCCATTTTAATTTTATTCATGCAAATATATTTACCCGTGTTACCAAAAAATATTTAAAAATTTTAAAATAAAATGAAAATGTTTCACTTTTTTTTCTTTTTTATTTGCCCATAAAAGTCATGACATTTTAAGTATATTTTATTACTCTATTACCGGGGGCCTTATTAAGTTGCATGGCAAACGAAAAAAAAAAAAACGTAACGAACTCTATGGAAATTAAAGGCGAATAAAAAAAAATAGAAAAAATACTTTCAGCTGAAAGGAAATTCTCATAATTTAAACCAGTTTTTTCCCTCAACACCATTCGCATGTTTTCAGTTTTTTGTAAATTCTTTCGTTAAAATTTAGCAACTTATTAAGAGCTTTTTTTACAAACCACTTCTCATCCAATGTGAAACCCTTTTAAGTGAAAAATTTCCATATTTTTTGTGGTCAAATTTTGTTATATTTTGCCTCTCTGTAGGCTCTGCTGAAAGTGGGACAAAAAATTACCAAAAAAAATTTGTTCTTGCATATTTTGTGGCTGTTTAACTGTGTAATATTTTTGGTCTGGCAAAAGGGGGCAAAAAAAAAACGCTACTGAACGGAAAAATAAATCTTCTTGCATGATAAATTAGTTTCTTTTTTTTTCGAAGGCTTAACACTTTTTTATTGCAAACAAAACTTAATTTGCCATACAGTGAAGACGTTACTTAATGCAGGTCATGTATACATTGTAAACTAATTGAAAGGCAAAGGACACTGTCATTCCAAATATCGTGTGGGCTATCTATCGGTTTAACACTAAACCTACCATGGACGGGTCAAATAACCCATTTTGAACTTCTTGTCAGAATTCCTTGAAAATAATGTGATAATGTCATTTGCCTTTACGACTTTTATTAAAAAATACATGGAATGTGTTTTTCAAGATTTACTCCTCTCTTGTTAATTTTTTACCGGAGAAATGTATGTAATCTACCTTAAATACCGCAAGGGGTCATTTGACCCCCTTTGGGAGGAATAGGAATACATGAAGTATCGGTAGGTTTAGTGTTAAATTTGAACTATAGGTTATGTTGTCTTACGTCATTTTATTTTGTCATAAATTTCAGTATAATATCTCCACGGATCATAATAAATAAATGAATCTATTTACCGGCACTAAGGGGATGGCCCCTACTCATGCAGTGCATTGTGCAGGTTTAGGAAAATCGAGCACGAGTGCCACCTAACAATATTTGATTATCGGGAACCAAGCCACTTATCTCTCGAGGACACCTCTCATTATAGTACTGATAGAACAATGAAACACACGCCACATTGCGACGATGCTCCAACGAATCAATAGAATTGAATGCCCTACTGTCATTAATAAGCACCCTCGCCCTCTCCTGTACGCGGTCGAGAAGCTTCAAAATAGAATTTTAAAGTACCGGCTCACACATGAGAGTTGAACTCCATCCTTGGTCAGATAAAGGTCTTGTAAATAATAAGAAGGTTGAATGGAGTGAAGTATGTTCTACACCGTTTCAGAAAGCCAAGGCACTTGTATGCTTTCTTTGACACTCGAAACACACACAGTATCACAACTAATTCTGATGCGCAGAACATCAAGAGCATCCCCCTTCTCAATATTTACATTAACCATAGAACAGAACACCAGCGCCAATATCACGCCGGTATGTCAGAAAGCAACATTTGCCCCACGGCGCCACTCGACTGTTATCAGGTCATTCATGTCCAACCTCCCAATCTTCAAAAGGCTCTGCCTCCGATCAAATGAATATGAATGAAAAATGTTGCTGTCATCCGCAAAAGAGTAAAGAGGATTCGAAGTAATAGATGGCTTATGTTGCTCGTATTTTAAAATGAGGACGGCGTAATTATTACGGTCAATGGGGATATCTATCGCACCATGGTAACCAATTTTCCCCCTTTTCATGTTATTAATGTGAACAATGTTTGGTTTCAACAGGATGGTACAATATGCCACATATTTCTTGCCACAATTGATTTATTACGTCAAACGTTTGATGATCTGTTTTTTTTTTTTTTTTTATAAAACCAGCATTCAGGGGATGGCCCCCTACTTATGCTTATGGATGATCCCCTACTCAGAAAGATTAAAAAGGGGGAAGCTGCGAACGGAAAGGTAACGAGTTGCTGCGAGGTGACTATAAAACAGCCAGAGCCATACCTTCACTATTAGACAGTCTACAGCAATCGTCCCCAAGAAGCCCACAGTTTCTCACACTACTTATGTTGCGTGTGTTAATTTCATACATAAGTGGCGGGACTTACAGTTTAAAGTCGACTCCGAACGACAGATTTTTGAGAAACTTTTCATGGCAATTTTATTTTACTCTTAGATTTCTTTGGCAGAAATCTGCTGAGAAGAAATCGCTGAAAAAATACTTTTTGTGTTTTTTATTTTGATATCTGGCCTGGGACTCGAACCCCGGCTTTACGTCTAATAAGCCAGTATAATACCTACTAAAACACTGCGTTTAATTAGTTGCGATTTGACAACTTTGGACTATTTCCTGTCGGGCGCCATTAAAAAAAGTGTTATGCCTACAAACCGCAGACAATAGAGCATTGGAAGTCCAATATTCGTTATGCCATTGCCGGGATACGACCAAATACACTCGGATAAGTGTACAAAAATTTGTCCGATCGAATAAAATAAAAGTGCGCACAAAAGAAACTGGACTTACACTTTTCCTTATAGATATAAAACTAAGTGGCGGATTTTTTTCGATTTATATTTCAATTACAATAAATAATATTCGAATTTCTTTTGTGTATAAAATTTTTTTCTGACCAAAGGTCTCAGCGCATCCAACGTTTTGAGCCACTTTTCTTCCATACATGTTAGGGTGTTTTAGAAAAATACTTGCTTTGTTTTGGTCGGCAAATCCTTTTTTACTTCCACTTCCACGCTTTCTCTCAATATTCAAAGACTCCTTATATTGTTTTATTCTTTCCCTAGAAACTGTTTTTTGGTTAACACCTGCGAGCCTAGCAATCGTTTTCTGTAAGCGGCGTGGTTTTTCATTGAAAATTTCAAAAGCTATTTTTGCTATTGCAATGATATTTAGTACGTGGATTTTGAAACAGAATGAAATTATTTTCCAATTCTAACGAGATAAATTGTACTTCACAACTAAAAAATAAATTTTAGAAAATTTTTAACCATTTTAGTTCTGTTGTATTTTTAAATGTAAACTTTTAAATGGCCCACCCTATATATGGACTTCATAGGAGTAAATAACTAAGTGCGTGGACTGGTGTAATCCTGGCTTGTGGATTGCTTCCTTCAAATATTCAAGAAGCAGGAACAGCAGCCGCGTGACCGATATGACGCAACTGACATTAAGGCAGTCGAAGTCAATATTAAATTTGTCATTTATTAGAGACTTTCTTTAATTATGTAGTTTCTATACTTTATTATATATCTTGTATCCTGGTTTTACTTTACCAGCATAGTGCTGACAATATAAATGAAAATGATGACCTACATTAGACCAATTATTAAACTTAATCTTCTAATTTTATGACATTTTCAAGCAAATCTCTGTAATACTTTGTTCGCATTCACATTCTCAAGTATTGCATAAGTACTGTCACATACATGAGCTCGACAAAAGGCAATCAAATCTGCTTAATTTGTTAAATCCGAGATACGTAAGCATTACATCACCGACAATATCATCAACAACAACATCAGCATCATGGCCATCATCATGGCCAAGAATTATAATTAGACACACACACACACACACATATATATATATATATATATAAACACAATTAATTTTAATTCCGTAAAGTAAAACCGTAAACAGTGGAAATAACAAACAATTACAGGGTATCCAACGTAATTCTAATATTATTCTAGCAAAAATTTTATTCCCTCACAAGGCAACTACAAATAATGGTTCAAGTGATACGCCAGCAAGTTCCTATGATTTAACGATTATACAAAGTTGGATAAGCCAAAAATACCTAGAAATTAATGTTCGAAGAATAGTCGTAGTCATCATAGTCTAGTAGGTAGTGTTGTGGCTTATTAGACGTGAGACCACAGTTCAATCCCCATGTCAGACATAACGAATAAAATAAAATATTTCATCGGCAACTGTATCAAAACAATTTTCTGGCAAAAACTTTGAGAGTAAATTTAATTGCCGAAGTTTCCCAAAACTGTCGTTCGGAGTCAACTTTAAACAGTAGGTTTCAGCACTCATGTAAAAAATGAACACACAGCATAAGTGGCGTAAGAAGCTAGTTTGTAATCCTAACAGAAGGGCTATGATGACCTAATATGAACGTATGTATGAAGATGTATGGTCAACAAATTCTACGACTCTGATTTTGTCTTTTAAAAACAACTCAACTCTTAATATCTTTAAATTTTATGAAACTTTACGCAGTGAATATTGTGTATGTTCTCCATGTGTCGAAAATTCAACTTACCTGCCGTCAATTGAAAGCATCGACCGTTATTTCAATGAGTAACGCAACAAAGTAAAGTCAATGGTAATTTTACAAAAAATGTCATCTTCCAAGAAGCATATTTCCATCTGACTGGCTACGTGGATATACAGAATCATCGAAGTCAGAAAATTCTCATTTTATTAATGAGAACAAAACGATTTAATTTAGGTGGCACGAGCGGGCCATACTATTTTCAAAATTATAACGGAGTTCTAGCGATCTCAACTGGATGGCATTAATCTAGACAGCGTATAATTTCCACAAGACCGTAAGCTATAATCGTTTTATTGCAGTAACGACATCCAGTAAAACTTTTTTCAAGAATTTCTAATGTTAACTTGCCACCATTTCATTTCTGGTCAAAATTTATGCACTTTTCATGAGGAAAATTTTTCGGGAATATTTTATTCCATACTTTCCGTCGTAATATGTTATCTCTATAATCTAATAATAAAAAAGGTTTCAACGATTTCAAAAAAGTATTACTTTCTTACGGAAACATCTTTTTTTAAAGATTCCAAACCTGATCCCATAAAAACAATTAAAAAAAAAAACTTTTAAAATATGAAATAAAATAAAAATTATTAATTAAAATACAACTTGATGTAAACAACAACAATTAATTTGTTTGTAATTCCCGTGTTTAAAACCCTTTGCATATTTCCTCCACCTGGGTAACAATCTTGTCGCGATGTGGGGGCTTAAGTGTACTTCGATCCACTCTGTGACCCAGAGTGGATTGGAGTGCATGACTAAAGGTTACCCTAATATCGTGGGAAGACTTTGCTCCGGATTGACGTCGTATTCTCTCTTTTCGGACCGTCGGATCACGTATATTTCTTATACCCCTAATCCGAAGTGTTAAGCGACCCGTGCTTATCGGATGGTTTGCAGTCGGGGGTCTAATCTGACTGTATTATAACGGAGCCTCACTGATACCTGGGCGCCTCAGTGAGTATTAGGTTTTCTACCAAGTCCTTGTCATGCTAGCGGGGGCTATGGCATGATTGACCTCCTTTCCCCCTTACTCGTGGGTCCTATATGAATTATGGATTTCCCAATTTGTCTTTTGACTACGGATTGGATGTGACCCAGCTCATTGCGCAAATCCAGGCGAGTATCGTTGATAACAACAACGAAATCGTCAGGAATTTCGCCCCAGCTGGCATGAGGATCATGACTGTAGAGGAGATCTTTAGTGAGGCGAATGCTTTGGCAATCCCCACTTCGACGGAAGATATGTGCGTGGAGTCAGACCCTGTCTCCCCACTATCGGATGAAGACGGTGACAATACAGTCATCGAAAGGCTCCCCTTCACTCCGGTCCAATTTGCTACTGGGAGCAATGAGGTGGGGTTTTTCCCTTTAAGGAACCCTCTTGTGGGACGGGATGCTTCGGATCCCACCAATGCATCGGTTTTGCATTGCGTGGGAGGAGGTGATTCGTCTCACAAGGGGGGAAGGACGGGGCGGAAACGTTCCGCTATGTACACTGAGAGGAAGTCGTATCGCAGGGCTTGCACGGTCTTGAGGAGATTCGCAAGCTGCGGTGTTGATTCCCTCTCTGTCAAGGAGCAGAGGATGCTGACTCGTCACAGAGGCACTGTTTCGCGGTATGAGTCCAAATACCCGGGCAGTGACCTCTCACGAGGCGCTGACTCTGGAAAGGAGGATGGTCCCTTGAGTGCCGATGGGAGCGTGATGCCAATTGCATCTACCTCTCAAGCAGCAAGCAAGGGGCATGAAGGTTCTACACCCTTACTCCCAACTGGAGCAAAGGAAAACACCAGGGTTTTCAAACCTCCGGAGAAGAGAAAGGGTGATGGTGTTCCTTCTATAATGGATAAAGGAAAGGGGGTAGTAAATATCGCTAATCCTTTATCACAGAAGAAGGATGTAAGGTTGGGGGCGAAGGAGGTGGAGGGGCAGTTTTCAGTAGATATGTCTTCTTTGCAGGTTTCTCGCAAGAGGAATCGCATGAAGAGAGGCAGATCTGATGATGAGCCTTCCTCCAGCTCCAAGCGTCCTAAGAAACAGGATGACCTGGGAACTAACCCTTCCCTTCAGCTGGCTTTCATCGACAGGTCGGATTTGGATGGCAAAATCTCTCCTGAAAGGTGGAATCTAGTTGAAGAAAGGTTAATTGAATTCATTTTGGAGGAGAGTTGCGATGGCATGAATGCCCGCATATCTTCTATAGGTTGGTCCAAGGGCATCAAGGTAGTGAACTGTGAAAACGGGGGAACTGTAAAGTTCCTTGTGGAATCAGTGAAGCGCCTTGGTGAACTCTGGCCTGGTGCTCGGTTGGAGGTGGTCCCTCAATCCGACCTCCCTCTACGTCCAATAGCGAAGGTATGGGTCCCGCCTACCTTTAGGCGGGTGAATGTCATACCAAAACTTATTGGAAAGCAGAATGATGGATTGAACACCAGCTCATGGGTAGTTGTCAACTCCCGGACTGGTAATGGTAGGAAAGGCTGCGATCTTAGGATTGCTATTGATCAGGATTCCCTTCAGTGGCTAAGGGCAAGAGGTGGTGTAGTGTTATGTGGGTTGGCACGTCTGAAATTCCGTTATCCGGACATAGTCGGTGTCAGATGACCCAGAGGAGGCTAAAAGTGGTGCAGATTAATTTGCATCACTGCGAAGCCGCCTCACACAACCTATTAACCACCCTGCGCCGCCTTGAAGCTGATATCGCTCTTATCCAGGAACCCTGGATCCTTAGGGATAGGATCCTGGGTTTGAGCGATCCTGACTATAGGTTACTTGTTCCTGGAACAAGTGATAAGGTACGGACCTGTATTTTAGCTAGAAGTGGTTTGGACTTGTTAATCACTCCTTCCTTTTGTACAGGTGACGTAACAACTGTGGCCTACAGAGATGACCATGGGATCGATTTGATGCTGGCATCTGTGTACATGCCGTATGAGGCTGCATCCCCTCCTGGTGGCTTAATTGAACTACTGGTGGAGCATGCAAAGAGGAAAAGATGTCAGCTTGTCTTGGGTTGTGATGCCAATGCTCATCACACCCAATGGGGCAGTGCTGACATAAATACTAGAGGTGAGTCTATTTTGAATTTTATTATTCTTAATAGGCTCAGCATTTGTAACGCTGGTAACACGCCAACGTTTAGAAACCGTGTTAGAGAGACGGTAATTGACATTACGCTCACTAACATGGATAGGTCTATGATTAGGGACTGGAGGGTTTCAGATGAGTGTTCTTTTACTGATCACCAACTGATATCATTCAGTATTAATCTATCTGGGGGCCTTAACAGGCCTTTTAGAAATCCAAGAAGAACCGACTGGATCAGGTATGAAAGGGCTGTGGAGGGGGAGCTTAGAGCCCTTAGGGGACGCTCCACTCCTGGCATCAATGATCGAGTTGGATCTTTGACGGATATTTTGTTGTCTTGTTATAGAGATGCTTGTCCTCTCACTTACCCGGGTAAGAGGAGCCAGCCTGCCTGGTGGAATGCGGAACTCCAGAGGCTCCGCCGTTGTACCAGGAGACTCTTTAATAAGGCTAAGAGGTCGGGCAGGGATGTGGACTGGTCTGCATATAGATCCAGTTTTAATGAATATAAGGGAGCAATAAAGCGCTCAAAGAGAACCACCTGGATGAGTTTCTGCAGTAGTATCGAGGATGTTTCTGATGTGGCTCGTTTCCGTAAGATGTTGTCGAAGGACCCCAAAGTCCTAGGCTTCGTCCAAAAGAACGATGGCATGTGGACATCCTCGAGAAAAGAAACCCTAGAGGTTCTATTGAGTACACATTTTCCCGATTGTGAGGATCCAGGAAGCTATCCGTTGGGTGTAGCTGATCCCTTCTGTGATGCTGGAACTACGCCGGTTTTGGAAGACATCATTACCAGAGATAAGGTCAAATGGGCTATTAGTAGCTTTGAGCCGTTCAAGTCGCCTGGTCCGGATGGTGTCTTTCCGGCTCTGCTTCAGCATGCTGGTGATATATTACACGAATATCTGGTGGACGTGTATAAAGACTGTCTCCGGTGGTGTGATATACCTGAAATTTGGAAAGATGTGCTCGTGGTGTTTATACCGAAAGCTGGTAAACCCAGTCACATCGGCCCTAAGGATTATAGACCGATATCACTCTCATCCTTTCTCTTGAAAGCTTTGGAGAGACTTATCGATCTATATTTAAGGTCAAACATTGACTGGTCTCTGTTGAGTGGGTCGCAACATGCTTACATTAAGGGTAAGTCTGTTGAGAGCGCTCTTCATGAAGTGACTGGTTTTGTTGAGGCGAATATGGCTAGGGGTGAGTACACACTGTCGGCCTTCCTTGATATAGAGGGGGCCTTCAATAACGTTACCACTTCTTCTATTGAGAATTCACTAAGGGATATACATGCCCCAGATTTTCTGGTGCGGTTTATCACCCACATGTTGGGTAATAGACTAATCCGATCAAATCTGGGTGGATGTTCTGTCGTCAAGCGTGCGACCAGGGGTACACCACAGGGGGGTGTCCTATCCCCTCTTTTGTGGCTCTTGGTTGCAAATGTTGGTCTCAGGCTCCTCGAAAGTAGGGGCTTTAAGGTTGTGGCATATGCCGACGATGTGGCTATTCTTGTGGGTGGTAAATTTTTGCCAACGCTGGGGGAACTGATGGAGTCTGCTCTTGGAATTTTATCCTCTTGGGCGACAAAGTGTGGTCTGGGGATAAATCCAAATAAGACGGACCTCGTTTTGTTCTCGCGTAGGTACAAGATTGAAACCTTCAGGTTGCCAAGATTAGCTGGTAGGGAGCTTCCGTTGTCTTCTGAGGTCAAGTACTTGGGTGTTATCCTGGACAGTAAGCTGAACTGGAAACGAAACACCGAGGAAAGAATGAAGAAGGGACTAAATGCTTTCTACCAGTGTAGGAACTCCATAGGTAAGAACTGGGGTCTTCCGCCGAGAGCCATTCGCTGGATATATCTGGCGATTGTTAGACCGGTTATTACTTATGGCTGTGTTGTCTGGTGGTGTGCCTTAGATAAGAGTTTTCAACGGAAAATCTTGGATAAGGTTCAGCGGATTGCCTCTTTGAGTATCACTGGAGTGAGGAAAAGTTGCCCTCAGGCTGCTCTTGAAACTATGCTCTGTCTGACCCCGCTTGACTTATATGTCAAGCGGTGTGCAGCGCGTAGTGCCATACGCCTGAGGGAATCGGGCTGTTGGAAACAGCGCTCGATAGGTCACTCCAGAGTTCTGAATACCATCTTTCCTGACGGAAGGTACGGACTTTCGGAAAAAGCCACTGATTATATTGTGCCTGAGGCTATGTTCCTACCTGGTTTGAGAATACTCATACCGGATAGGGCACAATGGAGTGGTGGGGTACTCCAGGGGCAGAGTGGTATACCCATCTTCACAGATGGGTCTAAGTTAGGTGGATGTACAGGTGCTGGGGTTTTCTGTAAGGAACTCGGTTTTGAACTCCACTTCAGGTTGAATGATGACTGCAGCGTTTTTCAGGCGGAGATTTTCGCAATACTGAAGGCTATTGAGGCCATAGCTGGTGGCCCATCTTCGGATTCGGAATCTTACACGATCTTCGTTGACAGTCAGGCTGCCCTTAGGGCCATTGCGTCGGTCTGGTGCAAATCACGGCTCGTTCGCGAGTGCAAACGGGCGTTGCGGAGTTTTGGACCGGACCGTATCCGTCTATGCTGGGTTCCGGGTCACAGCGGAATACTGGGCAATGAGACGGCGGATGCCTTCGCTAGGTTAGGTTCGCTTTCGAGTGGCGATTTGACGGTTGGTCCTGACCCCCCAGTCTGTCACCTCTATGGCCTCATCGATGGATGGGTCAGGAGGGAAGAGCAGAGGCGTTGGGGGAACGGATCGGGTTGTTCTGTTTCTAGGCGTCTGTGGCCTGCTGTGGACAGCAAGAGGACAGAGTGGCTGCTGGGCTTGGTTAAGGCCAGCTTAAGGTTGGTTGTCGGTTTTATCACGGGGCACTGCGAGATTAGGTCGCTGACGGGGATCTGGAACAGATCCCAGCCGGACTATTGCAGGGTATGTTGCGATGAGGAGGAGTTGGAGACTGTCGAACATCTCCTCTGCAACTGCCCAGCCCTTGGTAGGTTGAGGCTGAGGACCCTTAGCAGGGCCTTCTTTGAGAACTTGAGTTCTGTGTCGAGAGCCGACATCAAGGCTCTCCACAGATTCATTAGCGGCTTGGGCTGGTTGAGAGGTGCTAGGGCTTCATAAGTGTAGTCGCACTCTCAACCTCTGTTGTTTTGTGTCTGTTGTTTTTCGTTCCTCTGTTTCCTATTCTCCCTCCCCTTCCCTATTTTCCTATATCCTCCTTTTCCTTCCTCCCCTAAGGACAATGTACAATGGGTCAATTTGAACCTCCGGGTACTGTGCTTGTCTTGACCGACAGGTGCACGTCCTCTAACCTAACCTAACCTAACCCTTTGCATAAGCAATAACAATTACCAGGCAAATATTCAACAGATTTTTGTAAGGCAGATCTTCAAACCACGATTACTCTCTCCAAACACACTTCGTTTACACACAAGACGGACTGAATTTTTACTAACTCCGTTGTCTGCTTTCCCTTACCTTTTCTATGACAACGTAAACAGTCTGATGAATGTTCTTGAAGGTGAATGTTCACGGCTTCGCCCTCTTCAGATGTCTATATATGTAAACATCGTTGCTTCATTATAGTTGTTTGTATATTTTTGTTTACGTTTATTCTTGCGGTGTTTGTTGTTGCATTTTTGTTTATTCTTTTTTTACACTGGTGTTTGTTGGTATATTTTTTTTTGTTTTGTTTTTGTAGCTTTTGTTTATAATTTTAATGAGTCAAATTACCCATTTGGAACTTCTATTCAGAATTTCTTTAAAATAACTTTATCACATCGCCATTTGCTTTTACGAATTTTGTTACAAAATACATCGAATGTGTTTTCCAAGATTTACTCCTCTCTTGTTAATTTTTTTTACCGAGAAATAGATGTAAGCAACCTTAAATACCGCAAGGGGCCATTTGATCCCATTTGGTCAGAATAGGAATACATGAAGTATCGGTAGATTTAGTGTTAATGTTAAACGATGTGAAAGCAAAAAACCATTTTCATTTTCGTAACAATATTCACAAAACGAATGCACGGTGATGATTCAATCACTTTGGAATGGAATTTAAAACATATAGATGTTTATAGATGATATCCCTTAAAGTGGATAACCCTTTACTTACTTAATTGGCCAATGCAATTTGATAGACGAGTGGTTTAGCGTATGGTGTAAAGTTAATTTCGAACAAAAGACTTTTATGAAATCTTTCATAGCAATTTTTGTAAGTCCCATAGTTCTTGTCATAAATCTACTTAGAGGAAGTCACCGAAGAAATATATTTTCATATTTCATAACGTTCATAAACCACGAGCTGAAATCTATTAAAAAAATACACTGCCTACTAGATTACAGTGACTTTTATAACACTTTATGTAGCCTAGATTCAAACCATATGTATTAAAAACATTTTTTAACTACATACAGTCAAAGTCGTTTATAACGAACTCGGTTATAACGAATTGTTGTTTAATACATACATATTTTCAAGTCCCAACGTTTTACTAACAATTTTAATACAAAAAAAAAGGAACTACTTTAAATGGTCCCAGTAATTAAATTTCATACATTTTACTTTTTTTATCACGAACCCTCAGAAATAACTTTAAAGTGTGGCAGTAGCCTTTACTTTTATTTATTATGGCAACATTAAATTCTAACTCAGCATCTTTAATCAGCTGACAGATAAAAAGAATTAACACATATTTTTGGTTTTCAATATAAAAAAATACCTTTTGCTTTTAATAAATGGAAAAAATTCTTTCTATTTTATATTTGCTTCTATAACTTCACCCCGTTTATTACGAACTTTGCCTATAACGAACTATTTTTTCTGGTCCCACGGAGTAGTTCGTTATAATCGGGTTTGACTCTACATAGTTTATATCGGTTATATTGTGTTATCCATTTATGTCATTACTTTTAAGCTCTCTTTAATTGCATGAAACTTAAGCTTACAGTCCAACTACTAAAGAATATTTTTGTTCAAACAAGCCACGCTACAGCACCTATTCATTCAATTATTTACGGCCAAGGTAATCCTGTGAACCAAACTTTTTAACATGAGTTTATTATAAGCCAGTACATATGTATGTGTGCGTGCGTGTGTCTAAGCAAATATCCATGCGTTTGAAAGTTTATACATAATCGCACGCAGACACACACTCACATTAATACAAAACTAAAGTGGAATTGATGAAATTGTTGAGGTACTCATTAAGGCTTTAAAGCATATAAATGATGACTGTAATGACAAGTATAATACAATAACAATAACAACAACAACAACAATCAGTTTCATAACATCTATAACAGCAACATGTCTATAGAAATTGTTTTGAAACCTTTCAAAATGTCATTAACATATGCTAAGTTGTAGAAAATTAACACACACCCACACAGACACAGTCCCATATGCATACATCCACACATAGGTACGTGCTAAATCCACTGGAATTGGCTCTTGTTGAAGTTCTCATCTGACTAAAGAGACACACATACACACACGCACCCATAAACTGTTGTAAACTTATGGTTTTGCATGTGTCGGTAGTAAATGAGAGACCATTTTTAGGTTTTTCCTTATTAAATCAATGATATGTTGCTCTTGTTATATTTGTTGCTATTGCTGTTGCTTTTATTTTTTTTATTGTTTATTATTATGGGGATACTTTCTCGTTGTAAGCCCCTTTAATCGATATAATAAGAAATAATACGATAACTTTTTAATAACAAAAGTTTTCTACTTGAAACAAAACAAAAGCGGTTACAAGATCCATATTATAATCACGATTATGTATAGTGGACATGTACACAAATACACATACAGAGTAAAAAGTTGATATTTTTATAGAGTATGTACAGGGTGGCTGCTATATTATGCAACAAAGTAAAGCCCCATATTTTTTTTTAATTTTTTTTTTTTAATTTTTTTTTTTTAATTTTATTGTTCAAAAGCAAAAAATGTTGGAAATAACATCAAATTTTAGAATCAGTTTAGATTTGTTTGAATTGGCCGCCTTTGGTACGAATTTTGGGCTTCAAACGGCCAACAAAGCCATCGCAGGCTGCACGAAAGTGACTTTGCGGTATTTTGGCCCATTCCCGGCGAAGAGCTGTTTCTCTAAAATGCCCCAGGCGCAAAAGTATTACGGATTGAATTTTGGTGGCCATTGTGCGGAAGAAATGAAGCGAGGAACCTCCTTTTTAATCCATACTTGGTTGACGTGTGCTGAGTGCGGTGGTGGTGAGCCCCGTTGGAATGTCCATGGTTGCGGCCGAAGTGTTTGTCTGCCCAGGGCTTCAATACTATATTTAAAACATTTTCCCGTTAATATTCGACATTTATTTCGACCCCACGGTCGATGAACACGAGCGGAGTGCGACCATCCGACGTTACGGCGGCCCACACCATTACCATTGGCTGCGCTTGAGTTCTGGTGGCCAATCGCAGCTGTAAATTTTTAGCTGATCTCTTTGGCAAATAAACCCGATCATTTTTTTTCTACACAAACTGCTCAATTTGGAATGGCTTCTCATCGGAGAAAACCAAATTCGGTAACTGGCCAATTACATGCAAGCGAAATAACTCCTTGACTCTTTCCAGCCTAACTTTTTTTGTCCATCCGTGAGCTCTTGCAATATGTGTTGCATCCGTTCTCGCGATATGTTCAGCTCACGAGCAAATTTTGTTACCACTTTTCAGATCATTTCTGGTGTTGTTACCGTTTTTTTTTCGTCCACTTTTTAGACGCGATGCAAGACTGCCAGTATCACGGTAACGAGCAATGGTACGAGAAACAAAAAATGCATTCACATTTAAATGCTGGAGGGCTCTAACGATAGCCACTTGTGGTTTTCCAGCCAACTATAAAGCAATCACACTTCTTGCTTGAATTCCATCACGAATAACTTTTTTTCTGAATGCTTTTGTAAGCTGGTAAATAATAAAATGAACTGTCACTGTAATAAATCTGTCAGCTGTCAGACTAGCGGTTTACAAATGATAACAACCTAAAATTGGTTGCTGTACATATCAGCCACCCTGTATATGATATATAGCCTTCAAGTTCTAGTGATGCAGCCAATCGTACGTATTCTATCGAAATATATTTACAAAATATTCTACAATTTATGAATGATACATGGCTTCTGATAAACTGTCTACAAATGCATGCTTATCTACTTGTCATATCCTCTTGATAAATCTATAGACAACAAGCTCTAGCACACCTTGAAAATATAGTTGGATTCTTACTCTTATAATCCACGATCGTCCGTCGATTCACTAGCCCTTTTAGCTGAAGTATTTACAAATAATTCCTACCTACAGACAAGAAATCAATTACTGTCCACACTTGAACGAATATCAGTAATTGTGTCTAGTATTTTCTTTCTGCCCCGCGTAGTTAAAAAAGTTCCAGTCTAAATGGTATTCTAATACTGGATCTTAAGCACTGTTCATCAATGCTTGCTCGTCCATTAGCCTCATATCGAACCAACATTCTTCCATCTTTCAGGCTCGAGCAGTTTAAAGACCCCTGATAGATCTCAACATTAGAAACTCTTCTGGGCTGGATAGCTTAAGTTTTCAGTTGCTCATAATGAGCCGGTACTTGTCCATCTTGCTTGCTTGTGCGTGCAATAGTGCAGAGTCTGAAAAATATATATAGTTTCCATAAGACCTTGTTCTACTGGTGACCGGTTGGCATTACCATCATAAAGTTCAAACTAGTGTATCTGAAGATTTGAAGAGAGAAAGATGGTGGCTCTACGTTTAGGTTTTATTTGAATACGGCAAGTATCTTACCGCTGTGGGGCACATTCAGTAGGTATTTGAACTCTTCTTTGTTCGCTCTGTAATATTTCTGAAATCTGTAGAGCATTTACCGTTACACATAAATATTTTAGTATGAATAATTCTTACTTCAGCTCAGAGAATAACAGTGGATTCGATTCATTTCTAATAACTCTTCTCTACTACTTTTCCATAGATTGTTTCTCCTCTTCCAGCACCCAAAAAACGAAAATAAACGCTATTCATTTTTTTATATTTGTATTATTCTTTGAAAAATTTATGAGAGGTAATTCACAATAAAAAATTTTTATTTATCACTAATTCACAATAAAAACTTTTACTCCCAATAAATTCGCAATACCGATTTTTTTGGGATGGGAATAACAATTTACTCCCAAATAATTTATTCCCATAATATTTACGATAGGAGTGAATAATTCCATATTCAAGCTTGCGTTTCGCTGTTCTATCGCTACTTCTATGAAATGTGCTTAAGGGAAAAAGGGTTATCACCGACAATCGTATATTTTCAGGTAATGTGCATCTGTCATGGATGATCACATAATGCATCACAGATAAAATTCGTTACTTAGACACACTATTCGTGTGAGAAACTCACTTTCTGCAGACGAATTTCTGTCACTCATAAGTGATGTGATATTCAAATCTAATATCCACAAACGTTAATCTCTCTTTTCTCTCTCTCTTTCTCTCTTTCTTATAATCTATTTTCCTTATTCAATCTCAATGTACGGTATTAATAGGAGCCATACCCTGAGTGCTGTTCATATTAAAAGTTAACAAAATGAAAATATTTTCCAGTTGAAAAATTAAAGATTTATAGACAACAACAATAAAGAGGGTTTAGGCTTCAATATGCATTGAAATGACTTGTTTTACAAGAGAAATAAATGAATTGGATAGAGTGGCCCTTAGAGTCGTGCCCATCCTTTTTATTTTTATTTTATTTTATTGTTTACCATCTCAATACAGTGGATAGGTATTGTACTTAACACTAAACCTACCGATACTTCACATATTCCTATTCCTACCAAAGGGGCTCAAATAACCCCTTGCGGTATTTAAGGTGGATTACATCTATTTCTCGGTAAAAAAAATTAACAAGAGCGGAGTAAATCTTGGAAAAAACATTCGTTGCATTTCGTAATAAAAGTCGTAAAGGCAAATAGCGATGTGATAATGTTATTTACAAGAAATTCTGACAAGAAGTTCAAAATGGGTCATTGGTAGGTTTAGTGTTAAACCAAGTTAACAATTTTTGTTTTCTATTTGTTTTCATTTCATTTTGCCTGTTTGTTGACCATGTGTTTATGACTGTTTCCTTGTTCTCTACTTGGTCAATATTATAAAGCAATCCAACAGTTGTGGGATAAATTGCTTTTCTATTGAACTACCACATTTTGAAAGACATTTGTAAGTTAATTGCTGCCATTTCTGACATTCCTGAGATACTTGTGGCAGATAAAGAGTACTTTACCGCATGACAGTATAAAACAGAAGGAGATTTTCATTGGTGAAAGCCGCATCAAATTTTTTCAATTAATAAACACGTTAACGTTAACAGTTACTCGGCAAACAGTTTTATTTAAGCAACTATTAACGTTTAAAATTCGTATATCTAAAGTATAAATAATTACAAGGAACTGCCATGTAAAAACTCATCTCAATTTGGCTTTAAAAGTTTCTTTAATAATGCGTTAGTCAGCTTAATTTTTACTTATATACCGTGGGCAATAAAAGTCCGAGGTACCCCAATATTTGTCAACAACTTCATGAATTTTAAGTAATTATTTGTAAATATAACACAGTGAGTCAGTGAAAATAGTTGTGTAGAACTCAAGATTACCTTTTTTATATTTCTCGAACCCTCCAAACTTGTTTTATTTGACAAAAACAGTTTTTTTCGACTTTACGCACAAAATTCTGAATTACTCAAATATTTCTGACCCGATTACCAAAATTTAAATCTTGTTGGAAAGGGGAGAGGTGGACCTTTAAAACGTTATACACATATCTTTTCTCCGACTTAACATGCCATGAGATTTGATGAGATAAACTTGGAAAATTCGAATTTTTTTCTTAGGAGAAAACTTTAATAAATAATTTAGGATAAGTGATAATATTATTAAAGTCTGTTCTATTGTGAAGAGATTGAGTATTTTATCAAATCGGACAAAAATTGCCCTAGTTATTATTTGAAGAGTCCAACAGTAGAGAAATATTATTTATATATGTCATCTCATCAAATGAACTTTTACTTCAAAGATTTTCAGAATTTTTGATGCATCTTGATTGGTTATCACAAAATGTGTCAATTTCAAGTTTGGACGACTTATAACAAATATCATTATTTCTCTTTGCACAAATATTGGCCAACTTCTTGTGGTCACTAAAACTTCCATCCATCAAAAATTCCGAAAATTTTTGAACCGAAAGTTTATTTGATAAGATCACATATATAAAAAATATAACTCCACTGTTAGACTCTTTATATAATAACTACGGTAATTTCTGTCCTGATTTGATCAAACAAAGTGTCAATCTACTCGCAAGATAATGTACTTTCAGAATTTTACCACTTATTTCATATTTTGTTAGTAAAGTTTGCTCCTATGGATAGACAAACTTGAAAAAATATGAAAAAACTTCGATTTCTCTAAATTTATATCATCAAATATCATAGCATATTAAGCCAAATAATAGATATATATATACCGTTTTAAAGGTCCATTTCTTCCCTTTCGGACAGGATTTAAATATTAGAAATCGGATTAGAAATGTTTAAGTAATCGATAAATTTGTGCGTGATGTCTAAAAAAACCGCTTTTGTCAAATAAAAAAAGTTTGGAGGGTTCGAGAAATATAAAAAAATTATTTTTGAGATCTACTCAACATAATTTACAACCTACACTATGTCATTAGCCGGGTGTATTTAATTTCTTTTATTTTGTCGCAGGGTGTAATTAATGTTTTTTATATATTTTAGTTAATTTATTTTTATTTTATTATAAAACAAAATCATATCACATCAATCATTCACAAATCATAAGAAAAATAAGGGAAACTTTCTGATGAGTTCCCATTTTGCACCGCCAAGCTACCCCCAAAAGAAGAACTCAAGCTAATTTAAAATATTGTTATGTTTGCAAATAAATAAATAAATAAAATAAATTTTTGTTTAGTTTAAATTTAAATTGACCACTTGATGTAAACAACAACAATTGCTTTTCTTTGTTATTCCTCTGTTTACAACCTTTGCATAAACAATAACAATTACAAGATAATTATTCGACAGATCTTTGTAACGGAGATCTCAAATCACCATTGCTCTCTTCAAACGACACTCTCTTCACACAAGACTAACTAAACTTTACTGACTCGCTCACCTGCTTTGTCTGGCCTTTTTATGGCTGGGTACATGGCTTACATCGCATTTTGTAGAAAAGTCATAAGCATGTGGGGACTATGGTAGGCAAATCACGTCTTCACATTAGCAGCTATATGATTGAGCTCATTGACTTGTTAGTCAATGCACTTTTGGTGCATATATTCTTTAGCTTGTTTAAATGCTCTCTTCTATTTACTATTTCGTCTATAAATTCAAAATTGCTTAAACCTTTGCAATTGTAAATGGCCGTCACAAAACAGTGTGCAGATATGCTTATTCTGACATTCAGTTTCAGTTTTTTAACCAAATTTTTCCAATCCTGCAGCTGATTGGATTGCTTTATCAGTTAATAGAACGGTTTTACGAGCTAGTTTCTCACACATGAGTATCGAGACCTACAGTTAAAAATCGACTCCGAACAATAGATTTTTGAGTAACTTTTCATGGCAATTTTCTTGAGGCCCTCCTTAAAAATTTATTAGAAGCGAATAGGTAACAGCAGTAAGTAGTAATAAAGACAAGTTAAGAAAACTGCAAGTTGATGCAAAGGTAAACGGAAAAGTTTTTCGAATAGCTGGCAACCTAACTAAGTAATATCAAACACCTTTGGTGAATTAATCAAAGTATTCATTATAGTTTTTATTTTGTGCTGCAATTAAAATATTTAAGACAATTTCAATAGAATGTAAAATCTAGATACAGGTGTTTGCTTTTACATCGCTTAACATTAAAAACTATAAACCAAAACTAGAAAAACAAAACAATGAGGTAAACAAACCTGTTTACACTAACACTAGCATAAAAAATGGTAAACAAGTAAACAAAAATACAACAACAAACCCCAGCGTAAAAAATGGTAAACAAATAAACAAAAATACATCAACAACACTACGATAATAAACGTAAACAACCATAGTTACGTTTATAGAAATTTCGAGAAGGCAAAGTCATTTATCAGTCTGTTTACTTCAGGGCAAGGCAAACCAGACGATTGAGTCAGTAAAGTCCTGTCAGTCTTGTGTGAAGAGAGAGTTGTTTATGCAAAGGGTAATAACAGAAGAATAAAAAAACACAATTTTTGTTGTTTACATTAAGTTGTGAACAGTGGCAGATAGAATTTTGCGAATAACAAAGAATTTTAATTAAAAGTAAACAAAAATTTATTCTTACTTTATTTGCTATGTAGGAGCTCATATTTTAAATAATTTTAAAAAGTCAAAACATAACCATAAAAGCAAATGAATTTAAATTTTAAATAATAAAGGAAATACAAATACAATGACGATTTATGCAATCCTTTGAGTGTCATTCATATTTGTGACTTTTTTTTTAAAACGAAGATTAACTGATGGTTGTTGTGTACATTAAACGATCGTCTTTCATGCATTCAAATAAACAGAGAAATATACTCTGGCAATTCCGGCAAACAGATGTTAATAGACATATCAATACAGATACATAAATAGTTGCACATGGACACACACACATACGTACATATGTGATGATTGAAGGAATGCTTTAAACCGCATTGCAGCACCTAAATCAGAATGTCAAATATCTGTGTGGCTGAAAATCAACCAACCATACAACCGAAGCACAAAGTAACTACACATGTACACACACACACACACACACAATACTAGTATTGCTATGCTAAACTAACATATTGTATGTACTCGTATGTAAGTGATTATATGTGTATGTATGAATGTACGGGCAACAGCCATAAGGCAGTTGCAAATTTGACTTGAAAAATGTTTAGAATCGTATATCACTAACACTTGCTTAAATGGTTTGCATATACGTGTATACGGATCAGTGTATTTCGTATGCATGCATATTTGTTTAATGCTATTAAAGCAACACGACTACACAACAGGACAACAAAATGCAACAATAACAACAACAACAACAAAATGAGCTTTTAAAAAATAAAATGGCAAAACAAGTTTAAAGTGCATTTGCCAAATTTACAAACATTTTTGCCAACTAAAATGACTACATTTTCGCAATACTACGACTAGAGACGGCAGGCAGAGATGAAGCGGCTTCTTCCTTATAATCTTTTATCGAATCAATCCTTTACTAACAAAAAAAATAAAAAAAAAATTAAAGAAAAAGGAAGAAAGAAAAATCCTGTTTTAATGTAAAATCGTTGTATGAAACCAAAGCAATACGAATACGAATAGTTCGGTAGGCTTAAATTGTAGACGACAATAAGGATACTTGAAAAATTTATGTAGCATATTAAGAGGCGTCGTAACATGTTCCAGAGATTATTTGATGAAGGTTTCATTTCTTTTTATTTCAATGCTTACAAATGTTGGCAATACAACACAGCAAAAAAAAACCCAAAAATATTGTCTTTTATTGCCCAGAAACAAACAGCAGACAATTTTACAAAAATAAAAGAAAAGAGTAATTGATAAAAGAAAACCAACTGAGAGAGTGACAGAGACAGAATTTCCAAAAATTGAATTGAATTGTTTGGCCAATTGTGTTGTAAACGAATGAATTTTTAAACTATAAACTTTGAATTTGTGGTTATTTGCTGCAACGTTTCCATATCGTCATCCCATGTATCCAAAAGCTGTTGTATGTAATGTTGTATACATTTAGGCCTCAACAACCACTTTTTCAGGCACATGCTTAAAGAAGGGTTTACTCGAAAAGGGGTCTTTTTGAAAACATCTTCATTGTATTACAAATGAATGCCCTTTAATATGTTTCCAGTTTAGATTCGTTTGTAGTTTTTCTTTCTTTCATTTTCATGCAGCTGTTGAGGTTTATCGTAAGGATTGGATAAAATTTTGCTTGATTGGACATGTAATTGATCGTTGTAAACTGAACGAATTGCTTTAGCAGCAGTAAACAATACACTTTTGCTCTTACAATACACAGTGTTTAGAACAAAATTAAAGTCCTTTCTTTACGGTTTTTATTGCGACAATGATGACGATAATTTTTATTGCCAAGAACGGTCCACACACACACACACACACAGATGGAAAGTATGATGTTAAGTACTGACACATCGACACTTTTTAACACATGATGACTATTGAATTGCTTGCATGTTAAGTATCTTCTTGTTCCGAATTACACTACAGGTGATTTAAATATGGTAAATACTTTAATTTTTAAATATTGAATATTAAAGGCTTTTGAATTCTTTTCACTGATTTTTTTGAAATTTTTCATTTGCCTTATGATTGTTTATTGTGGACCTTAAAAGTTTATTTTATTAAAAATCACATTCAAATATATTGTTTAGATTTTTACCTTTCAAAACGTTTAACGTAAATTGCAAATAAAATAAATTCGTAAATTTGTGTTTTAGATTTAATAAAATTTTTTTCACAACTTGATGTAAACGACAACAATTCCTCTATTTGTTATTCTTCTTTGCACTATTTTGCATAAACAATAAGAATTGTTTGACCGGTCTTCATGGCGGAGACCTTCAAACCACGATTATTATCTTCAGACACCAAGCCTCCTCACACAAGACTGACTGAATTCTTACTGACTGTTGTCTGCTTTGCCTTGCCTTTTATATCTTATTACAGTTCACATTTATAGCAGCAGTCTTCTGCCGAAAACTCAAAGAGTAAAATAAAATTGCCATGAAAAGTTTCTCCAATCCCTAATTTGAAGTCAACATTACAGTTAGTCATTGAAGTCGCCGTAGTCTAGTAGGTAGTGTGTTGATCTATTAGACGTAAGACCCGAGTTTAAATCCCAGGTCAGACATCAAAACGAAAATATGAAAATATTTCTTCGGCAACTTCCCCTCAGCAGATTTAAGGCGAAAACTCTGAGAGTAAATAAAATTGCCACGAAAAGCTTCTCAAAAATCTGTCGTTCGAAGTCGACTTTAAACTGAAGGTACCGCCACTCATTTATGAAAATTACCGCCCACAATATAAGCGGTGTGAGAAGCTAGGTCGTTATCCTGACTGAAGGGTTGTAATGACCAATTATGTATATATTACAATTGGTTCTGTCGCGGCTCGTGGATAAAATTAATGTACACAACGTGTGTAGTGTGAGAAGTTAGGTTGCAATTCTAACTAGGAGGATGTAATGACCAAAGGTTCTACAGTTCACCGACTACACGATCCCCATAATATCTGCCCCATTACTACTGATATGCTGCTCTGTGAAAATTAGAACAAGTCTTTACTGCACTTAATAAAAGACTCCAACTACTTACATGCTCTCTGAATCTGAATATTGGGCTTGATACGATATTCATTTTAAATAAGTGTTCCTTGAGTCTACAGTACTATGGCAAAAGGTCAGTTACTAACCTTAGGTTGATGCATGATTTCAAATTTCCTTTAATTGTAATTACCCAACAAAACATTAGCGTACTATGAAACCATTTGATAGAGGTTTTTTCCCTTCTACTTATCTTCTCGTTAGATGTGTATGCTGCTTAAAAATCTCTTTCCATTAAAGGAGTTGATGCTCCTTTCCTCGCAAGGGAGTTTGTTTGTATACTGATTCAAAGTGCCTCAAACTCATTTGTTTTTAAAAGGCTACAAGGCCTTCCGCTTCTCCTTATCCTTACGTTTGTTGAATATGCCCTGTCAAAACATCTTTCCACAGAAAGGCTCTGGCTCGATTAGAGTAATGGAAGCTCCTTTCCTTGCAAGCAAGCTTATCTGCGTACTCATGCAAAGTGCCTTAAACCCATTTGATTTTAAATGAATGATACTGGCCCCATCAGATAAGTGAAAGCTTCTTTCCTTGGCAATCGGCCTGCTCATTCCTGTGAATTTTGCACAATCTGTGACTCAGTTTGGGGTAAGCCTTTATCCCCTTTCTAATGAGTCATCTTTCCAACTTCCAAACAACTTTACAATATTTTCATGGCCACCTCACTAGAGCCAAGTGACTTAATGGTGCCCTTACGGTCAGATAATATTACTACGACCTGTACTTTAAATTGGATTCCAGCTGAAGTGAGCACATCTTTCTATGTAGTCGACCTATGTGTGGAATATACATGGGAATATTCAAGTATTTTTACATTTAAGGTGCTGTAGTAGTATTGCCCAGAATTTCGTCATAGTTTCTAGAACCAACCAAGTTGTGCGCATTAATTTTTAACACATGGGCACATGGACTTAGAAATTAATGTCGACTCCGAAAGATAGTTTTGAGAAATTTGTGCAAACTGCAGGAAGAGTTTATCGAAAGAAGTGTTTTTTTTTCATATTTTTTCCATTTTCAAAATTTCAGATCTGAGATTTGAACCATGGAGTTCTCATCTGATTACTAGACAAGTTACTTAATCGACAACTAGAATGTCAGAAATTTATATTGGGGGGAATAGAAGAAACATTATGAAGATGAACAGAACATATGTATCCTTCTGTGTCCTTTCGTTTTTAAGTTCATATTATTAAAAAACTCTCATTTCATTCCATTTTTAATTTTGTTGTAGTATTTTTGAACCATTAAATCATGTTAGACTCTTTGGCTTTTGAAACGCTTCAAACTAAGACAGCGGATTCAAACTTTACCAACACATTCCTCATTTCAATACATTACACAGCTAGCACGTGTGGAAATAATCAAGGAACAACATATTTTTAAACAACTTCTCGTTGCAAGTGTTTAAGGGTGCTTAGGACTTTTACACACTTCTCAAGTTAAAAACTAGACAACCTCCCCTCCCACCCTTTTGCAATATGATGCCTTGTTGTTGTCAGCTAATTGCATTTTCCTTTTAAATATTTTCTTTTTTCGCCACATTTTCCAATCCCCACTCAAAATGTCATTCATATCACGCTCTTTACTGCATTTTTCTTCCGCTATCATTTCTCTACTCACACATACATACATACATATGTAAGAACACACCCACACAAATTGACTAGAAGCACATTCACACACACACATTCTTTAATACAATTTTTGCTCTGCCAATAGATGAAGTTCTGGTTGACGTTGGGGTTAGGTTAGGGATAAAACTACACATTTTGTGTGGAAATATACAAAAACATTAGGGTGATGCGAATTACTCAAGTTAAATAAATTTTTCTAAAGTTTATTAGCATAGATTTATTGTTCTATTAGCCCCATTGCTTTATTATTTAAAATTTTGTTTTTTGAATAATAAAATCAGTTAATTTGCAGTGAAGCAAATAATAGGGTTGCCAACTAATAATGTCCCCGCGAAATAAGGAATTTATTTAGAAATTTTCTTAAATCCTTGTTATGATATTTCATGCTGCTGCTGCACTCTCTTTGAGAGGGCAGATATTGTATTGAATGTATTGCTTGATATCTTAAATTATTAAAATTTGAAAACCATAAAAAAATATTCGCTACTGTATCGCTAGATGCCACCTAATGTGGCATTATTTTATTCTAAATATTTTTACGAAAATGAAAAACCAAATACTGGTGTTTTCCTTTAAAAATTATAAACGAAAGCTCAAAAAACAAAATAAAGCAGTAAACTTACCTGTTTACAAATTACTGCATAATACAACAACAAACACCAGCATAAGAACTGGTAAACAATCAAACAAAAATACACCAACAACACCACATGAATAAATGTAAATAAAATACACACACAACACTACAATAATAAATGTAAACAACGATGTTTACATTTATAAAGACATTGACATGGCAAAGACATGAATATTCGAATTCAAGAACATTCATCAGAATGTTTTCTTTTCCATATAAAAGGCAAAGCAAAGCAGGCGACTGAGTAGTGAAGTTTAGTCAGTATTCTGTTACGACGCATTGCGTTTGAAGTGAGTAATAAGTGCTGTGAGAAGCTAATCGAAGTCATAAATTTTCGCCTTCAAGAACATTTATCGGACTATTTACCCTGTCATATAAAAGACCAAAACAAAGCAGGCGACTGAATAGTGAAGTTCAGTCAGTCTTGTGTGAAGATGCGGTACATTTAAAGAAAGTAATCGTTGTTTGAAGATCTCCGTTACAAAGATCTGTCGAATAGTTGCCTAAAAATTGTTATTGTTTATGTAAAGGGTATAAACACGGGAAAAACAAACAAAGCAATTGTTGTTGTTTACATCAAGTTGTGATGTACAGAATTGTACGAATAATAAAGAATTTTAATTCAAACTAAACACAAATTTATTTTTATTTTATTTACAATCTACGAGCTCTATTTTAAACGTTTTTAAAAGGTAAAAACTTAGCAACGTTATGAAAATATTGTGTTATGGATATCGATTACAGTTTCAATCGAATAAATCCTGAGGTCCTGTGTAAATACTAAAAATTATTTAAAATTTCCGTTTTTTTTAGCAGAGAGCACCAGTTTCCCTTTCAATACGGTTTTTATTATTTGAGAGAGAGTATTGATTTATTCCAACTACTTCCATGAGTTTGATGGAAAACAGGGACTGCACTCACTGGTGACATTACTATGCGTGCTCAAGTGGACTTTGGTAATCAAAGCTACCACTTCAAGCTAACTAACTAACTCTTTTATTGGCAGGTGTCAAGCAGAGAGATGAGTAGAATCGAATCATACTTTTAATTTCTAATACTTATTTGCATTCATACTTATTTTAATACCATGGAACCTCTACTCATACTCAAAGTTCAAAGTACTCATCGTATTCATAATTAACAACATGTATGAGTATGATGTTGTTGATTTTGACTCTCCATTACTCAACATATACACGAATTACAAATTAAGTATGAATCGCGTACAAACACTAAAATACTCGCTAAAACAAAGGTTGGTTCTGTTTGCTGCTCTACTTTTCTTGCTTATGCATCTTTTTACTTTTGTTGTAAATGCAACAATAACCAAGACCGTAAATTTTGATTTGAGTAATATTTGAGTCATATTTCGAATCGTAGATTTTTGATGCCAAATTTGTGCGCATACTCATTGCAACCTGAACTTATAAATCAACGTTGTAGTGAGTATATGAATGAGTCAGATTACATATTTAAATTTCAATATTGTTGACTCACTTATATTCAAACTTTCATGAGTGCTTATAAGTAGCGAAAAAACGATTCATTGCTGATCTCTAATGATTTTTAAAGGAATTTCATCTGCGACCAACTGTGTTAAGGGAATCCCACAAACACATGGCGGTTCACTCAATCTGAATTCCTGACATACAAATTGACTCTACCCTAATGTATATTTCTGTTTAAACAGTAACTTTTGCCATTTTGTTGTTTTCAGTAATCAATTTATTTGTATGTATGCATGTGTGTGTGTGTATGTGAGTGCTGAGTGGGTGCATGAATACATGTGTGCTGTGCAGAAGAGTCAAAAGAGTGAACAAATCCTATTTTTTTTTTGTTTTCAATTTCATTTCAAATCGTTTTTTGTTTCCCTTTTGTTTTCCTTTTTATTGTTGTTGCTGTTGTTCTCTTTTTGCTTAAATTGACAAGACACTTTGATGTTTTCGAAGTGTAAGTATTTTTTGTTGTAACATTTATTATTACTCAAGTGAGCATACTAAATGTTTACCACATATACACACACATACATGGATATATATATGTGATAGTGTGTTAAATAAGAATGCATGGTATGTATTAGAGAGAGTGTATGTATGTATGTATGTATGGTTATTGTGTAAGTGCATAATTGCATTTACCAGGAATTGTACAACAAGACTAACTGCATGCTGTCACTACATTAAGGCATACAAATACAAATCTATGTGTCTATATGTATCCATGTATGTGTATGTGTGTTTCTTATCCATGTAATATTTTTGCTAATATTACCACTATGTATGTATAGAAATAATAGTTGCAATAAAATCTTGATTCGTTTCAAATCAATTCCATTCAATTCAATTCGTTTCATTTCATTTGAAATTCAATAGAAATTTGATTTCATTCAACTTGATTTTGTTGTTGCCATGTTGTGTAATTTACGTTTTTAACATTTAATTTTTTTTTTTGTTGTTTTTGTTGTTGTTATTTGTAGTCTTTATTTGTTCTTATTTTTTTCCGTTTTTCTGTTTTTACCTTACTTCCATGTTCATGTATAAGTGGCTTATGAAAAGTGCAATAATTGGTATTGTCTGTAATCTATTCTAAGGCAGATTAAAAAAAAAACACACACACACAACAACACAAAAACAAGAATAATAAAAACAACAACATCCCTGTTGAATTTAGTATTTGGTTTGGTTTTATTAGAAAGTATTAGAGAGTAATCGTATTGGGAAATATTTCTTGTTTTCTGTTTTTTTTTTTTTTTGTTTGTTTAATCAAAAAAGAGGTCAATTGTTGTAAGTGAAGTGAGATTAAATGCAAAAACAACTTCACATTTTTATAGTTCATTACGTATGGAATTAAAACTTTTAGCCTCCATTTGAAATACAGGTAGTCCCCGACTTACATCTCTTCACACTTACGACCATTTATTTTCCAAAAACAAATACATGTTTTTGTGTTATTATTAATATTTTAAATAAAGTTTGAATTACGTGAATTTTAGGTAGTTCCATTTCTTCTAACACTCAACTACTACTAACAGTATGTAATTTTTTATATGAAATTCGCCTTACGACTTAATCGACTTACGACCAATGATCGGGAACCTATCTCGGTCGTAAATCGGGGAATACCTGTACTTCTGTTTTAGTCCTTTAGATCCTTTATGATGATAATCTAAAAGATAATTCAATTAAATTTGACGAATTTGTCATTTAAGCTTCACATCACTTTAACCCTTCTGCATTCCTTAGATCAATTTGACCCAATTTTGATTATCAAACGCAAAATTTTTCCCTTTAATTATAAGATATGACCGTGAAACTTTAATTTATCCATCACAGGCACAAAAGCTATGCTTTTAAATGAAAATATTTAATATATTTAAATTTTTCCTTTTCTCTCCACATTTCAAAATACGATTTACACACATTTAATATCCTTTGGGTCAATATGACCCCAGCATGCGATATTACAAGTTTACCATTCAGACTCATCGATCAATAATTTTTTCAGTCAAATATCAAAGTGTTTACGGTTTGACAACTGTTTAGATAGAGAAGAAAGAAGACTTCGTGACAAACTAGCAATGATAAGAAACGTTTGGGATAAGTGGAGTAAGCAGCTCAAAGTTTTTTACGTTCTTCATGAAAATGTTACTGCAGATGAATAATTGCTTTCATTTCGAGGTCAGTGCAGATTTAGGCAATATATTCCATCAAAGCCCACCAAATATGACATAAATCTTTAGGCACTTTGCGATTCCACAACTAAATCTGTCTGGAACATTGAAGTGTACATAAGCAAAGCAAGTAAAAAACAGTCAGCAAAAATAAATTCCTTCTTGGCTTAAGTTCTTTTCATCATTCAGCCGATGTAAAAGTTGATGAAAAAAAAAACATGAAATAATGCATCATTACAACAAAACGAAAGCTGGAGTTGATGCGCTTGACCAACTAGTTGCGAATTACACATGTAAGCGCATGACTAAGCGACGGAAAAACGAAGAAAAGTTTTGCCACATGGACCATCAGGAAAAAATTTTGTCAAAAATATTCAAGAAGAAAATAATCTTATAAGTGTCACGCAGTGTTCTAAGCAATTGTCCAGAATTTTACCAAATAAACGACAGAGGTTTTACTTTTGTCAACATGGAAGGACTTCAAATAAGCATTCCACTAAATGTGATCCTTGTAAAAAATTTATTTGCAAAGAGCATATGGTCACATTGTGTATAAATTGTCACAAAAATTCTTAAAATTTGGTTTACGTTAGTATTAAAAATATAATTATGATTAACAATTGCTCAGAAGTCTAGTAGATAGTCTGTTGGTTTATTATACGTAAGGCCGTATTTCAAATCCCAGGTCAGACATCAAAACAAAAATTTGAAAATATTTCTTCGACGACTTCCTCTCAGCAGATTTCTGACAAACACTCTGAGAGTAAATAAAATTGCCATAACGAGCTTCTCAAAATCTCTCATTCGGAATCGACTTTGTATAAAATTAACGCATACTACAAAATTGGTGTTAGAAGCTAGGTCGTTATCCTAACTAAAAGGTTGTTATGACCAATATAATATATGTATGAATTGCTCAGGAAGGGCTTATTTATTTTAGTTATCATTATTTTTTATTATACTAAATGAAAAAAAAAACAACAAAACAAATTAATTAATTATATTAAATATGAAATTTTGCTTACATTTTAATATTGGGTTCATATTGACCCAAAGGATCATAAGAAGGGCACATATCCAAGGTATGCAGAAGGGTTAATATTAAACATAAATTGAATGATAACTTGTTTGAATTGCACATTGTTACGAAAATAGAAAAATCTCGATCCTGGTGTTCGGCTTTTTACATCGCTTAACATTAAAATTTAAAAAAAAAAACTACAAATCAAAGAACTTGTTTACATAATAAACAAGTAAACGAAAATGTACCAACAATCACCAGTTTAAAAAATGTTAAACAAATAAATAAAAGGCAACAAAAAATACTGCAAGAAAAAATTTAAATGATAATAATGATAAAATAATAATGCAACAACAATCTTATGCAATGTTTGCATTTATAAAGAGCACGAGAAGGCCAAGCTGCTAACATTTGCCTTAAAAAACATTCCTCAAACTGTTTACGTTGCTATATGTATAAAAGGCGAGGCAAAGCAGGTGACGTAGTAAGTAAAAATTCAGTCAGTCTTGTGTAAAGATGCGCAGTATCTGAAGAGAACAATCGTGATTTGAAGATCTCCGCTATAAAGATCTGTCGAACAATTTTTATTGTTTACTTAAAAAAGTGTAAAGAAGAATAACAAACAGAGTAATTGTTGTTGTTTACGTCAAGTTCTGAACAGTGGCATATAGAATTGTGGGAACAATACATACATAAATGGTCATTAGAATCCTTCAGTCAGGATTATTGACCAAGTTTCTCACACCACTTATGTTGTGTGTTGTGTTAAGTTACATGAGTAGCGGGACCTACAGTTTAAAGTCGACTCCGAACGATAGATTTTATGACAAACTTTTCATGGCAATTTTATTTACTCTCAGAATTTTTGCCAGAAATCTGTTGAGAGGAAATCGCCAAAAAACCCTTTTTGTATTTTGTTTTGATGTCTGGCCTGGGACTCGAACTTTTACGTCTAATAAGCCAACACACTACCTATTACACCACGATGACTTCCAATAAAGAATTTAATTAATACTCAACACAAATTAGTTTTTATTTTATTTTCAATCAAAGGTTTTCAAAATGTAAAAACGTAACAATATTAAGGACGTAATATCTCTTGATCCCTTACATGATCCCTCTTTTTAGTTTTCTTCATTAATGATCCACGACCCATATTTTATAATTAAAACAATTGTGTGAAATTATAAATTCTGGTGTGGAATTGAATATTGCAACGCATCGGTCAAGATTACGTTCTAACTTCTCACAGCACTTATATTGTGGATGTTAATTCTATACATGAATGGCGCGATGTACAGTTGAAAGTCGGTTCCAAACGACAGATTTTTAAGAAGTTTTTCGTGGCCATTTTATTCACACTCAGTATCGCCGAAAAAATATTGAAATATTGTTACGAAAGTGGGAATGGTGTTGTTAAAATAATAAACAAAAGCTTCAAAATCAAAACAATGCAGTTGTTCAGTAAACAAGAAACAACAATAATGGAAAACTTGTTGTTTACATTTTTAGATTGTTCCCGAAGACCGTCATCCTCCTTCGAGAGCATTCATCACATTGTTGATCCAGCGTTATAAAAGACAAGTTCGAATTTGAATTAAATTATGTGTGACGACGTGACGGTGGTTGCAATGAGAATTAAATCAGTGCGTGGGAAGAAACGAAATCGAGGTATAATTCAGTCAGACTATTGTCCAGACAAATTGCTAGTGTTGTGCTTACAAAAAGGTTGTGAGTAAAGAGGCATTGCTTACGAGAAGGTTGTAAGCAGAGAAATATCAGAAAGAAGCACATATTGTGAAAGTTATCGTTGCATACGAGGATTAAGTTCGAACAGTGGCACAAAAGTTGTGCACATAGTAAAGAATAGTTTTAAAAATTAAACTCGTATTTATTTTTATTTCATTTGCATACTATGAGCTCATATTTTTAACGTTTTTAAAAGGTAAAAACGTAACAATATTTTGTTCCCATTTCGTTTTGTTGTAGATGTCTGATCTGGGGTTTGAATCGTATCGTCATGCTACCTACTAGATTACGGCGAATTCAATTGCAACGCGACCTTAAAGCACCCAAGAAAGCTATGTCGTTTGAGGCGACTACTATTTCAAACTAACCTCACTTACAACATTGGAAAATAAACGTTTACCAACTCAGAGACATGTTTGCGTGTGTTTGGGGGGATTGTGAAGGGAATTAACTACATTAAACTGCATTTTCACAGCAAAAATCATTCGCTGGATATTAATAACAATTTGACTTTTTAATGAGGATTATAGGATTATTCAATTTTCCAATTGAAAATTAATATTTTTAATTGACCCCATCGTTGGCTTGATGTATCGATTTTAGTTCGCAATCATACATAATTGGTGTTTATAACCCTTTAGTCAGGATTATGAACTGGTTTCTTACATCGCTTATGTTGTGTGTGGTCATTTTATACATGAGTGGCTGTAGGTCCCAGTTTGAAGACGACTTCGAACGACAGATTTTTGAGAAACTTTTCATGGCAATTTTATTTACTCTCAGAGCTTGAGCTTATGCCAGAAATCTGTTGATAGGCAATCGCCGAAGAAATATTTTTTTCGTTTTGTTGGAGATACCTGACCTGAGGTTTGAATTGTGGCCTCTCGCCTAATAACCCAATACACTATCTACTAGACTATGGCTTCTATCAGATGTAGAAAATCAGTTGAAAATTTCAGCTGCCAGAAATTTTTTGTGCTCTGACCTGACACTGCCACGTACGAGTGTTCATCCGGTTATCCCAATTTCTTTCCTTGCTTGAAATTGAAGAAAAAAAAAATAATGTCAACTTTCAAAACTGCGTCCGAGAGAACAAATAATTTAATAAATCCCAAATTATTCGTATAGTTAATCGAAAGGAATTTATTTGTGAATCTAATGTAAGTTTATCCCAACCAACCAAACCAATTGCATTTTCTATGAGTTTGTTTTAATAACAACAAATAGTAGGTTTTTGTTCGTATCATTTATTCCATAATATTATGTTTAAAAGTATTTATTGTTGTTGTTGTTATTATTAGTTTTATTCCGAAATTCTATTGTATTGCATGATGGAGTCGTTTGCAAGAAATATTCGAAATGATTTCATATTGAGACGGTAATCGTACCACCATCCATATTTTATTTATACGTTGGTTTAGATTTCTCTTCGATTTTTTTCTTTTCTTTTATCGTTCTATTCTTTGTAAAAATTGTTTTCTTGCTAATGACAGTTTGTGTGTTTCAGTCTTTTAGCGTTTCCCCTGGCAGGGTGTTTTCGTTTTGACTGACAGTCAGATGGTTTTTTGTGTCCTGCACGATTTTATTTTGACCTTTTTCTATCCTTGTGTCCTAAACAACAATAATAGTTAGAAAAATAACAACAACAACAACAATACCAATTGACAATGATAACAACAATAACGATAACAATAGCAACAGCAACGTGATAATATCGAAACGAATATAAAAAATGAAACGCAATCATTCATTGATTGAGCCTCAATGAAAAAGTACAGAAAACAGAACAAAAAACAAAAAAAAAATTCTTTTGTTCGGGGAATTCTATACAAAAGGCAACTTGCAATGCAGTATCTGCTCAAATTTATTAGTCTTGAATGATTTATTGTGTACAAAATACTGACACACACCCATCCATACATACAAAAAAATAGCAAAAGTGAAAATGTCGCATTAGAAGAAACATTTTTCTTTAAAAATTTATTTGAGTTTGAAAATCAAGAAAATCGAATTTAATTAGAAAACTTAATACGACAGTGAAGGAAACCGATTTATTTTCAATTATTTATTGAAAGAAAAATTTAATTAAATAGTACAGGAGCCATAAAAGAGCATTTGTAGTTGAATTTCAAATCATAATCACGATTGATTCTGTTATCGCCATAGTCTAGTAGGTAGTGTAATGGCTTATTAGATGTGAAGCCACTGTTCAAAGCCCAGGTCAATTATTGTCATCAAAAATTTGTCGTTCAGATTTGGCTTTAAAGTGTTGATCCCGCCAATTACTTTTTTATTTTATAAAACCAGCACTCAGGGGATGGCCCCTACTCATGCAGTGCATTGTACGGGTTTTGGTGGTTTAATCGTCTATAATCAATATAAAGGTTGGTCTTCACATCCCTTAATTGTGTGCCATAATTTCTTAACAACTTCAGGCAACCAATTGCATTAGAAGACTGTTCAATCAATGCTCCTCTAAACACTCTGAGAGAGTAATTTGAGGCTTTTCGTTCTCTCCGAGGTATATAGATCCCGCCAATTATGTATACAATATAAGGAGTGTGAGAACGTAGGTTATAATACGGACTCAAAGATTGATATACATATGCATCGGGTCCGCCATCTAGCGTTTTTTTTTCAACTAGTTCTTATTTCGTGAATGCTAACACTTAGCTCATGTCTGATTTGACAGATAATTAGTTTTATCTTTCCGCTGAAAGAATATGGGAAATATTGCCTGCGATCGACTTAGAGAAGATACCGATTTTGGCAAAAAAAAATCATCTTTTCAGATGAAGCTCATTTTGATTTTGGTGGGTATGTACACAAGCAAAATTTTCGCGTTTGGGGTACAGAAAACCGGCACGAATACAACGAAAAGTCGACGCACCTAAAAACGAGTCACTGTTTGGTGCGGATTTTGGTCCAGAGGCATAATTGTACCATTTTCCTTCGAAAATTAGTAAAAAGTGGCCGTTACAGTCAATGGTGATCACAAAAATTAAGGAGGAGGATATTGGCAACATTTGGTTTCAACAGAACAGCGGTACGTGCCACACAGCCGAAGCTAAACTCGATATTTTGCGCCCTGTTTTTGAAGATCGCATTATCAGCCGCAGAACTGATGTCGTTTGGCCACCACGGATCTCGGCAGACGCACTCCTTTAGGGTTTAGCCTTTGCTTTATCCTTCACAGCTCTTGAATGTATCATCAGCTCCAGTTTTAATAACGATCAAGTAAAATGAAATATAAAATTATCCTCAAATAATTAAGACTGAAAAGATTCTTTCCAAATGCTTACAAGTCCTTTTAAATTGAATTTTAAAACATTTTGCTGCCTCACTCGATTCTGACTCATTTTAAAATATTTCTTGGCTATAACGTCTGATAACCAAAAGACCAATCATTTTACCGTCACTAAAATGTTTTATATATGTATGTGATGTAAGTGATTCTTGTATGTGTTAGTTTCAGTCATTCATTTCTTGTAGAGTTCTTTGGTTTTTTTTAAATTTAATGTTGCATACTTTACAGATGTTAAATCATACGCACGCATACGTATGAGCAATATTTATTTAATACAACAGCGTATTACATGTAACTCATACGCCTTAGTGTTGATTGGTGGGCAATTTAAGAGTTTAAAAAATAAAACAAAAACGGTTTAAAATTTTTTCAAATTTACAAATAAGCGCAATTGTTCCGCTTAAAATTGTAATATTTATTCAGATAGCCGCCGCGGTTGACGTCACAGTACCTCATTCGATCGGACCATTTTTTTCTGCTATTTTTTTCCAAGCATATTGATTCGGATTGCAGTAATAGGATCACGATTGTTGGCTTTCTAATAAACAATTGTCTCTTGTTTGTTGGCGCCCCACAGAAAATAGTTCAATGGTGTCAAATCGGAGCATCTTGGCAGCCAATTGACATCACCATTTCGACTTATTATACGGCTGTCAATGCCATAAACCGATTGTGTGGCAAGTTGCAGCGTCCTGTTAAAACCAAACATCATTCACATCAATAACCATGAAGAGCGGGTACAAAAAATAGTCTATCTTGGTGCGATAGATGTCTCCATTGATCATAAGCGTTGAGCCGTCATCATTTTCAATATAATAGGGGATAATGATGCCTCCGACCAAACATTCATCTGTAAGATCAAGTGAGGGTTTTCTAAGCCTCATATACGACAATTTTGCTTATTAACGTACGCACCAAAATGTAAATCAGCTTCATCCGAAAAGATAATATTTGTTGGCAAAATCGACATCACCGTTCAATTTGTCGTTGGCCCATTTAGGGGATTGTCATACGGATCTAACTCATGCACCAGTTGAACTTCGTAAGGCGTCCTACCGACATATTTTCGCAAATTTCACACTTGTGTGTGAAATGTTCAATTCTTAAAAGTGATGTCGAATTCATGTTGATGGATTCTCACGCACTCTCTCTGCCACAGCTTCGATCTTTTCGGGTCTACGCTCTGTACGAGTACGTTCATGTCTTGGCGCATCAACAATGAAACCAGTTTTACAAACTTTGGCAATAAACTTTCGTGCATCCATGCTCCATCTCAGCAACAAAATTTTGGATGATAGATGGCAAATTTAACCGATAGATGGCAAACCTCATGTTTCTTTCGCGCCCAGAAAATATCCGTTCACGAGTGGCAACTGGCTAAGATACTCAACCATACAAAAGGATTCTATTTACTTTGCTTTTTAAGATAGTAATTCATAAATATGAAGTCGCCGTGGTCTAGTAGGTAGTGTAAAGCCAGGCTTCGAGTCCCAGGCCAGACATCAAAATAAAATACAAAACAAGTATTTCTTCGGCGATATCCTCTCAGCAGATTTCTGGCAAAAACTCTGGGAGTAAATAAAATTGCCATGAAAAGTTTCTCAAAAAAATCTGTCGTTCGGAGTCGACTTTAAATTGTACTTCCCGCCACTTATGCATAAAATTAACACACACAACACATAAGTAGTGTGAGAAACTAGATCGATCAATCCTGGCTGAAGGATTGTAATGACAAATTATGTATGTAATAGGTAAATAGATTTCGAGTGACCAAATGTTTGATTTGTTTTCTGCTTTCTCATATTCGATATTTTCACCAAAACAGCTTTGAATAAGAAAAAAATTTAGGCTCAAAAGTTCTGTTTATTGTTTAGTATGTATATTTGCCTAAAACACTAATGTTGTGTGGAAATCATATTTTATTATTAATTATCCATGCCGTGTGGTAATATAACGTTCAGCAATTTATGTTTGCGCCAAACGAATATTGAATCGAATGAAAGATTTTTTTTCCAATGTCCACTGATTTGTTTATTTAGCAATAAAAGATCGCTAAAACACAATAAATATTTGAAAATAATTTTAAATTTAAAAAAAAAATTCCAGCAATACATGCACAGTGCACAGTGTAATTGTTTATTTATTTAAACTTTAAATTGCATTTAAACCACATACAATTATCGCACACAAATGCTTCTACGGTATTGACGGCATTTGTCTATTCGATGGCATTGCATTGTATTGCATTACAAATCATTGATTTATGATCATGGCAAAACAAAATGACAAACTAAACGAAAAAAAAAAAAAAATAAAAAATTCATTAGTGAACTTTGTAGCCTTTAAGCTCCCTCAAAATGTCAATTGCAAAACAAACCCTATTTTACCACCATCAATAATGATAATGACAATGTAATAATGATGGCAAACTGAATGATCATTACCATCATCATTGGTGTCATTATGACAGGCATCTGTGCAATTTGAAAAATTTACAAAAAAAAAAAACAAAAATAAAAATAGATTAAAACAACAACAACAACAATAGCAATAGCAATAAATAACAATAAATAGTGAATAAAGTACCGAAGGAAACAACAAAAAAAAAATAGAAAATTTTAACATGAATTTGTTTGTGGATAAAATGTCAAACTACTTATACCATGTGGGTGCCTCAAATAGTTGAATTCCTTGTTGCACGTAGTGTGTTATTGTAGTGGCAGTCGAAATCTGTAATGTTGTTTGTCAAATATTTCATTGCATTAAAACGGAAACGTTGCATATATAATCTGTTTAAAATGTCGCTCTTTTAATGCTTTGTAAGCTGACAATCGTTAAATATATTAACACCCTACACTGTTATAAATGATGATGTGGTACGTTTATTTCAAGCTACTTTTCAAATAATTTTATTTGGGGAAACTAATCCATGATAAAATGCAATAACCTCTTCTGTAAATAGAAAACTTATGAACTATAATTTCGGCATAAGTAGAGGACTATACGGCGATCTCACCGTCACTCATAATTGGTCATTACAACCTTTTTTGGTTTGGATGAAGGCCTAGCCTATTTCACCACTTTTGATGTGTGTGTTAATTTTACACATGAGCGGAGGGGACCTAATGCCTAAAGTCGAATTCCAATGACGTTTTTCCGAAATATGCTGAGAGGAAGTCGCCGAAGAAATTGTAACGACAAGTTTCCGCTCGGGTTGCGGCGTCTAGTGGTTACATAAATAAAGGAGATCTAAACTATTTAGTTAGAATGATTAAAATAGCTTTCATAGTAAACTACGCTAGGATTACACAGAACGAGTAATTAAGCTAAAGACTACTCATAAGCCCTAGGCCGGCTAAACACGATCCGTCGAGCAACAGCATCAGTCACGTCAACCAAAAGGGGATGTCGGGCATACGGTCCGGATGATTGTGGCTCTAAAACCTCTGGAATCTGTCCAGTCCCAGTGCCTAAAGCGTCAGGGGGTTAGAGTCAGACAAACAGTCAACGGTCTGTAAATGTCTACTATCCCTTGTTAATACCCCGGCACATTCAGTTAAATCAACCAAAGGGGGATGTGAGAGCAACAAATCAAACGGCATACGCTCCGGATGATTGTGGCTCTAAAACCTCTGATGTCTGTCCAGTATCAGTGTCGAAAGCGTCAAGGGGGTTAAGTCAGAACAACAGTCAAACGACATACGCTTGGATGACTATATCTTCTTCTGTTCCTTGGTAATACCCCAGAGCAGTCAGAGCAACAATCAAACAATCAAACGGCAATACGCTCTGGATGATTGTCGCCCTGAAACCTCTGGTGGTATTCTGCGATGAGAAGTTTTTTCAAATTGAGCAGTTTGTGAACAAACGAAATTATCGGGTTTACTTGCCAAAGAACGCAAAAGCCGCCGATGGTAATGGTGTGGGCCGCCGTAAAGGCCGATGGTCGTTCCCCGCTCGTATTCATCGATCGTAGTGTAGAAATAAATGCCGAATATTATCGGAAAATGTCTAAACGACAGCCCTGAGCACACAAATATTTCGGCCGCAGATCATGGACATTCCAACAGGACTCAGCACCACCGCACTTAGCACGCTTAAACATAGAATGGCTTAAAAATGAGGTTCCTCGCTTCATTTCTACCCCACAATGGCAACCAAAATCTCCGGATCTCAATCCGTTGTACTTTTGCGCCTGGAGTGTTTTGGGGAGTAAGGTTCTCACTAAAAAATACCAAAGTGTCGATCATCTCAAGACGGCGCTTCGCCGGAGAGCCACTTTCGTGCAGCCTGTGATGGCTTTGTCAGCCGTTTGAAGACCATAATTCATACCAAAGTTGGCCAATTCGAACAAAGCTAAACTGATTCTTAAATTTAATGTTATTTCCAAAACTTTTTGCTTTTGAATAATAGAACTGAAAAAAAAAAATTTTGAAACATAGCGCTTTACTTTGTTGCATTATGTATCAGCCACCCTGTTAGCAGAAAAGACACAACCTTTCAGTAAGCGAATCATACTTATTTTGTGATTCTAGTAAATGTTGAGTTATGGAGAGTCGAATCAACAACATCACGTGTTGTTAGGTATGAATATGATGAGTACTTTAAACTTCGAATGTGAGTAGGAGTTCCATGATATTAAATAAAGCATTAATACGTATAAGTATCAGATGATTCGATTCTACTAATTTCTTTGTTTTTAATACTCATTGCTGCTCTCTGATCCTGACGGACGGGTTGTAATGACTAAATAAATATTGTTTTCACCCAATATTCGGTGAATTACGAAATTCTGTGGCAATGTATTTTGTAAACGTGTTAACGAGCACATAAAACTTTTATGGTTAGATCTGCCTATTAAGTAATTGGAAGGGCTTTTATAGCCAAAAACATCCTTGGCAAAGCTATAATACATAGATTTACTTTATAATGACGACTGTTGATTATTATTTTGAATATTTACCTTCAATCTACGTATTACCAGCTTTTCTTTTGAATTTAAGAGAATTCTTATGCCTCTTAAACAAATTGAAATTTTTCCTGATGATTAATTTGCTCCAAAAAATCAAGAAGTGTCGTAGAAATTTAAAAAAAATTTTTTATCATTTTTAATTTTATATTACCTGGTATATATTGTAGACTTTATTAACTTAAAAAAAAAGAGAATATAACAACAACAACAACAGCACAGTACATGTCTATGTAAATAATATTTTTCATACACACTCAATTTTTTTTTTAACAATTTGTTGTTGCAGCACTTGACTACATAACATCATAAATCAAATGCATACGTATGTACATACATATACATATACACATACCAACAAACTTAAATACATATGGATGCCTATAATATGTATACGTAGAATATGTACAGGGTGGCTGATATATAATACAACAAAGTAAAGCGGAAATTTTTTAAATTTATTTTTTTAATTTTATTGTTCAAAAGCAAAAAATGTGGGAAATATCATCAAATTTTAGAATCAGTTTAGATTTGTTCGAATTGGCCACCTTTGGTACGAATTATGGCCTTCAAACGGACGACAAAGCAATCCCAGGTTGCACGAAAGTGGCTCCGCGGTATTTTGGCCCATTCCCAACGCAGCGCTGTCTTGATATGATCGACACTTTGGTGTTTTTTTAGTGAGAACTTTACTCTCCAAAATGCCCCAGGCGCAAAAGTCCAACGGATTGAGATTCGGAGATTTTGGTGGCCATTGTGCGGTAGAAATAAAGCGAGGAATCTTCTTTTTTAATCCATTCTTGGTTGACGCATGCTGATTGCGGTGGTACTGAGTCCTGTTGGAATGTCCAGGGGCTGCGGCCAAAGTGTTTGTCTGCCCAGGGCTTCAATACTGTCTTTAAGACAAATGCCTTGGCTTTTTCCAGTTTAACTTTTTTTGTCCATCAGTGAGCTCTTGCACTTTTTGGAACTTCAATGGTTTTATTGCAAGCTCATTTTTCAATATGTGTTGCAGTCGTTCTCGCAATATGTTCAGCTCACTAGCAATTTTTCTGCCACTGCGGCGTGGATTTCGATCAAACCTGGCCGTCACTTTTCAGATAATTTCTGGTGTTGTTACCGTTTTTTTTTGTCTACTTTTTGGACTCGATGCAACACTGCTGGTACCACGCTAACGAGCAATGGTACGAGAAACAAAAGATTTATTCGCATTTAAATGCTAGAGGGCTCTAATTATAGCCAACTGTGGTTTTCCAGCCAAATACAAAGCAATCACTCTATCACACTTGAATTTCATCACGAATAACTTTTTTTCTGAATGCAATAGATCAAAATGCTTTTGTAAGCTTGTAAATAATAAAATAAACTGTCACTGGAATAAATCTATCAGCTGTTAGACGAGCGATTTGCAAATGATAACAACCTGAAGTTGGTTGCAATACATATCAGCCACCCTGTATGTACACAAATACGTATGCACACTTGTGTATAAATGTTATTCAAATTTTAAATGAAAGTGACATCGACATATGAAATGCGTTTGTTTTTTTCTCTTAACACTTGAATTTCATGAACAAAAAAAGAGAATTTTTTTCGTTCTCATTCTCATAATATCATTCACATACACATACAGGTGCTTTCACTTGCATACATTCACACTTAAATTCCTAGGCATACATGTTTACACATTTCCACATACGTGCCGGTGTTTATGGTATTGCTATGCATACAGCCAATACGTTGTCATATACGTTGGCAAGTGTGTGCTGCCTTTTCAGTGACTGTGTGCAATCACCTTAAAATCTTCTTTTTTTTCAATTTCGAATTTAGGTGTGATTTTTGTTGTTTCAAATGTTTTTATGACATTCCATACAATTTTTTGCTTCGTTTTTCCATTTTATGTTGTCTTTCCATGGCTATATAGGTGTGTACGGTTACTGGCCATCTGTTAAACTCGTTTCGACTTGATTAAAATATTCAAAAATTATTGAAAGAAATTTGCGAAAGTGCTTTAGCTTTAGTGTTTCAATTCAAAATCAAGACTAAGTTTTAATTAAAAGTTTAATATCAACGAATTAAGTATTAAGTTTCTCTATTTAAATGAATGCATTCTTTTAATGCTTGCATTTGTCACATGTACGTTGAAACTATGTATTGCTGTTGTTGTTGCAACATGTTGTGTCAATTATAAAATGCTTGTAAAATTTCAAGTTTGACAATATTTCATAGTAACACTACTACTACTGCATTTATTTAAATTTTTTTTTACACAATTTTTATTTATTGTAAACATTGTTCAAATATGCCAATGATATGCATATATGTACATATGTATGCATGTCTACATTTATTTAGTCAGCATGTTTACATTCATGCATTCTACACTTCAAATTGATGATATTCCTTGAAAAAATTGAATTCATATGTAAAAACGCCACAACTACTACCACCGATATTTAAAGTGTGATGCTGAAATTTTAAAATTCGTTAAAATGAATGAAATTCCTCGAAAGTTTCATAATCTTTAAAGCAAGAATAGCAATAGAAATGAGTTTGACAATATATTTGCCTAACAGCGTCAAATTTTTCATGATTTTGGAAGCCAATTACATACATAATTAGTCAATTCTGACACTACTTATGTTGTGCGTGTTAATTTTATGCATAAGTGGCGGGACGTACAGTTTAAAGTCGACACCGAACGACAGATTTTTGAGAAACTTTTCATGGCAATTTTATTTAGTCTCAGAGTTTTTTCCAGAAATCTGCTGATAGGATAATCGCCGAAGAAATACCTTTTGTGTTTTATTTTGATGTCTGGCCTACGACTTGAACCCTGGCTTAAGGTCTAACAAGCCAGCACACTAGCCTACTAGTACCACGGCGACTTTAAGCCAATTGCAAGCCAATTAATGTCCTTAAAATGTGTTAAATATGCTTTAAAATCTGGCTAAAACATCACTGGTCATTACAACCCTTGAGCCAGTATTACACCTTAGCTTCTCATACCATATCATACCTCATACCATGCCAGAACCTACAGTTTAAAGTCGACAGCGAACAACACATTCTGTTGAGAAGCTTTCACGGCACTTTTATTTATTCTCAGAGTTTTTGCCTGTAATCTTCTGAGAGAAAGTCGCTTAAGGAATATTTTTCGTATTTTAGTTTGATCTTAGGTTTGATCAGAGGCCTCTCGTCTAATAAGCCAACACATCCTACTAGATTACTGCTAAAACAGCAAAAGGTTTATATTAAATGGTGTTAGAAATCTAAAGGATATTTTTCAATTTTCATTCTCAGCGTAAGTGCATATGGACAACAACAATCGCGGAGCCCTACTCCAATATCTACACGAAATAATCTTTAAAAATTAAACAACAAGTATTCATTTATACTCACTTAATGGGTCATTATAAATCTACGGACAGTATTGCGACCTAACTTCCGACGTCATTTATGTTGATGATAACTCGAAAGGACAGATTTTTGAAAAGCTTTTCATTGCAATTTTTTATTTACTCAAAGTTTTTTCCAAAAATCTAAGAAAGATACATGGCCTGAGGTTAGACCATTTGGTTTACGTCTAATAAGCCAACACACTACCTACCCCGGCGACTGGCCGTATGATAATCCACCTCTTTAGGATTGCAATTGAAGATTATTTACTGGACAGACGATATTTGACCGATTGTGTTTTTATTGCAGAAGAAATATTCTGAAAGAGGAATTTTTTTTATGAAACCAGCACTCATGGGATAGCCCCTACTCATGCAGTGCATTGTGCAATTTAACATTTTGAGGATATTGGTGTGGCCTTCAGTGTCACACAATTTGGTGCCTTTAAATTTTACTTACTGTGGCTGAGAGTTTGTGTGAGAATCCGTGAACATCAACTCGTCATCGTTCTCAAGAATTGAACATTTCACGCAACAATTTACGTTGAATTTTGCTAAAAGATCTCGGTATGACGCCTTACATTGCTTCATTTTCGCTTTGCTCAATAGGACAACAAGAAACTGCACGTTGATGTCGAATTGTTCCAAAAAAAATCTTTTCAGGTGGGTAGGTTAATAAGAAAAACTACAAAATTTGGTCAGAAAACTCACACGTGGTCTTACAGACGCCATTGCACACATTACAAGTAATTGCTTGGTGCAGCTTGTAGAGCGGAGGCGCATTCATCTTTTAAAATAAAAACGGCTCCACCATGACGGTGAATGAAGATAGCTATTGCACCATGATAACCGATTTTTTGTACCCGCTTTTTATGGTATTGAAGTGAAAAATGTTCGGTTCCAATAGGATGATGCAACTTGCAACATATCTTATGCCACAATCGATTTATTGCATCAATCATTTGATGGCCATTTAATTAGCCGAAATGGTGATGACAATTGGCCGCCAAGAAGCTGTGATTTAACACAGTTAGACTATTTTTTGTAGGGAGCCGTTAAAGAAAAGTTCTAGGCAGACAAACCAGAGACAATTGATCATTTGAAAACCAATATTCGTGATGCCATTGCCGATATATGACAGCATACATTCGGAAAAGTGTAAGAAAATTGGTCCGTTCGAATGAGGTACTGTGTGGTCAGCCGTGGCAGCCTTATAAATGAAATAATATTCCATTTCTAACGCGAACAATTGTACTTCACAACGAAAAAATAAATTTTGAACAAAATTTCAAACCGTTTTTGTTTTATTGTTTAAACTCTTAAATTGCCCACCAATCAACACTAAGGCGTATGAGTTACATGTAATACGCTGTTGTATTAAATAAATATTGCTCATACGTATGCGTGCATATGATTTAAGATCTGTAAAGTATGCAACATTAAATTTAAAAAAAGCCAAAGCAATGAATGATCGAAACTAACACACACAAGAATCACTTACTAATCCGTTTTTAAAACATTTTACAGTTCTTTTCAGCAGGAGTGTTGAATTTCCAAAAACACATTATTAGTGATGGTAAAATGATCGGTTTTTTGATTATCAGACGTTATAGCCAAGAAATGTTTTAAAATGAATCATAATCGAGTGTGTAGTGGCAAAATGTTTTAAAAGCCTTAAAAGTTTTAAAACTTAAAAAAGAGACAAGATTTTAATAAATTCATATAAAAATTAAAAACAAAAAATTTTAAATAAAAAATAAAATGAAACATGAATTCAAAGTTGAATTTAAAAGTGCCAGTAATTATTTGGAAATGTAAGAATTTTTTCTGCGTTAATTATTTGAGGATTATTTTATATTTCACTTTACTTCATCCTTGTTAAAACTGGAGCTGATGATGCATTCAAGAGCTATGAAGGATAAAGCAAAAGCTAAACCCTAAGGAGTGTGTCTACTATACCATACTGACAAAAAGGTGGCAGCAAATGGTTTTTTTTTATTCAAATATCAATATGTTAACTATTAATGTTGTTTAATTATGTACTAAAATTTTATTTCATAATAATAAAAATAAATTGATCATCGTTGGCTAGACTCCTACCTCTCCCTTAGGACTCATAGGGTATTGTTCATGAATGTATTGTCTAAGACTGTATATGTTACTTCTGGTGTTCCGCAGGGTAGCTATTTGGGTACTTTACTGTTTTTATTGTTTCTGAATGATGTTGTTTCTGATTGTAATATTCTGATGTATGCTGATGATGATCATGGCCAGGCTATTCTTCAGCGAAATATTGATTTGTTTGTTACTTGGTGCAGGATTAATTAAATGGATCTTAATTTGAGAAAATGTAAATGCATGGTTTTCTCGCGCGGAGATGTAATTTCGCCCACTTATGTGATTAATTCTTGCCCTTTGGAAACTGTGACTACATTTCTTGATTTGGAAGTATTATTGGGTATTAAGTTGTCTTTTATTGATCATATTAGTTTAATGATTGGCATAACTCGTGCTGTTCTTGGTTTTGTAAAAAGATTAGGGCTAGGGAATTCATTGATCCTTATATAACGAGGCTACTGTACATTAAACTTGTTAGATGTTCGAATAAAAAAAAAGTCTGATTTTCATGTCAAAAGTATGCATCAATTTGAAAGTCAACTGTGACCCTTATAAACGATAACCGGGACCGATATATGCTTCAAGTTTACCTAGTCAACAGTGAGCAATTTTCTACTTAATTTTCAGTAATGTTTATATCAACTGTGATCTAAAAACAGCAGTAGAGTGAGCTGGTTAAGTATATGTTTTATAATCGAAAGAACTTATACGTTAGAAAGAGAAACAACATCACAGGCAAACGAATCTTTACATTAAGCTTTTCGTATTGCTCTTAATAACTTGGCAGGACCTATACATCACAAATGTCTAGGCATCTGATCTAGTCATCATAAACAGCATAAATAACGCGCTCTTAGAATGAACAGGCACTAAATTCTATCCATTGCAATAAGGAACGACTTATCTTCGACTTATCTGGCTTTAATTTAAGTTCAAAGCTATAAATTCAGAAATGCTTAGTATAACAGGACGCTAACATGTGAATATTTACTTACTTAATTGGCCATTAACAACCCGCAATGCATCCTTCCAGGCGCCTTTGCTTCTTCCGCGCCTACGCTAGTTGGTCACACCATCGATGACAGGACTTCCTCGACTTGGTTCTTCCAACAGATACATGACCACATGAACAACATGGCCGAGCTAGCGCATGTTAGCCGAGCCGCTGGATATTAATACGCTGCACAACGTCTATGTCATTGAGGACCTCATACAGCTTACTGTATGCGGATGCCGAAATCATCGCCAACTCGCACTCGACCGAAGATCCTACGTACGATTTTCTCTCGAGTACTCTCAAGGCAGCTGCACCAGTCCCTAATAGGGTTCATGACTCTGCGCCATAAAGAAGCACGTGTAGGATAAGCGTCGTGTAGAGTATTAGTTTTGTCGCACGGGAGAGGTCTCTGCTACTCAATTGCCTATTGATACCATACTAACACCTGTTGGCAAGAGTTATCCTGTATTTGACCTCCAAAATGACATCATTTTTGGTGGTAAGGACGCAGCCAATATAAATAAATTCCTTAAATGTATCAAAAGTATATTACCGGCCATAATTTGAGAATCAATACGCCGCAAATCTCTACTTGTCGATAACATATAGTTTATTTTGCCCTCATTTTCTGCCAGGCCCTTCTTCTTAGACTCCCGTTCAATAGTACTAAAGGCTGCAGTAAAGTCTCGCTTGGTATGATGCCGATATCGTAAGCGTACGTAAGCATTGTGCCATTGCGATGCACTCTCGATTTCCGCAGAACACTCTCCATGACGAAGTTGAAGAGGTTGCATGATAAGGGATTGCCTTGGCTGAAACTTCGGAGAGTATTAAAAGGTTCGGAGGGGTCCATTTCTACCTTGACGGAGCTCTAGGAATTGCTCTTGTAGTCGACAAAAAGATGGTGGGTGTCGACTTGTTTTTCATGGGCCTTATCCAGATCTGGCAGACGGTGAACTTGCCAGGTCTAAAACCGCACTGATAAGGTCCAATCAGTTTTTTGACGAGTGACGGCAACCGTTCACACAATATGCCTGTAAGAACCTTATATCCGACAGGGAGAAAGCTTATACCCCAACATGATGGGAATAATTTTTAAAAATTAATTGTGATTTGGAAATCAACCTCAAGGCTCCTTTGGGCTACTGTACTATGAAATTACATTATTTTTCTTTCAATAAATAATTGAAATCGTTTCCTTCATACATAATTGGTCTTTAGAACCCATCAGTCAGGATTATTGACCTAGTTCTCACACCACTTAAGTTGTGTGTGTTAATTTTAACATGAGTAGCGGGTCCTACGGTTTAAAGTTGACTCCGAACGACAGATTTTATGAGAAACTTTCCATGGCAATTTTATTTACACTCAGAGTTTTTACCAGAAATCTGCAGAGAGGAAATTGCTGGAGAAATACTTTTTGTTTTTTGTTTTGATGTCTGGCCTGGGACTCGAACCCTGGCTTTTACGTCTAATAAGCCAACACACTACCTACTAGACCACGGCGTTTCCTTCACTAACGTGTTATTTTTACTGCATTGCATTTGAACTTCTAAATGGCCCACCCTTTAGAATGTTGAATGCTTTGGGCCTATGAAAAATATTTTCAAATCGTAAAGTCAGCATTCTTTAATGTACAGAATATTTGCTATGCTCGGTGCTTTAATGATGTTGCGCAAAATGGCAACAACTTTTTGAAATTATTTTAATTTGAAATGTTCTTCCATTTTTTGGCTTTTTTTTTTATTTTGCTTTTGTTTTCCTCTGACAAACAATTTATTAAACAAAGCAAAATTTGCATAATTTCTTTAAATAATAATTTATTGAAATTTTAACATTTTGGTCACATACAACATGCAACATACAAACATATACTGGGGTAACATATGCCGATGGTCTGTCTCTTCATATGCTTTACACATACTCTACTTTTTTTTCTTCCTTTTTTGCATTTTTTTTTCGTCTTCTTCTATTCAATCTTCTTAACAGATTTGATTTCTTTTTTTCTCTGTTTTTCCTCTTCTTGATATTCTTGTTGGCTGTCTTGTCACAATGAAAGAAAAAAAAATTACGAAAAACAAAATAAAAAGAAGAGAATTTCAACAAAAATCATGTCTAAGGATGTGTTAAACTTTAAGAAGACCAAAGATAACGATAAGCCCGGGATGAAGGAAATACTTGTGGTGGATGGGTGGTTGGATGGGTGGTTGGAAGTGGAGGAGCAAAGGAGAAGGAAAATTTAATGTAATTTATTTTATCTTTACGTCTCATAGGCAATTATCATGTGTCTCACCAAAAACAAAGTAGAACAAAAAAAGCAAAAAACCAAGAAATGGAAAAAAATGAAAGACGACACAGGCATTAACAACAAAATCAAGAAATACTTGTTAAAGCTTTTTTTTTGTACTTTCGTTCCTTAATATGTATAGAATATGCGTGTGTGGGAGAATGTTAAGCGGAGTGTATACGTGTACGTGTGTATGTGTGCACAATCTTATTCCCTGATGTTATCTAAACATGTTTTGTAAATGAATAAATATTTGCGAGTGTATGTGTGTGTTGTTGTTGTTGCCTATTTTATTACATTTTCTTCAACTCTACGTTATTTTACCTTTTTTTCCCGTTGTTCTCTATTACCCTCAGTTTTCTCCCTCTCTATCTCTTCTGCTCTGCACCATACATACATACATACATCTACACATTTGTATAGTGTTTGCCGTTGTCGCACTATTTTATCAACCAGTATTCCCCAAACGTTTCACTATTTGCCAATTGTGATTTTCATTAAATTTCCCCACGTTGTTACTTATGTTGATATCGATGTTATTTTTTTTTTTTTGTGTTTTTGTTGTGATTTGCTTTCTTGTAGCTTGTTTACAGGTTGGCTGATATGTATTGCAACCAACTTCAGGTTGTAATCATTTGTAAACCGCTGACAGATTTATTCCAGTGACAGTTCAATATATTGTTTACAAGCTTACAAAAGCATTTTGATCTATTCCATTCAGGAAAAAAAGTTATTCGTGATGGAATTCAAGCGTGATCGTGTGATTGCTTTATATTTGGCTGGAAAACCACAGGTGGCTATCATTAGAGGCCTCCGGCATTTAAATGTGAATAGATCTTTAGTTTCTCGAGTCATTGCTCGTTACCGTGATGCTGACAGTGTTGCACTGTGTCAAAAAAATGGACAAAAAAAAAAACGATAACAACACCAGAAATGATCCGAAAAGTGAAGGCCAAATTTGATCGAAATCCACGTCGCAGTGGTAGAAAAATTCCTCGTGAGCTGAATATATCGCGAGAACGGGTTAAAGCCATTGAAGTTCCAAAAAGTACAACAGCTCACCGATGGACAAAAAAAGTTAGACTGGAAAAAGCCAAGGAGTTACTTCGCTTGCACGAAAGTGGCCAGTTACCGAATTTGGTTTTCTCCGATGAGAAGCCATTCCAAAATGATCGGGTTTACTTGCCAAAGAGATCAGCTGAAAATTTACACCTGCGATTGGCCACCAGAACTCAAGCGCTGCCGATGGTAATGGTGTGGGCCGCCGTAACGGTCGATGGTCGCTCCCCGCTCGTATTCATCGACCGTGGGGTTAAAATAAATGCCGAATATTATCGGGAAAATGTCTTAAAGACAGTATTAAAGCCCTTGGCAGACAAACATTTCGGCTGTAGACTATGGCCAACAGGAGTCAGCACCACCGCACTCAGCAAGCGTCAACCAAGAATGGCTTAAAAAGGACGTTCCTCGCTTTATTTATACCTCACAATGGTCACCAAAATCTCTGGATTTCAATCCGTTGGACTTTTGCGCCTGGGGCATTTTGGAGAATAAGGTTCTCACTAAAAGATACCATCATTTCAAGACAATGCTTCTCCGGGAATGTGCCAAAACACCGCAGAGCCACTTTAGTGCAGCCTGTGATGGCTTTGTTGAACGTTTGAAGGCCATAATTCGTACCAAAGGTGGCCAATTCGAACAAATCTAAACTGATTCTAAAATTTGATGTTATTTCCAATATTTTTTCATTTGGAGCAATAAAATTAAAAAAATATAGCGCTTTACTTTGTTGCATTGTATATCAGCCACCCTGTAGTTGTTGTTTTTGTTGTTTTTTTGTCTTGTTTTCGGCTTAAGGACAACTTAAAGTGTAAATAATCTTTAAATAAAGCGTTGCTAATTTCTATGGTATCCCAACAAAAACAAAAAAAAACACACACACATACTCAAATATTATGGTAAAACTCACATACACACTCTCTTATACATTTATGTACATACATACATACTCGGGTATCTTTGTTAGTTTAGGTAAATATTTGTATGCTTGTGTATATATGTGTAATCACCTCTGTTTACTATAAGATTCCCTTACACATACACACACACATACAGATGTATTATGATTTCATTTACACTTATTTAAACAAATACTGCTGCTGTTAAGTACACTCGAAAATAAAATATTCGTATACACAGTAATCATTCAATCATAAGGCTCTCATCAAAGTTAAATTAAATAAATTCTGAATATATATAGCCAGTGTTGGAAGTTGAAATTTTTCAAAATGGTACTGAGCAATAACTGAAAGAGAAATACTTTCGTCCTTTTTTTTTGGGGGGGTGGTACAACTTCTGATGGCTGGTTTATTTATTCTCGGAGTTTTTGTCAGAAATCTACTGTAAGGAAATGGCCAAAGAAATATTTTTTGTATATTGGTTTGATGTCTGACCTGGGGCTGGAACCTTGGCTTTACGTCTAATAAGCCAACACACTACCTACTAGACTACAACGAGAAAACTAGGTCAGTAATCCTGACTGAAGGGTTGTAAAGACCAATTATTATGAAATAGTTTCTCACACCACTTATGATGTGTGTAGTAATTTATACATGAGTGAGGAGAACGACAGATTTTTTAAAAGCTTTTCATCGCAAATTTCATTTACTTTCAGAGTTTTTACAAGAAATCTACTGAGAGGAAGTCGCCGAACAAATATTTTTCATATTTCGTTTAGTTCGAGATGTCTAACCTAGTGTTTGAACCCAGGCTTCAAGTCTAATAAGCAATACACTACCTACAAGACTACGGAGTCTAAGTATTATGCAAAACTTCTGTATCCAAGATTAGCAATAAATCCTATTTTCGCCACTCATAAGCACTCATGAAATTTTGAATATAAGTGAGTGCAATCAACAATATTGAAATATAACTACACAGAATTCGTTAGTACTCACCACAACGTTGATTTATAAGTACATGTTGCAATGAAATATGTTTGATTCATAAGCCTACTCATTAAGATTCATAAATTCAGAAAAATACTTATAAATACTTATAAATGATTCCAGCTGACTCGAATCATTCATCATATTTACATCATTTACAGGCTTAGTTGTTGTAGCATTTACAAAAAGACACATAAGAAAAAAGACAGAACAGCTTCATACTTAGTTTGTGACTTTTGTGTATGGAGATTGAGTTATGGAGATTCGAAATCAACAACATCAAACGTGTCGTTAAGTATAAATATGATGAGTACTTCAAACGTTGGATATGATTGAGGTTCCATGATATTAAAATAATCATTAATGCATATAAGTACCAGAAATTAAGAGTATGATTCGATTATACTCATCTTTTTGAATACTCATTGCTGATCTCTGTTCTGTATATTCCAACAAATGCAGGTAGTGCTTCATGGTTTGTTTGTTGAAGTAATCAACCCAATAGTACATCACCAATGGCGACGTGAATACAATGTAGAATGCGAGTTCGAAATCTGCAGTTACTAGATAAAGGTTGCATTTGAATGCAATGGAATATTGACCTTTTAATGCAGATTGTATTCGTACGATCGACATACGAAGTCGCCGTAATCTTATACGTAGTTTGATGCCTTATTAGACGTGAGGTCTTGGGTTAAACACTAGGATAGAAATTTCGAACGAAACGAAATATTAAAAAATATTTCTTTCAGCGACTTTCAGCAAGTTTATGGCAAAAACTCTGAAAGTGAATTCCATTACTTATTTAGGAATATCAAAAGCCTTTTGCATAGTCTTTCAGAAGTTGTGAACTTCATTACACTAAAAATCACTCTACTTTTCCGATGACTCCAATTACATTTATGCACACTTAACTCTAAACACGAGAAATGTAAGAAAAAAATTAAATTAATCTCCAGTACTACTAAAGTTTTTCACTGAGTGTATATTGGTTGCACAAAACTAATATTTCATGAGAATCTATTTTGATATCGTCAAAATTTCTTATGGTTTTCTTTCGCAGTTTACTTCGCAATATATTCGAATATTTCTACATACAAGTATAACTCACTACTCACTCAGTTATTTTCAGCCTCAAAACTTTTCATTCCAATATTTAATTTAAAGTAACGATAAGAACTAAAAATGTGTAAGTGAAACCATATCTTAAGCGTATATTTGAGTGATAATGATAGTCTTATGAACACCATACACACCCAATAACAAATTCATGCACAAAATATTCATTAAAATGATAGGAAAAAAAATTCAATAAATTAAACAGGCTCATGACTGCATGTTTTCTTACAATTTTCAATTAAAATTTTTTTAATTAAATTAATAACGTATTCCATGGTTATTAGAAAGTAATCATTAAATAGCGGAAATAATTGAAATAAATTTTTATGAATATAACACACCCAATAGATTATTAAAACAAAAATAATTAAAATAATTTTTATTTATTTTAAATTTTCTTTCTAGGTAAGCTATTGAAATGAAGTTTTTAAAATTGTAAGTAAAACTTGATTAATCGGATTAAAAAATATGTTCGAAGGCAAAGTATAACCTCCATTGTGGCAAAAAGAATATCATAAATTAGCAGATTAAACGTCAAAAATTAATTGCAAATAAAAAGGCAATAACTGAGATGTATAATGAAAAGCGAAAGTACAAGCACAACATTTCACTACCATGAGACAAAATGAATACAAAAATTAATTTTTTGTAATCTGGGATCATATATGGATCGCCATTAATCACACTTTTTTAAATGGATTGAAGAACTCTGTTTGTCCAACAGTTTCAGTTCACTACCTGGGAATGAGATGGCGGATGCTTTCGCAAGATTAGGTTCTCTTATGTGATTTGATGATTAGCGCTTATCCCCAAGCTCGTTGACGTCTGCGGTCTTGTCGGACGTTGGATAAGGAAGCAATAACAGAGAAGTGTTTGGAATATAAACTATATTATTATCTATCCAGGGTATATGTGGCCAACTATAGACGATGTTTGAACAGGCTTATTTTTGGCAAAAACTCTGTGAGTACTAGGGATGCCAAACGGGATCGATTTTTAAAAATCCCAATCACGTAATCCCAGGATATTTCGGGATAATTCGGTATCCAATAATCCCGAAAAATCACTGGAAAAATCGCGATTTTGTCTTAATAATAAAAATATATTGTTAGAAAGTCATTTGTATTCCAATTATGGATATCAGAATTATGTCATTAAACGTAAAATATAAAAACATCGGGACAAAATTTAACAAAAAAGCGTAAATTAACAAAAATAAAAATTATTAATACAAAGCAAATGCATTAGTTTTAAGAAAATTATTTGGATTCCAATAAAAAGATTAAAGCATCTAACATGTGATCTGATAGGCTTAAACGAATTTTGTTGTCAACATACGTTGCCGTCGAAAAACCTTTCTGGCAATCAACATTTGTTGGTAAAATAGTAAAATAGTACCACCTCCTGATGTAAATAAATCTATTCCTTTGAACAGTTGCGTATCTAAATCAGTTAGTTTCCTATTAATTTGTTTTATAGGGCTTTTGCATTCTTCGATGGCATCAAATAATTTTTTGGCAATGGAAGTAGTGTTCTCCTCATCTTAAATGCTATTATCGAAGTCGAGTGCTATAGAACTTTTTTCACGAAGGGTCAAAATACATATGAATTCACAGCCCCGAAAATCCCGGGACAAGTTTTTAAAAATTCCGGGATTCGGGATTTGAGAATCTCAAAAATCCCAGGATTTCGGGATTCGGGATTTCCCGATTGGCATCCCTAGTGAGTACATAAAATTGCCATGAAAAAATTTCTCAGAAAACTATCGTTCGGAGTCAACTTTAAACAGTAGATGCCGCTATTCATGTATAAAAATAGCAGACGCCACTCAGGCGGTATGAGAACCTAGGTCGTAATCCTAACTAATGGATTGTAATGACCAATTATGTATATATGACTTCATATATATTGTTACGTTTTTACATTTCAAAAAAACGTTTAAAATACGAGCTTGTAGATTGCTAATAAAAATAAATTTATATTCAGTTTTAATTAAAATCTTTATTGTTCGCACAATTTTGTGTGCCACTGTTCAGAACTTGATGTAAACAACAATAATTTTCTTTGTTTCCAATTCTTCTTTACACTAACAATTGTTCATTAGATCTGTACAACGGAGAACATCAAACCACTTTTATTCTCTTCAGAAAAGTTTCTCAAAAATCTGTCGTTCGGAGTCGACTTTAAACTGTACGTCCCGCCACTTCTGCATAAAATTAACACACATAACATAAGTGGTGTGAGAAACTGCGGGCTTCTTGGGGACGACTGCTGTAGACTGTCTAATGGTGAAGGTATATCACTGGCCATTCTATAGTCACCAGTAGCAGCTCGTTTCCTTACCATTCGCATCTTCCCTCTTTCCACCTTTCCTAAATCTGCACAATGCACTGCATGAGTAGGGGTCATCCCGTGAGTGCAGGTTTAATAAAAAAAAAAAAAAAAGTTCTCTTCACACTCAACATGTCTTCACTCAAGACTGACTGAATTCTTTCTGAATCTCGTTGCCTGATCTGATGAATGCACTTGAAGGAGTATTTCTTTGCCTTCGCGAAATCTTTATAAATGTAAACAAGTTGTTGTTGTTTGTTTATTCCGTTTACGTTTGTCCTTGCAGTGATGCTGTTGCCTGTATGTGTACTTGTTTATCCTTTCTTTATACTGCTGTAGTCGCTATAGTGTTGTTTATTTGTTTAAACAAGTCCAAGTTTTTGTTTTTGAAGATTTTGTTTATCTTTTTAATGTTAAACCATGTAACACCATTTCTATTTTCGTAACAATATTTTGTTTAGTTTTATAACACAAAATCCAATTGTTGAGAATTGTCATGTAATGATACACGCCATGAAAAGTTTCCCAAAAGAAATCTGTCGCTCAGAGTCGACGTCACTTCTGTGTAAAATCAACACACACAATATAAGTGGTGCGAGAAACTAAGTCAATAATTCTGACTGGTTGAAGGGTTGTAAAGACCAATTATACTGGGCTGTAAAACATCAAAGTTCTCCTCGGTATATATTCTTCCAATTCGGGCTAAAGTGGAACTGTTGCAGCTAACTCATCTAATATACGAATCATTGCTCTGCCACTCTTGGATAATAAAATTGAAAGTAAATTGTAAGTGACGTTCATATGTTAATATTGTCACGATAAAAGGACCAAATTTATCTTGGTCTTTTCGTCTTTGCCACAAGACCTTATACTTCTTTTTTTGCATTAAAAAATAGCAAAAAAAAAAAAAAGAAAAGAAAGAAAATTTTTTTCAATGCTTAAATAAGTGCAATATTAAATGTGAGGATGTGTAGACGTCTAGGACAAATATAATTGTTACTTATTCCTTGAGAATGATATCCGTAGGATATCGAAATATTGGAAGTAAATAAATAACATATAGAAAAAATTGACCTCAAGCTCGATAAATCTTTTTATTTAATTATAATCAAAAAGGTCGAATAGAACTATTGGATAAATTTTTTTCAATGCCTTATACAGTCAAACCCAGTTATAACAAACTCCGTGAGACCAGAAAAAATAGTTCATTATAGACAAAGTACGTAATGAACGGGGTGAAGTCATTTGTCATTTATTAAAAGCAAAAGGTATTTTTTTATATTGAAAACCAAAAATATGTGTTAATTCTTTTTATCTAGCAGCTGATTATAGATGCTGAGTTATAATTTAATGCTGCCATATTAAATACAAGTAAAGACTATTGCCACATTTCAAAGTTATTTCTTTGGGTTCGTTATAAAAATGGTAAAATGTATGAAATTTAATTACTGGAACCATTTACAGTAGTTCCTTTTAATCGAGAATTCGTTATAAACGAGTTCGTAATAAACGAAGTTTTTTTGTATGAAAATTGTTATTGAAAATATGCACGTAATAACGAATTCTTTATAACCGAGTTCATTATAAACGAGTTTGCCTGTAGACATTGAAATAATTTTCAAACATTTCTAAAATAATTGTATAACACGCTATAAAATAAATTTTAATTTTTAAATACAAATATGAATAATCATGCATAGAAATTAATTTATAATTTCAATTTCAATGAAATTATTAGAAAATCTTTGAAAAATATTGTACAACTTAATATTGTAATTCAAGAGGTTAGTTACACTTATTTTATTATTAAATGGATATGAATATTTACATGGAATTTATGTATTTTATGTTTACAATGTTCATTGCAATTGCTTAGTTTTAACACTTCCATAGAATGTTTTTCTTTATTTTTTTTTTAAATGCAAATGATCATTATTAATAGAGGAAAACATCATTTAGTTAGGAAGATAAGATAATAATTATGATGATTTAAATGAATGGCAATAATAAACATGTTGACTGTTATAAAAGTCTCTTCTACGTGTGTGTGTGTTTAGTGGTAGTAGTAATTTATCCTAGCAATCAGTCAGTATTAGAATTTAATAGAATTAAATTTTATAAAGACAACAAATCATAGAGAAGAAGAGAAGAGTATATGTTTACTTAAGAACAAACTTGTTACAGTTAACTACATACGTTATGTGCGTGTGAGTATGTGTATGTGTGTACGTATTTATAACACATTTTGCAAAATTGCATACATTAAGAATTTAAATGCAAGCATTTCCTTTTCATTACCTTTCTCTTCTTTTTCCACTCTCTCTCTCTCTCTCTCTCTCTCTTCTTTTCTTATATTCAATACAGTTTAATACAAATTTAATGCTTATATTGTATATTGCATTTCCTTAAGTGGTCCTTTCCTTACATACATACACTTATGGTAGAAAAAATAAGTACACTTGCACAATTCTTTAATATTGTAACGAAAGTGGAAATGGTAAAATGATAAACAAAAGCTGCAAAAACAAAACAACGCACTGTTCACGGGATCAATGAATAAATAAAAAAATATAGCAACAAAAATAAAGCGCTTGCTTACAAGGTCGATGAATAAACAAGAATAAGGGATAAAATATGAAAATAGCCGATAACAAAATGAATCGAAAAAAGAAGTAAACAAGCAACAACAATATAGCGGATAGACAAATAAACAACAACTAATCTGCCTAGACGAATGTAAACAAGAAACTACAAAAATGAAAAGAAGTTGTTTACAGTTTTAGATTGTTTCCGAAGGCCGTCATCTTCCTTCGAGAGTATTCATTACACTGATGATCCAGCAATATAAAAGACAAGATAAAGCGAGCAAAGATGAGTTTGAATTTAATCGTGTCAGACGACGTCACGTTGGTTGCAGTGAGAATTAAATCTATCGAGCTATAATTCGGTCAGACTTGTGTGCAGACAAGTTGCGTGTGGAGAAAACAGTTATTAGTATTGTGCTTACAAAACGGTTGTGAGCAAAGAAATATCCCAAACAAGCGCATATTGTGAAAGTTTAAGTAAAATAAGTTCGAATTTTGAACATTTTTAATCAAATTCGAGTTTTTTTTTTTTTTTTGATTCTTCTGCGCGATTAAAAAGCTCGAATATGCGCTCATTTTCAGATCGTCAGGAGAAAAAAGTGACTACGAGCGAAGAGTAACTTATGAGTCATTTTCTATATTATTTTAGAGTAATTTTCGACTCTTTTTCTAGTAGTTTTACAATCATTTTCGAATCACTTTCTGATCATTTATTAGTTTTATTTAGGAGTCGTTTTTCAGTTATCGTTTAATCGCATACGAGTCTTTTATGAGTCTTTTTATTGCCATTTATGAGTCGTATTTGTATTAATTTGGACTCGTTTTTATGTTATTTATGATTAAAATTTGAGTCATTTATTATTCGTACATATAATTCTATTTTACTCTCTTCAAGTGTTTTTATTAGGTTTACTGAGTCCTACGTTTACACTACAGCGATTTCAAAAATCACGTTCGTATGAACATTAAGTATGAAAAAAAGAAAGAATATTTAGTTGACATTCGTGGTTTATGTACATCAGACATCAAAGTTTATTTAAAGAAATATTGTTTTTCGTAACAAAACAAAGAAAAACTTTTAATTTAAAAAAAATTTTACTTTATTTCATAGCCATCTTTTACAGAAAAGAAAATTTATACAGAAAAGCAGTTTTTAATCATCTACTTGCGCAAAATATGATCATAAAATACGGAATTATAATCACTTTTCAAACCCCTGCTGTTTTGATTTGTTTTTGATTAAGCGTTTTTTAATCTTCAGTATAAGTAGAACAGAATAAATAAATAATGGAAATAATATTCACATTTTAAACGTCTGGATGATTAATTTCCGAATGCAATACAATTTTTTGTTGTATTTTAAATCGAACTCATTTTACTCATAGACACGAACCATTTTTGAGTCCTGACTAATAAGATTTTAATCGCCAAAAGTACTCTAAAAAGCCTCAGCAGATTGATTTTTATAAAAACAATCTTCCGAATGCTAGCTGGGAGTGTACTTATTATTTTGATCATATGTGTACATTTTCATACACATATGGCTGTGTTTGTGTGCCAGAATATTAATTATAGTTCAACATATTCGTATAACCTGCCATCTTTGCACCAATGCCTGCTGCACATACATTGCACCATGATGCAATAGTACATTGCATTATAATTTCTCCTACTCTTGTCAAGTGTGCTATAATAGGAGAGAGCAGAGACCAGAGTACAGAGAACAGAAGCAGGTATCAAAATCTAATTAATTGTATTTTGATTTAAAATAAGATGAATTTGATGACTTTATATCGCCTTTTGAATATTATTATTAATGTGTGTGTGTGTCTTATTTAAATTATAAATTTGAAAATCTTTTTTTTCACCTTTCTAAGCATCATCTTACATTCTAGAGAAAATTGTAATGAAAACTTAATCAACATTTATTTAAATGATTTAATCTAAGTTTAATACTTAATAATATTAATATTAATATTCCAAACGAAAAAGCAATTTAAATCTAATTAAATAGAATTAATATTGTATGAGTTATTAAAAATTTATTTTAAAATTTGCAAAAATAAATAAAATATTGGATATTAAGGTATCAGATGTTTATCTATCGATTCGACGAACAGTAACCAATTAGGGTGAAAGTTTCGTCGATTCAACGAACAGTGGCCTTAATGTACAAAATAGGAGAGTAACCGTTTAGGATTCAAAAAATAAAAACGTAACAATATCTTTATAGCGGATATTGTAGTTTATAGGACTGACACCATACAACGAGAAATAACCCCTAAATCATAATATTGCCGCGCCCGTGTTTGGTCGTCTTCTTTTTAAAGCAAACATAGAACCATCCTAACCCCTTAAATTAATTTCTCTTTCATTCCTAACCAATTTGAAAAACTTTTTGTAAACGTCAATCTAGTCTTTAAATTTTTCTTTTCCTCTAAACAAAGGAACTCTTCTGACTATTCGTCCTGGTAAATGTTTTTCTTGTAGTCTACGTTCGCTATGAAAATACATTTCCAAAGTCAGCTGAAACCGATGCTTCTTCGCAAAATGTTATAATATGGATATCTGTTGTATTTAAGTTTTTTTTTCTTGGTCTTCCAAGAGTTTTAATGATGTTTTTAGGCTTTAAAGCATTTTGTACAAAAAAAAAAAAAATAGTGGCCAATTCATAGTTTCTGTTATAGAACGAAGACTTTGGCCTCTTTCTGATTTTTTTTATTATATACAGTCAAACCCGGTTATAACGAACTCCGTTGGACCAGAAAAAATAGTTCGTTATAGTCAAAGTTCGTAATAAACGGGGTGAAGTGATAGAAGAAAACATAAAATACAGAGAATTTTTATCATTTATTAAAAACCAACAATATATGCTATCAGCTCATTAAAGATACTGACTTATAATTTAATACTTCATTATTAAGTAAAATTATTACCACACTTCAAAGTTATTTCTGAGGGTTCGAAATTTAATTACTGGGACCATTAAAGTAGTTCCTTTTAACCGAGAATTCGTTATAAACGAGTTCGTAATAAACGAAGTTTTTTATATGAAAATTGTTATTAAAACGTTGGCACTTTAAAATTTCCGATGAAGCTCATTTTCATGTTGGTGGTGGGTATGTTAATAAGAAAAATTGGCTCAGAAAACCCACACGTGGTCTTACAGAAGCTAATGCACCCATTACGTTTGACTGTTTGGTGCGGCTTGTGGTACATATTGTCACATACATAATTCACCATTACAGTCTTTCAGTCCGGATTACAGCCTACATTCTCTCACCGCTCACGTTGTGTGTTTGTTAATTTTGTTTCTTTATTTTGTTCTCAAAAAATATCATACTGATGATGTGACGATCTATGCCCTTATTTTGACGATCTTTAAAAATTAAAAATTTACATTATTTTCTTTATTTCAGTACATTAAAAGCCACCTTAAGCTTTGTATTTACCTTTGCAGTTATTATTATTGCCAAATTTTTATGTCCTTAAAAGCTAAAAAACTACAATCGCTGCACATACGAATAGTCCGACTAAAGAACGAATTTTGTCTGTAATGCAGTGAGCGATCCATTGGCCAATCAACCACATAAATATGTCTGCGCCCGCCAAGAAAGGCGAGTGTTGCGTAGGAACACATTATTCTCGAGGACAAGTCCCTTATTTCGCTTGAACAAAATCCGTTTAAATTTCGATACAACAGGGAAACTAGATCACATTGCAACGATGCTCCAATCAATTAAAGGAGTTCGATACTCTGCCGTCATTAACGGGCAACTTCATCCTTTCTTCTAAGTGGTCGAGAAGTCTCAAAACAGTCGTTGTGGCACTGCCCTATACATGAGAGTTGTATTCCAATCGCTTTCGGACATAAGCGGTGTAAATAGTAAGAAAATCAGATGAAGTCAAGCATTTCTTATACTCTCTTTTGAAATTAAGGCACTAAAAAATGTGTCGATTCTAGCGTACATCACACTGAATTTTTGTGACGATTAGTTTGACGATTTCCAAGAACATGTTTGACGATTTTGACGGTGGCTTTCATGGTGGCTGATATTGATGTGAATGATGTTTGGTTTCAAAATAATGGTGCAACTTCTTATACCGCAATCAATTTATTGCGTCAAAGGTTTGATGACAGTTGATGTGATGTCAATTAGCCTCATAGAACTTGCGATTTGACACTGTTCGGCTATTTTCTTTAGAAGCCGCTTAAAAATATTGTTAAGCTGGCAAACCAGAGACAATTAACCATTTTAAGGCCATCATTCGCGATACCATTGTCGAAATACGGCCCCTGATACTCGCAATATCGCACGATATATTGTCCGATCGTATGATACGAGATTGGCCTGCGTTAGCCATAGAACTGAAAGAATATTCCATTCCTAACCGGAATAATTGTACTACACAACAAAAAAAAAATCAATTTTGCAAAATTTTAAACCGTTTTTGTTTTAATGCAGTTTTAAATGTAAACTTTTATATTTCCCCATACTTTTCCAATAACTTCATATCGTTTGGCTCAGTATTGTTTCCGCTTTTGTCAGATATTTCTGAAAGATGTCAAGTTTCTGTTTTATATACCTTTTCGTTTTTATAAGTTCCTTCCTTGAAGTCGCCGTAGTCTAGTAGGTAGTGTGTTGGCTTATTAGACGTAAAGCCAGCGTTCGAGTCCCAGGGCAGACATCAAAACAAAATACAAAAAGATTTCTTTGGCGATTCCTTCTCAGCAGATTTTTGGCAAAAATTCTGAGAGTAAAATAAAAACCCGCCATGAAAAGTTTCTCAAAAATCTGTTGTTCGGAGTAGACTGTAAACTGTAGGTCCCGCCACTCAAATATAAAATTAACACACACAACATGGGTGGTATGAGTAATCATGACTGAAGGGTTGTAATGACCAGTTAAGTACATATGTATGTACGCTGGAACTAGCTTAGTTTCTAGATTAAAATCTACTATTAATAAACACTACTCTTCCTTTCCTTTCTCCCACAACCTATCTTGCTGGATCCAATACAATTAACATCATGAATAAGAGCCATTAGGCAACATTTTAAGCAATCCTGTGCAATGTTCGAAAATTATTATGAATTACGGATCCGCTTACCACGAAGAATTTTGGACTTTGCTTTATATTGAGTGCATCAAAGTTCCCTTAACAAATTCGTGTCACAGTATTTTTAACGGCAACCAAAGCCATTCTAATTTAAAATCCAAATTCCATACTAAAGTGATCTTGCCACAATAAGTCAGTAAATATGAATATGTTTGCTAACTGTGGCAACATCGTTTACTACATTTAAAAACAATTAAAATTGAATTTAATTTCTTCTCTGGCGACGTTATTACTTTATTATTTACAGTAAATGTCAAATGCATTCCATACTTTACTTCAGTATTTTTCCATTGTATTCAAACCCAAAAGTATTGATACGAGCAGGACGTGTGTTTAAGAACGAACGCATAAAAAACTTTTAAGCTGACGTATGTACGTGTATAAGGCATGTCATTTTTTTTTCTTTGTTCTTTAATTTAATTAAAATTATTTCAGTTTTTAAAACTTTAAGAAGCATTTTTAAAAAAACCTTGCCATTCCATTACCGTACATACATACGTACATTGGCCCATTAGTAATTAATGGTCATTCTTGCAACATGCCACACAATCGACAGAGTCTTAAGCAAACAATATAAAATTACTGCAAGAAAGAAAGAAAGAAAGGAAAGAACAAAAAAAAAAAAAAATAAACAAGATAAATGAGTCCTAAAGAAACGGGAATGGGAGATAGGTTGGTGTGGTTTGGTTGGGTTTGGCTTGGTTTGGTATGGCAGAGAATGGTTGAAGAAAGCTTGTGGAAAAAAAAACTAGTGCAAATACAATATGTATACACAATATGCAAAGTCATTATGTGTAATATTGTTGATTTTTTTCCTTTGTTCCTGTTGTTTGTGAAAGAAATTCAATCGGAAAAAGCCACATATTGGCAGCATACACCAGCAAAATTTCTTGCAACTTCAAGGTTCTTCAAGTACTTCTGCATTAAGGCTGATGGCTAAAATCGAATAGATTTTCAAATCTTTAATATTTAAACGAATGGAATTTTAAAATTTTAATCAAAGATCAAAAGTTATCCCTAATAACAGGGAACGTTTCCTTTCCCTCAAATTATAATTCATTTATTTTCGATGTGGCAACTTCTAGAATTACCCTCAATTTAGACTTTTCTTATCTTCTTTATGGCAACTTCCACAACTTTCGCTCAGTTTATACTTCCTTTACCTACAATTCGGCAACTTCTAGAACTTTCGTTCAATTTATACCTCACTTATCTTCGATATGGCAACTTCTAGAACTTTTGCTTAATTTATGTTTAATTTAGCTTCGGTCCGGCAACATTACATTAATTAATACTTTATTTATTTTCGATCTGGCAACTTCTACAACTTTCGCTCAATTTCTGCTTCCTTCAGCTTCGGTCCGGCAACTTTACCTTTGTACGCGAATATATACTTCGCTTATCTTCAATAAGTCTAGTAGGTAGTGTGTTGGCTTATTAGTCGTAAAGCCAAGATATAAGCCCCCGCCCATTAAAACAAAATACAAAAAAATATTGATCACTTTTTTAATGCAAGGTCTGCCTCCTTATCGAACCTAACCTATATACACATACAATATAAGATCTTTACTTCAAAGATATAATAAATCTCGTGCTTTCATAGATATTGACTCCAGTTTCACTATCTTGATTCCTTTCATTACTGTGCGAAAATCTCATGTTATGTTAACTTTTGACATTAAGATTGTTCGCCACTTCTCATCGTATTCGTATATTCTAGGTTAGGTTAGTTTAGGTTAGGTTAGAGGACGTATACCTGTCAAACAAGACAAGTACAGTACACGGAGGTCGAATTGACCCATTGTACAACGTCCTAAAGGAGGGAAGGAGAGGAAAGGATGAAACGAGGGGATGTAGGAGAAAGGGGGAGTGAGAAATGGAGGAATCACACAGACCAGTCACAACAGAAAGGGTGGGATAGCGCAACTACACCGATAAAGTCGTAGCACCTCTCAAACAGCCTAAGTCACTAATGAATTTGTGGAGAGCCTTGATGTCGGCTCTCGACACTGAATTCATGTAGTCAAGGAAGGTACTGGCAAGGGTCCTCAATCTCTGATCTACCCAAGGGCTGGGCAATTACAGAGGAGGTTTTTGATGGTTTCCAACTGCCCCTTATCACAACATGTCCTGCATTAGTCTGACTGGGATTTGTTCCAGATCCTCGTCAGCAACCTAATGTCACAGGGTCACGTGATAAAACCGACAAACAACCTAAAGCTAGCCTTATTCAAGCCCAGCAGCCAACCTGTTCTCCTACTGTCCACAGCAGGCCATAGACACCTAGAGACAAAACAACCCGATCCGTTTCCCCAGCCTTTCTGCTCCTCCCATCCATTGATGAGGCCATAGAGGTGGGAGATTGGGAGATCAGGATGAACTATAAAATTGCCCTCTGAAAGTGAATTTAGCCTAGTGAGGGCATCCGCTGTCTCATTGCCTAGTATTCGTACATTCTAGTCCTTTGCTTAAATATTTCACATCACCGAGGCGGATGCCGATGTTTGCTGTCAGGTAGTCGCACTGTTTGTTAAGCTGGTTAAACTTGAACTTTAATACCTTTGAACATCAACAAATCTTTCCAATTCTCTTTCAGATTCTCTAAAACATTTGTCCTTCCTACAAATTTCACTGGGTTCATTGGGTCATTTAAAACTCTATTGAAACTTGTGTGGTTTCCTTTTACACTGGCGTACGACTAAGTGATAGAGAAGGTTATTGTTATTGGGTGCCAATAGAGAGAGAGGAACAGAGAGTATATAGAGAGGTGGATGTGTTTGTATAAATTATATTTACTTAACTTACCCACACGTTTTCACAGCTGCACAATTGAAAAGACTTTTAATTCCTGCACAGAAATGTGTTAAATGTGTATAATTGATGTGGGATGTGGGCTGTAGGGTGTGAAAGTTCATTTTGGACGGTCACTTTGACTAACGCTTTACAATTACAATTGATTTCATGCAATGAACCCCCCATCACCATACACAGAAATACACTCTTATATAGATGGCCATCAACATACTGAGTTTCTCAATTAACGTTGTTATTGTGGTTGTTATTGTTATTGTTGTTGTTGTTGTCCTTATTGCTTTCCGATATTGCAACAAATATTTACAGCAAGTATTGTTGTTTTCGTACAATTTTCTTATCAATTATCGATGAAATGTCTCAAATAACAGTAGAGTAAAGAACAATGAACAAAGATTGCATAAGTATATGTACGTACAAAACATATGGCCACACATCCAAAGAGAATTAAAAAAAAGAGAAGAAATTTAAAACGAAATGGTAAAGAAACTTGAAAGAAACTTAATGCATTGTCATATAAAACCAAAAGAAATTCAGAAGAAAAAACAAAAAACAAAAAAAAAGCAGAAAAAAGATAGAAAGAAAATGAAAAAATAGTCCTGGTGGCAACTGTAAAGAATAACAGAAGAATGTTAAGGAATACGACAGTATTCAGCAGAGATAGTACATAGACCTTCAAACAACTGACAATATGGTGGTGATGCCAAGACATGTTGCAGGTCATTTGTATGCCATACACATCATCTCTATATTTCAGTCTTCGTACAAATGGTCAACCAGTTAAAAAATTACTCTTTACACTTACACTCACACTCACATACATTTACACACACATACATATGTATGTAGTCATACAATATAATAAAAGTTATTACAAAGCATCCATCCATTGCCACTGTCCTTGTCTGCAATATGATGTCATGATTTAATGAGTACGAATTGATTCAATAAGAAATCTGATATAAATTCAGAATTTTAAGCTTTTCGTAACTTTTTCTTTAGTAAAATAAAAATAAAATAAAAATTGTCTATGTACATGTGGTACTTGTATACAGGGTGGCTAATATATAAGGCAATAAAGTAAAGCGCTATTTTTTTTAACTTTATTGTTCAAAAGAAAAAAATGTTGAAATGTTTAGAATCTGTTTAAATTTGTTCCAAATGGCCAGCTTTGGAAGGAATAATGGCCTCAAACGGCCGACAAAGCCATCACAGGCTGCACGAAAGTGGCTCTGTGGTATTTTGGCCCATTCCCGGCGAACCGCCGTCTTGACAACAACAGTTTGGTATTTTTTACTGAGAACCTTACTCTCCAAAATGTCTCAGGCACAGAAGTCCAATGGATTGAGATCCGGAGATTTTGGTAGCCATTAAGCGGTAGATGTGAATCGAGGAACGTCCTTTTTAAGTCATTCTTGGTTGACGCGTGCTGAGTACGGTGGTGCTAAGTCCTGTTGGAATGTCCATGGTCTGCATGAGCTGAACATATCGCGAGAACGGATTCAACACATATTGAAAAATGAGATTGGATTAAAGCCATTGAAGATCCAAAAAGTGCAAGAGCTCATCGATGAACAAAAAAAAGTTAGGCTGGAAAGAGCCAAGGAGTTACTTCGCTTGCACGAAAGTGGCCAGTTACCGAATTTGGTTTTCTCCGATGAGAAGCCATTCCAAATTGAGCAGTTTGTGAACAAACAATATGATCGGGTTTACTTGCCAAAGAGGTCAGCTGAAACCAACCTGCGATTGGCCACCACAACTCAAGCGCCGTCGATGGTAATGGTGTTTGCCATATTGCGCTTAACTTTGTTGCATTATATATCAGCCACCCTGAAGAGTAACTGGGATGAAGAATTCATAGACTTACAAATAAATTGCATTGTTAGTACTCCGATTTTAATTTAATCCTAAACTTTAGAAGATAAAAAAAATACTGTTTATGTCTAAACAGGTCTAAAGCTTATTTGGACTTTGCATCAGCAAAATCAGCGGTTGAGGTGTGCTTTACTATGTTTGAACTAAGCGAAATAAGCACCGAGGACGATACATGAGGTAGGTAAGCGTCTTAAATAAATAGTTGACAACAAACTAGATCGATTATGTTCACCATAATTTGCCAAAGCTTGCTGAACAGAATAGTTAATATAAATGTTGCAGCTGACAAACCATAGTTATAGTTATCGATAGTTTTCTTGAACCCAAAGAAAAAAACCAACCGATTTATCGTCTTTCGTGCTGAATTATGATATTTTAATTTATTTACATAATCTAGTGTTAATTAATTTTAATGTAAAATTACATATTTTTACCGACATATCAATATTTTATAGATTAATTTATTTGATTGTACTGATCAATAACAAAAGACTTAAGAAACAAACTCGTTTTTCATATAAAATTTTTCATCTTGATTGCTTTAACACTTTTGATGTCCAGGCATAGGGACGCACTTGGCACGAAGTCAGTAACATTCCAATATATACTGCAGACCTTAATTAAACCTAGAGACTAATTATTAGATTTAGAAATTCAAAATATATAGGGTGGACCACTTAAAAATTTAAATATAAAAATGGAATAAAACAAAAGCGATTTAAAATTGTCACAAATTTATTATTTTTTTTTTATTTTTTAATTACAATTGTTTCGGTTAGAAATGAAACATTAATGCATTCATATGATCGCCGCAGAAAACATCACAGTATCTCATTCGATCGGACTAATTTTTGTGCAATTTTTCAAGTGTACGGGGTCATATCTTGGCAATAGCATCACGAATATGAACTTTCAAATATTTAATTGCCTCTAATTTGTCGGCATAACACGGCGCCCCACAGAAAGTATTCCACCGCAACTTCTTGGCTGGCAATTGACATTAGCATTCGGTTAATTAAAGGGCTTTCAAAAATTTGATGTAATAAATCGATTGGCAAGTTGCACCATCCTGTTGAAACCAAACATCAATACCATGAAAGGCGGGTACATTAAAATCGGTTATCATGGTGCGAATAGACATCTCAATTAAGCGTACTGGTTGTGCCGTCCTCATTTTTCTTCGTTCCACAAGTCACTTTCTAAACCACAAATACAGCAAATTTGCTTGTTAACGTAACCACCAAGATGAAAATGAGCTTCATCCGAAGATATATTCAAATTTATACCGATATGCAAAAAAAATCCTTGACTTAGTTTTGTAGACCGTGCATCAAAATTTAACAACAACATTTCAAAGATTTAAATTCTGACCAGTTCTTTTAAGCGGCTTTTCGATTGCCCAGAAAACTACTTGGAATCCCCTAAAAATTCCATACAAAATAAAATTTGCACGCAACTTGTGAATCGTAATAGAGCAGAGCTCTGTGAATCGTAACAGAGAAGATAGTAGATACCAGAGATCAGCAACAAGTATTCAAAATGATGAGTAGATTCGAGTCATACTTATAATTTCAGATACTTATACGCATTCCAACTTATTTTAATATCGTACTCATTCTACTCATACTCTAAGTTGGAAGTACTCGTCGTATTCATACTTAAAAATACGCATGATGTTGATTCGCGTACGAACACTACTATACTCACAAGAAGATTGTGTGTATCAGAGATCAACAATGAATCGTTTTTCCGCTACTCATAAGCACTCATGCAATTTTGAGTATGAGTGAATCAACAGAATTGAAATTCAACTACTCTGATTCATTTGTATTCGCTACAACATTGATTTATAAGTATAAGTGGCAATGAGTATGAGTACAACGTTGACCTCAAACTCACAACATTCGAAATATGTTTGATTCATACGCCTACTCATACTGATTCATAAATTTAGAAAAATACTTATAATACTTATAAGTGACTCGAGAGGCTCGAATTATTCATCAAAATTTACAGCCAAAGAAGAAAGGAAAGCCAAAGACTACAAACAACGCATACACACAATCTTCTTGTGAGTATAGTAGTATTCGTATGCGAATCACACTTATTTTGTGCTTCGTGTAAATGTTATGTAGAGTCGAATCGAAGTCAATAACATCATGCGTATTGTTAAGTATGAATACGACGAGTACTTTGAGTATGAGTAGTATGAGTTTGATATCAAAATAAGTATGAATGCGTATAAGTATCTGAAATTATAAGTATGACTTGAACCTACTCATCGTATTGAATACTTATTGCTGATCTCTGACTTGTACTAACGATTTACCATAAATTTGTAATAAAATACTTTCGAATCTTTTTGATTTCTGTTCACGTTGAAATAAATTCCAATTTGCTTCCAATAGGATACAATTCTTTTGCTTATTAAATTATTAAAAGTAACTTTATCTCCTATGAACAAAGAATTAACGAACTTGAAAATTCAATGTTCTCAAGTTGCAACTTCATCTGGCAAATGTTTTCTTAAAGCAAACATATCAAATGACAGACAGACAGTGCTGCCATTTCCACAAACACGGTTTAAACGCGTTAACAAATTTACAAAAATTTTTACCTTCTTATTCGATTACATACTTGTATCGTTTTACCAAAAACACAAAATAATATCACAAGAAAAAAGAAGAGAGGGAAGAGGGAAAAATTGTGTTAAAACTCACATAATAAAAACGGAGAGAAAATAAAATGAAAAAATTCTTTTACAAGAGAAAAATAAAATATTTTCTGTCGTTTTTCACAGATTTTTTTTTGGTGTATTCTGGGTGAGTTAGTTTACTTATCCGCATTTACTACCTCAAGCAAGCAAATGAAAGAGAAGCACACAATATGACAGCGTGTTGCACAACGTATTTCATCATTTGCAGCCATTTTACTTTGACTGTCATTGTCACAACACATTGCGATAAAATGCAACTATTAAAGAATAAATTGTTGTTGTTGTATTGAATGAACTTGTGAATGAAATAAAAATGTTTTACACAAAAAAAAATTACATAAAAACAGCAACAATAACAACAACAAAAAATAAACTATACAACTAGAAAGCAAAAGAACAACATCATTAAAGTGCAACAAAATACACCAAAACACGAAAAAAAAGCAAGAAAGTAAGACAGAATAGAAGAGTGTTAAATGTATACCATACTTCTGTGCATTATTTCCAAAGGACACATACATCCGTATGAACTTCAATGCATGTGCGTTGTTGTCTTTTTTGTACTTTTTCAACACCCACGTATGAAGAATAACCGCCCCCACCCCCCTGGCGTTATCTTATTGTGGCGTCTTTTAGGTGAATGCACTTTAATGTGCAATTCAGTGGAATAAACGCTTTAAAGCAGATTGTATTACGTGTACCAACGTGTGCAAAAGTTTTTGGCAACGAAAACTGTGCAGCTTTCTTAGTTTTTCACAAATAGAAAAACTCTTGTAAGAGACTAAAAGTTGGCAAAGAGATTAAAATTCTTAATTAGTTTAAATGCACCTTAAAATTTAAGGTCAAATGAAATACAAATTGTTTTGTGTGTGGCTAATATGTGGCACCCACATCGAATCGTATAGCCTCTTGGCATATTTTACCGCTCATTTGGCGTGAGGCCCCGCTACACACCCACAGTTCGATGTCTCCTATAAATGGAATATGAAATACGGAATTTGCCGAAATATTTCTTCAGACACTTATAGAAAAAAATTAACATACACAACATTAGTGGTGTGAGGAGATAAGTCGTAATCCTTACCAGAGATAAGCAATGAATTGTTTTTCCGCTACTCATAAGCACTTATGCAATTTTGAGTATGAATGAATCAACAGAATTGAAACTCAACTACTCTGATTCATTTGTATTCGCTACAACATTGATTTATAAGTATAAGTGGCAATGAGTATGAGTACAACGTTGACATCAAACTCACAATATTCGAAATATGTTTGATTCATACGCCTAGTCATTCTGATTCATAAATTTAGAAAAATATTTATAATACTTTTAAGTCATTCGAATGATTCGAATCATTCATTAAAATTTACAGCCTTTGTTAGTGTTGCATATACAAACAAAGAAGAAAGGCAAAGACAAAGACAACAAGCAAAACATACACACAATCTTTTTATGAGTATAGTAGTGTTTGTACTTGAATCATACTTATTTTGTGCTTCGTGTAAATGTTAAGTAGAGACGAGTTGAAGTCAATAACATCAATCGTATTGTTAGTATGAATACGACGAGTAGTTCCAACTTTGAGTATGAGTAGTATGAGTATCATATTAAAAAAAGTGTGAATGCTTATAAGTATCAGATATTGTAAGTATGATTTGAATCTACTCTACGTTTTAAATACTCGTTGCTGATTTCTGATCCTGACTGAAGGATTGTAATAACCAATTATGTATGAATGTTTGTATTCAGGGGCAAGGATGGTCGATGCAATAATTTAGCGAGTTAATCATAGCTTACCTTACTTAGTTAATCATTTATTTAATTGGCCATTAATAACCCGATTAATGGATTTCGACCTGCCATAACATTAAAATTCTAAACATAAGCTACAAAAGCAATGAACTTGTTTACAAATTATCGCACTGCGTAATATAACAACAAACAACAGCATAAAAAATGATAAACAAAAATACAACATCAAATACAATACAAGAATAAATGTAAACAAAATACGCAAACAATGATGTATACATATAGAGATCTTCAGAAGGTGATGCCACGAACATTCACCTTGAGGAACATTCATTAAACTCCTTACGTTGCTATATAAAAGCCAAGGCAAAGCAGGCAATTAAGTTAGTCAAAGTTCAGTCAGTCTTATGTGAAAACACAATGTGTGTTTAAAGAGAGTAATCGTGGTTTAAAGATCGGCGTTACAAAGATCTGTCGAGTGATTGTCTAGTAATTGTTATTACCTATGCAAAGGGTGTAAACAGAGGAATATCAAACAAAGCAATTGTTGTTGTTTACATCATGTTGTGAACAGTGGCACACAGAATTGTGTGAATAATAAAGAATTTTAATTAAAACTAAACACAGATTTCTTTTTACCAATATCGTAATTGACGGGAAAAACTCTCGCAGGAAGATCATTCCACAAGCGAGCAGTGCGGGCAAAAAATGAATTCTCCCTGTAATGCATTGTGCGGTTCACTGAACAATCAACCACAAAAGGATGTGCTCTGGGAGAAGCTCGAGTACCACGTAAAATTATGTGGTTATCGGGAACCAAGCCCCTTATCTCTCGAGAACACCTCCCATTATAGTACCTATAGAACAGTGAAACATACGCCACATTGCGACGATGCTCCAATGAATCAATAGAGTTGGATACCCTACTGTCATTAATAAGCACCTTCGCCCTCTCTTGTACGCGGTCGAGAAGCTTCAAAATAGACTTTGGAGCACCGGCCCATATATGAGAGTTGTACTCCATCCGGGATCGGATAAAGGTCCTGTAAATAGTAAGAAGGTCGGTTGGAGTGAAGTATTTCCTGCACCGTTTCAAAAAACCAAGGCACTTGAATGCTTCCTTCGACACTCGGAAAATGTGATCGTTACAACGAGCATCACAACTAATTCTCATGCCCAGAACATCAAGAGCATCCGCCTCCTCAATATTTACATTACCCATAAATACAGATGACAGAAGACCAGAGCCAGCATCACGCCGGTGCGTCAAAAAACAACATTGGGTCTTGCGTGCATTAAAATCGAACCTGTTCGCGCGGCCCCACTCAGAGATTGCTATCAGGTCACCTGTGAGTGTGTCATTCATGTTCGACCTCCTTGCCCCAATCTCCAAAAAGCTCGGCCTCCGATCAAATGAATATGAATGACAAATGTTGCTGTCATCCGCAAAAGAGTAAATAGGATTCGAAGTAATAGATAGAAGGTCATTAAGAAAAACAAGAAAAAGAGTAGGAGAAAGAACGGAGCCCTACGGTACCCCTGAATTTATATTTATTTATTTTTTTTTGCATTCTATGAGCTTATATTTTAAACGTTTTTAAAAGGTAAAAAGGTAACTACCAACTGTCAGTTTTCTAGTGTTTTTAGTTAGACTGATAAGAAATAATTTTTTCCGATGTAATAACCTAAAATCGAACTGTTAATATTATCAATAACTGCACCCAGTTATTGCCAATCGAAATACAAATGTACAATAAGAACCCACTTAACGCTGATCCGCTTAACGCTTAACATAATATAGATTCCAACTGAATTTTCTGAAGTCACAATGTATTCCGTTTAGCGCTGGAACTTATTGGAACGTATCACCCTGTTAAGCGGGTTCTTACTGTATTTTATTAGGACTGCTTCGACCACAAACATTTTTAGATATCACATACATACACACTGATCATTACAACCCTTCAGTCAGGATTATTGACCTAGTTTCTCACACTACTTATGTTGTGTGTGGTAATTTTATACATGAGTGGCGGATCCTATAGTTTAAAGTCGACTCCGAACGACAGATTTTTGACAAACTTTCCATGGTAATTATATTACTCTCAGAGTTTTTGCCAGATATCTGCTGAAAGGAAATCGCAGAAGGAATACTTTTTGTATTTCTATTTTGATGTCTGGCCTGAGATTCGAACCCTGGCTTTAGCGTCTAATAAGCCAGCACACTAACTACTAGACCACGGCGACTTCATCTTCATTTTTAGATATCAGCCTGCAGTTAAGGAGATACAATATTTGGAAACTTATTTCTTTTAACTGGTTACTAGCTGCTGCTGTCTGTTGCGAATTATTTTATTGTTTGAAATTGTTTATTAAACTTTCGAAGTTTTTTAATAAATCGATTATATTTCTGATAACTTTATGTTGTACAAAACAATGGTCATAGTTACTGTTATGGTTTTGTAAAATGTTTTGTCATATGAACGACCACTCGCTTTCTTTCCCTTTACATTTATCATCGTGGCTTTAGTCCATTTCATAGCACAATTGTGCAGAGAGAATTCACACACATTGTTTATGCTCTTTTATTTAGTCGTCGATCAGACTGCTACGAGCACACATGTCAGAGGATGCGATATTATTTTTTTTTTTTTATGAGTTACACTCAAAAAATATTTTATGTCAAAAAATAGTTTTTTTTTAAATTCAAAGTCATATATGTCCTTAAAACATTTTTTGATTATTTTGGTAGTCAAGCAAATAATTCAGATGATATGGAAAGAGAACAACTTTTTTATAGACCCAAAGCAATATTTTGGAAAAATTAAAAGATTGGTTATTAGCAGCAGAGGAAATATATGAACTAAAATTAGATTCCAGTAAATATCTAAAGTACATTACCTAATTATTAGGTCAAAGCTATGTAACTTTATGTATATTGATGAAATAAAAATCTAAATAAGGTTCTTTACTAACATTTTTCTATGGCTTTAAATTCTCAACGTATTTTCTCTCTCTCTCTCACTCAATAATGCACAAGCAAAAAATTTTTGGTAAGCCCTGCTTTAATCTAAATAATAATGACTCTGTTAAAGTACTTTTCAACTTGGTTTTGATGAGTTACAAAAAATTTCATAATCCATCTCAATGTCTTATCTTAACAAAAATCTCTACTTAGCTTTTCCTTTTCGAATTTATTTCTACCAGCTAAGCCTATTTACATACATACATACATACATAGGCCTTAATCGTTCGTATAATCAACCTTAATTCACTTACACAAACCAAAAACAAAAAATTAAAATTAAAAAAACACGGGAAAACAAAAAAAAAAATTACAACCAAAAAAACAGAAGTAAAATAATACCAGGAGCATGGAGGCAAAGTTTCGGGGGAAAATAAATCGTTTTAAGGATGTTAAAGAAACAAAAAAAAAACGAAAACAAATATCCTGTTGCTAGTGATGCATACAAAGTTCTTTGGATGTTTAACAACTACAACAATAACAACAACAGCTTTAAAAATTAAAGAAGGACAAAAAAAATTACACGAACGAACGAAAAGCATCCCTGGGAATATAATCGCTTAAACAGGCTTTTGCAGTCATTGAGGTTTTATGTGCTTCTGCTTAACATTTTGTCTGTCTGTCTGTCTGTATGCATGGGTATATGTGTGTGTACGGATTTGTAGTATTTTACGGATGTTACAAATAAAAAAAACAGGGCAAAATAAAAGCCAAAATAGGTTAAATACACAAAAGAAAGCAAAAAAAAAAATATACGCCATTTAACAAAAAAAGTGAGAAAAAAAACTGAAGTAACTTTTTAATGCAAACCACATGAGATGATGCAAATGAAAAAGCAAAAAAAAAACACATGAGCAACAAAAAATGCATTAAAAGTAGTTAAAAATGGTGGAAATATTCGATCATAAGATACCCTAGACCATGATATTATTTCATTTTATCTTTTAAAAATCATTTTAAATGTGAGCCCATAGATTGGAAATAAAATAAAAATAAATTTGTGTTTAGTTTTAATTAAAATTCTTTATTATTCGTACAATTCTGTGTAACACCTTTTCACAACTTGATGTAAACAACAACAATTGCTTTGTTTGTTATTCCTCTAATTACACCCTTTGCATAAACAATAACAATTACGAGACAATTGTTTGACAGATCGTAACAGATATCTTCAAACCATAATTGCTCGTTTCAAGCACACCGCGCCTTCACACAAGACTAACTGAACTTTACTGACTCTGTCGCCTGCTTTGACTTTTGACTTTAATATAACAAAGTAAACAGTCCTATATATGTTCTTGAAACTGAATATCCGTAACGCGATTTCTGTAAATGTAAACATCATTGTTTGCATTCATCATTGTTGTTTGTGTATTTGGTTTACTTTTATTCTTGTAATGTTTGTTGTTAAATTACGCAGTGCGATAATATGTAAACACATGTTCATTCTCGCTTTTGTTCATAATTTTAATGTTAAACGATGTACAGTAAGACCCCGCTTAAAGCTGTTTCAGTATTACGCGGTTGCAAATGAAACGGACATGCACCAACCAAAAGCGGTTCACTATATAGTGTATACTATGCATCTTTTTCAACGCTCTTTTGTTAGTCGACGTTAGTCGCGTTAAGCGGGGTCTTACTATAAAAGCAATTTTTTTCATTTTCATTCATTCATTGAAATTGTAAAAATTTTAATGCGAAAAAGATCACATAAGCAGCAGTCGCTAAATAATCATTTTGTTGGGCTTGAACAATTATTCGAATTTCTATTTCTCAAGCTTCTATTCCTCTTCTATTTCTCTTCTATTCTATACATTATTTAAATTATTCGTAATGACATAGGTAATGATAACGGATGAATATTTAACCTTGGGCCTTCAAGTAGAGAGTTACTATGCAAAAAACAACTTCAAGAATATGTGAAGACCATAAAAATCTCAAAATTTTAAGAGGCATAGTAAAAGGAATAAGCATCTTACTTACTTAACTGATCATCACAACCCTTCAGTTACGACTTAGCTTCTCAAACTACCCATGTGGTGTGTGTTAAATTTGTTCATGAGTCGTGGGTCCTACAGTTTAAAGTCAACTCCGAACAACAGATTTTAGAGAAATTTTTCATGGCAATTATATTTACTCTTTATCCAATGAGAAGAAGTTAGATTAAGTTCCATAAGGTGGTGGACCTTCCTTAAAAGAACAGGTCCTACTTAGACCAGCAATAGGCCACGGGGATCAAACATTCCCTAAATGAAACAATCTCGAACCGAAAATAAATCTAACAATTGCAACAATCCTCGATTAAAGATGTCTGTTTCTTTATGACAAGAGATGAATGCTTATGTACATATGAGGTAAACAGTCTTTTCCTCCTGTTTATACCCACAGCACCTGCAGAAGCCAGCCGGAAGACAAGGTCTTTCGGTATACCTACCAAACAAATAATCACCATTGCGCGACGGATGTCCACGCGACTTATGGACAGAAGGAAGTCAGTTCCATTCCTATCTAAACGTCTTCATCAGAGTCTAGCAGTATTGCCCGTATCCAGCCAATAATATTGAGCCTCCAAGTAAAAAGAGCGGAAAAGCCAGTCATCGGGATTTAAAACATTTCATCATGCCTACCAAACGAACAGTGGTAAGAATCTTCGATAAATGTGCAATAAAAGAGAATTAAACTTAAGGACAGCAGTAAGTTGGTCCTGTTCTGCCCATAGGTGTCCATGCAGAGTCTAGAAACAGTGCCCGCACTCTTCTGCTGCCAACGAGATTGAGCCACTTGGTAAAAGAGTGGATAAAATTCAAACAGTATTCAATATTAAAGCCAAGACGCAGTCGCCATATTCTACAAGGTGGTGTCTTAGCTTATTAGTTTGGAACTCAGGCCAGATATCCTCAGCAAAGCTATGTATGAAAAGAAAAATTTTTCGGCGACTGACTCTCAGCAGATCTCTGGTAAAAAGAGAGGAACTTTGCCATGACTTCTGGCAGAAGTCGTTAAAAGGCAGCCTCATTCTCTCAGCGTGTCTACCCATAATGCAATGAGCCGTAAGCACGGCCACTACAGTCGAAATGACATCACGACCGAGGCAAAGTAATCGGTTGGTACGCCTTCCATCCATCCTGGGCCAGGTAACCAGGTGGAGCAAGACTGCTCATTGCCCAGGATAGGTTGGCGTCCCGAAGGAACCTCCGCGCAATGGTCAACTTCACCGAGGAAAGTGGAATACCCAATTCAACAGCAGTGGATTCCGAAAGAAGCGCACCAGCTTTGGCGAGCTCGTTGGCCCTACGGTTTCCCGAAATTTCACAGTGCTTGGGGACCCACACCAGAGAGACACTGGTGAAGCGCACCGAGACAAGGTCGAGACAGCGACGACATTCCCTAACGATCATAGAGTTAATCATGAAACCGGACAGAGAACTTATCGCGGCCTGACTGTCTGAAAAGATTGAGACGCGATTGAAAAGAGCATCGTTGACGAGGATCCATTGAGCGGCCTGGTAAATTGCCATCACCTCTGTCCTGAAACACGCTGCAGTAGTACTGGCAGACGGAGAGAAATATTCAGGTCCAGTTTCCCAGAGTAGACACCACTTCCAACCCCATCATCGAGTTTAGAGTCGTGGGTAATTATGTGTGTAATCATGTACAATATTATTGCAGATAATCTTCCACGCCTTCACTAACGGCCAGAATTTTTCTGCAAGGACGGAACCCTCATTTAGAAAGGTTTAGTTAGCGAATGGGAAGACAAACTAAATTGACTCGAACTATGATATAAAAAAATGGGTTAAAAAAATAAATATTTAAGACAAGGATAATCTTATTTCCTGCAGTAAAATGAAGGTAGTAATCGTCCTTTTTACAGGACACTATAGACTCAAAGAACACTTGTACAGAACGGAGATAGTCTTGGCTACATGAGAGATTTCCAGATTGCATATTGCAATTGTTAAAACTGAAAATATCTTTGCTGAAACCGACCAATATTCTGAAATTTGTCAGGGGTAACGACAACTTGAGGGAGACCTTATACGTTGTTGAGACTAAGTGCCGTACGATGGCTTTGAGAACTACAGAATTTATTTCCGTAGTTTTGGTGGCCGTCACATCTAACTAAAGTGCCACAACGTAACCTGAATTCGAAATCACTACAGCTCACCACGAAATCACTTCAGTCTTGTACTCATGCTAATACTCATTAGATTGAGAAAACTTGTACAGCATATTACTGTCGTTTGGTTATGTAGTCAGTCAATGGCATTACTTTTACCTCAATTTATCAGCAAATTTTCAGCGTATAACTCAAACCATAAAGAAGATTACACGGAGCAAAAAAAAAGCTCAAACACAGACAGACAGACATCTTCCCGCATATGCAACTGACTACATATGATTGTAGCAGAACGTCTAAAACTAAAAAAAAATTTACAAAAGAATCCAATTTCGTTACGTTTTTCTGTTTTTTTTTTTCGTTTGTTTTCTGTGAAATTCATGATTGAATGAATGACTGACTGACTGACTGACTGAGTGTATGAATGAATGCATAAGTGAACATTTTCGGTAGAAACATGGGGAAACACAAACAGGATGTGTTTATTCAACTGTACTACCAAATTGATAAAGACAAAAGCAGTTGCCATACAAATGCAATTCATTTGTAAAACATATGCGGATTTAGAAGGTATTTTTTACCTGCAACGTTTATACGTAACCGCATATCGCATATAACAATGAATTTAAGTTTATAAATTCAATGAGTTTAACTTTGAAAAGAACTTGAAAGTACGCTTTACAGGTAAATGTATAACAAATAAGAAGCAAATCATGCTTGATGCCTAGTCAAATATTACAGGGTGGCTGATATGTATTGCCACCAACTTCAGGTTGTTATCATTTATAAACCGCTCGTCTGACAGCTGACAGATTTATTCCAGTGACAGGTTTATTTTTTTGTTTACAAGCTTACAAAAGCATTTTGATCTATTGCATTCAGAAAAAAAGTTATTCGTGATGGTACTCAAGCGTGATTGGTTTATATTTGGCTGAAAAACCACATGTGGCTATCGTTAGAGCCCTCCAGCATTTAAATGTGAATAAATCTTTTGATTCTCCAACTATTGCTCCTTCCCTGATACTGGCAGTGTTGCTTCGCGTCCAAAAAGTGGAGGAAAAAAAACAGTAACAACACCAGAAATGATCCGAAAATTGAAGGCCAGATTTGATCAAAATCCACGCAGCAGTGGTAGAAAAATTCCTTGTGCGCTGAACATATCGCGCGAACGGATGCAACACATATTGAAAAATGAACTTGGAGTAAAGCCATTGAAGTTCTAAAAAGTGCAAGAGCTCACCGATGGTTTTCTCCGATGAGAAGCCATTCAAAATTAAGCAGTTTGTGAAGAAACCAAACCAACCAAAACCAACCGGGTTTACTTGCCAAAGACGGTAGCTGAAAATTTAACTCAAGTGTCGCCGATGGTTATGGTGTGTTCAGCCGTAACGGCCGATGGTCGCTCCCCGCTCGTATTCATCGATCGTGGGGTCGAAATAAATGCCGAATATTATCGTGAAAATGTTTTAAAGACAGTATTGAAGCCCTGGGCAGACAAAAATTTCGGCCGCAGACCATGGATATTCCAACAGGACTTATCACCACCGCACTCACCACGCGTCAATCAAGAATGGCTTAAAAAGGAGGTTCCTCGCTTCATTTCTACCGCACAATGGCCACCAAAATCTTCGGATCTCAATCCGTTGGACTTTTGTGCCTCAGGCATTTTGGAGAGTAAGGTTCTCACTAAAAAATACCGAAGTGTCGCTCATCTCAAGATGGCGCTTCGCCGGGAATGAGTCAAAATACCGCAAAGCCAATTTCGTGCAGCATGTGATGGCTCTGTCGGCCGTTTGAAGGCCATAATTCGTACCAAAGGTGGCCAATTCGAACAAATCTAAAGTAATTCTAAAATTTTTTGCTTTTGAACAATAAAAGTAAAAAAAAAAAAATTAAAAAAATATAGCGCTTTACTTTGTTGCATTATATATCAGCCACCCTGTATACGCTTTCAAATTTAAATATTTACGTACTTATAAAAAATATCGTGTGAAATTTAAGTTGTTTTTATAACTTTAGTATGACAAACTGTTTTATCTACAAGGACATAATAAAGGGCGGGCCATTTCAAAGTTTAAATTTAAAAACTTTAACAAAAAAAACTTGCGTATACAGTATTCCCACGATTTACGTGAAGTAGAATGTTCCGGAAAAAGGCGACGTAAATCGAATTTTAAAGAACTCATACTATCAGATGCATTTATTTATGTACATTTTACAAAAGAAAAAAAAAAACTAAAATAATTAAATTTTTATTCTATGTATTAAAATGTTTTAAAGAGGGAATTCCCCTGATTTTGTTTAGAAACAACGTAAGGTGACGTAAATCGAAGCTGAAGGGATCAAAATTTTTGACCGCTTAACGCGTGGGATGCGTTCCAATAAGTTTCTGCGCTAAACGAAATAGGGTTAAATGAGGCCAACTTACATTGCGTCTGCGGAAAATACAGTTGGAATCTTTATTCTGCACAGACTAACAAAAGAGCTTTTAAAACAATACATAAGGAGTGCGCACAAAAAAAAAACTGGACTTACACTTTTCGTTATAGAAATTAAATTAAGTGGCGGATTTTTTTCGTTTTATATTTCAATTAAAGTAAATAATATTTGAATTCCTTTTTTATATATAGAATTTTTTGTCTGTCAAAGGTCTCAGAGCATTCAACTTTTGGAGTCACTTTTCTTCAGAGACATGTTAGGGTGTTTTAGAAAAATACGTATTATTTCGCATGCTTTGTTTTGGTCATCAAATCCTTTTTTGCTTCAACTTCCACGCTTTCTCTCAATACTCAAAGACTCCTTATATTGTTTTATTCTTACCTTAGAAACTGTTTTTTGGTTTCATTGAAAATTTCAATTATTTTTTTTGCGACATTCTTCTTGGGTGCCGATTTTCAAAAAAACTCTTTTTGCTATTGCAATGACATTTAGCGCGTGGATTTTGAAACAGATAACTAACAAAAACAATGTAACGGTATTAATATTTTTCAATTATGGTAAAAGTTATAAGCTTTTTTTTTGTGCGCACTCCTTAGAATACGCTGTCGCTATAAAGTGCACCGCTTTTGGTTTGTGCATAGCCGTTTCATTTGCAGACTGTACTCTCCTACTATACTGGGCACTGTTGGTGTGCGTTAATTTTATACATGAGTGGCGGGACCTACAGTTTAAAGTCGACTCCGAACGACAGATATTTGAGAAGCTTTTCGTGGCAATTTTCACTCTCAGAGTGTTTGCCAGAAATCTGCTGAGAGGAAGTTGCCGAAGAAATATTTTACGTTTTGATGCCTGGGATACGAACCCGGGCCTTTTGTCTAATAAGCCAACACACTACCCACTAGACCACGGCGACTTCAATTATATATAAAATATGATATTTATATTTTTGTTTTACTTGACTTAAATACATTATTGAAGTTTTTTTTTGTTCATTTTGTGATATATTAATAGAAAAATTTTTAATTTTTTGATATGGAAATTTTGAACACCCTTTCTTGTTTTTGGTTTGAAATGGAGAACCAAAGAACTACAAATTTCAATAATTTAAATGAGTTAAATTCGTCTGATTCCGATGACTACCTTGCAATTTTTAATGGTACTGATTTCCCAAAACAATAATTGAAACTCCAATTTCAATTAGCTTTTAGCCAAATTTTTTTGGAAAATATTATTTTGAATATTTATTTCTGATAATTGTTTTGTAAGTATTATAAAATACGAAATAATTTCAGGTTTGGAGTTTCTGCGTCGACATCAAACCTCTGTAACCATTTACGTGCTCATGGTATTGACGTAAAATCAAAAAAATTTTAAAATTCGGATGCGAAAATAAAATCCTTATTTTCAGGAAGTTCTAAAAATGCAGATTCCGAAAAATTTGCTAACGCACGTCTGCTTATGCCAATGTGCTGCAGAGATCTAAGGCCCTTTAAAATAGTGGAGCAACCAGGGCCATTTTATTTATGTCATTTCGGATCACAGCAGACCAGTGTTGCCACCTTATGTGTAATTACACATATTGTGTGTAATTTTTGATTCTGCGTGTAATTAGCTTCGTGTGTAATTTGTGTGTAATTTTACTTTTTGTTCTAATTTTTTCTTTAGTCTCTAACTTTTAATAATCGATTTGCTAACAATGATTATTTAGTAAATTTACTGCAGTTTCTGGCAAAACCTCTGAGAGCAAATAAAATTGCCATGAAAAGACCTTCAAAAATCTACCATTTGGAGTCAATTTTAAAACTGTAGGCCCCAACAATCATATAAAATTAACGCACACACATAAGTGGTGTGAGAAACTATTGTTTCATACATGGATTTGCATGTCTTTTTTGTTCTTTAAATCAATGTTGGAAATGTTGTATACATATTATTTAAATAAATAAAAGCGCCGCCGAAACTTTACCATATTTCGGCTGACAGGCGACTCAAAGCCGCCGCCGAAACTTTTCAACTTTAGCCGCCGCCGCCGACATATTTGCTCGGCGCAGGTCTCTGGTTGGTGCTTCACTGCGACTAAATTTTCTACAACATTTTCGTGAAATTTCCGATCAATTGTTTGTGAAAGGGAAATAAATTTCCAATAATTCCCAACATTGCTCAAGCATTAATAGATTCATTCATAATAAACTGAATTTTGTGACATAAGTATTGCCAGATTCGAAATAGCTAATGGTTCGAATTTAAACCAATAGATGGCCCACCCTGATACTATTTATTCTTATAAACCCAATAATGTTCTTTTAAAGTTTTTCCTTTTACTTTTTTCTTAAATCCGCCATATTACAGCTTTTGTGAGAACAACTTAAGCAAAAAAGAGCATGTCATTGTTGTCGTAGTGCTTCTAAAAACATTTCGTAATTATGAAAACGTATTTGCAAGTACTTTACTTTAGATAAACTTCTATTTGAAAGTACTTGTTGTACTACACTAATGCGTTCGTATGCATAATGAGATGTTTTTACCTACGACTGACTACTGTGTTGTGTTGTACGTTGCATATTAAAATTGTAAATATTTTAACAATTAAAACTGTTAACTAATGCACTTGCAACAGCACGAACATTTGCACCTGCATACACTCCCACTCCCACATACATAGATACTTTCATAATTACAATACAAACATACAATTACAGTTATAAGTAGAATTACAAACGTACAGTTTAGAAAAACATTTAATTCTGTAAATAAGTAAGTGAGTGAGTAAGTAAGTGAGTGAGTGAGTGAGTGAACCCATTAAATTTTATTGAACCACTTCAAGTGACAATTGAAAATCCAACTCCTCCACCTACTTCAGTTAGCTAAAGGTGCAGTGCTTAGTACCAACAAGACAAATACCCGAGACTCATAAAAGATAATCGCCTTACGTTTGCTGGCTGCAACAAAGTTCAAAGTATTTTTGAAACAAAAAAAAAAGGAATGGGAATGGGAATGTTAAGTGAACAAACAATAATAACAATAACAAATAACAGTCAAATGACAACAAAATAATAAAATTAGCAATTGAAACTATTGCAAGCTATTGCAAGCCATTACAGCCATTACAGTGCTATTATTCAAATAATTAAAAGCGTATTTACTTTACTCTTATCGCTGTCGTTAAATGTGCAATAATACGGATTAAGGATATTGTAATGAGTGTTACTCAATAGTTACTCAACACAGTACATTATTGATATTTTAAAGAGGTAGAGTAAATTGTACAACTTTTTTAAATTTTTTTTAGAAAATACTGGCATTTAAGTAACTACCAAGTTGACTGCTGCCCCTATTTTATTGACTTTGTTAACGTTTCTAAGGAAGCCAGTATCGATGTAATGCAGCCGACTTTGTAATTTAGATTGTTGCCGTAGTCTAGTAGGTAGTGTGTTGACTTATTAGACGCAAAGCCAAGGTTCGAGCCCAAACAAACGAAATATAAAAAAATATTTCTTCGGCGATTTCCTCTCAGCAGATTTCTGACAAAAGGTTAGGTCAGAGGACGTGCACCTGTCGGTTAAGACAAGCACAGTACCCGGAGGTCAAAATTGACCCATTGTACAAATTGACCCACTAGCAAAAATTCTGTGAGTAAATAAAGTTGCCATAAAAATTTTCTCAAAAATCTATTGTTCGAAATCGACTTTAAACTGTAGGTCCCACCACTTATGTCTAAAATTAACACACACAACATAAGTAGTGTGAGAAACTAGGTCAATAATCCTGACTGTAGGATTGTAACGACCAATTATGTATGTTTGTATGTATGTATGTAAACATTTAGTGAAGGCTGAGAAGAAGGAATCCATAATCGATATCCGGCTAATGCAGATCAATGGCAACGAAGGCTGGTCCGAAACCCAAAGGAGTTACCCAATATTGGCGAAGATTATAGCAGCTAAGGAAGCAGACAAACGGCCTATACGGAATGAAATATCAAGAAAATGTCCTCTTATAAAAGCATATTGGACACAATGGGACAGTTTAAAATTGATAAAATTTAAACATTGGGAAAGCAAGGCCTCATCCAACCTAATAATGAACCAACCAAAATGAATTAAGTCTTAAATGAGCTCCATAATGGAACTAGCGGTGGATTGGATAGCAACCTGTACCCAGTGTATTCCAGCTAAAGGTCCGGTAAGAAGTAATCGAGGTTAGTTGTCTTTCTTAAGCACCTTTCGAGCAGATAGCGATGGACGTAGCAGGTTCCTTTTCCTATCAGCAATATGTTCTCGTCGTGATGGATTACTTCAGCAAATGCCCAGAAGTGAGTATGCCATACTCAGTCAAGAGGCGAACTACTGGGTTTGTCGCAGCGGAGTTCCAAATCAGCAACATTTCGATCAAAGCAGAAGTTTCTAATAAGCCGTATTCAAGCAAAAATGTGAGGTATACGGTATTAAGCAGACTCGAACGACGCCGCTTCACTCACATGTACGACGGAATGGTAGAACGATTTAATCGAACACTGGTGGTATACTTTCGAAACAAATACATTCCTAAGGTTTTTACTGGCGTAGCGATCTGCGGTTCATGCGTAGTTGCAATTGGCCGACCAGCTTTGATGTACAACTTCTGGCAAAAACTCTGAGAGTAAATAAAATTGCCATAAGAAGTTTCTCAAAAATCTGTGGTTCGGAATCGACTTTAAACTGTAGCTCCCGTCACTCATATATAAACTAACACACGCAACTTAAATGGTGTGAGAAAAGCTGTGAGAAAAGCTGTGAGAAGCTAAGTTGTAATCATGACTAAAGAATTGTAATGACCAATTATGTACGTATGTATGTACATATCGTTGAAAAATCTGACAAAACAGATTGAACAAATCACAACTAACTAACAAATGTAGCTTCAACCAGACGACCTGTATCAACGACCAATATTTCGAAGCCCCTTTTGAAGAGACCCTATATAGACAAAGATTTTAAAAATATAAAAAATCATAAATTTATTTTTCTACTGATTCTAAGTCCTAATAAATTAAACCATTTCTCTTTCGTTTCAGGTAAGCAATGGAATATTTTTTCGTTAATATTTATACCATGATTTTGAGTAAGTGAAAACATTTATAATTAAAAACAAATTAATATTGTTACGTTTCTACGATTTTGAAAACGTTTAAAATATGAGATCGGAGTTTGCAAAAAAAAACAAATTTGTGTTTAGGTTTAGATAAATTTTTTATTGTTCGCACTATTCTATGTGGCACTGTTCACAACTTAATGTAAACAACAACAATTGCTTTGTTTGTTATTCTTCTTTACACTCTTTTGTGTAAACACTAACAATTGTTTGGCAGATCTTTATAATGGAGGTCTTCAAACTACAATTATTCCCATCACATGCAACGCATCTTTAAGCAAGACTGACTGAATTTTTACTGACCATATTGTCAGCTTTGTCTGGCCTTTTATATGCCAGTGTAAACACTTAGATAAATGATCTTGAAGTAAAATATTCATGGCTTGGACTTCTCGAGATCTTCATAAATGTAAACAAAGTTCCTTAATGGTTTTTTGTGTTTTTGTTGTTATTGTTTGTTGTTGCATTTTTGTTTACTTGTTTATCTTTTTTTTTACTGATGTTGTTTGCATATTTACCATGTAAACAAGTTCATTGTTCTTGTTTTTATAGCTTTCTATCATTTTTGTAACAATATTTTCTTTCAATTTTTAATAGCTTCGTTAAATTACAAAATTTTTCAATTTCCAAAAAAAATTTATTTTAAATTGAAAAAAATTTTTTTTAAATGTGTCACAAAAATTCATCCATACGAGTACTTGAAATAAATCAAACATTTATTTTCTTTGACATAAAAAATATTATTTTTAATCACAAGTGCACGATTTTAAAAACATGTTATTAAAAGGCTTTATTTTTTTGTTTGTAAACAATTTCTAAATTATTTATAAAGAAAAAAACACGATGTAAATACTGTTTTTATTCATCCACCTCTACAATAGACAATAACAATTCGATGTCAAAGCAAATTGGGTTAATTTAATTTAAGAGACATGCTACGTACGTAACGTACGTAACGTATTTAACAAAAGTTTATTTCAATAAAAAACGATAGCTGACAACAAGCATACGTAAATACGTACGTATTTTTGTTAAAATTTACAACAGAAGTGTCAATTACATGTGATAAACAAACATTTTAACAAAAACGGTTTTTTAACCATTACAATATATGGGAGTATACAAACGGAAATAAAGAATAACATACATACACAGACACTTATACACCCACACATTCATTCAATATGTTTTCGTTTTCCTCTTCATATATTCTGTCATATTTTATTATTTTTATTTCATTTTCATTTTATTTTATTTCTTTTGAAAGAGAATCCTTTAATTCATACAAATCTATTGTTAAACAGCAACAACAACAACAACAGCAACAACACCAACAACAAGAACAACTAAATACTAGTTGCAAGCTAAAAAATGAAAATGAAAACGAAAATAAAAATAAAAAGAGAACAACAATAAAGGCAACACAAATCTTGACATAGAGCGATGAAATGAATAAAACGTATAGATGAATGTATGAATATATGAATGAATGAATATATGAATGAAATGAAATGAATGAAGTTATGCAAATCACTTGCAATTTATCAATGTCTCAATAACTGTCATTGTGTAATTTTCACATTTCAAAAAATGTAAATCAATGTGCATGAAAATAAAGGACACATACTCGTACAAACACTTCTATACTTAGACACTTTCACGCTCACTCACCTAGCCTCGAACACACACACACACACACTCAGCGAGCAATACATTGCTTTTGCATACAAAATTTCGAATAGAAATTCATTTTTTTCTCTGCTCTATCAGGTCTACTCTTAGGTTCCGCCAAAAAAAAAATAAAAGAAGAAGACACAAATTTAAAAACAAGTAAAGAAAATAAAAAAAATCTGATCAAGGACGACTAAATGATGCTCTACACTACAGGGTGGCTGATATGTATTGCAACCAACTTCAGGTTGTTATCATTTGTAAACCGCTCGTCTGACAGCTGACAGATTTATTCCAGTGACAGTTCATTTTATTATTTACAAGCTTACAAAAACATTTTGATCTATTGCATTCAGAAAAAAAGTTATTCGTGATGCAATTCAAGCGTGAAAGTGTGATTGCTTTAGAGCCCTCCAGTATTTAAATGTGAATAAATTTTTTGTTTCTCGTACCTTTGCTCGTTACCGTGATACTGGCAGTGTTGCATGGCGTCCAAAAATTGAACAAAAAAACTGGTAACAACACCAGAAATGTTCCGAAAACTGAAGGCCAAATTTGATCGAAAAAGAATGGCTTTAAAAGGAGGTTTCTCGTTTCATTTCTACCGCACAATGGTCACCACAATCTCCGGATCTCAATCCGTAGTACTTTTGCGCTTGGGGCATTTTGAAGGTTCTCACTAAAAAATACCAAAGTGTCGATCATTTCAAGCCTGCGCTTCGGCGGAAATGGGCCAAATGGGGATGGGCAGAGCCACTTTCGTGCAACTTATGATGGCTTTGTCGGCCGTTTGAAGGCCATAATTCCTGCCAAGGGTAGCCAATTCGAACAAATCTAAACTGATTCTAAAATTTGACGTGATTTCCAACATTTTTTGCTTTTGAACAATAAAATTGAAAAAAAAATAAAAAAATATAAGGCTTTACTTTGTTGCATTATATATCAGCCACCCTGTATTCGATATAGTAAGGAGAGAGGGTTTTTTTACTCGTAAAGGATCATTAATCTCGTGTTAATTCTTCCCGAGGTAGTACAATGCAAACCTTCAAATTTTGACAAGACAAGCAAAAAAATGAACTAAAGAGTTTTGAAAGGCACTTCACTTGAAGATTTCATACACACTTATTGAATTTGGATAAATATTCAAATCAAAAAGTCAGATCACCGTGGACAACTGGAAAGGCATTCGCTCAAGCCAATTACCGAGCATGCAACTCATTCCAATGAATTATGAAAAAAAACATGTATGAGTCATTTAAATTCGTTTTAAATTTTGTCTTGGCTTTTAAATTTGATAATCAAAATACCGTAACTAATATTATGTTGTTGGAAATGCAACTCCACAACTGAAAAAAACTTTAAAATGTTTTATATCGTTGGTCTCATGTGGAAAGACCCCAATTCACACTTTTTTCGAAATTAATTTTTTTGTGATTTCAATGCATTTAACATAAATTCACCTCCCCACAAAAATTTAAGCAGATTTTATAAAAATACGAGTTAGGGCCTTTCTATATGAGACCAACGATATGTATGCATTAGTAAGTGAATCTCGTATGTGTTAGTTTCGGCTTCATTACTTATAAAGTTCTTTGGCTTTTAAATTTAATGTTGCATACTTTACGGATCTGAAAGCATAAGTACGCATACGTACAAGCAATATTTATTGAATACATTAGGGTATTACATATAACTCATACGCCTTACTGTTAATTCTTACTTAAGGGTGGGCCATTTAAAATTTTAAATTTAAAAATGCAACCGAACAAAAATTTTAAATTTTACAAAATTTACATACGTTATTGGTCAATACAACCCTTTAGTCAAGATTTCGACCTATCTTCTCACACCACTTATGTTCTGTGTGTTAAGTTTATACATGAGTGGCGGGACCAGCAGACAGATTTTTTAAGAAGCTTTTCACGGCAATTTTATTCACTTTCAGAGCTTTTGGCAAAAATCTGCTTAGAAACATTGGCCGAAGAAATATTTTTTTTTTTCAACGAACCCGGCCTCTTCTTCTAATAAGCCAACACACTACTTACTAAACTAGCGGCGCGACTGCGTTAGAAATGGAATATTATTTCATTCATATGGCTGACGCGGCATGACTCACGTTATCATATTCGGTCGAAATAATTTCTGTGACACTTTTTCCAGTATATGGGGTCTTATGGCGACAATGGCATCGCAAATGTTGGTCTTCAAATGCTTAATTATCTCTGGTCTCAAGGCTGCTGCTTTAGTGCTTAGAGTATCCATGTCTCTGTGCCTTAAAGAAGCACGGGTAGGAAGAGCGTCAGTTGAGTGTTGAAAAGCTGCATACAAGCCGGAAGAGCCTTGTTCTACCTTAAAAAACAAACATATTTCCTTATCATATACGCTAAAGTAGGGTATCAAAAGCCAAGCAAAACAACAGGCAGGCACAAGGTGTGAGTGTATCAGTTAAAAATGGGATCTATGTATGACAGTGTATAGCTTATGAGTGTATGTATGTATGTATATCACAAAAGAATATCCACATACATATTTACTTATAAAACAACAACAATAGCAACAATTGTACAACAACAATAAATCATAAATATAAAACGTAAATCGATTTGAATTCAACCAAAAACTGTCAATACTTTTCACTCACGATTATTTTTCTTCTCTGGCTGAATGTTGATTTGTTTTTTTCTCTGTGATTCATAGCCAAACGATTGTTGCGAATAATACATATGCAAAGACATATGAATATACAGTTAACTCTCCTATAACGCGGTGAGTGCGTACCGCTTAGAATCTTCAGTCAAGATCACAACCTTGCTTCTAACACCCACTCATTTTAGGTGTGTTAACTTTACTTATGGGTGATAGAACCTATTATTTAACGGGAAATTTGAAGAACTTTTCATGACAAATTTTTTTGCCAGAAAAAATTAAGTGAAAATCGCCAAAAGTAATATTTTTTATACAGCCAACCCTCCTATAACGCGGTAAGTGTGTACCGCGTTATATGGAAACCGCGCTATAAGAAACTCGGATTTCAGATACAAATCAGGCTTATTCTATGGAACCCGCATACCGCGCTGTATGGAAACCGCGCTCTAAGAAACACAGAATTAGTACAAATCATATCAATCGTACCGCGTTATATGGAGACCAAGAAGGTTGAATAATAAATTATTTTTATTGAATGCAAGAATTCATATAAGGATTGATAAAAAATGAAATAAAAACTAAACTAAGAGACTGGTTTCCAACAAAATTAAGAAAGACTTGTAAAATAATGGAATTTTTTAATATTTATCCTCCCTTGATTCCTTTTCATTCATTGTTTTCTTAAATTGAAATTCCAACTTCTATTGTTTTGCACGGTACTGTATTAAACCCTCTTACAATATCTAGTTACTATTCATTCATAGGCTGTGCGGAAGGAACTTATGGGATGAAGTTAAACGCAAACCGCGCTATAAGAGTATCACGTTATAGGAGGCCTGTCGCAATTTCAGCCCCACGTTATATGGAAACCGCCTTCAGAGAGTACCGCATTATAGGAGGGTTGTCTGTACTCGAACACACAAATACACTCTCAAAATATAAAATGTTTTTATAATAAAAATTCATCGTTCATCGTAAGTAAGAATTGTGTATTGTGATCCAAAGTAATTGTAAATCAATATGTATGTACCAGTGCATATAAATATTTTATTTAAAAAAAAAATAAAAAAAACAAAATAAATATTGTGTGGCACAAAAAAAAATATTTCCTACAGTCAACAAGTAGTCTATGGAGGTCATGATAATCGTTATCCATACATTTCCCGTTTTTTTATTATTTTTTTGGTTAACGAATATCTCCAGCAGGAATAAATAAATAGACTGTCATTGTATAATTCTATTTAAAGAAATCCAAAAATTGAGCAGTGAAACACAATTGAATATTTTTTTGGGAAAAAGTGCCAAAAGAAAATCAATTTTTATTTTAACATCAACATTATTCTGTAGAATTATAAAAATTGTAATTGTTTTGTTATTTGTAGTCGAGTGCACTGGACTTTATTAATTAATTCTTTGAGGGAAAATGTCTCTTCTTTTATACTAAAATTTTGGCTGATTTGACAATTCCAAATCAACCCCTTACTTCTAATGTAATATTGGTTTGGCTTAATACTAGAACACATGTTTCTGTGTACAATCAATGCTTAACTATATATTAAAGGGTTTGTGTGTGTGTTTATCGTGGGACAAGTGGATGTCATACTACACGCGTCCGCTGGCCATAATAATTCCCACGGTAAAGTGTGAAGAGAGCCACGCACAATCACTAGCTATGCAATACGACAACAACACATATAGTGCATATTAATTGTGCCTGCGATCACTCAACAAAGTGTCAAATGATCGTCGCGTATGCGCATTACTATTGTGGCGTCATACGCTGCAGCGACGGTCAGCAACATTGAGTCAAGTGGTCGCTGCTCATATGCAATTGGATATTGTTTTGTTTATGCACATGAAATGTTGCGTTGGTATTGACAACTGGGTCAATGGAGTGTAAAAGTATTTGAAGTCCTTGTCATATCATAATGTTGTGGACATAAAGTTTAACTTACGATGGACATGAGGACCGACCTTATATGTCTCCTTTTCTTGTTGTTTTCTGAATTTTCTAAATATTTCAAAAAGCCAAATCTAGTACTTCTAGTTACCAGAGATCAACAATAAGTATTCAAAACGATGAGTAGATTCGAGTCATACTTATAATTTCAGATACTTATACGCATTCATACTTAGTTGGATATCATACTCATACTACTCATACTCAAAGTTGGAAGTGCTCGTCATATTCATACTTAAAAATATGTATGATGTTATTGACTTCGACTCGTCTCTACTTAACATTTACACGAAGCACAAAATAAGTATGATTCGCGTACGAACCCTAGTATACTCACAAGAAGATTGTGCGTATGCTTTGCTTGTTGTCTTTGTCTTTCCTTTCTTCATTGCTTGTATATACAACAACAACAAAGGCTGTAAATTGATGCATGATTCGAATAACTCGAATCACTTATAAGTATTATAAGTATTTTTCTAAATTTATGAATCGGTATGAGTAGGCGTGTGAATCAAACATATTTCGAATGTTGTGAGTTTGTACTCATACTCATTGCTACTTATACTTATAAATCATCATGTTGTAGCGAGTACGAATGAATTAGAGTAGTTGAATTTCAATTCTGTTGATTCACTTATACTCAAAATTGCATGAGTGCTTATGAGTAGCGGATCTCTGATACATACATACATATATACATACGTACATACATAATTGTTCATTACAATCCTTTAGACAGGATTTCGACCTACCTTCTCACAACACTTGTATTGTGTATCTGTTAATTTTTATACATGAGTGGTGACATCTACAGTTTAAAATCGATTTCGAAAGATAGATAGCTTTGGTACCAAAAGCTCACTTGAGCATTTATAGTGCAGTTAAATGCAATTCCTGTTCTCACCTAGTTCCACTAAACTAGAGAAAAATTTGATTAGCTCAAGAGCTGCGCATTAAAGGTACGACAACCCAACGTTGGAAAATCACACTGAAAGTTTGATAAACTAATCAGTGAATGATAGCTCTATCAAGAAGACAAGATTGGAAGAGCCAAATAAGCTATATATGTACCTCGCAAAGGATGAGCATTGACAAACAAAGTGGATAACAGCCGCCTCTTTCTCATGCGGATCTGCACTCACATTAGGAGTCATTAGCTTGAAGCTGCATTCTTTCCGCATGTCTTGCCATAATACTTCCATAATACAATCATGGCCACTATGTTCGAGATGACGTTACGATCAAGTCCAAGTAACCAAGCGACAATTTATTGAGAAACTTTTCATGGAGTTTTGTTTACTCTCAGAGTTTTTGCCAGAAGTCAGAGGAAGTCCTCGAAGAAATATTTTTTTAATATTTCATTTTATTGGAGATATTTGAGCTGGGGTTTGAATCGTGGCCTCACGTCTAATAATTTCTAGCGGTTATATCATTGTATACAGCGACATATTTCAATGAGTTCCTCTACCTGGTTACTTTTCGTTAGAGACCAACACTCAGGAGAGTAGTGCATTGTGCTGGAATGCAGGCCAGATAGTTTATATGAGGATAAAAGAGCCATATTGATACAATTCATTGCTTTCGCGATTAGAAAATGAAACTAAAGACATACAGAGAGGTAACTTGTATAGAATCAATGTATATGAATATGATCCTTATTTCTTTACAAATATTCGTGATAAATGGAAATAGAATGATAGTGTTTACTTTGATAACAAAATCATCGAAATCTCAAACGGAACTCAGAGTTTTTTTTTTGCAAATTTAAATCACAAGTTCTTGCCTCCTTGTTTTTTTTAATCCCCCCTTATTGGCTATTAAGAGAGGAAAAATTCTGGCCACCATTTTCATTTCTGAGCAGGTTTCTGGCAAAAACACGGAGAGTAAATAAAATTGACATGAAAAACTTCTCAAAAATTTGTCGCTCGGAGACGACTTTAAACTGTAGGTCCCGCTGCCCATGTATAAAATTAACACAGACAACTTAAGTGGTATGATGAGCTAGGGGTAGTAAACCTAACTGAAGAGTTGTAATGACCAATTATGAATGTATGTCATTGAGATACGAAATTCCTTTAACAGTAATCTTTTAAAACAATTTTTTAATTTTTTTATCCAACCTGTTACATACATAAACATAGTTTTAAAGGATATTCTAATCTTTAAAACTTTGGAAAAATTTCTTGATAACATTTGATAAGTATGAGTAATAAAACGGATATTTTCCATGAACTCAAACCAATTCAGTTACGCACAATAAATAAGTTCACATTTATGGCGGTGACATATGAATAAATAAAATGAAATACGATATAATAAAATAAGAATACAAATAAAAAGAAAAAAAAAATAACGAATATTTATGAACTTCCAAGCGAATACAATATGAAAAAACCATTGAAACGTACGTTTTCATAGGTAAAAGTATAAAAGAGAGGAAGAGAGAGGGAGTGACAGAGAAGAAAAGAGAATGAAAAATATAAATAAAATATTATAACCGTTTGTTATTGTTGTTGTTGTTTTCTGGTATTATTCCCCACAGTTTACCCTTTTATCCTTTTCCTGTTTTTCGTGAACAGACAATGATAAAAATTGAAATATAAAAACGGCAACGGCAACAGCAGTAGCAACGGTAATGGTAACAATAACAACAACAACTAAAATATTGTTATACAATAATATTCTTTTATAATATCAAGTGCTTTTATTTTTCCAATTTTTTTTTTTATTTTTATTTTATTTCGTTGTGTTTTTTTTTTTTTTTTGTGCCCGTACCAGTTAAAGCGTTTTGAATAAAAATCTTTGTTTTCATTTCCTGTTACTACAGCTTATTCACACCTACACACTAGCAACCATTCTTACTCTTTTCTCTTACCACTTACATTTTGTCTCATATTGTATCCACACACACACACATACGGACACCCACACATAGCAACATACAAACGTATAGAATTCAATCAAATTCCAATTTATAAAACATTTTTCAAGTGTGAAAATTTAACACGTTCTTCTCAAACGTGATTTGATTTCGGGATGAGAAGAATTTATTTGTAATAACGCAAGAAAGAAAACCTAAGAACGAGAAACGCAAACGACTGTGTGGATTGGTGTATGGGAGTATGAGTTGAAATAAACGGACAGGAAACGGAAAATAAGTGCAAAATACTGTTAGTAGAGTTCCTTTTTAAACATACACACAGACACACACGTACACCCACAATAGATTTTACTCTCTCCCACTCTCAGTCTCTCACTCTCTATCTCTCCCAAAAGACAAAAGGAACAATAAATATACGTACGTACGTAAGTAACAGGAGCATAAAATCGTTTGCTCTTTAGTCCTCATCCTCTGCTTCAATTTTTTTTTTGTTTACAATAATAACAGCAGCAGCTGCTACTGTTTTCGTAGCCAACGTTTTTGACATTTTGTTTGTAACAATATTATAGCAAGTGAATGATATTGTTATCTGCCTGTTATTGTTGTTGTTGTTGTTGTCATGTTATTTATTATCGAACTTATACTTACACACACACATACACACACACTTCCATATACTCGTACTTCCTTATACATTGCCACGAAAAACTGATACGAAAGATGATTATGTTGATGATAATGACAACGAAAGTCGCAACATAAACGCAAGAAAAAGTCATCGATATTTAAGTATCCGAGTGTATGTGTGTGTGTGTAAATGAGAGCATTTAAGAAAATACCATTAAACCCGAAAGTGTTTATTGCTTAATACCATGTCAAATCGCATTATCATGTATTTAAAGGTGTTCCGTTTTTTGTACGATCAATGAATTCGGCTTTCAGTTAAGCGACTGCAATTCAAGTTTCAGAACAGGGCGACTTACACTTCATTTACGTTACGACTATGCATTAAGCGGAGAGGAATCTTAACCGCAAACTGTTATATTGGACATTATGAGAGCCTATTAAGGATATACTTTTTGAGAGACAAATTTATGTATTACACACATACATCATATGTATTAAACCTTAGTCAGGATTATTGATACACTACTTGTTGTGTGTGTTAATTTTTATACATAAGTGTGACAATTTAATTAGATGTTTTTGAATAAAATATCCACGTTTTGATTCTTTCTAAATGATGGTTGTCTTAAACTCGAATTTAAAAAATATAAAATTACTAACGAACGAAATGTTGTCTTAAACTCGAATTTAAAAAATATAAAATTACTAACGAACCCGGCGAACTTCGTCCCGTCCAAAAATGATTTCACGCTGCATAAAATAGTTTTATAAAAATAACTATCTTACTACAGTATTCCCTCAATTTACGTCGTTTTAATTTATGTTGTTTCGTTTAACGTCATCAAAAATTATGTTCCCTTCAACTTCGACTTACGTCGTTATTCGATTTACGTCGCCGCTGTTGTTTATAAACAAAATCAAGGGAATTCCCTCTTTAAAAAAATTCAGTATATAGAATAAAAATTTAATTATTTTATCTATCTGAAAGCATGAGTTCTTTGAAATTCGATTTTCGCCACCTTTTTCCAGAACATTCTACGACATAAATCGGGGGAATGCTGTATAAATGTATGTACTTATGTATAATCGAAAGCGTTGTAGTTAGAAACCATTGAATTTTCCTACTTATAGGTATCTCTTAAAGGCGAAGAGTTGCCATGCAACTTATCCACCAAATTGCATTTGTCTAAGATTACTATGTCCCTAAATATCCAATTTTAAAAATTTGCCACGCCTACTTTTTGCTATATCGATATTTTTTTTTTAAAATCATCTAAACCTGATAAGCTTTCGAACAAAAGAAGAATGGTTAAAATCGGTTTGGTAGTTTAAAAATTATAGGTATCACTTGAAGGGAGAGCGAGCTATTGACCCCTTCTATAGGGAACTGGCGGCCAAAATGAGTAAGCTTCTCTAGCCTACTGAACAGGTGCATGAGATCTGGAAAAGTGATGTAACCCACCTATTAAAGGACACCGTGCAAAACTACACGGACGGTTCGAAACTGAATGGTTGGAATAGCCCAGTCTATGAGACTACCAGACCACTGCAGCGTCTTTCAGGCGGAGGTGATGCCAATACAGGCTGCGGCGAGCATTTTTATAGACGTGTCCGTTTCCAGCGGAACATTACCCATACATACATACATACATACCTAATTGACCATTAGAACATTTCAGTCAGGATTACGGCTTAGCTTCTCACACTACTCATGTTGTGTGCATTAATATTATACATGAGTTGCGAGACCTACAGTTTAAAGTCGACTCCGAACGATAGATTTTTGAAAAACCTTTTCATGACAATTTTATTTAGTCTCAGAGATTTGTATTTTGGTTTGATGTCTGGCCTGGGGCTCGAACCCTGTCTTTACGTCTAATAACACAATACACTACCTACTAGACTACGGTGACTTCAAGTCCCGCCACACTGGTATAAAAACTATCACTTAAAACATACGTGGTTTATTTACTCTCAGAGTTTTTGCCAGGAATGCTGAGAGGAAATTGCCGAAGAAATATTTTTTTCATATTTCGTTTCGATGTCTGACCTGGTGTACGAACCCGGGTCTTACGTCCAACACACTACCTACTAGACTATGGGGACTTCAGAATCAGAACCTCAACATCTTTTCTCTAAATTTCAAGTTGATTAACTCCAAGACGGTGTACGGCTATTTGAGATATCTCAACTAGATAGCGAAACGATGATGATGGTTACCCGGAATGGGTAACTGCAGAGCTGATGAATTGGCACAACCATTAAACTCTCCAATTAATTCTCAACTCTGATCGTTTCCTAATGAGAACCTGTAAACTCATAATTGAGAATACAATCGTTGGTTTCATCAACGAGAGAAGGATGGCCTCGGACATGGGTAAAACGACGTTTAAAATCTGGCCAAGGCTGGATGAAGGGCGCACAATTGGTATATTTAAACGCCACAAAGGGTGCGCTCAGTGTGGTGCCGGAGTCATTACAAGGCATTGCATTATGAATTATAAATGCCGAATATTATCGGGAAAAAGTCTTAAAGACAGTATTGAAGTCCTGGCCAGACAAACATTTCGACCGCAGGCCATGGACATTCCAACAGGACTTAGCACCACCGCACTCAGCAAGCGGCAACCAAGAATGGCTTAAAAAGGAGGTTCCTCACTTCATTTCTACCGCACAATGGCCACCAAAATCTCCGTATCTCAATCGGTTGGACTTTTGCGCCTGGAGTGTTTTGAAGAGTACGGTTCTCACTAACAAAAATACCAAAGTTTCGATCATTTCAAGACGGTGCTTCGCCGGGAATGGGCCAAATGGGAATGGGTAGAGCCACTTTCATGCAACCTGTGATGGCTTTTTCGGCCGCTTGAAGACCGTAATTCGTACCAAAGGTGGCCAATTCGAACAAATCTAAACAGATTCTAAAATTTGATGTTTTTCGAACATATTTTGTTTTAAAACAATAAAATTAAAAAAAATATAGCGCTGTACTTTGTTGCATTATATATTAGCCACCCTACTCTAATGATAGCCACCTGTGGTTTTCCAGTCAAATATAAAGCAATCACACTATCACGCTTGAATTCAATCACGAGACCTGTCACTGGATTAAATCTGCCATCTGTGGAATCATATCAACGATCTGTAATAAACTAAATAACATGCAGGCTACAGAGATGGACCAGCCAGAAAAAATACAGATTGTACAACAAGACTGGCACTTGCATGAAATCCCCAAGGATCATGAAGTCATGGCCTGGAGACACACAAAAAACAGCAGTAAACTGGATAGATAGAAAATGCTTTGTGAAAGCTACATATATGCCCTTAAGGGGCGGAATACCACTTGTATTGGCATGAAAACGGATTACATTTTTCATATACAATTCATTGTCGCGGAGTGGTTTATAGCTTTGCGAGCTAAAGGTTGGAAAATCTTTGAAAGAATATGTTCATTAATAATAGCAGGGTATTCAACTCCATTAATTTACTACACCAATGCCGCAAAGTGGCTTTTGTTTCATTGTCCCAAAGCCACTGCAACATACCATTCTTCAACGGCTTAGTAAAAATGCTCACCAATTAAGCTGTCCTTACAAAATATTTAAATTCCACTGATTAAGCATTTTGTGGGAGACTATTACAGAAAATTGTGGATTCATTTAGGCAAATTTGAACAAATTATTTAAATTAAATTAACAAGAAACAAAAAAAAAAAAATAAGCGGATAGAAGTCTTTTGAAATTTCAAAATAATTAATTGCGACTTGTTAGTGTTACTGTTCTGTCCTGGACTTAAAGAGTAGCTTGGCGCATACCTCTTATGTTGTAAATCATTAAACAAAAACAAAACAATTGCAAAAATAAAAAAAAATTCATAACACTGTCAGGCTCTAGAAGGCTATACATTCATAATGAGACAAAAATTTTAATCACATTTTGTGTGTCCTTTTTCTTTTGGGGGAAGGCCTAAACCTAAAAGTATGCAAATCATAAATCATTTTTATTTCAAAGAATTTCAAAAAAGGGTTTTAAATACAAACATTATGAGCACTAAATAAATAAATAAAAAAAGAAAACAAAAGAATTATATAATCGGAGAGTGTAACTTCTTTAAACAAATCAATGAAAACAATTTTCATTAAATTTTTCATTTTTAAACGCCTTTTTCAGAAAGTAAAGGCGAAGACAAAACAAAGAAAAAAAGAAAAAAAAGTTTATAAAAAGGGTTTTTAAACTTCATTATCAAATCTTTTGAGCTGTTTGTTTAAAATAAAATAAATGGAATTGTTTCATTTGCACAAATTTTAATTTTTTTTTTTTTTGTGTTTTTTTGTCAAGACCCTTGTCAATCTTAATTATGGCGCTTATTGACAAAAATCTAAATAAAAATACTTTCGTTTAAAAAACGGTTTCGTAAAAAAAAAGTTTAGGAAACACTTTCCTTTTTCTCAATTTTTTTTTTTTTTGTTAACAATTGTCACATTAATTGAATGGGTAAAGCAACATGAATTTTTTACTTTTTTAATTTAAATTTTTAAATATTTGAGCTATACAACTAAGCAAACAATCAAAAATTTGCAGAAATAAATGACAAATATTGTCAACTTTTGTCGATATTTCTTAAATTTTAAGTCTTTTTTTTTTTTTGGTGAGTAAAAAAAAATTAATGTTGTTTACGCTGAACGAACAAAGTAAATATCGGGTGGGCCAAATATCATATGAACCTACGGTTATGTCATTCTATTCCATCACAAAATTCGATTTACTCTTTAACAACGTTGGGATTTAATCACCCCTATCGCAAATAACTATTCCCATAAAAAAATTCCCAAATTTCGTCATTTCCTATTGTGAATTGTTCCCAAAAAAATGTCTGTTGAAGTATAAATGTCGGTTCTTTGACGGCGCGAAGATTCTTACATGTATGTCGTCGATACTACCTACAACACCTGAAATTTTGTGTAAAACCATTTTATAATCGCTTTCTTTCCTTCGGAAGATGGCCACTGGGGAAATAAAACACTTTCAAATCTTGTTAATACTTCTAAAAGCACTTCGCTGAATGAAGACTGTGCCAAACCGACGTCAAGCTGCCTTCCGCCAAAAAATCTCAAAGGGCCGGCGAGTTTCACTTTGGGGGGTATGTCAAATATCTTACCGCTGTGGCGCAAGTTTTCCATAGACCCATTCTGTAGGTATTTGAACCTACTGACGGCTTTTTTTTTTAATAAAAACCAACACTTAGGGGATGGCCCCAATTCATGCAGTGCATTGTGCAGGGTTAGGAAAATAGGTTATAGGAAGGTGGAAAGAGGAAGTAGTGTTTGTGGACATTCGATTTAAACTTATCAATATCGTAATCAAAGGGAAAAACCCTTGCAGGAAGATCATTCCACAAGCGAGCAGTGCGGCCAAAAAATAAATTCCCCCTGTAATGCATTGTGCGGTTCACTGGACAATCAACCACACAAGGATATGCTCTGCGAGAAGCTCGAGTACCACGTAAAAATATGTGGTTATCGGGAACCAAGCCCCTTATCTCTCGAGAACACTTTTCATTATAGTACCGATGGAACAATGAAACACACGCCATATTGTGACGATGCTCCAACGAATCAATAGAGTTGGATAGCCTACTGTCATTAATAAACGCCTTCGACCTCTCCTGTACGCAGTCGAGAAGCTTCAAAATAGACTTTGAAGCACCGGCCCATACATGAGAGTTGTACTCCATCCGGGGTCGGAAAAAGGTCCTGTAAATAGTAAGAAGGTCGGATGAAGTGAAGTATTTTCTGCACCGTTTCAAAAAACCCAGGCTCTTGAATGCTTTCTTCGACACTCGAAAAATGTGATCGTTCCAACGAGCATCACAACTAATTATCTTGCCCAGAACATCAACAGCATCCGCCTCCTCAATATTTATATTACCCATTCCAGATGATAGATGACAGAACACCAGCGCCAACATCACGCGAGTGTGTCAAAAAACAACATTGGGTCTTGCGTGCATTGAAATCGACCCTGTTCGCGCGGCCCCACTCAGAGATTGCTATCAGGTCACCTGTGAGTGCGTCATTCATGTTCATGTTTTACCGTCACACGTAAATATTTTAGTATGTATAATTCTTCCTTTAGCTCAGCGATTGATAGTGCGTTCGATTCATTTCTAATAGCCCTTCTCTGCAACCTTTCCATGGATTGTTTCTCTACTTCCAGCACCAAAAAAACGAAGTTAAACGCTATTCATTTCTTAATATTTGTATAGTTCTTTGATAAATTATTGAGAGGTAATTCATAATAAAATTTTTTATTTATACAGCATTTATCCCGAATTCACAATAAAAACTTTTACTTCCAATATATTCGCAATACCGATTTTTTTGGAATGGAAATAAAAGTTTACTCCCAAATAACTTATTCCCATAATATTCACGATAGGGGTGAATGGAAATTTATTTCCTAAACAAAAAAAATTTCGCACAAAACGTAAACGGAAGTTTATTGCTAAAGTTCGTGAAACTGGTTGCATTGTTGATACACCAAGACGTGAGCATACTCATGCAATGCGTACTCCCGAAAATAACGCAGTTGTGGCTGAGAATATGCATGTGAATCCATCAACATCAAATTATTTATCGCTCTCAAGCATTGTGAATTTCTAACACAAGTTTACATCGAATTTTGAAAAAAATCTCGGCTTAAAAAGTTTAATTGGTTTAGGAGTTAAAGCCGCTTCAGTGGATGCGCCAGCCAGAAACTGTACGATGATGTCAATTTTGCCTTCTCATTTTCAGCTTATTGGGTACATGTGGTCTTACAGAAGCCAAAGCATCCATTACAAGCAATGGTGTTAACAAGCCGGAACGCACCGGAACGTCGTTCCAGTACTTCCTTTTTGGACAGGAACGCGTTCCGGAACTGAAGATGGTTTCTGATAACGAGAATTGGCTGACGTTTTGAATTGCTGATTTTTTTTCTAATTTTTGACGAGTTTTTATAAGAATTTTTATAAACAAGGGTTAGAACCGAAACGGAACAACAACCGGAACGAACCGACTTATTTCTCCAAAACATGAACCGGAGTTCGGAACGTTTTTTTTCTGCTGGACCGGAACCAAAACAAATCCGTGAACCCGAACCGAGATTTTGTAAATCCTGATCCCGAAATTCTTCCTTTGCTAGAAGGTAGAGTGTTGGCTTATTAGACGTAAGGCCCGGGTTCAAACCCTAAGTCAGACATCAGAACGAAAATATAAAAAAAAATTTTCCGGCGTTTCCTCTCAGTAGATTTTTGCAAAAACTCTGAGAGTAAATAAAATTGCCATAAAAACCTTCTCAAAAAACTGTCGTGCGAAGTCGAGTTTCAACTGTAGGTCCAGCCACTCATGTATAAAACTAACGTACATGCAATGAATGTAAATGGTGTTGCCAATTGGCCTTCAAGAAGTTGCGATTTAATACTATTGGACTATTGGCTGTGTGGCGCCGTTAATGAAAATTGTTCTGCCGACATTTAAGCATTTAAAGGCCAACATTTGTCATGCCATTGCCGAAATACAACCGCATTCATTCAAAAAAGTGCACGAAAATTGGTCCGATCGGATAAGGTACTGAGAGCCCCGCAGCGACAGCCATAATGAATGAAATTATTTTCCATTTCTAACTGGAAGAATTGTACTTTACAACAAAAAAAATTAATTTTAAAGAATTTCAAACCGGTTATGTTTTATTGCATTTTTAAAGTTAAACTTTTAAATTACCCACCCTTTACTTTTTAATATAAAATTTAACATAAAAATTAACAAGAAAAAAAATAAGTTTTCATCGTTTGTGTTATTTAATCGATAAATAAAATTGATTGTGCAGCTAACCAACCAAAAATCTAATATTTTGTCTTGCTTTGACTCACTCAACCTGGGTGTGATGTTTTAGATCTGGTATCCATCACAACCTCCTTGAGTGAGCGATAGCAGGATAGAATTTCATCTTCGTCTGATATTTTGAAAAAAAAAATTAAAAAATGAACGAAACCGTGCTTCTTATGGCAGAATATATGAATAATAAAAAATATAATAATCTTTCTTCCTCTCTCTCTCTCCCTCTTTCTTTCTCTTTCTTATCCAAACAAGTAGTAACGTAAGCTTTAAAGGTACAGCCATGTATCTACGTCTCGTGGAAAAATGTGTTTGACTTTATGGTTGAGTGTTGAGGTGTTAGAAAAAATAAACTTGATATGCAAAATATAACGTACTGCAGCAGCCAAACATGCCAGACTTCCAAGTTCAGCATGAATCGAGTTACTTAATATTTGCATGGATTTAAAAAGTAACAAAAATTGAAAAGAGATTAAACAGAAGGACACAGTGCGACAGTGAAAATACTCCCGAGTAACTATATAGTCCACGGTGTCCAGTTGGTTGAGTAGATTTCAAAACTTCCTTTTTTATATTTCTTGAACCCTCCAAACTTGTTTTATTTGACAAAAACAGCTTTTTTCGTCATTTCGCATAAAATTCTGGATTACTAAAATATTTCTGACCCGATTTACAAAATTTAAATCCCATTAGAAAGGGGAGTTATGGACCTTTAAAACACTATACATATAACTATTCTTCGTCTTAGTATGCTATGAGATTTGATGATGTAAACTTGAAAAATTCGAATATTTTCATATTTTTTCAAGTTTGTCCATTCATAGGAGCAAACTTTAATAAAAAAAATATAGGATAAGAGACAATATCCTTAAAGTTTGTTCTCTTGTGAAGAGATTAAGTCATTATTTGATCAAATCGGTCAAAAATTGCCATCATTATTATTTGAAGAGTCTAACAGTCCAGTGATATTTTTTATATATGTGTGTCATCTCATTAAATGAACTTTTACTTCAAACATTTTCAGAATTTTTGATGGATCTTGATTGGTTATCACAAAATGTGTCAATTTTACGTTTACACGACTTCCAGAAGTCAGCTAATATTTGTGTTTTTTGCAAATATTATTATTTCTCTTTGCGCAAACATAGGCCAAATTTTCCGATACACAATGAAGATCCATCAAAAAGTCTGAAAATTTTTGAACCGAAAGTTCATTTGATAAGATCAAATATATAAAAAATATCACTCGACTGTTAGACTCTTTAAATAATCCGATTTGATGAAACAAAGTTTCAATCTCTTCGCAAGATAATGCACTTTTAGAATATTATCACTTATTTCATATTGCTACGTTTTTACCTTTTTAAAAACATTAAAAATATGAGTTCGTAGATTGCAAATAAAGTAAAAATAAATATGTGTTTGGTTTTAATAAATTATTTATTATCTGCACAATTTTTGTGCCACTGTTCGAACTTGTTTCACGTATACAATGATACTTCACAATATGTGTTTGTTCTTTATACTACTCTGCTTACAACCCTTTTGTAAGCAACAACACTTGTTAGTTATTCTTCTTTCTCACAACCATTTTGTAAGTACAACACTAACAACTGTTTTGTCAAACGCAACTTATCTGCACACAAGTCTGACCGAATTAAAGCTCGATAGATTTTAATTCTCAACCAACGTGACGTCGTCTTACACGATCAAATTCAAACTCCAACTCTGAATCATCTTTGCTCGCTTTTGGCTTGCCTTTTATATCACTGGATCTCTAGTGTGATGAATGCCCTTGAAGGATGATGACGTCCTTCGGGAATATTCTAAAAATGTAAGCCTATTCTTATTTTTGTTGCTTCTTGTTTAAATTTAAGCAGGTAGATTAGTTGTTGTTGGTTTATTTGTTTATCCTATTTTATACTGCACGTTGTTGTTTCATGTTTACTTCTTCGTTCCCTTATCCTTGTTTATTCATCGATCTTGTAAACAAGCACTCTATTTTTGTTGGTATGTTTTTCTACTCATTCATTGATCACGTGAACAGTGCGCTGTTTTGTTTTTGGAGCTTTTGTTTATTATTTTAACAACACCATTTCCACTTTCGTAACAATATATTTTGAGTAAAGTTTGCTACTATGAACGGACAAACTTAAAAAAATATAAAAAAGTTCGCGTTTGCCAAGTTTACCTCATCAAATCTCATAGCCTATTAAATCAAAATATAGATATGTATATTTATAACGTTTTAAAGGTTCATATCTCCCCTTTCCAACAAGATTTAAATATTGAAAATCGGGTCAGAGATGTTTGAGTAATCCAGATATTTGTGCGTGAAGTCCAGAAAAACAGTTTTTGTCAAATAAAAAAAAGTTTGGAGTGTTTAGCATTCCTGATTGACGTGTCTGAAATTCGATTAAAATTAATTGGATATATACTACGATCTTGGTTTTGACGAATGTAGCTAATGGGATCATAGTTGCCAGATAAATAAAGCATTAAATCGTTAAATATTAGAAAAATCGTCAAAATCGTAAAAATAATCGTCACAAAATCGGCATGAACATTTTGACACAATTTTCAGTGCCTTAGTTGCTTAAGAGAGTGCAAGAAATACTTCACTTCATTTGATCTTCACACTATTTACATTTACGAAAGAGAAAGGAATACAACTCTTATATATAAGCCGATGACTAAGCTTCTGTTTTGAGGTTTCTCGACCGCGTATAAGAGAGGGTGAAGTTGCCCGTTAATGGCGGTACGATATCGAACTCCATCGATTCATTGGAGCATCGTTGCAATGTGATCCAGTTTCCCTGTTGTATCGAAATTGTAACGGATTTCCCCGAGAATTATGTATTCCTACGCAATACTCTTGGCGAGCACATACATATGTATGTGGTTGATTGACCAGTGGATCGCTCACTGCATTATAGATAAAATTAGTTCTTTAATCTAGCTATTCGTATGTGGAGCTCCCTTCGTGCAGAGATTGTAGTTTTTTGGTTTTTAAAGACATAAGATAGAGAAAAATTTGGCAATAGTAATAACTGCAAAGGTAAATACAAAGCTAAGGTGAATTTTAATGTACTAAAGTAAAGAAAATAATGAAAATTTTTAATTCCTAAAAATCGTCAAAATAAGGGCATAAATCGTCATATCGTCAATGTTGTATTTTTGAAGCACAAAATCGTCAAAATAGCGATAAATCGTCAAATCTGGCAGCTATGAATGGGATACATCTAGGTCTCATGTAATTATATTGAAGCGCACGACACTCGTCCTAACCTAACCATTTGAACAAAATTTTTCTTATTAAATGTGATACTTTTATTGACACTTGCTTCATTAAGCATGTACTTAACAAACTTATTTTATTCCTTAAATGGTTATAGTCACCGCAGTCTCGTAAGTAGTGTGTTGGCTTATTAGACGTGAGGCTACTGATCAAACCCCAGCTAAGACATCTCGAAGAAATATGAAAAATATTTATTCGGCTACTACCTCTCTGAAGACTTCTGGCAAAAACTCTGACAGAAAATATATGTATTTGTCATATAGATCTCCTCAGTCGTTCGGAATCGAGTTTAAACTGTATATCTGGCCACTCGAAAATAAAATTAACACACACAATATAAATGGTGTGAGAAGCTAGAAGCTGCTGTGTTTGGGTTTCCAAGCACTTCGATTTTTCTTCAATTTCTCACAAGTTTGGAAAGATCTTTTCATCAGATTTTCTTCAGTAATATGCAAACATCTTTTAATCGGAACTCTTGTTCATACTTACAATATGTCTTATACTATGTTCACGTATGCACCTTTATTGCGTAAATCGCAATTAACGCCAATATTGATCTCAATATTTCATACAAAATCTCACTTAAATTTTGCTCAATTAAATCGTCAAATATGGCAGCTATGCTTTCAGCATGAAATTCAACAAACTGTCAGTGATTCGAAATACCTGCCCCGATATCTGGTTCCCGACATTCCTGGTTGCTCAAAAGTGCTGTGTCCAGCAGTGGATAACGAGAGAATTAGGGAACTACATGAATTCGACAAGAGAAAGATTCGCTCTCTAACAGGAATTCTAATGGTACTTTGTGCTCTATTGGCAGTTTCACTGACAAGTTCGAGCGGCCCCACCAAGACTGCCAAGATGTAAAGGAAACATATCGGTGCACCACCTTTTTTGCGAGTGCTTTGCATTTCAGAACAGACGACATCAGTTTTTGGGCCGACAGAACGTTTAAAAGATCTGAACATGGTAGCGACGAACGTGCCACTAAGGGAACTGCATGGTTTACGGGACATGAAAAAGGGCCTTACCTCAGCCAGGATCAGAGATCAGCAAAGAATCGTTTTTCCGCTGCTCATAAGCACTCATGCAATTTTGAGTATGAATGATCAACAGAATTGAAAGTCAACTACTCTGATTCATTCGTACTCGCTACAACATTGATTTAGAAGTATAAGTAGCAATGAGTAGGAGTACAACGTTGACATCAAGCTCACAGTATTCGAAATATGTTTGATTCATATGCCTAATCATTCTGATTCATAAATTTAGAAAAATACTTATAATACTTATAAGTGATTCGATTGATTCGAATCATTCATCAAAATTTACAGCCTTTGTTGTTGTTGCATATACAAACAAAGAAGAAAGGAAAGACAAAGACAACAAGCAAAGCATACAAACAATCTTCTTGTGAGTATCGTAGTGTTCGTATGCGAATCATACTTATTTTGTGATTCGTGTAAATGCTAAGTAGAGACGAGTCGAAGTCAATAACATCATGGGTATTGTTAAGTATGAATACGATGAGTAATTCCAACTTTGAGTATGAGTATGATATTAAAACAAGTATGAATGCATATAAATATCAGAAATTATAAGTATGACTTGAACCTACTTATCGTTTTGAAGACTCGTTGTTGATCTCTGGCCTGGATGGGTGACCGAGTGAATCTGGCTCTGAATGGCAAGCGATCCGCTAAGCGAACCTAACCTAAAGTACTGCTTAAATAATGTCTGATTTTACGCAATCATTTTCCCAATGGCTTAAAACAATAAATTCCTTGCCGTTCGTATCTTCCCTCTTTCCACCTTTCATAAAAACCTGTACAATGCACTGCATGAGTAGGGGCCATCCCCTGAGTGCTGGTTTTATATAAAAAAAAATTGAAGCTAGAGTTACTTCATGGATTTGATATTTCATTTAGAGTAAGATTTTGAATCCCCCTCCTATATAACCAAATATGTACATGAGATAACTTGAAATACGTTCGTAGAATTCTTTTACCAGCGTATTTTAATGCCAACATTTCTAGTGTAATTTAAACAATGTTCTCCATTTATTGTGGGTTAAATAAACATTGTTAAGTAAGAGTTACTTTTTATCATTCGTTCCTTTTGCCCTTTCTAACTTTTTTTATTTTTTATTACGTTTTATTTCAATTTGTTGTCTGTTGTGTAAACAAAATATTCTCTCCGGCTCAAGTTTCTGGTGGTGTTAGTTCAACATTTTTTTTTCTTTCATGTTTCTTATATAACGCGTGGGAGCGGTATTTATTCCCTAATGTTGGGAAAACCTTTTTCTATAATTTTTATTTTTATTTTCTTTATTATTTTCTTTTCTTAGCTTGTATTATTATTGTTGTTATTGTTTCTTTTTTAATTTTGTTGTTATTTTTTTTTTGTGATATTTTCCTTGTAAAGTTGCTTGCCAGGCAGGTACAGCTTCAAATATACTTGAACGTTAAATTTTTTTTTAAAAAAGTTTTCTGTCTTTCATCACTCATCACACAAACCCCGCATATCCTCCTTCTTATGCTTGATAGTTAAACTGTATGGCATGGTGTGGTGTGGTGATGGTGTGGTGTAGTATGGCGCTGCTAAAGCTGTGCTGTGTGTTACAAGTGAAAAGTAAAATAAATAAAATGCGAATCATTATGTTAATTTTAATATTAAATGTGAATAATTTAAAAAACTTGATTAAGATTTAAGCAATAATAACACCAACACACCAATGCCAACAACAAAACGTATTTTTCCTAAAGCCCACGGATACAACACACCTATCACCACCTTAAAGAGTACACTTTCATAATACGGATAAGAGCAGAAGAGAAGACACACCCAGTCAACAAAATAAAATAGACAAGCAATGCCACGGCATAAGACTTCATTATTCAAGCAACTTTTTGTATTTGAGTTTCTCTTTCTTTTTCCAGTTTTTTTTAACATTTCAGTTAATAAAATTTGAGGAATAGAAAGAAAACTTTACAGAAAATTCCCCAAAAAACATGTGAAGAAAAAGTACAGGGTGGACCATTTGAAAGTTTGAAAATTTGCTAAACATTATACTTTTTTATATATATATAAAACCAGCACTTAGGGGATGACCCCTACTCATGCAGTGCATTGTGCTGGTTTGGGAAAGGTGGAAAGAGGGAAGATGTGAACGGTAAGGAAACGAGTTGCTGCTGGTGACTATAAAATGGCCAGTGCTATACCTTCACCATTTCACAGCCTACAGCAATCGTCCCCAAGAAGCCCGTAGTTTCTCACACTACTTATATTGTGTGTGTTAATTTTTATATAGAAGTGGCGGGACCTACAATTTAAAGTCGACTCCGAACGACAGATTTTTGAGAAACTTTTCAAGAAGGGAAAGGGAATAAATTGCCGAAAAAATACTTTTTGAATTTTATTTTGATGTCTGGCCTGAGACTCGAACCTTGGCTTTACGTCTAATAAGCCAGCACACTACCTACTAGACCGCGGCGATCCCGACACTTTCAAACACTTCTTTCCATTATCTTATGGCGTTTATCCTGTAGCCTCTTTTAGTTCTATTTGAATTGAAGCCTTCTAAATAGATAATTTGGTTCCCCTAAATAGATAATCTTGAGGAGGAAAATCAGCATTCGATATTTCAAAAGGTTTCCCAGTGTCATCTTATAGATTCTGTAGAAAAAATGCGATATACTCCTATATCTACTGTGTCCAAAAATCTATCTCGCAATGTTGTTATATGTTAGGTTAAGTTTGTTTCTGCTAACAGAGCCCAAACCCGCAAAGAGCTTACACCCACACAAGAGAGTAGGAATTAGATATGTTTCCGCCAAGAGCATACGTATACTAAACGATGTAAAAGATTAAGTCATACAGAGATTCCTCAACATAGCATATGTCTTCCCACAAATAGTATTAACGCGGTTAGTCCAGTAATACCTAAGATCTTGGCACATTGTATCAATGCTATGGGCGAGCCTCTAACAACTAATGGTGGCTGGAGGTCTGGCAAAATGTCTACTTTACCAATTATGATAGCCCTAGATTTACTCGCATTTAAAAAAAGACCATTTGCAGTAGCCCATGTCAAGGTCCTGGTTCAGTTTCAGTATACAATTGTCTATGTCAGATTTAATACAGCTTATGTAGAGTTGGACGTCATCGGCATACATTTGTATTCCGCAGTGGGTAATACGAGAAGGTACGTCATTTATGTACATTATGTATGGTAGTGGGCCAAGAATTGAATCCCTTGTAGCAAACCTCTCCGCACCTAACTGCTAAATGATTGCACATCACCATGGTGTACTGTCTGTCTTCTATTACTCAAGTAAGGAGTGCGCACAAAAAAAAACTGGACTTACACTTTTCGTTATAGAAATAAAACTAAATGGCGGATTTTTTTCGTTTTACATTTCAATTAAAGTCAATAATATTTGAATTCTTTTATGTATAAAATTTTTTTCCGACAAAGGTCTCTGAGAATCCAACTTTTTTTGTTTTTACTTGCTTTGTTTTGGTCGCCAAATCCTGTTTTTTCTTCCACTTCTACGCTTTCTCTCAATACTCAAAGACTCCTTAAACTGTTTTTCGGTTAACACCTGCGGGCCTAGGAATCGTTTTTTGTAAGCGACGCGGCTTTTCATTGAAAATTTGAATTATTTTTTTACGTCATTCTTGTTGGATGCCCATTTTCAAAAAACTATTTTTGCCATTGCAATGACATTTAGCACACGGATTTTGAAACAGATGACTAACAAAAACATCTAACGGTATTAATTTTTTTCAATTATGATAAAAGTTATAAGCTTAAAAGTAGACCCACTTTTTTTGTGCGCACTCCTTATAAGACCACGTGTTGGGTGCCTGTGCTCCAAATGTAACAATTTTGCTTATTAACATTACCCACCAAGATGAAAATGAATTTCATTCAAAAAGTTAATTCTTTTCTTTTGGCAAAATCGACATCATTATGCAGTTTCGAGCGAAGCGAACCCATAGCTTCGACTCTTGAACCAATTGAACTTTGTTAAGCATCATACTCAGATTTTCTCATAAAATTTAACATAAACTGGTGCGTGAAATGTTTAATTCTTGAGAACCAGGACAAGTTGATGTTGAGGGATTTTCAGGCACACTCTCGGCCACAAATTCAATATTTTCGGGTGCACGTATTGTACAAGCACTCGTGTTGGTGCATTAACGATGAAACCCGTTTCACAAACGTTAGCAATAAACTCAAATCAAATTTTATACGACATGTTCGTGCAATTTCCAACCAATTGCCTCTATTTGGGAAATAAATTTCCAATAATTCCCAACGTTGTTCAAGTGTAAATCGATTTATTACGTTCAGTGGAGATAATATACTGAATTGTGGGACAAGATAAAAAGTCCTAAGTATTGCCAGATTCGCAATAATATATACATTACAACCCTTCAGTCAGGATTATGACCTAGCTTCTCACACTACTTATGTTGTGTGCAATAATTTCATACATGAGTGGCGGGACCTACACTTTAAAGATGATTCCGAACGACGAATTTTTGAGAAATTTTATTTACTCCCAGAGTTTTTGCCAGCAAACTGTTGAGAGGAAATCGCCGTAGACATCCTAATTATATATTATAAATCTTTCTCTAAGTCTGGTTTTTTGTTTGTTGGTTTGTTTGTTGGCCAATAACGCCTGAACGCCTGGTCCGATTTTCTTTAAATTTGGGATATTGGTCGATCTTTTATCGGTGCAGGCTATAAATCTTTTCAAAATTTTGACCAAAAGGGACGAAAAAATTGGTCAAAGGAGGAAAAAATGTTTTATGGGTAATTTTTTACGCTTTAGCTTGGTTAAGTTTCCCAAATAGCTATTGGAAGTTTTCCGTTTCTAAAGTTGAACCAAAAGGGGTCCACATAGAGGGAAGGGGGCATAAACAGGCAAATTGAGTGCATAGCCAATCACATCTGTATGCCTGGACCAATTTTCTTGAAATTTGGTATATTGATCGAGTTTATGTCGGTGCAGGTTATAGGTAATAAATCTTTTCAAACTTTTGATCAAAAGGGGAAAAATGGACAAAAATTAGTACTTTTATGCATAAGTGCTATATTTTATCTGTTTTAAAGGGATTTTTTTAATTTAGGATGGTTAAGTTTCCCAACTAGCTATCGAAGGTGTTCCGTTTATAAAATTGAACAAAAAGGGGTCCAAAAAGGGGGAAAGGGGTGAAAAACGGGCAAATTGAGTGCATTTACATTTAGGACTTAGAGTATTAATAATAAATGGCTTGTTTATTAAACCTGTTTCCGAATAATTTGAAAAATTGCATTTTTATAGAAACTGGTTTCAAAACCGGTTTCGAAACCGATAAACCGGTTTTTATTTATTATTATTTTTATAGCCCGCGTAACGGCGGGTACAATCTGCTAGTATTTTCATATTTTCTTTTAAATTTAAAACCAATAGATGGTTCACCCAGTATAAATAAAACAAAAATATGTTCAATATTATGAAATATTAAATGAAATCGTAGTAAAAGAGTAGAAAAAAAAATGAAAATAAAATACAAATTATCATATGAGTGAATAGAAGAGAAAGAGAGAGAGAGAGAAAAAAAAGAGAGTGAAAGAAAGCGAGAAAATAAATAAATAGAAAAGGTGTTAAATTTATGTGTAAATTTTATTACCTTCTATGCTAATTTAATCACATTTAAAATCATAGCTTCTCGTCTCAACATCGTCTTCTTCTTCTTCTTCTGTGAAACTAATCTAATCATTTTATTCATTTTATTTTGTTTTGTATTTTTTTTCCATTTTCTCTTCTTTTGAAAATTAAATTTTAAATTCAAAAGAGAATAAAAAAAAACGAGAAGCAATAAATAAATCCCGAAAGTACATATGAATGTATGAACGTACAAATGTATTTGCCATGTCTTTTGGAAAATATTTTAAAAATTTTTTCAACAAAATTAAAAACGAAAAATAATTTTCATGTGTGAACGTATGGTTGAATAATTTGTTTAAAATTCTCTTAAATTATTATGCAAAAACATTGAATAAAAAGACTGAATTGAGAAAGAAAGTCAGTCTAATTAAATTGAAATTCTTTGAAAATATTTACACTTTCTAGAATTTTAGAATAAAAATTTAAAATTAAAAATTCATAATTTTATTTAAATAAATTGGTTTTTTTTTTTTTGTTTAATAGACTTCATATTAAAATATAAAATGAAAAAAATCGATTAGAAAAAAATGTAATTTAAATTCTTTAATTTATTCTGTTTTTAATTCAATTTACGCTATGCAACAGAATCAACAGCATTTATATACACAACAGAGATTAGCAATAAGTATTCAAAACGATGAGTAGATATTCAAGTCATACTTATAATTTCACATACTTATACGCATTCATACTCATACTCAAAGTTAGAAGTACTCATCGTATTCATACTTAACAATACGCATAATGTTATTGACTTCAACTCGTCTGGACTTAACATTTACACGAAGCTCAAAATAAGTATGATTCGTGTACGATCATCGCAATACTCACAAGAAGATTGTGTGTTTGCTTAACTTGTTGTCTTTGTCTTTACTTTCTTCTTTGTTTGTATATGCAGCAACAACAAAGGCTGTAAATTTTGATGAATGATTCAAGCCACTCCAATCTCTTATAAGCATTATAAGTATTTTTCTAAATTTATAAATCCGAATGAGTCGGCGTATGAATCAAACACATTTCGAATGTTGTGAGTTTGATGTCAATGCTGTACTCATACTTATTGGTACTTATACTTATAAATCAATGTTTCAATGTTGTAGCGCGTACGCATGAATCAGAGTAGTTGAATTTCAATTCTGTTGATTCACTCATACTCAAAATTGCAAGAGTGCTTATGAGTAGCGAAAAAACGATTCATTGCCGATCTCTGATATACACACAGTATAAGCTCCTTTCTTGCACTTACTTCAATTTGAATAGTGCTGTAACATATGGCTCGTCTAAGTAACATTTTAAATTTGTTCCAGAAAGATGGATGTACATCCCATATTGGTCGTGTGATCTTGATTCGTCAATGAATGCATACAGAAATGGCCATTACTATTCTCTAGTCAGTATTACGACCGAGTTTCGCACACCCCTTAATCTGTGTGGTTTATTTTTTACATGAGTGAGAGGGCCAACAGTTTAAAGTCGATTCCGAGAGATAGATTTTTGAGAAACTTTTCATGGCAATTTTATCGACTCTAAGAGTTTTTACCAGAAAGTTGCCGAAGACCTGGGGTTTTTTTTGACGTGTAAAGTAGAGTGCAAAATGTGTTTGCACTTTCAGTGACCTGTGTTCAGCTGCGTCGAGTGATGCTTCCACTAAAACAATCCTTCCTCCTTTTCGGGGGATACTCCCTTCCAGGGACGGCTATCTGCATTACTTCGGGAAGGGTCCAGAACGATGTCCAATTAAGGACCGTTGTCTACTCTCCCTCTATTGGTTCGTCTTCTCATGTATCATTCCGTTGTATTGTGTCAAGGTCGAATTTCTTTCTGCGGAGTACATATTCAACGTATCTTCTCACAGCGTTCCATTTCGCCCCGCTTATGAACATTGCGTCCATAATTAAGTCGGGTGCAAATTCGCCAATTTGCTCTATCAATATGTTCTTCTCATCTTGCCATTAATGCAATGGAAGAATGTGAATGTGAAGAATGCAGTCAGGATCAGTCACCTTACCCATGCAGTATAGGTATTTTCGGAAATAACCATGACCCGAAAGAAACTGCGTTAGAAAATAGATAGTTTCCCCACAGTTTGTCCGTATCCATGCCTCCATAGACGGAATAAGTTTATAAGTCCATCTTTCCCATGCTTCCTCACTTCATCTACTTTACCGTCACCGTAGTGTTTGAGATCTGAGATCTGCGCTACTAATGGAAAAATTTTTCCTCTTTGTCCTCCAAGATTTTCTTCGGTCAAATGCGAGCAGGTCAATAGGTATCTCTCCGGCAATCACTAGGACTGCGGCACCCGATACTGTGCGGTAGGCCGAGACAACTCTTTGTGCCGGTGTTCGCTGCACGTTGTACTCATACTCATTGCTACTTATACTTATAAATCAATATTGTAGCGAGTACGAATGAATAGAGTAGTTGAATTTCTATTCATTGCTGATCTCTGATTGCAAGTTCAAACCTAAACTTAACTTTAAAAGTTACCGGTAAAATGATGCTCCCTTGTTGACAGTTTTTCCCCTGTAATTGTTCTCATCTTATTTTTATTGTTTATAGTTGAAAACGTACTTAATTAAGTTGTGCTAATATCGTCTCAAAACTAATCCCTCTAATGTATTTAATATGAAGTAGACAAGGTTTAGAGTGAAGTTTCTAATCTGTCTATATAAACCGTTAAACAAGTATTCAAACAAAATACTCATCTAAGCTTATCGTTACAATTATAAAGTTTCCAAAGTAAAGTACTGCGTATTTGAACAATTTCATATACATTCAGACATTTATTATCCAAATAAAAACAACCTACCCCCGCCACTTGGAAAAAATGTTTCAGCATTTTTCGAAAAAGAGGCATATTTCGCATAAATACAGACAATGTCACACTTAAGCAAACAACCAATAATAAAATATTTACAGAGAACAGAGCATACAGTGTAGAGGAAAATAATAGGAATTGTATTCATTAATTATGAATACACAACATTTAAAATATAGGGTGGGCCATATATTGGTTTTAATTTGAAGCATCCGGTGTTATTTCGAATCTGTCAATTCTATCCTACTCCGAAATTCAGTATATTACCTTCCCTGAATGTAATGACGTTGGGATTTATTGAAAATTTATTTCCAAAGCAAAGACAATTGGCCGAAGTTGCACGCAAATGTCGTGCAAAATTTGATGTAATCACAGAGAAGGACCCAGTGTACCCGGTATATGCAAGTTTATTGCTAAAGTCTGTCAAACTGGTTTCATTGATGCTCGTGCAGTGCATACACCCGAAAATATCGAAGCTGTGACTGAGAGTGTGCCATCGTTCTTAAGAATTGAACATTTCACGTACCAGTATATTTTTTTTTTTTTATATAAAACCACCACTCGGGGGATGGCCCCTACTTATGCAGTGCATTGTGCAGGTTTTTTTTAGGAAAGGTGGAAAGATGGAAAAAGGGAAAGATGCGAACGGCCAGCAAGCGAGTTGCTACTAGGTGACTACAAAATGGTCAGTGCTATACCTTCACCATTAAACAGTATACAGCAATCGTCCCCAAGCAGCCCGCAGTTTCTCGCACTACTTATGTTGTGTGTGTTAATTTCATGCATAAGTGGAGGGATCTACAGTTTAAAGTTGACTTCGAACGACATTTTTTTTTTGAGAAACTTCTTATGGCAATTTTTATTTACTCTCAAAGTTTTTGCCAGAAATCTGCTGAGAAGAAATCGGAAAAAAAATATTTTTTTTTGTATTTTTTATTTTGATTGACTCGAACCCTGGCTTTACGTTTAATAAGCCAGCACACTACCCACTAGACCACGACGAATATTGCCAAAAAAATCTTGGTATGATGCCTTACAAAGTTCAATTGGTCCAAGAGTTAAAGCTGCATGACTATCTGCTTTTTTTCACTTCACTGGATGTACCAGGGAGAAACGGAACGATCTTTTGTTTTCGGATGAAAGTTATTTTCATTTTGGTGGTTACGCTAATAAAGAAAATTTGCCGTATTTGGTCTTATAGAAGTCAATATGCCCATTACGACCACCCACATTACTTTGAAAATAAGGACAAAGCAACCATTACGGTCAACGCAGACACCTATTGCACAATGATAGCCGATATTGTTGTGCCCGGTCTTAATGGTATTGATGTGAATGATGTTTGTTTTCAATAAGATGGTACAACTTGCCACAAATCAAATGCCACAATCGATTTATTGCATAAAACGTTTAATTTCCCGAAATAGTGATGTCAATTGGCCGCCAAAAGGCCGCGATTTGATACCGTTGGACTATTTTCTGTGGGGCGACATTACAGAAAAGTGTTATGCCGGCAAACCAGAGACAATTGAGCGTTTGAAGGCCAACATTAGCGATGCCATTGTCAATATCCAACACCGTACACTCAAAGAAATCCACGAAAATTGGTCCGAGAGAATGAGATACTGTAAAGTCAGTCGCGCCAGCCATATGAAAGGAATAATTTTCCATTTTTAATCGGAAAATTTCAAACCATTTTTGTTTGATTGCATTTTTAAACCACAACTTTAAAAGTGACCTACCCTTTATATGTTACTTTATAAAAAATTTATCATTGTATTGTTATTATAAACAAATATTTCCTTTGCATTACGAATTTGTAACGATTTCTTATGATTTGCATTTGTGCAAAACATTGCAAAAAATACTTCTAAAGCAGACAGATTTGTAAGACATTTTATTTGTCTAAAATGTCGAACACATCTGTAAATGGAAACATAAATTATTCACACGCTTATTTGTAAATGTTCATAGGCACATACACACACATACGGATGTATACATATGTGTGTGTGTGTACATATGACGGTACTTATAGAGTTTGAGTGTTACTGTTATTATTTTTATTTAAAAACATTTTCATAATAACTGTAATAACACAATTTCCTGTTACGTGACAGTGTTGACAACTTATAAAACTTGTCATACGAACAAATACTCATGCAAACAAAAACTCACTAGCACTTACATAAGCACAGTAATAAACTGTTATTTTCATATGCAGATATACTACATATGTATGTGTGTATGTATGTATGTATACAAACATATTTAATATAAGTACCCCCTGCACAGTAGTCTGCAGAGGTTCATAAAAAATTATTTCTTCGGTGTCTTCCTCTTAGCAGATTAGTAACAAAAACTTTGAGAATGTGATTCAAGAGCGTCCAAGGCATACATACATAACACGGTGCGACAGTGAAAATACACCCAAAAACTACATAGTCCATGTTGTTCTTTTTTATACTTCTCGAACCCTCCAAACTTGTTTTATTTGACAAAAACACTGTTTTTTCGACTTTACGCACAAAATTCTGAATTACTCAAGCATTTCTGACCCGATTTTCAAAATTTAAATCTTGTTGAAAAGGGGAGAGATGGACCTTTAAAACGTTATACATATTATTCTTCGACTTAATATGCTATGAGATTTGATTAGGTAAACTTGGAAAATTCTAATTTTTTTCATATTTAGTCAAGTTCGTCCATTCAGAGGAGTAAAGTTTAATAAAAAAATATAGGACAAGAGAAAATATTCTTAAAGTTTGTTCCCTTGTGAAGAGATTGAGTTATCATTTGATCAAATCGGACAAAAATTGCCGTAGTTATTATCTGAAGAGTCTCAAAGTCGAGTGATATTTCTATCTTGTTACTGCAAATATTTTCACAATTTTTGATGGATCTTGATTGCTTATCACAAAATGTGTCAAATTCACGTTTGCACGACTTCCAAAAGTCGGTTAATATTTGTGTTTTTTACAAATATTATTATTTCCCTTTGCGAAAACATTGGCAAACTTCTGGTGGTCGCTCAAACTTGGAATTGACACATTTTCCGATAAACAATCAAGATCCATCAAAAATTTTTGAAAATTTTTGAACCGAAAGTTCATTTGATAAGATCATATATATAAAAAAAGTAACTCGACTGTTAGATTCTTTATACAATAACTACGGTAATTTCTGTCCGATTTGATCAAACAAAGTGTCAATCTCTTCGCAAGATAATGCACTTTCAGAATGTTACCACTTATTTCATATTTTTTAAGTAAAGTTTGCTACTATGAACGGACAAACTTACAAAAATATTAAAAAATTCGCGTTTTCCAAGTTTACCTCATCAAATCTCATAGCATATTAAATCGAAGTATAGATATTCGTACACCCTTTTAAAGGTCCATCTCTTCCCTTTCCAACAAGATTTAAATATTGGAAATCGGATCAGAGATGTTTGAGTAATCCAGAAATTTGTGCCTGATGTCCAAAAAAACAGTTTTCGTCAAATAAAAAAAGTTTGGAGGGTTCGAGAAATATAGAAAAAATATTTTTGAGATCTACTCAAGAAAACTCACAACTCACTTGTCGCAGAGTTTAAATGATTGTTACAAGCCTTCAATCAGGATTACGACATAGCTTCTTGGACCACTTATAGTGTGTGTGTCAAATTTTTACATGGGTGGCATGTGCTACAGTTTAAAGTCGACTCCGACCGACAGATTCCTAAGAAACTCTTTCATGGCAATACTTCCCGATAAAGTTGGCACTGTTTGGCGCAGATATTGACCTATGCTATTTACCTTTGAGAACAACTTTTGCACGGCGAACACTCCCAACAGCATGCGCTATAGGCCAATTATTGCCAACCTCTTTTGGAGTGAATTTGATCACCTTAGCACCAACAACATGTAGTTTCAATTGCTCTACGTGCCATACAATTCATGGCACATTAAATATTCTGCACTAGTGATTTGAGATCTTGGTCATCCTATCTGGAGGTGATAAAAACTGGCCATGGGGATCGACCACGTTAGAACTTTTCTACTTTGCTCGAGTCATTCGAGGACATGGTTACTCTATGTGAAGGTGATGTGAATTTTCTTAAGTCGAATATGCCAGAAACTACTGCAGCGTTTAGAATTAACATTGACAACCAATCTCAAGGGTCAAATTTACAGGCTTTCCACCCAGAAAAATTATAGCATGCGTTTAAACGAAGCTAAGCACCTAATACAGCGGCATCAATAGGTTTTTTCGACGATATCCTAAATATTTTCCTCTTCTTAATTGGCCATTAATAACCCCATAGTCGGGTTAATTAACTTGCTTTAGCACATCCTTACATGCGCCTCTGCTCTTACGCGCATTAGCCAATTAGTCCCACCATTAGTTGACAGGGCTTCCTCGACTTGGTCTTTCCAACGCAGACCAAGTCGTTCCCTTCCCAAATCTCCGCTATTAAATACCTCACCGGAGAATCATTATCTACTCCAACGACATGACCGATCTAGCGCAACCGCTAGATGTTGATACACTGCATTATATTGGGAAGCTCTTACAACTCATTGTTCGATCGAGCGAAGAAATCATAGAAAACTCGCACTGAACCGTAGGTCTTACGTAGAAAATTTCCATCGAATACTGTCATGGCTATTGCATCAGTACTTAATAGTGACCATACCTCTGCAACTTAATAAGGAGAATAAGCCTACAACGAAAGAGGTCTCTGCTACTCAATTGTCTATTGATGCCAGTTAACAAGATAACCGGACTGACATCGTTTTTGGTTGTAACAGCGGGGGCAAAATAAACAAATTCCCCAACTATGTGGAACGTATACTTATCGATCGTAATCTGGTATCCCATACGCCACATTTCACTACTTATCGACAGCAGATGCTTAGTTTTTAACTCATTTATGGTCAGACCCAACTTAATAAACTACCGTAGCACTAAAGGCAGCAGTAACATGACGCTTTGTAAGTTCTATGATACTTTAAGCACACTTTAGTTTATTTAAATTCAAAGATGGGAAACGCTTAAAAAGACCCAATATAATAAAAATATTAACTGTAAAAATGTTTGTCTATGATCTGTTGATATACACCAGAGATCAGCAATAAGTATTTAAGACAATGAGTAGGTTCGAATCGTACTTATATTTTCTGATACTTATACGCATTCATACTTATTTTAATATGATACTCATACTATTCATACTTAAAGTTGGAATTACTCGTCGTATTCATACTTAACGATACGCAAGATGTTATTGACTTCGACTCGTCTCTACTTAACATTTACACGAACCACAAAATAAGTATGATTCGCGTACGAACACTACTATACTCACAAGAAGATTGTGTGTAAGCATTGCTTGTTGTCTTTGCTTTCTTCTTTATTTGTATATGCAACAAAAACTAAGACGAAATTTTGATGAATGATTCGAATGGTTCGAATCATTTATGAGTATTTTTCTAAATTTATAAATCAGAATGAGTAGGCGTATGAATCAAACTTATTTCGAATGTTGCGAGTTTGATATCAACGTTGTACTCATACTCATTGCTACTTATACTTATAAATCAATGTTCGAGCGAGTACAAATGAATTAGAGTAGTTGACTTCCAATTCTGTTGATTCACACATACTCAAAATTGCATTAGTGCTTATGAGTAGCGGATAAACGATTCATTGCTGATCTCTGATCCAGGCTAAGGTCAGGTTTACACCCTAGCTTTCTAAACCACTTATGTTGTGTGTGTTAATTTTACACATGAGCGCCAGGAGACCTAGAATTTAAATTTAAAGTCTCCGAACGAGTGATTTTTGAGAAACTTTTCATGGAAATTCTATTTAATCACAGAGTTTTTAACAGAAATCTGTTGAGAAGAAGTCACCGAACTATTATCTTTTCGAATTTTATTTTGTTGGAGATATCTCATCTGGGGTTTGGACGGACGCCTTGAATCTAATAAACCAACACATTGTTGACTATACTGAGGTTTCAGTTTTATACTCAGGCTTAATAGCCCAAACTAAATTATGGCGTAAAGCGCAAAATAAATGTCAAAATTTCTCATGCCCATATAAAATGTATGAGACCAACCATAATTATGCGGCGTTAACCTTTTGCAATTGGAAAATCCAATTTTAGCAGCAAGTGAAGACAGAAGTGAAGTTTGTTGTAAAACAAGTTTGTCATTGTTAAGTAAGGATATATTAACTGCTTTCAGTCCAATTTTGATATTTTATCTTTATTTATTAATTTCATTTGGCGATTTTTATTTAACATAGTAAGTTAACATTACTGTTCTTGGCACAACGTTGACGCTTTTATTTAGGTTGCTCATTACAGCGTAAAAGATGGGCGCTAAATTACGTTGCGCTTTACGCCGTAATTTATGTTGGGCTGTAACAAATAAGGTTTTTCCACATATTGGGGGAATTTAAAGAAAGATTATATTCTTACTCAATTGGTCATTACAACGTTTTAGTCGGGATCACAACCCGTTCATATGTGATTGTTGATTGAAGTTACTGAAAGCTTCAGATCAAAAATTAAAACCCGTCCAAATTAATGGATGAATTCAAGAATCTTTTTAGTTTGGACATAGAGACGAAATATCGTGTGCTATTTAGCTTAATGTTGGTCGTATATTATGCCTTAGACAGGATTATACGTAAACTACTTCGGCAACCATTAACATCCTAAATTATATTTTCAATACCCAAATGCTGACGTCATTTGTCAAATTAAAGAATTTTTAATAAAGTTGAGAACATTTAACACATCTGCTAGCCAAAACTATTATTAAAACGTTAAATTGGCAATAAAGGAAAGCATTTAATGCTCCACTATTTTGAAATGATTGGTAAATATTTGCACATTCACGATATCCGTTGTGGGAATATTTAAAACTTTTTAAGCGGCCATATTTTAGCAAAAAAATTCTTTCATTTAAAATAAATATTTGGATTGAAATTTTAATCGAAAGAGAAAAACCCCAGAAATAAAACTCGAACCAATGTTTGCAACGCACAATCCTTTATACATTCCTACATATGTATGTATGCATATGCACGCACACATATGCACTAATACATAAACACATATTAATATTTAATATGAGTATTTTCTGCTTTAACAAGTCAAAGAGTAAAAGAGATATAACGGGATAGAGAGAGAGTGTGAAAGAGTAAATCATAACTGTTGTATTTGAATACATACAACAAAAACAACAAAAATACAAGTAAACGAATGTGTATGCCTGTGAATATTTACACAAGTGTGTATCTAGTGCCTGTGTGTAGCATACTTTTGGGGATAAGCTTAATAAAATTTTTGCTAATTTTGATTTAATAACACATTATGGCGTAAGTCGTTTAGAATCTAAACGAGTTTTTATTTCATAAAAAAAAATAAAAAAAAAACAGAGCCATACCAGAGCACATAAAATGAAAAGAGAAAAAAATTACATTCGCCATAAAATTTTAAGAGTGCTTCAGGATATTGGCAAGTAAAAATATTATAATTGTCTTGTCATACAGTATGTGCGTAAGTATGACGGTGTTAAAAAGCTGTAAACATTTGAGAAGCGATTTGAATGTGTAAATCTACGAACAACAATGGAAAGACAAATACAACAAACAGCAGAGCAGCCGAAAAAGAAAAAGAAATGAACACATTGTCATGTGTTAAAATGTTCACATCAAGATTCTTAAAGCATATTTTCAGGCGTTGTTATATAAAACAATTACTGGCATGCAGACAGGGGCAACAAAAAACTTTTCAAATAATTTTTGTTTTCTCTTAAGTAACAATATTAAAATAGAATATTTATTTAACAAAATATTTACAAAAAAGAAATCAAATTTTCTTATTTAATCTTAAGGTGTCTTGAAAACATTTTTTTTTTTTTAATTTAAGTTTCAATTTTTATTAATTTAAACAACAACAAAAAAAAACAATTTCCTCGCGAATGTGGTAAAACTTTCTTAAAAATAATTTATTTGTAGTAAAAACACATATAAAGGGTGGCTGATATATAATGCAACAAAGTAAAGATGTATATTTTTTAAATTTTTTTTTTAATTTTATTGTTCAAAAGCAAAAACTGTTGGAAATAGCATAAAATTTTAGAATCAGTTTAGATTTGTTCGAATTGGCCACCTTTGTTACGAATTATGGCCTTCAAACGGCCGACAAATCCATCACAGGCTGAACAAAAGTGGCTCTGCGGTATTTTAGCCCATTTCCGACGAAGTGCCGTCTTGAGATGATCGACACTTTGGTATTTTTTAGTGGAAACCTTACTCTCCAAAATGCCCCAGGCGCAAAAGTCCAACGGATTTAGATCCGAAGATTTTGATGGCCATTGTGCGGTAAAAATGATGCGAGGAACCTCCTTTTTAAGCCATTCTTGGTTATCGCGTGCTGAGTGCGGTGGTGCTGAGTGCTGTTTGAATGTCCATGGTCTGCCGCAGAAATGTTTGCCTGCCCAAGGCTTCAATACTGTCTTTAAGATATTTTTTCGATAATATTCGGCATTTATTCTGACACCACGGTCGATAAGTAAGAGCGGGGAGCGACCATCGGCCGTTACGGCGGCCTACACCAGTACCAGCGGCGGCGCTTGAATTCTGGTTGCCAATCCCAGGTCTAAATTTTCAGCTGACCTCTTTGGCAAGTAAACCCGATCATTTTGTTTGTTCACTAACTGCACAATTTCGAATGGCTTCAAATCGGAGAAAACCAAATTCGGTAACTGACCACTTTCGTGCAAGCGAAGTAACTCCTTGGCTATTTCCAGTCTAACTTCTTCGGAACTTCAATAGCTTTAGTCCAAGCTCATTTTTCAATATGTTTTGCATCCGTTCTCGCGATATGTTCAGCTCACGAGCAATTTTTCTATCACCGCGGTGTGGAGTTCGATCAAATCTGGCCTTCACTTTTCGGATCATTTCTGGTGTTGTTACCGTTTATTTTTTTTTTTTTTGGGCTGCATCGCGTTTACCAGTATCACGATAACGAGCAATGGTACGAAAGAGAAAAGATATATTCACATTGAAATGCTGGAGGGCTCTAACTATGGCCACCTAAGATTTTCCAGCCAAATATAGAACAATCACGCTATAAGGCTTAAATTCCATCACGAAAACTTTTAGATCAGACAACAATAGATCAAAATGCTTTTGTAAGCTTGTAAATTATAAAATGAACTGTCACTGGATTAAATCTGTCAGCTGTCAGACAAGCGGTTTACAAATGATAACAACCTGAAGTTGGTGGCAATACATATCAGCCACCCTGTACATATTCTTCTAATGTTTTCTTATTACATTTACATTGTTATTGCTTTTGTTCATTATTTGTTTACAAATATTGTTGTTTGAAATTTTGCTGTTGATATTTGCCTCCAGCATAATCTAGAATCTTTACTTTGGCTGCCGTTTTATTCTCAAAAGCAGTCTATCTCTTCAGTTGTTGTTGCTAAAATGAGATATGTAAACTTCGTAGTGTTTTAATTTCACAGAAAAGATTTCTTATATACAATGTATCTAAGTATGTATAAGATATGAATATGATTTTTATCTATAAATAAAGTAATAATATAGGGTAAGTGATTTAAAAGTTTTAATTAAAATAATATAAAATTTTACAAATTTAATTCTTTCGTTATGAAGCACTATTATTCTGGTTAAAAATGAAATTTGATTTCATTCATATGGCTGCCACGACTGGCTTTACAGTACCTGATTCAATTGGGCCAATTTTCGTTCACTTTTTCGAGTGTATGGGGTCGTATGTCGGCAATGGCATCACGATTGTTGCCCTTTAAATGTTGAATTACATCTGGTTTGTCGGCAGACGACTTTTATTTAACGGCGCTTCATAGAAAATAGTCCAACATCCAGCATCTTAGTTGCCAATTGTCATTACCATTTCGACTAATTAAATGGCCACCAAACGTTTGACGTAATAAATCGATTGTGGCATGAGATGTAATCTCATCGTTCAAATCAATACCATGAAGAACAGGTACAAAAAATCATTTATCATAGTGCGATAGGTGTCTCCATTGACCGTAATGGTTGCGCCGTCCTCATTTTCAACAAAATATGGCCAATGATGCCACCGCTCCAAAAGCCTAACCAAACAGTCACTCGTAGTGGGTGCATTGGCTTCTGTAAGACCACATGTGGTTTTTCTAAGCTCCAAATATAGCAATTTTTCTATAACATATCCACCATGATGAAAATGAGCTTCGTTAGAGATGATGATTTTTTTTTTGCAGTTTCTCGTTGGATCATCTAGCAGATTGAAAATGAGACTGGTTATGCTGCTTCAACTATTAAACCAATTGAATTTTGTAAAGCACCATAACGAGATCTTTTCACAAAATTTGTCCAAAACTGGTGCATGAAATGTTAAATTCTTTAGAACGATGACGAGTTGATTTTGATGGATTCTCACGGACATTCACAGCATAGTTTCGATATTTTCCTGTATACGTACAGTACGAGCACGCTTACGTCTAGGCGCATCCACAATAAAACCAGTTTCACGAACTTTAGCAATAAACTTACAAAACCGGACACTGTTGTTCGTTCTCTACGACCAAATCTTGTACGACATTTTCGTGCAATTTCCGATCAATTGTTTTCGTTTTGGAAATAAATTTCTAAATAATATCCAAGGATGCTCAAACGTAATTCGATTCGTTATGTTAAGTGAAGACAATGTCATGAATTTTGTGACAAAGTAGAATGAAATAAGTGCTGACAGATTCGAAATAAGTCGATAACATACCTAACCGTTCATTACAAGCTTTCAGTCAGAATTTTGGACCTAATTTCTCACAGCCGATATATGACCCAACCTATATAGGAAACTATTGAAATTCAATTATACTCTGCAGCAGTGTTAAAGAGAGTACGGCGCTTCAACAAATTCTCAAAAGATGTATTATAAATTTGATATGAGAACTCAGATATCCTACTGTACCTTGTACGAGCATAAGCATATTTAGCAATACTGTTATAAGCCTGTTACTTCCTTAAGCCTGTTCCTGCTTGTTGAGTCACAACTAGAAAACAGTTCACATCCATACAGTAAAGTGGGGTTAAGATAAGTTTTCGCTAGCAACATACGAATATTAAACGGAGTAAAATATTGCGCTAGCCAAAGACTTCGCAACATGGCAACCGTTTTACCACAGATAACATTTATATAGTTGGACCAGTTAAGGCAATTGTTAAAGACAACTCCAAGATTCTTAACACTATGTACAGACTCAATAGCGGTATTATTAATCCGCAATTGAGTAAGCTATGCCGTATAGTTTACTTTGCCTATTATCAAGGTTTTTGATTTCCTCGGATTGAGGCGAAGACCATTAATCGACGCCCATTGAAACACTTTATGCCAATCACAATTTATCCTCCGTATACAATTTGTAATATCAATTTATGTACAACTGAACATCATCTGCGTACGTTTGTACATTGCAAAATCTCAACTTCGTTGGCAGGTCGATAGAATAAATTGAATATAAAAGTGGACCAAGTAGAACCATATAAAAGTGGACCAAGAGCTTTGTGGTACACCTCTAGATGTTAAAATATTGCCTGATATAGTACCATCATGATACACAAATTGACTTCTATTCCGTAGATACGACTATCAAAAACCAAAAGTTTGTTGCATTTCATTACGATATCTTCAAACAAATAACGTGGAAAGAAAGTCAGAAAGTAGCCAACCTCGTAAATATACTTCCCGCCAAGACCGTCAAATAATAACAGTTAACCCCAGGGCAACGGCACGAGATGTTGCTAATTATGTAAACAAGCAATTAGGGGTTTCCAAAACAAACAGAAACCGATTAAGAAAATAAATTTATTATCAAGCAGACCAGCCAAGATGCCACTTATAAGTAAGGTTAATAAAAAAAAAGCGGCTTAACTTAGACAGTATCTGCATTGGTCAAAAGTGCAGTGGGCCAAAGTTTTGTGGAGTAACGAATCAAAGTTTAACTTTTTTGGCTCTGATGGGCTAAATTCCATTTGTAGGCCCCAAAACAAAGATATTTACAAGAGATATAACATAATTGGTCATTAGTTTCTCACACTACTTATGTTGCGTGTGTTAATTTTATACACAAGTGGCATGACCAACAGTTTAAAGTCGACTCCGAACGACAGATTTTTGAGAAACTTTTCATGGCAATTTTATTTCCACTCAGAGTTTTTGCCAGAAATATGCTGAGAAGAAATCACCGAAAAAATATTTTTTGAATTTTATTTTGATGTCTAGCCCGGGACTCGAACCCTGGCTTTACATCTAAATAAGACAGCACACTACCTAATAGACCATGGCGACTTCAAAATATTCACAACAATTTTGTAAATAAGACAAGACACAGTATGACACCCACTTGCATTTTTTTTTTCTCGCTACTGTATGTGGCGCGACAAATTGCAAAAATTTAAATTTGCGCTGCAGCTTCTACTGCGACGACTACTACAACTGCATATTCTGTTTACAGCAATCTGCATAGCCATGTTTAAATTTTAACAGCTTATAGCGCTGCAGCGACTATTCTGTTTCAAACTTTACGGATGATTACTAGCTTGTATTCGGTTAGGTTCATGTGGTTCAAAACGTTTTAAAATACAAAAAAAAAAATGTATCCTATTTAATTTGATTCCATTTAAAATGTAAATTTCAATCAGAAAGATCGGGTCAATAAAATAGAAATGAAAAAATATAAAAATTTTCTAAAACAGACAAAATCTCAAAACATTCATCAAAATAGCAATAAATCGGCAGTGGCTTAAAACATTAAAACATTTTCAGTCATATGGATGCATAATCTGATAATATTCTCAATTTCATTTTATATGGGCCCCGTTTTACATTCATTGGTTTGGCTGTCTGAAAATAGCAAAACAAAAATCAAATACAGGGTGGCTGACATGTATTGCAACCAACTTCAGGTTGTTTTCATTTCTAAACATTTATACCAGTGACAGTTCATTTTATTACTTACAATCTTACAAAAGCATTTTGATCTATTGTATTCAGAAAAAAAGTTATTCGTGATGGAATTCATGCGTGATAGTGTGATTGCTTTATATTTGACTCGCTATCGTTAGAGCACTCCAGCATATAAATGTGAATAGATCTTTTGTTTCTCGTACCGTTGTTCGTTACCGTGATATTGGTAGTGTTGCAATGCGTTCAAGAAGTGGACGAAAAAAAACGGTAACAACACCAGAAATGATCTGAAAAGTGAAAGCCAGATTTGATCGAAATCTACGCTGCAGTGGTAGAAAAATTGCTCGTCAGCTGAACATATCGCGAAAATGGATGCAACATATATTGAAAAATGAGTTTGGACTAAAGCCAATGAAGTTCCAAAAAGTGCAAGAGCTCACCGATGAACGAAAAAAAGTTAGACTGGAAAGAGCCAAGGAGTTACTGCGCTTGCACGAAAGTAGCCCAGCACCGAATTTGGTTTTCTCCGATGAGAAGCCATTCCAAATTGAGCTGTTTGTGAACAAACAAAATGATCAGATTTACTTGCCAAAGAGGTCAGCTGAAAATTTACACCTGCGATTGGCCACCAGAACTCAAGCGCCGCCAATGGTAATGATGATGGTGATGGTCGCACCCCGCTCATATTTATCGACTGTGGGGTCAAAATAAATGCCGAATATTATCGAGAAAATGTCTTAAAGACAGTACTGAAGCCCTGGGCAAACAAACATTTCGACCGCAAACCATGGACATTCCAAAAGAACTCAGCACCACCGCACTTAGCAAACGTCAACCAAGAATGGCTTAAAAGGAGGTTCCTCGCTTCATTTCTACCGCACAATGGCCATCAAAATCTCCGGATCTCAATCCGTTGGAATTTTGTGCCTGGGGTAGTTTGGACAGTAAGGTTCTCAATGAAAAATACCAAAGTGTCGATCATCTCAAAACGGCGCTTCGCCGGGAATGGGCCAAAATACCGCAGAGCCACTTTCGTGCAGCCTGTGATGGCTTTGTCGACCGTTCGAAGACCATAATTCATAACAAAGGTGGCCAATTCGAACAAATCTAAACTGATTGTAAAATTAGATAATATTTCCAACATTTTTTGCTTTTGAACAATAAAATTAAAAAAAAATTTAAAAAAATATAGGGCTTTACTTTGTTGCATTATATATTAGCCACCCTGTATAAATATAAATACACAAACGGCCGACAAAAATATCAGAAATTGTGATGGCAATAAAATAAATCTGTTTATGGCAAACAATTTATCTTGTTCGTATATTTGAAGAGTACCAACACAAGAACCGACATTAAATCTTTTAAGAGAATGAAGTTAAGACAGTAGAAGAAGTGGATCTAAAATTACAAAAATTCTAATGGAAAATAATTATACTTTTAAGTATAAAAAACCTTTAAACCGTCATAAAATGTGTGTGTGTCCTTAAAAACAGTACAGCGGAAATGCAAAATTTTATGAAGACATAAAAGTACTGTAAAGAATGATTATATGGCCATATAAACATGAAGATTCAAATCATTTAAATGAATTTCTGAATAACAATTCAGTTCAGGTTAGTAGTAAAAAAAATAAAAAATCTATTAAAGTCTTGCAATATAAATCTCTACATAGATTGTGTAGAAAATGTTATCAAAAATCAATTTTTTTCATTACAAAATGGAAAAAGTAAAGTTTAAGTTAAAAAATTATGATATTGCCTTTAGTACTTGACCAATTTTTTTTTAATTATTTGTCCAGGAATTTTTAAAATTATAAACTGGAGAGGTAATAATGAAATGATTACTCGGTGTGACAGTCAAAATACACCCGGATAATGACATAATGTAGGTTGTGAGTTTTGTTGAGGCCGAGCCAGCGCAGCCGCTGGATATTAATACGCTGTACAACGTCCATGTCGTTGAGGAAATCATCGCCAACCCGCACTAGACCGAAGATCTAACGTAGGACTTTTCTCTTGAATACTCTCAAGGCAGCTGCATCAGTTCTAAATAGGGTCCATGCTTCTGTGCCATAAAGAAGCACGGGTAGCATTAGCGTCTTGTAGAGTATTAGTCTTACGAGAGAGGTCTCCGCTACTCAATTGCCTATTGAGACCATAGTAGCACCTATTGGCAAAAGTAACCCTGCGCTTGATCTCCAGACTGACATCATTTTCGGTGGTAACGGCGGAGCCAAGGTAAATGAATTCCTTGACTATATCAAAAGTATAGTTATCGGCCGTAATTTGAGAATCAATACGCCGCATGTCTCTACTTGTTGATAACATATACTTTGTTTTGCCCTCATTTACTGCCAGACCCATCTTCAATAGCACTAAAGGCAGCAGAGACATCTCGCTTGGTACGCCCTACGCAAGCAACTGGACACCTTTTTGAAAAATAGTGGCATTGCGATGTACTCCCGCCTTTCGCAGAACACTCTCCATGACGAAGTTGAAGAGATTGCATGATAAGGGATCGCGTCGTCTGAAACCTCGACCGGTATCAAAAGGTTGGGAGAGCTCCATTCCAACCTTGACGGAGCTGCAGGAATTGCTCAACGTCATTCTGCATAGCCTTACCAGCTTCGCTGGTATACCGAGCTCAAACATTGCGGCAAAAATACGATCCCTTATGGGGCTATCGAAAGCAGCCTTATAGTCGACAAAAAAATGCTGTGTGTCGACTTGATCTTCGTGGCTATTTACCAGGATTTGGCGTAGTGTGAAGATCTGGTCGATGCAAGGTCTGAAGCCGCACTGATAAGGTGCAATCAGTGTTTTGACAAATGGCTTCAGCCGTTCATACAATACGCCTTTAAGAACCTTATATGCGATAGGGTGAAGGCTTATATCCCTGGAGTTGGCGCATATCGTAGGGGTTCTCCCTTTTTCAGAACAGGACAGAGGACACTGAGGTTCCAAACTTTTCTCTACCCATATATTGTAGATGAACTGCTGCATGCGCCTTTCCAAATCATTACATCCGGTCTTAAACAATTCAGCGGGGAAGCCATCAGGACCTGCCGCTTTGTTGTTTTTAAAACGCATAATAGCGACTTTAACCTCTTCATGGCTAGGCGGCGGGATCTCCACGCCGTTATCATCGATCGATTTCGGAACATCATCTCTAGAGGCGGTATTGATGTCGTCATCGCCCTGCAGCAGAGTAGAAAAGTGTTTCCTCCACAACCTCAGAATCCTCTGCGGATCTGTAACCAGATTTCCAGTCTCTTCCTTACCCATCGGTCAGACGCTTAACCTTTTGATAGAATTTTCGAGCATCGTTCGTACATCTGTACATCTCTACTTCCTCACGCTCACGCCTTTCCTGCTAGTATTTTTATACCCATGCCGTTTAATAGCACCTGTAGCGTAAGTAAGTAGACCAATTCAAGTAAAAGTATTTTCATCGGGCAGAAGATATATTATATTAAATGGCATCTAAAGGTTTTTGTGAGGATATCATATTCCGCAAAAGTTTTTTCTACAAATTTTAATTTTTAAAAATTCCTGATCTTTGACCTTTTTTTGTCATCCAAAATATTTGAATATCATGCCTTACTAATTTTTTTAACCCGTTCTATGTCTTCGAATAACGTTCATAAAAAAGATTTTGAGCTCTCGTTTAATTGGGTCAAAATAGAATTTAAAAAAAAAAACTTATTTTTTTTGCTTAGCGAAATTTTTAAATGTAACTCCTAAACATATAGCGTTAGGTCTATTACTATTGTAAAACGCCCCCCTATTTATATTGGGTCTCAAAATTATATCCACACTTCCTTAGAAAATCTATTTCGGCATAGATTTTGTACAAATTAAATGCTTTAAAAAAAAATTCACTAATCTTGCTTCAAAATTTCTTTAATAAAATATTAAATAAGCTTCCCTAGCACTTAATAATATGGATTCGGTATTATTTTAATTATATTCGAACAAGGGCTGTATTTAATTAAAAATGTTTCTCATAAAAAAGTTTATACACTGGGACATGAATTTATTTTTAACTGAATAATGTTATGTAAGGAGTGCGAACGAAAAAAAAGAGCCTACTTTTAAGCTTATAACTTTTATCATAATTGAAAAAAATTAATACCATAACATTGGTTTTGTTAGTCAACTGTTTCAAAATCCACGTTCTAAATGTCATTGCAATAGCAAAACTAGTTTTTTGGAAATGGGCACCCAACAAGAATGTTGAAATTTTCAATGAAAAACCGCGCCGCTTACAAAAAACGATTGCTAGGCTTGCAGGTGTTAAACAAAAAAAGTTTCTAAAGTAAGAATAAAACAATATAAGGAGTCTTTGAGTATTGGGAGAAAACATGGAAGTGGAAGAAACACAGGATTTACCGACCAAAACAAAGCAAGTAAAATAATACGTATTTTTCTAAAACACCCTAACACGTCTGGAAGAAAAGTGGCCCAAAAAAGTTAACTGCTCTGAGACCTTGATCAGAAAAAATTTTATACACAAAAGAAGAAATATTATTTACTTTAATTGAAATATAAAACGAAAAAAATCCGCCACTTTGTTTTATTTCTATAGCAAAAAGTGTAAATCCAGTTTTTTTTTTTTGCGTACTCCTTAGTTTTCACTAACTTTAGTGGTAAACTTCCGTATAACAGGCACTGTTGGTCGTTCTCTGTGGCCAATCTTTGTACGACATTTTCGCGTACGGCGGACTTTATTACTGAAATCAATTATAAATCGTAATACGTTTGATATCGATTCTCTGCTGCAGAATTCAACAACTTAGAAAACTACTCAGTTTTTTTAATTTCAAAAACTTCTGTCATTTTTAATCCATATTTGAGTTACGATAAATAACTTTCAAAATACTTCTGAACTTGTTTATAACATTTTCAAAAATTTTAAATTTTGTTCCTACCATTCCAATTCATTCTTTTACATTCTGTCTCATATTCTGAATTGAATGAAATTGTTTGCATTTATCTTTTCAATTTTTTCGTTCGCATTTATTCAAACAATTTTTTTAAGAAACAAAATCCGCCACTTAGTTTTATTTCTATAACGAAAACTGCAAGTCCAGTTTTTTTTGTGCGCACTCCTTAATATTTTTGTATTTACATATATAATGTATGTATGTATGGATGGATGTTTGTATGCCAGTATATTTATTTATGTCCAGGCATTACCATACATTTGTTACAAAATTCATTCAGGGAATTTGTACAAGGAATGTATTGCATTCCTTTAGCAAATAAAAAGCAAACGAGTGTCTGAGATCTCTGTGGATATTTGCAGTCACATCTTCAACATATTGCGATGCGATGCCATGCGATGCGATACGATATGATGTGATGCAATGTGTTTGTAATAGGACTACAGTTCATTTAACAAACATTCCAGATACGTGCTCTCTATTCATTGTAAGGACTTGTTTGCTGATGTTGTTGTTGTTGTTGTGTTGTTGTTTTATTCTATGTTTCAACATTCATTTTGTTTGCATTTCATTGTCGGCTTAACATGTCCATCCTTGAGTATAAAAAAAAATTAAAAAAAGTACGTCAACAGTACAATAATAATGATCAACGTCATCATTATTAACACAAGCCAACAACAAATAAAACTTGAATAAACACCGTCAGTAAGACTGTCATCAACATCATCATCATCATCTGCAGCATCTTTAACAATTTTCTTCTTACTGTGACACGAGTACAAGTGACATTCAGTACAGTGCATTAGCTGGTCATTTGCACGGTTTTACTTTGTTGCTAGCGAACCAACTAACAATCCAACCGTTCCTGTATTTACTTAGCCATACTACCTACCCTTTATCATTTATTCAAGCATTTTGTTTTTATTTTTTTGTTATTCATTTTGAAATATTCAGATATTCAAAGACTATTCATTCGTTTCCTTTCTGTGTTTTATTTGGTAGAAGATTTAAGAAAACTTTTCATATTTATATTCCCCCATTGCGATTCGTGCAAATAAAATGTGCAGAATTTTTGAAACGGCAAGTGAACAAACATGACAACAAATACCCGGGTTAACATGACTAAAATAAACAGATCCTGTAACAAGAGGGTCATCAGTTTTCAACGGCTAACTTTATCCTTAAATTTTACACAAACAGGACCTCCTTTATTACTTCTATTCACTAAGAGTTTGAAATCAGAAATTAAATGTGGCACAGTTTTAGGTGAGTCCGACATCTCAGTGCCAATATTAGCCCGTGTAAATTCTTCTGCGTTATTTGCTTTGCTCTGCGCTGCTCTTCTACCATGGCATTCAATTTAAAAAGGATTTGAAGTGTTTTTTTGCTTAAAATATTCTGTGATGTTTTCTTTTCCTTTACTTTTTATTCTTTCTTTACGTTGTGTTTGCTTAGTGTCCCCCTAGAGGTCTGCTAAAAAATATTCAACTGGGACGTCAACATTTATTTTGCGGCAAGTCCAGGTTCACAATTTGTAATGTGTTGCAAAATTTATAATAAAAAAATAAGGCAATAAATAAACAATGTAAACAGCAAAGAAAACGAATGAAAAAATAAATCTATATAAGGTGGGTCATCTATGGGTTTATATTTTGTCCTTACTTATATTATTCCGTTCTCTCACAAAATTTATTCCATTACCTATCCACTGAATGTAATGAATCGATTTAAGTTTGAGCCAAGCATGATAAACTAAAGATAACTCCTTGCGCATGATTTCCAGTTAGATGACGTAAAATTAACATTTCTTCTGAAAAGTGCATGCACTACGTGAAATTAGTTATAGCATTAGTATTAGCAATATAACTTACATTAACATTAGCCAATAGGAACACAATTCGCGTTGACGTCATTGATTCAACATGCGCAGAAAGTTTTAAATTTTGTGTGCGTGATGGCGTAATCTTTAGTTTATCATTCTTGGTTTGAGCAACGTTGGGATTTATTGAGTCAACGGAAAACTGCATGTTGATTTTGGTCGTCGTGGTCTAGTAGGTAGTGTGTTGGCTTATTAGACGTAAAAGCCAGTGTTCGAATTCCAGGCCAGACCTCAAAACAAAATACAAAAAGTATTTTTTCGGGGATTTCCTCTCAGTAGATTTCTGGTAAAATCTGTCGTTCGGAGTCGACTTTAAACTGTAGGTCGCGCTACTCATGCATAAAATTAACACACACAACATAAGTGGTGTGAGAAACTAGGTCAATAATCCTGACTGATGGGTTCTAATGATCAATTATGTATGATGTTGGTTTAGGCAAAAAAAAAAAAACTTCTTTTCCGATGAAACTCATTTTTATCTTGGTGGGTCCGTTAATAAGCGAAATTGCCGTATTTTGAGCCTTAAAAACCAACACGTAGTCTTAAAGAACCTAAAGCACCCATCAAGCAGGTAAATGGGACAACACTTCACCCAATATGTATGATATACCACTTCAACATACTTAAATAGTCAGGCTTAGAACCTTCCAGTCAAGATCACAACCTTGCTTCTAACACCACTCATTTTAGGTGTGTTAACTTTACTTATGGATGTCGGCTATGAACGAGAAATTTGAAGCACTTTTCATGGCAATTTTATTTACCAGAAAAAATTTAAGAGAAAATCGCCGAAAGTAATATTTTTTATACAGTCATCTCTCCTACAGCGCGGTGAGTGCGTACCGCGCTATAAGAAACTCGGATTTCAGCGCGTTCTGTGGAAACCGTCTACCGCGTTGTATGGAAACTGCGCTATAAAAAAACACAGAATTAGTACAAATCACATCATTCGTACCGCGTTATATGAAGACCAAGAAATACAGAGGCAACATATATTATAAATTATTTTTATTAAATTCAAGAGTCCATAAAAGGATTGGTAAAAAATGAAATAAAAACTAAACTAAAAGACTTGGAAACCAGAAAATTAAGAAAGACTTGTAAAAAAAATTTAATTTTTTAATATTTATCCTCACTTGGTTAATCTTCATTCATTGTTTTTTTTAAATTGCAAATTCTACTGCTATTCTTTTGCATGGCACTGCAATAATAAAACTTATGTTAAACCCTCTTACAATATCTACTTACTATTCATTCATAGGCTGTTGAACGCAAACCGTGCTATAAGAGTACCGAGTTATAGGCGGCCTGTTGCAATTTCAGCACCGTTTTATATGGAAACCGCATTCTGAGGGTACCGCGTTATAAGAGGGTTGTCTGTATTTCGTTTTGATTCAAGGTCTGAACCATGAGTTCTCATCTTATCATCTACATATATTACGGGGACTTTGTACTTTACCTTCAAACCCAAACCAGCCGAATAAAATAAAAAACGAATAAAATATTCATGAAGGATTTTAAATTTTAAAAACTAACAGCATTGTAGTCACCGTAGTCTAGTAGGTAATGAGTTCACTTATTAGACCTCAAAACCAAGGTCAAACGTCTCTATCAAAACGAAATACAAAACAAACTCAGCAGATTACTGAAAAACAAACTCTGAGAATAAGCAAAATTGCTTTGAAAAGTTTCTCAAAAAATCTGTCGTTCGGCATCAACTTTAAACTGTAAGTCCCACCACACAGGTATAAAATTAACACACCCAACATAAGTGTTGTGAGGAGTTAAGTTGTAATCCTGACTTGAGAGTTGTAATAACCAATTATGTGTGTATCAGAGACCAGCAATGAATCATTTTTCCGCTACTCATAAGTACTCATGCAATTTTGAGTACGAATGAATCAACAGAATTGAAATTCAACTACTCTGATTCATTCGTACTCGCTACAACATTGATTTATAAGTATGGATAAGTAACAATGAGTATAAGTACGACGTTGACATCAAACTCACAACATTCGAAATATTTTTGATTCATAGGCCTACTCATTCAGATTCATAAATTTAGAAAAATACTTATAATACTTATAAGTGATTCGAGTCACTCGACAGGCTTTATTGTTGTTACATATACAAATAAAGAAGAAAGGAATGACAAAGACAACAATCAAAGCATACACAGCACCTTCTTGTGAGTATAGTAGTGTTCGTACGCGAATCATACTTATTTTGTGCTTCGTGCAAATGTTAAGTAGAGATGAGTTGAAATCAATAACATCATGCATATTGTTAAGTATGAATATGACGAGTACTTCCAATTTTGAGTATGAGTAGTATGAGTATGATATTAAAATAAGTATGAATGCATATAAGTATCTGAAGTTTTTAGCATGACTCAAACTTACTCATCGTTTTGAATACTTATTTCTGATCATTGATGTGTATATAACAGGATGAATCTCTTTAAGTAATATTTTATGGAAATCCGCTAATCCTTGCTCTGTAACAGGGCAAAACATTAATAACTAACATAATGGGAGACCTGCCAACATATGGTTTAAGATTCATAAATCCTCACCCATAAACTCACTACAATAGTACAAAGAGCGTTATTTTTAGGCACCGATAGCGTACTTGGTTAAAGGAAAAATAAACAAAGCTGAATATTCTTCTTAACTCGTTTCGGAGAGAGTTGGGAGAATCTAAACTTTTGCTAATCAATTATAGTCGTCAGACTATCTAGGAATGACTTTTCCAATCGGAGTAGGAATCTTTTCATTTTCAATGAATTATAAGAAGAATGAATCATTAGAATACAAGAAAATCACTGAGAGCTTATCATGTACTATGTGGAGAGCTATACAGCATCCTAAGGTTCGTCAAGGCAACAGGGTTTAGGCGAGATATTTTAGAGAAACCATGTACAGATTCTGGTTAGTATAAGAGAGCAGTACTTTAGTAACTCTACGCAACAATAATAATTCTAGCCAACGGTAAATGAAAAACCTATAACCTACAACCTATGACCTAGGACTACTTCTTTTTTTTTTGGAGTGTCGTGTCTAATACGTAATAATGTTTTTTGCTGAAAAGAATTTGATCAGATTGAAGGACGATTAGGAATATAAAATAAGGGGTGAATATCTAAGAGAACAGTTATGGAATCTCAATAAGCTACGCCTTGAAGCGTAGCCTATTTCAAAGTCTCTTAATGAGTCTCTTTTTTTTGTGGCATCTTGCAATACTGCAGGAAATGTAATGATGTTTGGGGTCACGACATCATGTGTTAAACTGCGTCGAAATAATTCAGAGTTATGCTGTACTGAATATCAACATTGATGCTAGAAAGTCGCCGTAATCTCGTAAGTAGTATGATGACTTATTAGACGTGAGACCATAGTTTAAACCCCAGGTCAGACATCTCTAACAAGTAACCTGAGATAAAAAGTTCCTCAAAAACTCTGTCTTTCAAAGTCGACTTTTCAGGTATGTCCCGCCACGCATGTATAAAATGAATACACGCATCATAAGTGGTGTGAGAAGCTAGGTAGTAATCCCAACTAAAGGTAGTAATCCTGACTAATTAAGTAAAACCAAGATGTGAAAAATTTGTTTTCGGCAAAAGTAAGTGTTTTAATCACTTTAAAGGATGATGCTGGCATTTAAAAAACCCCAAGACAAGCGGCACAATTAAAGGTGAACTTAAAATATTTTTTTAAATATTAAAATACTCTTTACAAATACATTTTAACTTGCTTACTTTAACTGGTAGAATGTTGACCAAAAGAAAAAAAACTACAGCAACAATGTGTGCGTTGACCGGGCTGTAGTATTTCAATTCAATGAATTCTTATTTGTTGAAAGCTTTAGTAAAATATAACAACATAAACACTCACACAAATCCATATATACACAGATACACGTACATACCAACACATACCGATAAGTGTAAAAACAATATTTTTACAGAGCCTTAAAAGAATCAATTCGTTGAATAAGAACCAAGAAAACAATCTACGATAGGATAGGATTACACAAAACTACGAAAGACTAGAGACAAAAATAACCCCATTTTCAAATAAATATGGTCCAATGATGTCTCCGCTTCAAAAACCGCACAAAAGAATCACTCGTAATGGGTGCATTGGCTTCTGTAATACCATACATACATAATTGGCCATTACAACCCTTAAGTAAGGGTTATCGAACTAGTTTCTCACACCACTTATGTTGTGTGTGTTAATTTTATACATAAGTGATGGGATTTACAGTTTGAAGTCGACTCCGAACGACAGATTTTTTTGAGAAACTTTTCATTGCAATTTTATTTAATGTCAGAGTTTTTGCTAGAAATCTGCTGAGAGGAAATCGCCGCAAAAATATTTTCTGTATTTTATTTTAATGACTGGCCTGGAACTCGAACCCTGGCTTAGATATAAAGACAGCACACTACCTACTAGATCACGGCAACCTATAACTTGTAATACCACATTTGGGATTTCTGAGCCTAAAATGCGGCAATTTTGCTTATTAAGCCGGCAATATGAAAATGAGCTTAATTCGAAAAGATGATATTTTCGCCAAAATCCGCATCATCGTGCAGTTTCCGGTTAGCCCATTTAGCGAAGCAGATAGTCATGCGTCTTCAACTCTTCAACCAATTGAACTTTGTAAGCCGTTATACCGACATCTCTTCGCAAAACTCGACGTAAACTGGTGGGTGAAATGTTCAATTGTTGAGAACGATGATGAATTGATTTTGATGGATTCTCTCTCTTCCACTCTCTCAGACACAGTGTTGCCAATGATTGAACCGGTGGACATATGTAAGTAGTTATGGTTTTTGCAAAAACAAGGTCTCCGCCTTTTGTCCTCATAACAGCTTCAATATCTTCGGGTGTACGCATTCTACGAACACGCTTAATGTCTCGGCGCATCAATGAAAATAAGGAGTGCGCACAAAAAAAATGGGACTACTTTTAAGCTTATAACTTTTATCATAATTGAAAAAAATTAATACCGTTACATTCTTTTTGTTAGTCACCTATTTCAAAATCCACGTGCTAAATGCCATTGCAATAGCAAAAAAAGTTTTTTGAAAATGGACACCCAACAAAAATTTCATAAAAAAATAGTTAAAATTTTCAATGAAAAACCGCGTCGCTTACAAAAAACGATTGCTAGGCTCGCAGGTGTTAACCAAAAAATAGTTTCTAAGGTAAGAATAAAACAATATAAGGAGTCTTTGAGTATTGAGAGAAAGCATGGAAGTGGAAGAAAAACAGGATTTGCCAACCAAAATAAAACAAGTAAAATAATACGTATTTTTCTAAAACACCCTAACATGTCTGGAAGAAAAGTGATTCAAAAACTTGAAGGCTCTGAGATCTTTGTCAGAAGAAAATTTTTTATAGACAAAAAAATTCAAATATTATTTACTTTAATTGAAATATAAAACGAAAAAAATCCGCCACTTAGTTTTATTTCTATAGCGAAAAGTGTATGTCCAGTTTTTTTTTGTGCGCAGTGCTTAGTTTTCACAAACTTTAGTGGTAAACTTACGCATAGCGAGCACTGTTAGTCGTTCTATGTGGCCAAACTTTGTACGCCATTTTCGCTACTGAGTACGGCAACTTTATTATTGAAAGCAATTATAAATCGTTATGCGTCTGAATTTGATTGTTTGCTGCAGAATTCTTCTCTGATTTTTTTTAATTTCAAAAACTTCTGTCATTTTTAATCCCTATTTGAGTTAAGAATAAATAATTCCGATTTCAAAATACTTCTTAACTTGACCATTTATTTGTGTTTATAACATTTTCAAAAATTTTAAATTTTGTTACTTCCATTCCAATTCATTCTTTTACATTCTGTCTCATATTCTGAATTGAATGAAATTGTTTTCATTTCTCTTTTCAATTTTTCCGTTCGCATTTATTCAAACAATTTTTTTAAGTCCTCAGTTGTGATGATTCTGTGTGGAGGTATACAGCGGCTGAGAAAATAAGAGCACCAAAGTTAAGCAACAACAGTAAGATTGATCCATTTGCACATGAAAGCCAAAGGATTTCAACTACTACAAAACTAAACTGTGGATGAGAACGAAAGCGACAGAGCCAAGACAACTAATTACTCTTATAGTTTTAACCAGAAGACTGCTGAGAGAGATTCACTGAAGAAAACCGGGGTTCGATGTCCTGAGTTCTCTACTAGTAAACGAAGGCTACGAAACTTTAGTCAAATTATTCATATTTCAGGCAAATATTTTTACTAATAATAAAGCTGAAGTCGCCGTAGTCTATTAGGTAGTGTATAGTCCAGGTCAGACTTTAAAATTGCCATGAAAACCTTCTCAAAAATCTATCATTCGAAGTCGACTTTAAATTGTAGGACCCACCATTCACGTATAAAACTAATGCACACAACCTAAGTGGTGTGAGAAGCTAGGTCGTAATCCTGACTGAAGGGTTGTAATGACCAATTATATATGTGTGTAATTCAGCTTCACATACGGCTAAAACCGGGGATCTGACTCCTTCGAACTTGTGTACTTTCAAACATCAATCAAAGCGCTGGGAATACACCTCGTTAATTCAAAAGACCCGTCTCTTCTGGGTTCTGGCCCATTACACCATAGAGAGAAACGAAAAAGCAGACGAACTACCACGCAAAGTTATTCTCAGAAAATTTGCTATTTGTGCTATTATTTTGTATTGCAACTGTTTAAGTCTCTGCATAAAAGTGTTTCAGATTCTGTACGACCTTTAAATTATAATGAAATTTTTTCGTTGAATATTTTATACACTTCCCACATCCACATACCGGCCAGGATTATTTTTGTAAATTTTCAATGAATATGTGCATACATTTAACATTTTATTTATAACTTTTTTTTATTTTTTGTTGCCTTTTTCTTGGCTTTTAAATTTTACTTCAGTTTAAATATCAAAATCCCAAATTACCAATCAACACATACATTGACACTTACACACACAAACACACATAGGGGAGAATACTTATGGCTTATGCTGCAGCATCTGACTATGACGATGCGATTGACATTTTCTACGAAAATTTTACCAGAGATTTTCTCTTCCCGTAACAGGAAAATATTTTCTCAGCAATGAAACCATTATCGCTTACAGTGTCACATTTTATTTAAAATGACATGATGTTGCCAATTTTTATTATAATTTCAATAGAATTTTTCACACGAAAAACCAGCCAAAATAAAATTGTTTTTCGTATTTTTTTTCATTTTTTTTCTGGTGTTTTTTGGTTGGAAAATATCTTAAAAGTTTGTGTGCACACACGCACATAGACTTGCTCTTCAATTCTCCGAAGTGTAAAAAGTTCAGAAAAATTCAAGATACTGCCAAAGGCATTTAATCAGATTGCGCCAATAAAAAAAAAGAAAAACTTCTGTCCTTAAATGTTGTCAAATTGTTTAAGAACCCATTATTAAAAGGGGAAAAGAAAAGTTCTTTTCAGTTGTGAGAAATAAAATTTTAAAATTCTTTTTAAAGTTTGATTTCAGGTACAATCACAGAAAGAATTTGAATGCAAACTTTGCCACCAGACATCAAGTATTACGAAATAGAATATAAAAATTACGATTTCAGTTATTTGAAGGGACAATAAAAGTTTTTTTTTTTAGAAATGAACCAAGCAGGACTGAATTTAAAAATAATTTATTTTAACAAAAACACTAGGCGACATACTAAAAAATAATTAAATACACCCGACTAAAGACATACAGGGTGGCGATATATAATGGAACAAAGTAAAGCGTTATATTTTGTTAAATTTTTTTTTAAATTTTATTGTTCAAAAGAAAAAAAATTTTGGAAATAACACCAAATTTTAGAATCAGTTTTGATTTGTACGAATTGGCCACTTTTGGTACGAATTATGGACTTCAAACGACCGACAAAGCCATCACAGGCTGCACAAAAGTGGCTCTGCTGTATTTTGGCCCATTCCCAGCGAAGCGCCGTCTTGAGATGATCGACAAAATGCAAGCTCTGTAAAGAAAATTCATCGCTCGTAGTAATTTGATTACTATTTTATGGTTTAACTCGATATTTAAAAGGATTATGAAAAGTCACGCTTTAAAAACAGCATTTCCTATTCAGTGTCAGTGTCATTGTAGAAGATATATGCTTAGTGTATATACATATATTAACTTAATATTTATAATCAAAGTATATTTTGCCACAAATTAATGGAATATGGCCAACCATTACAACTGAGTGACACAAGACCGTCCGTCATTGTCATGTCATTTAATTAATTTCTAATTCATCTCTTCTTCGTTATTGATAGGAATTACTTTACTTGCTTAATTGGTCATTATAATCCATTAGTTAGGATTACAGTCTGGTTTCTCACGCCAAGCAAATTGTGTGAAGATAATTTTATTCATGAGTGGTAGGACCTACCGTTTATGTCGGCTCTGAGCGACAGTTTTAAGAAACTTCTCATGGCAATTTTATTTACACTCTCAGTTTGGGCCAGAAGACATGCTTATTAGACAGGCTGTTGTCTAATAAGCCACATACTGCCTACCAGACTACGACATATTCAATCAACATTTAATTTCATCTACTCCTTTAGTTTTAGCCAGAAGAGGAAATTGCCGAATGAACATGTTTTCAAATTTTGTTTTCTCAAAATTAATTTTTTTTAAATTAAATTAATTACAATATTGTGCTGAACAGACATATTCAAAATCGTGTTGCGCTAAATTGTGAATTTATGTAATTTTTTTTAATAGATTCATTTACTTTTGTTTTCCAAATTAATGTTATCTGGAGAATCACAATTGCTTTCCTCTTAGTCAGTCGAGATTTATGAAAAGTAGAAGTTGTACTACTGCCCTAATAATTGTTGTTGAAAATCTTAGGTCGAAACTAGATGTAAATAGTGTAGCGTTTTTGGTTCTGCTTGATCGCACTAAGGCTTTTGACACAGTCGATCGCGAAGTTCTATTGAAAAAGCTCTGGAAACTGTTTTATTTCTCAAATTCTGCCTGTAATTTTATTTATTATTATGTATATTTATCTCAGATCCACTTAATATTAGTAGAGGTATTGCCCAGGGGTCAATACTTGGGACTCTGTTATTTTGTATGTATGTATATAAATTATCTACCGGATGTCTTGGTTCACTGTAATGTTCATATGTATGCTGATGATGTGCAGCTTTATGGTAGTACTCCTAGGGAGAATATTGATTCTTGTTTGGATTACATTAAAAGTGATTTGGTTAGGATTGACAAATGTGACTCGGCCAATAGACTTTACATCAATCCCTCCAAGTCTAAATGTATTATACTTTCGAGAACCGACAGATCATTTGTCATGCCTGAATTATGCATCAGGGGAAATAAGATTGACTTTGTCAAATCGGCAAAAAATCTGGGTATTGTCTTTAATGGCAGTTTATCGTGTTCTAGCCATATTGGTGTCGTTGTTGGTAGAATTTATAGTATGCTTAAGAACTTGTGGACTCGACTCCTTTTGTCATTCGTATGCAACTTGCTAGAACGTACTTAATTCCGGTACTTTTGTATGGATGTGAAATCTTCGCAAACTGTGATTGTGATGACAAACGTAGACTTAACTTGGCATTTAATAACATAGCTAGATATGTCTTTCATTCATATCATATGTCTTTCGTGATTACATTTCTCATTTGGCTTACAGGATTCTTAATGTAAAATTTGATAATCTCTTGAAAATTAAATGCCTTATTTTACTTCATAAAATAATTTACACGGAACGGCCGGAATATTTATTTTGTCGGATTAAATTTGCTAGATCCTATCGGGGTAGAAACATTATTTAGCAACGATTCAAGACTCTTTTGTTTCAGAGACAGTCTTTCTAATTCCCTACAAAATTACATCCAACATCTAGGCAATGCAAATGCATTCAAAAAGGGTTCTTTAAATTATTTTCATAAGCAAAATTTTTTACGATTTGTGATTTGTTTTATAGGCTTCTATCGGTTATATTTTTATTACTAGCTTTTTAGACTGATTGTTCAAAATAGTAAAATTTTTTTATTATTTTTCAACTATCTTATTTACATTTACAATATTGTTAGTTTTTTAAATTTCTTTATATTTTAACTTAATATTAAGTTAAGTTATTAACTTAATATTATATTAATTTTGTATTTTATAGTGAATTTGTTTTGTTTCAATATTAATTTTTTATAACTTAATGATTCCAAACATAGCACTGTCACTTATAAGATTCATATTATGCTATGTAAATTATAATAAATAAATAAATGTTTGAGCTGGAGTTTGAGCCAGGGTTTATTGTCTGATAAGCCCATACATTACCTAAAAGACTACGATGTATTCAATCGCCATTGCGGTGTTTCCCTTATACTCTTTCAGTGGTTATACCCACAATGGTATTTAAATTTTATGCCACATTTTAAGTTCCTTATGGTTGTCCTAACGTGGTATACATGTATGAAAGAGAGAGAGAGAGAGAGAGTGTTAAAGTAGAGAAAAGGTTAACATTGTTGCAACATATTTTCTGGTTTATTATGAGTATTTTCCTTGGTCTCTTAGTGATCCACCTGTGTTTTTAATTGTTGTTGTCATTAATTTTTTTTTTGCTTTTTTTTAGTTTTTCCTTTTGTTCCTCTTTGAGGTTTAAGCACAGGTTTCCGGTTTTTGAATATTCTTATATACTCCCTTCCATTTTACATAATAATTTTTCCCCTGTTTTTTTTTATTTTATTTTGTTTGTTAACCAAATGTTTTTTGAAGTTGTTATCTATGCAAATTAGTTGAGTTTTTATTGTAGATTTTCAAATGTCAGGATATGCACCTTATTTTTAACATTTCGCCTCTGATGATGGGTGGGTAGGATTGTATCCATTTATTGTGTTTGCGTTGGTTACTCAGGTTTACTAAGGAGTGCTCACGAAAAAAAATTGGCTTATTTTTAAATGAATACCGTTACATTGTTTTTGTTAGTCATTTGTTTCAAAATCCATATGCTAAATGTCATAGCAATAGCAAAAATAGTTTTTTGAAAATGGCCATCCAACAGGAATTTCGTAAAAAAATAATTGAAATTTTCAATGAACAACCGGGCCTCATACAAAAAACGATTTCTAGGCTTGCAGGCGTTAACCAAAAAACAGTTTCTAAGGTAAGAATAAAACAATATAAGGAGTCTTTGAGTATTGAGAGAAAGCATGGAAGTGGAAGAAAAAAAGGATTTGCCGACCAAAACAAAGCAAGTAAAATAATACGTATTTTTCTAAAACACCCTAAAATGTCTAGAAGAAAAGTGGCTCAAAAAGTTGGATGCTCTGAGACCTTTGTCAGATAAAAATTTTATACACAAAAGAATTTAAATATTATTTACTTTAATTGAAATATAAAACGAGAAAAATCCGCCACTTAGTTTTATTTCTATAACGAAAAGTGTAAGTCCAGTTAATTTTTTGCGCGCACTCCTTAGTTTTCACTAACTTTAGTGGTAAACTTCCGTATAGCGAGCACTGTTGGTCGTTCTCTGTGGCCAAACTTTGTACGACATTTTCGCAGCTGAGTACGGCGGACTTTATTACTGAAAGCAATTATAAATCGTAATGCGTCAGAACTCGCTTCAATGCTGCAGAATTCAACAACTTAGAAAACTTCTCTGATTTTTTTTAATTTTAAAAACTTCTGTCATTTTTAATCCCTATTTGAATTAAGAATAAATAATTCCAATTTCAAAATACTCTTAACTTGTCCATTCCTTTTTATTCTAACTTTTTCAAAAATTTAAAATTTTGTTGCTTCCATTCCAATTCATTCTTTTACATCCTGTCTCATATTCTGAATTGAATGAAATTGTTTTCATTTCTCTTTTCAATTTTTTCGTTCGCATTTATTTAAACAATTTTTTTAAGTCCTGAGTTGATTCTGTGTGGAGTCCTGTTTTTTTCGTGCACACTCCTTATTTTCTGGGTTAAAATAAAAGAAAAACAAAAACTGGATTTTTATTTTCTGGTATTTTACAGGTCTCCTCCTATCCTTTGTTGTTGTGGTTAATTTGTTTTTCATTTACTTAAGGACTTAAATAGCAAACGCTTAAGTTGGTTGCTTTAACAAATGCATGTGCTAGCAACGTTTGTGTAAACGTAATTGTAAGGAAAAGATTTTAAAATTTTAAGAATTTCTCTTTATTTGATAACATTTTAAACACTTTGTTGGGATTTCATTATTTTTCTCCTCCTTCCTTTTAAGGATTTAATTTACTCTAGCACTTGCCAGGAATACAGAACCAAATTGAGTTTATTTTTTTTATTTTGAGTTTTTTTTTCTTTGGGTGAATGTGAAACACATTATGTGGCAAAATAAAAATCATTTCATATTAGATACTGCCACAAAACATATGCTGCACTTAGTTTATGACCATAAACTTCTTTGCCATGGCATTTTATTTTATTTAATTAAAGATTTTATAGACGTACTCGTAAAGGTAGATGTTGAAATGGAAATGGAAAAATATTTCATAAATTCCAAATAACCCTCAACTCTTTGGTAGTAAAAAACTTAAATCAATATTACAATGATCTGACATTTGCTACCAAAAACCCTAAAAATACTGGAAATATTTTATTATATTTTTTATTGTCAACCACCGCCGAAGAGCTACAAATCAAATTAGCTTAAACTCACTTGGAAAGATTTTAGGCATCAGTTAATAACACAGGTTCATTTAAAGATTATTGTTGAGCAGTTTACATGGCCTTTGTAAACAACAGTAGGGTCCAGAAATCAGAAATGATTCGTTTTTCCGGTACTCATAAGCAGTAATTCAATTTTGAGTATGAGTGAATCAACGGAATTGAAATTCAACTACTCTGATTCATTCGTACGCGCTATAACATTGATTTATAAGTATAAGCAGCAATAAGTATGAGTACAACGTTGACATCAAACTTACAACATTCGAAATATATTTGATTCATACGCCTACTCATTCTGATTCATAAATTTAGAGTTCGAGTGGCTCGAATCATTCATCAAAATATACAGTCTTAGTTGTAGTTGGATGTATAAACAAAGAAGAAATGAAAGACAAACCATCATAAGTATTTTGTGCTTCGTGTAAATATTAAGTAGAGACGAGTCGAAGTCAATAACATCATGCGTATTGTTAAGTATGAATATGACGAGTACTTCCATGTATGAGTAGTATAAGTATCATACTAAAATAAGTATGAATGCCTATAAGTATCTGAAATTATAAGTATGACTCGAATCTACTTATCGTCTTGAATACTTATTGCTGATCTCTGTAAGGTCTACTAAACAAAATGGAAGGCGTTCTAGTATTTATTCTATTTTTACGTTTTTACCTTTTAAAAAACATTTCAAATATGTGTTCGTTGATTGCAAACAAAATAAAAATTAATTGATGTTTAGTTTCAAATAAATTCTTTATTGTCCGCACTATTTTGGTGTGCCACTGTTTATAACGTTGACCTGTACAACAATAACTGCTTGTTTGCTATTCTTCTTTACTCACGTCCTTTATAGCGGAGACCTTCAAACCATGACTGCCACGCGTCTTCACACAAGACTGACTGAATTCTTACTACTACTGGTTGACTGTTTTGTCTTGACTTTTTATATGACCACGTAAACAATTTGATGAATGTTCTTGAAGTCGAATGTTTGTAATTTCGCCTTATCTAAAGCTATCATGGTTTCATTGTTCTTTGTGTATTTTATTTACATTCTAAGTAGGTCTTAAAACTGCTGAGAGGCAGTCGGCAAAAGAAATATTTTTTTTATATTTCTTTTTGTTGAAGATGCCTGATCTGTCAGAGACTGTAAAAAGAACCAACAGCCCCAAAATTACTGTCCTTCTTCTCGGCAATTACTGTAACAAAATCCTCAGAGCAGATTTCTGGCAAAAACTATTGCAATGAAAAAACTTCTCAAAAAATCTGTCGTTCGGAGTCGACTTTAAACTGTAGGTACCGCTACTCATTTATAAAATTAACGCACACAACACGAGTGATGTGAGAAGCTAGGACGTTGTTCAATGGGTCTATTCGATCTCCGGTTACTGTACTTATTACAGTTGACAAATACACGTCCTCTAACCTAACCTAATCTGTTAGATTCGAATCTTCTAGGTAGAGTTGAATTTGTATTCTACTGTCGACTAGAGGCACTTTACTACAGAGTACAAACAATTTATTGTACAGAATTTCTTTATAAAGTCTAGGAGTTTCTTTCCGACATTAATAGGATACTTAGTACCCAAACATTTTCCTCTGAAATACTTAATTGTGTTTAGACAGGACTACAATCTAGATTCGCACATTATTCATGTGTTAAATTTATGTATGAGTAGCCGATTTGATAAATTTTTCATGACAATTTTACTTACTCTCTAAGGTTTGCGATAGAAATTTGCTGGTAGGAACTCGCCAAAGAAGTATTTTTCCATATATCATTTTGTAGGAGCTGTTTGCTTGACCTGGGCTTTGAAATTTGACCTTACGTCTAATAACCCCATAAACTACATACTGGACTAAGACTCAATCATATATATTATTTCTATAGCACTTTTTTGTCGGTTGCAAATATCACCCATACCACCGCATCAAATTTAATGAATGATATCTCATTTTAAAGCTTATACCTAACACTCATGACGAAAAATAATTAGAAATTGAAAAATTAATATTTTTATTGATAAAAATTATATTTTATATAGAACTGCATAATAATACTGTTGTCATTATGTTTATATGTTTTTGTTCAAGTGTGCTAATACAGGGTCACTTAATAGTAATGCAGTTCTACATGATAAAGTATGTATTAAAATCCATTCTGGCAATACCGCTATTTACTATAATGCCGTTTATTACTAAGTCAGTCATACATAATATGCATATTAAGTTGTAAAAAGTTGTTTTGGCAATACTTTGCAGTAGTTGTTAGATCAAGTGCGATAAACAGGGTCACTTAATTGTAATGCTATTCCACATAAAATGATCATGTCATCACCTTTTATATTGTATTCAAAGAAGTATTTTAAAAGCATTTAAACATATGTACGTAAATATGTATGATGATATTATGATTTCTAATATTTTTATATTTTTAATAAAATTTCTATTAATTATTTTCATTTTATGTTACAAAAATTATAACTAATGGTGCCAAATATTCGCACGGGCCATGTAGTAAATGCTTATATGAGTTCTTTAACTCCCTTTGAACGTCTTCTGCCGTGGATGCAAGTCCGCTGAGGAAGAGGAGACTGTTGTTCACTTTCTTTGTCAGTGGCCGTCTCTTGCTAAGTGTAGATATAGGTTATTTGGCTCCCCATTCCTTGTTAGCTTAACGGAGCTATCATCTATTAACATCAACGATATAGCTTCGTTCATCAAACTTTCTGACTGGTTTTCCAGTGCGGGGTAGTCGTGCTTGTGTTGTGCAAACCTGGCGCTGACCAACTTTTTCCTGGTTTTGGTGCCACTTGGTTAGTACAGAGACTGCATTTACCCGTGGCTTCACAACGGACCGCTATGCTGTGTGCTCAAATGAGCTTTATGATATCCTAACCTAACTCTTTAACTCAGATTTTCTACATGAGAGATGAGAGGGTGTTAATAAGAATTTTGTAACTCATAACATACTGTTAAATGCCTTAGTAAAATTATTTTTATTTTTGGCCAACATATTTACTTCATAATAAATTATAATTAATTAAGTGTACATAATACACCGCCTGTTAAAAGTTACTTTTCATGGCATCGTAAACAACAGAAACTTTTGTTGAGAAAAAGTTCTTTTTGTTTTTTCCTTTTTTTTTTGTTTCTTTCCATAATTCAATCAATTCAATATTAATTTGTATTTTCTGTTTTGCTTCGATTTACTTTCAGTCTGGTTAATCAATCAATGCCGAATGCAGGTCAAGTACGTATGACGCTACGTAAAGCGCTGAGTGTATGGGAAAGCAACTCGAAACTGACATTCCGTGAAGTGTATAGCGATCAGGCTGATATCCAAGTACTATTTGCCAAGTAAGTAATAAAAATACGCTACCTCCACCACACCTACATATGCACACTTGCTGTATGAAGAAAACTACCATAAAATTTTTAAAAATACACCATTATACACACTGTGTGAGTGTGAGTGTATTTGTGTGTGGTCATAAGGCAAAACTGAAAATAGTGTAAGAATAAAAACAACAAAAACTAGTTTAAAAGAAAGCACGAAAATTCCATATAAAACGCAACGTAAACACATATAAAATACCACTAAAACCAAACGATAAAACACGCACGCAAAATATTTATGCTCTAACACAGAGAAACACAGTATACATGTATGCATACATATAGTACAGCATACAGCAATCCTGCATCTCTCTCTTCTCTTCCTCGCTAATACCATAAACTTAATTTTGAGTTTTGTTTTCTTTTTTATTTTTGACCATTAAATTATTGTTGTTGTAAAATAGAAAAACGGTATGAGAGAAGAAATGAACGAAAATAATAAAAAAATTCCTGCTTAAATCTCAACCTGAAAAAGAGATAAGCATTTAAAGGGATTTAAGAGCAAGAATAACGGTTTTTAATAACACTCATACACATACACATGCACATAAACAAGAAACACTCCAAGTTATGAATGTTTCGTAAATAAATAATGGCCAGTTATGAGGATTTCGTTGTAAAGTAAGTGGTAAAGGCGAAAGGGAAAGAAAACGGGAATATTAGAGATAAGAAAAAACATATACAAACACAATATAATTTATTGAAAACGCGTTCGTTTTACATAAATATTGCGAGCTTAATATAACTGTTCCTATTGCTATGCAATAAAGTGTGTAATGCAATGTTATTGGCTGTAAATATAACGGCATTATTATTATCATTATTATTATTTTTTATAATTTCAAAGAACTATTATTTAAGATGCATTTATAATGGCAAAACAAAACAAAAGAGTGTGCACGAAAAACTTTCTACATACAGTGGCTCAAACGTATAATTGGACTCTAGGTATGAGAATATTCAAATGCCGATGAGATTATTCAAATGCCGATTTGTCCAGTTAAATGGAAATATTTAAAAAAAAAATTAAATGCGGATTTATTGACAATTAAAAAAACTCTTAAACAATGCGTAATACTTTGAATTTTTAATTTAAAAATATTATTAAAACAGAAAAGGAAAACAATATTAAAGAATTTCATGTTAAACGTCTAATGAAACAGTTAAACAACGGCACTGTTTTTACACTTGGAACCAAAACTTTTTTCTCCTGCTTCCAAAACAATGTGAATACGCTTGAAAATAGCCGGAGTATTGATAAGCATAAACTCAGTATTTGACTTACGCCGAACGTACTGCTCATATTTCTTTAAATATGAGGAGGGCACAACCTGTAGGATCAATGGAGACAACTATCGCTTCAAGAAAACCGGTTTTTTTTAATCGCTCTTCATGGTATTGATATGAACGATGTTTTGTTCCAACGCGATGGTATAACTAGTCACACATCTCATGCCACATGTCAATTGGATGCAAAGAAGCTAAGGTGCGACACCAATGAACTATGTTGTGTGGAGCGCCGTTAAAGAAAACTATTATGACAACAAACCAGAGACAATTAAATGAAAGCTAGCATTCGTGATGCTATTGTCGAGATGCGACCCCATATACTAAAAAGTGTACGAAAATTAGTCCGATCGAGTGTGGTAGTGTAAGGCCAGTCGCGGCGTCGGTCCCATCGATACCAATTTAATGAATTTAGAGTGATACAAGGCTTGAGTGTGACATACAAAAAATAAAAAAACAGAATAAGTGAATAACTTACATACTCACTTCCTTAATTGGCCATTAATTAATTGCAACGCATCCTACCAGTCGCCTCTGCTTCCTGCGCGCCTACGCCAGTTGGTCACACCAATCGATGACAGGGCTTATGTCCTCTGGTCCTTTCATCGCCAACTTCCGCAGATCTCCACACCAAACGCCGGAGCATTCTCCTACATTCGAAGAACATAGTCGAGCCAGCGCAGCCGATGGACATTGTGCAGTGTATTACCACAACGTCCATTTAATTGAGGAACTCAAACAGCTCACTGTTGGATCGGATGCGAATCATCCAGCGACCAAAGATCTTACCTGGGATTTTTCTGTAGAAACTCTCATGGTTGTTGTAAATTATTAGTTCTGTAGTACTACTAAGGTCTCTGCTACTCAATCGCCTATTGAGACCATAGCAGCACTTGTTGGCAAGCTTGATCTTCAAACTGACATCACATTTAGTGGTAACGGCGTAGCCAATATAAACCAATACCTGACTATATCGAAAATATACTTATTGGCCGTATTCCGAGATCAAATACGCAAGTACGGACATGCTTGCATGTAACAAGCCAGACGCATCTTCGTAGACACCCGTTCAATATCGCTGAAGGCAGCAGTGACATCTCGCTTGGACCTACGATATCAATGTCTTCAATGTAGTCAAGTAGCTGGACGCTTTTTTGAAACAATGCACTACCGCCTTCCGCAGAGGATGTTAGGGGATCGCCTTGTCTGAAACCTCCCACGGTATCAAAATGTTCGAAGAGGTCCATTCGAAATTTGACGGAGCTGCAGGAATTAATCAACGTCATTCTGCATTGCCTTATCAGCTTCACAGGTATACCGACCTCAGACACTGCGGCAAAAACGCAATCACTCTTAGGGCTATAGAAGGCTGCCTTATATGTACATACATAATCGGCCATTACAACCGCTTAGTCTAGATTACGACCTTCTTTCTCATAACATTTATATTGTGTGCGTTAATTTTATACATGAGTGGCGAGACCTATAGTTTAAAGTCGACGTCAACGATAGTTTTTTGAGAAACTTTTCATGGCAATTTTATTTACTCCCAGAGTTTTTGCCAGAAATCTGCTGAGAGAAAGTCACCGGAGAAAGATTTTTTTATATTTTCGTTATGATGTCTGATCTGGGTTTGAACTACAGCTCTACCTACTATTCTACGACTGCTTTATAGTCGACAAAAAGATGGTACATGTGTCGATTTGGCGTAGAATGAAGATTAGAGCCAGTGCTGAAGCCACACTAATAAGGTCCAATCAGTGTTTTGACGAGTAGCTTCAGTCTTTCACATAATACGGCCGTAAAAACCTTATATACGATAGGGAGAAGGCTTATACCCTTGCAGTTGCGATGTATCTTAGGGTCTCCCATTCTTAAGAAAGGACAGGGGACACTGAGATTAAGTGCTTAAGGGCGATTATTATTACAACTAACGGAGAGATAAATTGCTTTTCATTATTACAACCCAATAAGATAGAAGTGATCGTTAAGTTAAAGGGAAGATCATCCTACCTTTAAATTTAAAGGTCACTTTATGTTTGAACTTGCCATATCATATACTATTTTCGATATGGCAACTTCAAATTTAAACAAAATGAGCATATACAACAACAAAAAACGAAGTCCAATGTTACCATTGAGTTAAACTAAAACTTGTTTAATTGAGAAGTTTCGATAAGTTTGCACCGGCACTGCCATATTTTTGAAAAAGTTAATTTTGTTTTATCTTTAGGTTGTATTAACCAAAATAAGTTAAAGGTAACTTTGCCGTTCACTTTAGCTTAAGGAAGAAAATTAAAACAACATTTGACTTCAGATTTTATCATTTGTGTCTTAATAAAAGATTTTTACACCTTTTTTTTAATAATTCTTACTGCCTGAAATAAATTTAATATTCAAATATTTCCGAATATTTAATTACTTTCACGAAACACGACATCTTAACTTGCCTTCCTGCAGCATACTTTAGCGTTAAGAATTTCTATTATCGACGTTAACAGCTTCGCTGTATTAATGATGGAAAATTTATTTGAGAAACTTTTCATTTTTAACTTTTAATAATTTTGTTTTTTTTTTATTCCTTTTATTATTCAGACGTGATCATGGTGATGGTTATAAATTCGATGGTCCCGGTTTAATTTTGGCTCATGCCTTTTACCCTGGCGGTGGACGTGGTGGCGATGCTCACTTTGATGACGATGAAAACTGGGCAGTTACAGAACAGCAACAGAATGACGAGGAGGAGGATAAAGGTACGATAAACTTATTTTCTTTTGTAACGGCTGTATTAAGATAAAGTGGAATAATTAATAATAAATAATTACTAAAATATTTATAAGAGTAGGACATTCTCTGTACAGTTAAAGTGTTATTAAACGAAAATATTTCAAATTGTTAATAAACTGGTAAGTCATTGGCAGTAAATTTATAAAAAAAAATAAATTATTTGCAATGAAATTTGAAGCTGAAAGCAAAAAATTCAATGATTTGGAGAAACAAGATTAGCGAGATTAAGTCGTTGTTCCAGATCCCAGCCGGACTATTGCAGGGTATATTGCGATCAGGAGGAATTAGAGACTATCAAACATCTCCTCTGCAACTATCCAGCTCTTAGTAGGTTGAGATTGAGGACCCTTGGCAGGGCCTTCTTTGAGAGCTTGAGTTTTGTGTCGAGAGCCGACATCAAGGCTCTCCACAGATTCATTAGCAGCTTGGGCTGGTTAAGAGGTGCTAGGGCTTCATAAGTGTAGTCGCACTCTCACCCCCTTTTGTTTTGTGTCTGTTTCTTTCTGTGTAATTCCTCCGTTTCCCATTCTCCCTCCCCTTACCTACATTCCTATATCCTCTATTTCCTTCCTCCCCTAAAGACAATGAACAATGGGTCAATTTCGACCTCCGGGTCTGTACTTGGCTTAACCGACAAGTGCACGTCCTCTAACCTAACCTAACGGTATCCATTTTTTTTTTTCAATTATGATAAAAGTTATAATCTTAAAAGTAGACCCATTTTTTTTTTTCGTACGCACTCCTTACAATACCCACAATATGAAATAGAAAAAACGATTCACCACAGAGAAGGGTCGAGTAGTACAATATGCTACAAATAAACCCCAACAAATGCTTTATAATTCAATTGACATACTATCTACCAAAGAGGAAAAAAAATGTTCATTGACAGTGTCATTCAACATCAAATTTAGGCAGAAAATTAAGTGTAAAGTTCACGAGAGAGAATCCTATGCTAGAAGTAAATCCTTAATGGCACACAAAAAAGTGTCAAATTAGGAATGACATTTAAAGACAATGGGCGGGGGAGAAATTATACAAACAAAAAAGAGAAGTGAAATATTGTCTTAAACACACACTCTCAAATGAATGCAAAGATGGCAAATGTAGTGGTTTTTTTTAGAAGAAATAAGAGAGAGTAACACTGTAAATGAAATGAGGCTTGAAATTGCCATCAATCAAAAAGTCATCTTCTCACATGAGTACAAATGTCAAATTCCATTACACACTCACTCGCATATTCATACAAATTCTTAATATGTGTGGCTGTATGTGAATACAAACATGCGAGTGACTCTGCTCATGTATGCATGCATGTATGTGTTAATTCTTGGTCTTTCTTCTTCTATTTTTTTTTTTTTTGTTTGTATTTGTCACTTACGCTTGTTTTCCAAGTCGAATGTACAAAAGTGGGCTGATGAAATGTGACAGTGACACATACATTGAGAGCCACACAAAAACATTATAACACTCTGCTAATGTTTTGCTTCGAATTCAAATTATGGTACGAATAGACAAAAAAAAAGTTGTTCAAATGCCAAAAACATTTTCTAATTTGTATACGTATGTACGTACATATATGATATGTACCAATGGCCAATGGATATACCCAAAGTAGTGGACAGAAATGAAAGAAACTTCCAAAGAAATTAGAAATCGAATGACAAAAGTAAAACTATAATACGCAGAGCAAGCAGTCAGTCCTTTTAACAACGCATCATGAAAAAGAGACACGAAAGCATTACCATTTTTGTTTTGATTTAATGGTGATTTGAAACAATGTTTGGTTAGTTATGGATGAAACTATGACATCAGAATAAGAAAGTTTCAATTAATAAAGAAAGAAAACAAGTCACTGATAAATGCCTATCGTTGATAAATATGTAACCGATTCGTGAAAGAAAATTCCTATTTTCCGTTCATCGCCATAATTGGTCAAAACAACCCTTCTGTCAGGATAACGAGTTATCCTCTCACACCACTTATGTCGTATGTCTGAATTTTGTCTATAACTGGTGGGACTAGAGTTTCGTAAACGTTTATAACCGTAACCGTAAACGTGGTTATTTGCTAACCGATATCGGGCAAAAAGTCTTAAAGACAGTATTGAAGCCCTGGGCAGATAAACATTTCGGCTGCAGACCATGGACATTCCAACAGGACTCAGCACCTCCGCACTCAGCACGCGTCGACCAAGAATGGCTTGAAAGGGAGTTTCCTCGCTTCATTTCTACAGCACAATGGCCACCAAAATCTCCGGATCTCAATCCGTTGAACTTTTGCGCCTGAGGCGTTTTGGAGAGTAAGGTTCTCACTAAAAAAATACCAAAGTATCGATCATCTCAAGACGGTAGTTCGCCCTGAATGGGCCAAATTACCACAGAGCCACTTTCGTGCAGCCTGTAGAGCTACTTTCAGCTACCTACTGACTTATTTGCCTTCGTCATATAACAACAATGATGATCCATTAATTGTTTCTTCATTGTTTTTGAATTTCTCCCTTTCTAAAATACAATTTCGCATAGAAAAACTATCCAACGAATATTTAATTAAAACCCAAAATTTTAATTTCATTTCGCCTTACACTCCCATAAAGCCACTATTTAGTAGATTTTAGATTAAAAAATTATTGTATCAACTTTTAATTTTATTGTGTTTAATTTTCAAATACAAAAGAGAACATCTGCTCAATAAAATTACGTGGCTATTGTTGGTAGATACTCGTACATACAACATTTCATATTTATGTACACATGTATGGCTGTATGTATGTGTATGTTTAAGTATATAGTATACATAGTAATGTATTATATACTAATTAATTACATTAGTACTAAATAAATGCAACATGATAACGCGGTTTTGCAGCGAATGAACTGCGGTTTAGCAATCGACTAACAATGTGATGGAAACAAATTTTAAATTAAAACAAAAAAAAAAACAAAGAAAAAAAGAAATACGGACGTAACGAAAATGACCAGTGAAATGATAGCAATAATTATATTCACAAATTTACACAAAACGCAAATAAAATAAACATAAACTAACCGCAATGCACAATGGGACCGAATTGATTTGTGTGTGAAAGCATTTAATATTTTTAGGTTTTTATTTTTAAAATGTGGTGAATTCAAAGATTGCAGTTGTTCCTTTTAATTGTTGTTATTTTTCTATGAAATATGAAAACAAAAAATGTAACCCTTTAACGACCATACGTGGAAAACATATGTTCCAAACCGTAAATCAATTTATCTGCATAAGAGGCGCGCATTTGGCATTGACTGATTTCGTTTTGGTTTTTGGTAATTTAGTTTTAAAATACCTCTTTTGAACATCTAATTTATCATAAAGGGTGGGTCCTTTAAAACTTTAAATTTAAAAATGCAATTATACGAAATTGGTTTGATATTTTGCCAAATTTATGGTTTTGTTGTCTCATGTACAATTGTCCAGGATAAAAATTGGAATATTATATCATTCCTATGGGTGCCACGGCTGGCCTCAATGTATCTCATTCTATTGGACCAATATTTGTACACTTATTCGAGTGTAAGAGGTCGTATCTCAGCAATGGCATTACGAATATTGGCCTTCAAATAATCAATTGTCTTTGGTTTGGCGGCATAACACAGAAAATATCGGTGCTCTACAGAACATCGGCTAATTAAATGGCCCTTAAATGTTGGACGCAATAAATCGATGAGATGTGTGGCAAGTTGCATTGAAACCACTAAAACCAAATATTGTTCATATTGGTACCATGAAGAGCTGGTACAAAAAACTGATTATCATGATGCGATAGATGGCTCCATTAACCGTAATAGTTGCGCCATCCTAACTTTCAAAGAAATATAGGCCAACTATGCCTCCGCTCCACATTGCTTACTAACATATCCATTCATATTTTCAGTCAAGATTACGACCTAGCTTGTCATACCACTTATGTTGTGTGCATTAATTTTATACATGAGTGGAGGGGGCCTACAATTTAAAGTCGACTCCGAACGATGGGTTTTTTTAGACATTTTTCATATTAATTTTGTGTACTCTCAGAATTTTTGTCGGAAATCTGCTGATAGGAAGTCGGTGAAGAAATATTTTTAATATTTCGTTCTAATATCTGATCTGTTGTTTGAACTGTGGACTTACGTCTAATAAGCCAACCCCACTACCTACAAGTCTGCGGCGATGTTATATTAACAAACCTACAAAGATGAAAATGAACTTCATCTGAAAAGATTATTTTTTTTTTTTGCCAAAATCGACATCTTCTGTAAGTCGATCGCAGGCCCACTTAGCGAAGCGAAAACGCATTGGATAATAAATTGGCTTCAACTCCGGAACCAATTGGACTTTGTATGGCGTCATACCTAGTTCTTTTTGCAAAATTCGTCTCAATGATGTCTCCGAAATGTTCAATTGATGGTGAATTGATGGCGCTTCACGCACACTTTCTGCCACAGCAGCAATATTCTCGGATGTATGCACTGTTTTTGACTTTTTACGCTATGGTTTATCGATGAAGATGCCAGTTTCTTTCAATTTTTTCACAAGATAACGAACATACGAATCTGACGGTGTTTCTATTCTTCTAAAATCAGTACGCAATTTTCGCACACACATTCTGCAACATTACAATGATTTTCAAAGTAATGTCGCAATATTTTCTAGCATTGTTCAAGCGTATATACAACCATATTCGTTTAGCGGAAGGATAAAACTAATTATCTGTCAAATCAGACATGAGCTAAGTGTTACCATACACGAAATAAGCACTAGTTGAAAAAAAACATTAGATAGCGGACCCGATAGTTGGCAGATTCGAACTAAGCGCTGGTTTAAATTTAAACCTATAAATAGCCCACCCGATATATTGTAATAAATTCCATAAATGATTTCATATAAAACTGAGCTTTTCTATTACAATATTGTCCCATTGTGCGCAAGCTTTACACAATATTAAAATTTGTTTATATACTGACTTCTAAACAAAGTGCATAAACGTAATGCATATGGTTTTACTTATCCAGTATTCACATAAAAATTTATAAACACAACAACAACAACTGTTTTAATATATAGAGTGTAAATTTGAAAACAAAAAAAAAACCAAAAAAAAAATGAATTTAAAGTTTATTAACACATTGTAGTTTTTGCACTTTTTTTCCACACGAAAATAATTTGCATATTCTACGTCATATTGCACTAAATGCGGGCAACATAATAACAATGATGTGGCAAAATGAATTTCTTAAACTACAAATGAAAAATGATGGTAAGAGGGAAAAAGCAAAAGAGAAAAACAAAAACGATACAATATTTTGAATATTTAAGACCTGTCCTTAAGAAGTTAAACGCTATTGTCGTCTAGTAAACGCATCTAATGCCAACTAAGGAGTGCGCACAAAAAAAAAGAATGGGCCTACTTTTAAGCTTATAACTTTTATCATAAAAAAATTAAAACCATTACATTGTTTTTGTTAGTCATCTGTTTCAAAATCCACGCGCTAAATGTCATTGCAATAGTAAAAATAGTTTTTTGAAAATGGCCACCTAACAAGAATGTCGTAAAAAAATAATTGAAATTTGCAATGAAAAATCGGGCCTCATACAAAAAATACTTTCTAGGCTTACAGGTGTTAACGAAAAAACAGTTTCTAAGGTAAGAATAAAACAATATTGAGAGAAAGCGTGGAAGTGGAAGAAAAAAAGGATTTGCCGACCAAAACAAAGCAAGTAGAAGAAAGTGGCTCAAAAAGTTGGATGCTCTGAGACCTTGGTCTGAAAAAAATTTTATACAGAAAAGGAATTCAAATATTACATACATACATAATTGGTCATTACAACCCTTCAGTCACAATTATTGATCTAGTTTCTCACACTACTTATGTTGTGTGTATTAATTTTTATACATAAGTGGCGGGACCTACAATTTAAAGTCGACTCTGAACGACAGATTTTTTGAGAAACTTTTCACGGCAATTTTATTTAGTCTCAGAGTTTTTACTAGAAATCTTATTTTGTTGTCTGGGCTGAGTCTCGAACCCTGGCTTTACGTCTAGCACAGACTACCTACTATGTAGACCACGGCGACTTCATAGAATTCAAATATTATTTACTTTAATTGAAATATAAAACGAAAAAATCCGCCACTTAGTTTTATTTCTATAGCGAAAAGTGTCCAGTCCAGTTTTTTTTTTTGTGCGCACTCCTTATTTTTTTTTACCTAATTTTCCTGTTGCATCCTCTAGAACATATTTAAAGCAAACAAACGAACGTACATACATATGCGTAGAGCACATGTGTTACTTTAATTTATGATGTCTCTGTGGGTTTAGCGCCATAGTTTTATTTATTCTGTTCTGTTGCGACAATTATTTTAATACTCTCCGGGAAATTATTATTATTTTTTGGTTAATATAAAAATAATAATGAAAAATAATAGTAAAATGTATTTTAATCTGAGTTTTATTCAGTTATACATTCATTTATTCATTCATTCATTCACTCATTCATTCAAACGATTTATTCGTTTTTGGGTTTTGGTAATAACAACCGTTGTACGGGCTCTTTAGGCTTGTGGTTGGCACTTTTTTTTGCAATAAATAAACCAAAATTTAAATAAATTTTCATTTACAATATTTTATTATAAATTGAATTTTAACTATTTTTTTTTTATAATAAAACGCAATCATACATTTTAAAATTTCCGACTATAAATAATAATACACCATTGCACGTAGAATATAAATAAGTAGCATGACTTAAGCAGGTTCAATAATTATTCTCAATTTACTCATGAGTGTCCAGAACTCAGATTACGATACGAATCAAAAACTCTGATTCAATTGGTCATTACAAGTCTCCAGTTAATATTACGTCCTAGTTTCTTACATCACTTATGATGTGTATGTTAATTTTATACATCAGTAGCTGGATGTACATTTTTCCTCTGAACTGGGCTTTGAGCCGAGGTCTCACGCCTAATAAGCCAACAAACTTCCTACTACCTATTCCGAACGACAGAGATTCGAATGAAATTTTTATTTACTCACCGAATTTTTGTCAGAAATCTGCCGAGATTCAACTGTTCATATTTCGTTTTATTTGAAATCCTTGAGCTGGGCTTTGAACCGTGGCCTCATGTCTAATAAGCCAACAAACTATCTATTAGAATCCGACGACGATTCAAATCCTAGTTCAGACATCTATCTCACTCAAAACAAAATTTGACTTCAAACTTACGTTCCGCCAATTACACTCTGCGACAAAATAAAACAAAAAATAAATACACCCGGAAAATGAGTTTCGTTGAGTAGATCACAAAAATATTTTTTTTATATTTCTCAAATCCTCCAAACTTTTTTATTTGACAAAAGCAGTTTTTTTTTTTGAACTTCCCGCAAAAATGTCTGGATTATTCAAAAAATTAGCACCCGATTTCCAATATTTAAATTTTGTTGGAAAGGGGAAAGATGGGGCTTTAAAACGGTATACATATATTTAATATTTGACTTTATGCGCTAAGAGATTTTATGAAGTAAACTTGGAAAATGCGAATTTTGTTCATAATTTTTCAAATTTGTCCGCTCATTTTAGCAAACTTTACCTAAAAAATATAAAATAAGTGGTAACATTCTGAAAGTGCATTATCTTGCGAAGAGATTGACACTTTGTTTGATCAAATCGGATAAAAATTGCCGTAGTTGTTATTTAAAGAGTCTAACAGTAGAGTTATATTTTTTATATATGTAATCTGATCAAATGAACTTTCGGTTCAAAAATTTTCAGAATGTTTGGTTGATCTTGATTGTTTATCGGAAAATGTGAATAACATCGTCATCCCTTGCAAAATTCAAATTGAATTTCCCTTGGAAATGGTGTACCGTTTATTACAGTATGTTTGCTGTAAATTGTTTTAACGGTTTATAATTATACAAAATTGTTAATACGTTGTGATTAATGTGTATCAGACAGAAAGTGGTTTTAAACAATTTGGCCAGTTTTTTTTTTTGTTTTTAAATTGAATTATTTGAATTGTTATAATTTTGATGACATTATTTGCATCGATAATATATTTACATGAGGCATTTCAATTATTTGAATTTTACAGCTGCAGTCGGTCAAACCACACAATTGGCATCGTTATATTGCTTGGTACATTAAAATAGAGGAAAGCATTTACTTTTTGATACTGATTTCAATCTTTCAACTTATGTATCAAATACTCGTATGGTTGTCCGACTATACCCAGAAACATCCTTGCCTGTGGAAGCAAACATAATGCAAAAAACAAGATAACTTCAGCGTTAATACTGGAATGGGTGTTCTGATAGTCTAGTGGGTAGTCAGCTAGACTATTAGAGACTAGGGACTCTGGTCTTTTACACTACACGTAGTTTATAGTCGGAGTTACTCAACTCCTAAATGAATAAATAACACTGGAATTCTCGAACTCTGGTTTCGAACCTGGAGATTGGGTTAGGTTAAACTGCTCATTGGAGTAATGCAAAAAAAAACATAACAAAAAAATTTTAAAAAGACACAACTCCGAATTTGCACTAAATTTAAATGGAAAATCCCCTTTTTCTGTTTTAGCTTTCAACAAACATTTTCGTATTAACGACGCAAATCGAAGCAGTAACGACGCTACTTCGAAATATGCGACGCAAACTGAAACAAAAACGACGCAACTTCGAAATCACAGAAATTTTAAAAAGACGTAGCTTCGAAGCAGATGCAGAACGAGGCGACGCAAACCGGGGTATTAGTATACTCTGATTGAAATCGCTGTAATCCAGTAGGTAGTATGTTGGCTTATTAGATGTTCAATGTTCAAACAAATCCCAAACCACAGATCAGACACCTCCTGGGAAATAAAATGTTAAAAAATATGCCAATTTTCGGACAATCCTAGAAGCCTTAGGTTCACTCGTGATCTTATGTCTGCTTTTAAATCTCCATAAAATATTTATTGTTTTTGTAATAACGCTAAAATGGTTTGCCTAAGGGACAATTTAAGTTTTCAATATTTCAAAAAATATTCGACTTTATTTTGCTGTCCTGATCAGTCTTTAATAACAATTTCGCAAAAATTTGATCGGTCATAATACGATCAATTTGATCGATGTTTTACTATAAAGCAAAGTCGGAAGTAAGTAGGACACTCCAGATCTTGGCATGGTCGTAGGCTGTATGATTTTATGCTCTTGTCTTGATTAGTCTCTGATTCTTCAATACTTCCATGTTACAAAAAGGACTTAAAAAAACTTCGAACCGCCTATCGAGTCCTTGTACGTGTTATTGTAGCATAAGTTTGTTAGCTTAATAAGCCAAATTTATGCGCTCGCTAGATTAGATTCACTTTCTAAAGGTGATTTGTTAGTTGGTTCTGATGTCGCCAATCTGCCACGCTCTCATCATTGGATGGGTTAGGGAGAAAGTTCAGAGGCGTTGGGGAGATAGCTCAAGATAGTATGTATCTACGTGTATATGGCCTGCTATAGACAATAATTGAAAATATTAGCTCCTGGGCTTATATAAGTCCAATCTGAAGTTAGTTAATGGTTTCACTACAGGGTACACTACGAGCTTAGATCGCTGACAAGAATCTGAAACCGATTCTAGCCGGACCATTGCAAGATATTTTGCCATGAAAAGGAGTTGAAAACTATCGAACATTTTCCCTACAACTGCTCTCTTTAGATTCATAAATATGTTAGAACTGCTAGGACATCAAAGTTGTTGCCACGTTCTCTTGTGTGTTTGTGGTCCATTTTTATTCCCCTGTTTCTAATATTCTGCATTTCCTACCTCTTCATCTTTTCCAATTTTCTCATATCTCTTTCACTATACTCTCTCTCACACTTCCAGAATGAATTTGCAAGGGTCCATTTTGACCTCTCGGTATTGTATTTGTCCCAATGACAAGTACACGTCCTGAAACCTATTCTAACCTAATCTATTAGTCAATCCGGTTGTTTAATTGATTAAAATTCCACTTTGCTAATATAAGGAGTGCGCACAAAAAAAATCTGGACTTACACTTATTATAAAAATAAAACTAAGTAGCGAATTTTTTTCGTTTTATATTTCAATTAAAGTAAATAATATTTGAATTCTTTTGTGTATAAAAGTTTTTTCTGACCAAAGGTCTCAGAGCATCCAACTTTTAAGTGGCACGATTTTTCATTGAAAACTTCAATTATTTTTTTACGACATTCTTGTAGGGTACCCATTTTCAAAAAACTAATTTTGCTATTGCAATGAAATTTAAGACATGGGTTTTGAAACAGATGACTAACAAAGATAATGTAACGGTATGCATTTTTTTCAATTATGATCAGAGTTATAAGCTTAAAAGTCGGCTCATTTTTTTTCGTGCGCACTCCTTATTTGAAATTTTTGTGGTACTATAAGACAAACCCTATTTCTTAATATATTTCTTGAAAAAAATAATGAAAATTGTAATATTTTTTTATAAATTATGCCTGCCTTTTGTCAGTCAACGCTGCTTCTATACGTTGAAGAACTTAATAGGAGCTTCCAAGTCCATATAATGCATAAACTTGGTGTTGTTTCTGGCTAACAATGATATGCAACCACAAAAATTCATATAATCCATCATACATATCATACATACAGTCACAGAAGAAAGTCTACATACACTGCTGTATGTAGACTTTTTATAACCAATTTGTTTGTAGTTTTCTAACAATTTCAAGGTGATATTTTTTTATTTCATATAATCTATCATACATAATGGCGGCATATATCATACATACAGTCACAGAAAAAAGTCTACATACACTGCTGTATGTAAACTTTTTATGAATAATTTGTTTGTAGTTTTCATTTTTGTTTTCAAACAAAAACAGTCTTAAAAACCGCAATAACACCTTTTTCGATTTGTTATAAATTATTGCCACTGTTTGTAGACTTATTTCTTTGACTGTTTATGTTACATTATAAAAACATTTAAATTCATATCACTTTGGATATGCATGATATCAATATTAAAAACCAAAAAAAAAAAATTACAGTGCATCCATGAAAGTAACTTCATTTTATTTCTCATGGTATTTTTCATTTCATTTTTGGAAGTAAATAGTCAAGTCATGAAAATATCAATCAAAAAGGATTTTTATGTACTACTTCCTCTTTCTCGTTGTTACTCTGGCTCTTCCTATATTTTAATTTTTTTTTGCAATTTCTCTCCTCTCATTGGCAGTTGCGGAAATAATGAAAACGGAAAAAAGTTATAAAAATATTTAAGCTTCTTAAAGACAACATTTCACTTTATGATGCCGGGTAAAATAAAACAAAAAAGGAACGCACAACTATCAAGTTTTTAATGCTTAAAAGTAATCATAAAAGTGTAAAAAAAAGATTCGATTTTTTATTCAGCAGTATCACTCACTCGTTGCTTTAAAATTGCTAGATGAGCAAAAAACACAGAAATTTAAACCAAATAACTTTGGTTCTGCAGGCTTTAATTTGGTGCTTAATTATACGGTTGTAGTCCATGAAGTTATGAAAACGAATTTGTTTTATTTTAATGAATATGTGGAAGCAAGATTATGTTCCTTTTCCACTTTTTTTACTTATTTTCATTAACGATCTTCTTTCCTTAATCCTACCAATCCAATCCTACCTACTGTTTTACTATAAGCTGTAAGCTTTTAACACTAGACCTACCATGGACGGGTCAAATGACCCATTTTGAACTTCTTGTCAGAATTTCTTGAACATAACATTATCACATGCCATTTGCATTTACAATTTTTAAAATTTTTAAAATACATCGAATGTGTTTGGCAATATTTACTCCTCTCTTGTTAATTTTTTTCTACCGAGAAATATATGGAATCTACCTTAAATACAGCAAGTGGCCATTTGACCCCCTTTGGTAGGAATAGGAATACATGAAGTTATCGTAAGTATAAGAATAGCCACTTGGAACGTCCGCACCCTTCACAGGGTGGGCGCTTCCGCCCAGCTGGCGGATGCCCTCAAGAAATGTAAGACTGACATCACTGCCATACAGGAAATGCGATGGATAGGGCAAGGATGCAAAAGGCTAGCATCTTGCGATGTGTACTACAGCTGCCATGTTGATAAGCACGAATTTGGATGCGGATTTGTGGTTAATAAGAGACTTCGCCACCTTGTCTCTGGGTTCACACCTGTGAACGAAAGAATAGCCACAATCCGCATCAGGGCAAAATTCTACAACATCAGCCTGATTTGTGCTCACGCCCCGACGGAAGATAAGGACGATGTGGTTAAGGATGCCTTCTACGCTAAACTCGAGGACGTATATGATAAGTGCCCGGCCCATGACGCAAAAATTGTCCTCGGGGATTTTAATGCAAAGGTCGGGCGGGAAGGTATCTTTGGCCCCACTGTCGGACAGTTCAGCCTCCACGCGAACACTACCTCCAATGGTATGAGGCTGATCGATTTCGCCGCGGCGCGTAACATGGTAGTATGTAGCACCAGGTTTCAACATCTCGACATCCACAAGGCCACTTGGATGTCCCCCGATCGATCAACTTCCAACCAGATCGATCATATTGTGATTGACGGAAGGCATGTATCCAGTGTACTAGATGTGCGCACATTTAGAGGTCCGAACATTGACTCGGACCACTACCTTGTCGCAGCCAAGTTTCGATTGCGCATTAGCGCCTCGAGGATGGCGCGCTCTAGTACACTGCGGAAGCTGGATGTCAGGAAGCTGCGATCACAAGGGACAGTTGAGGCGTTCTCCGCTCAACTCTCTGATAAGCTCCGTCGATCCCCACCTAATCTCAACGACATTGGAGGACTGTGGGCCAACATCTCCCACTCCTTGCGCACTACTGCGGAAACAGTCCTTGGTTTCGAGCGCCCACCCCAACGAAATCAATGGTACGATGAGGAGTGTCGCGAGGCAACTGCAGCGAAAAACGCCGCATACAAGAAGACGTTGCAGTCTGCTGCTACGCGAGCCATTGTCGAGAACTACAGAGAGAAGAGAAGGGAAGAGAGACGCCTTTTCAGACGCAAGAAAAGGGAGCAGGAAAGGCGTGAGCGTGAGGAAGTCGAGATGCATAGACGTAGGAATGACGCTAGAAAATTTTATCAGAAGGTTAAGCGTCTAACCGAGGGTTATAGACCCGGAGCGTCTTCCTGCAAGGACGAGAACGGAAACCTGGTTACAGATCCGCTGGGGGTGCTGAGGTTGTGGAGGAAACACTTCTCTACTCTGCTACAAGGCGATGACGACACCAATACCGCCTCTAGAGATGATGTTCCGAACCCGATCAATGATGACGGCGTGGAGATTCCGCCGCCTAGCTATGAAGAGGTCAAAGTCGCGATTACGCGTCTTAAAAACAATAAAGCGGCAGGTCCTGATGGCCTCCCCGCTGAATTGTTTAGGACCGGATGTAATGAGTTGGTAGGGCGCATGCACCAGCTCATCTACAAAATATGGCTAGAAGAAAGTATGCCCAACGATTGGAACCTCAGTGTCCTCTGTCCTGTCCTGAAAAAGGGAGACCCCACAATCTGCGCCAACTACAGGGGTATTAGCCTTCTCCCTATCGCATATAAGGTTCTTACAGGCGTATTGTGTGAACGACTGAAGCCACTCGTCAAAACACTGATTGGACCTTATCAGTGCGGCTTCAGACCTGGCAAATCCACCATAGACCAGATCTTCACACTGCGCCAAATCCTGGAAAAGGCCCACGAAAAACAAGTCGACACACACCATCTTTTTGTCGACTATAAGGCAGCCTTCGATAGCCCCGTGCGAGGTTTCAGACAAGGCGACCCCTTATCATGCAACCTCTTCAACTTCGTCATGGAGAGTGTTCTGCGAAAGGCAGGAGTGCATCGCAATGGCACTATCTTTCAAAAGAGTGTCCAATTGCTTGCGTACGCTGACGACATCGACATTATAGGGCGTACCAAGCGAGATGTTACTGCTGCCTTTAGCGCTATTGAACGGGAGTCTAAGAAGATGGGTCTGGCAGTAAATGAGGGCAAAACAAAGTATATGTTGTCGACAAGTAGAGACGTGCGGCGTATTGATTCTCAGATTACGGCCGATAACTATACTTTTGATACAGTCAAGGAATTTATTTATCTTGGCTCCGCCGTTACCACCAAAAATGATGTCAGTCTGGAGATCAAACGCAGGATTACTCTTGCCAACAGGTGCTACTATGGTCTCAGTAGGCAATTGAGCAGCAGAGACCTCTCTCGTGCGACAAAATTAATACTCTACAAGACGCTCATCTTACCCGTGCTTCTTTATGGCGCAGAGGCATGGACCCTATTAAGAACTGATGCAGCAGCCTTGAGGGTATTCGAGAGGAAAGTCCTACGTAAGATCTTCGGTCCTGTGCGAGTTGGTGATGATTTCCGCATCCGATCTAACAGTGAGCTGTATGAGCTCCTCAACGACATAGATGTAGTGCAGCGTATTAATATCCAGCGGCTGCGCTGGCTCGGCCATGTCGTTCGAATGGAGGAGGATGCTCCGGCGAAACGGGTATTTGATGCGGGGATCTGCGGAAGTCGGCGAAGAGGACGACCTTGTATCCGTTGGAAGGACCAAGTCGAGGAAGCCCTGTCATCGATTGGTGTGACCAACTGGCGTAGGCGCGCAAGAAGCAGAGGCGCCTGGAAGGATGTATTGCGGCAGGCCGAAATCCGTTAATCGGGTTGTTATGGCCAATTAAGTAAGTAAGTAAGAAGTATCGGTAGGTTTAGTGTTAATAGCATGCTGAGCTCTTTGCACACTGAGGTGAAAAGACTTAATATGAGTAACACTCTCACATCCGACCTACTCTCATACACTCTCAACCTACTATCCGATCGTATGAATAGGGTTAATTTAGGTACACCATGCCCAGCTATAACATTGTCTGTTCTGTAGTTATGGATGGCATAAATAGTAATGAGTTAGACGCTCTTGATATCCTCGGCATGAAAACTGAATGCGATGTCCGTTGAAACCAGAACATTTCTCAGCTCGTAAAAGAAGCATTCAAGTGCCTTGGGCTTCTTGGGGACGATTGCTGTAGACTGTCTAATGGTGAAGGTATAGCACTGGCCGTTTTATAGTTACCAGCAGCAACTCGTTTGCTTACCGTTCGCCTCTTCCCCTCTCTGTTTACAGCTTTCCTAAAAAACCTGTACAATGCACTGCATGAGTAGGAGTCATCCCCTGAGTGCTGGTTTTATAAAAAAAAAAGCGCTTTGGTTTCTAAAGACGGTGCAAGACATACCAGCACTCAGGGGATGGCCCCTATTCAAGCAGTGCATTGTGCAGGAATTTTTTTTTTAGGAAAGGTGGAAAGAAGAAAGATGCGAACGGCAAGGAAACGAGTTGCTTCTAGGTGACTATAATATGGCCAGTGTCATACCTTCACCATTAAACAGTCTATAGCAATCATCACCAAGAAGCCCTCAATTTCTCACACTACTTATGTTGTGAGTGTTAATTTCATACAGTTTAAAGTCGAGTTCGAAAGGCAGATTTTTGAGAAACTTTTCAGGCCAATTTTATTTACTCTTAAAGTTTTTGCCAGAAATCTGCTGAGAAGAAATCATCGAAAAAATACTTCTTGTTTTTTCTTTTTTTTTATTTTGATGTCTTGCCTGGGACTCGAACTCTGGCTTTACGTCTAATAAACCAGCACAATACCTACTAGACCATGACGACCCCTTACTATTTCCGCAACTTATATTCAATCAACAATGTGATACAAATCTCATAGGCTGGTGCTTCAAAATCTATTTTGAGGCTTCTCGATCGAGTATAAGAAAGATCGAAGCCGCTCATTAATACCAGTAGAGTATCCAACTCTATTCATTGAAGCATCCACGCAACGTGGCTTGTCTTCCAATATTCTATCGCTGTTTGAACGAAATATTGAAACTTGTTTGCGAAAATCGTATATTCTTACGTAGCATCCGATTTTCTCACATGATACATCCATGATATAGCCAGTGGATCGTACACTGTATTACTAACAGAATTCGTTGCTTAGCTCGACTATGCGTATGTTTTTTTTACAGCTTTACGAGCTAAAGCTTGGGAATCTTCGAAAGACATTGGAAGTCCGACGTACTAATTTGCACGATTCACCGCAAGACTTTCTCTCGGATTGCTAAACGCATACGTACTAAACCCAACCAAGTTCATCACACTTCCATTTAGTGTCTATCATCTCAAGACGACGCTTCGCCGGGAATGGGCCAAAATACCGCAAAGCCACTTTCGTGCAGCCTGTGATGGCTTTGTCGGCCGTTTGAAGGCCCCATAATTCGTACCAAAGGTGGCCAATTCGAACAAATCTAAACTGATTCTAAAATTTTATCTTATTTCCAACATTTTTTGCCTTTGAAGAATAAAATAAAAAAATATAGTGCTTTACTTTGTTGCATTATATATCAGTCACCCTGTATTTAGGAAATAAAATTTATTGTATAAAATTTAACATTATGGAGGCCATGAAATGATCAACAACTCTTTACAAGCTTACCTATTTGATAAAATAAAAATATAATCAATTAATCGTTTAATTTAATTTCTATGTGATCAATTTCAGGCACCGACTTGCTAAATGTAGCCGTACATGAATTCGGCCACTCTCTAGGCTTGGGCCATTCGGCCGATCAGAAAGCCATTATGTTTCCCTGGTATCAAGGATATGAAGTTGGCAGTGATTTGCCCGACGATGATCGTACAGCTATACAGGAACTTTATGGTTCAAAAGTGAAAATTTGGGGCGACTTTAAGCCACAGCCAAGACCAAGGCCAACAACAACAACGACCACTACATCTACAACAACTATAAGACCATTAGTTTACTATCCGCCTAACAATTATCCAAATCGTTATTATCCACAAAACAATCCATATCCGTATAATCCACAAAATTATCCAGTGGATCGTAATAACAATAGGCATCATCATCAACAGCATCATCATCGTTATCCGTATTACAATACGAACAATCAACCACCGAGAACTTATCCATCTTATCCGGACCAAAGACCCACCCCTACAACGACCACAACAACAACAACAACTACAAGGCGATTCCGGACCCAACCACCACAACGCTCATCACCAAAACCAACTAAACCCCGTACCGTATATCCAACCAAGCCAAGAAAATTGAAACCCGACAATTGTATGACATCCTACGATGCCATTTCTATGATAAGGCGTGAACTTTTCATATTCCGTGGACAGGTAAGGAAATGAAAATTACAAATTAAAGTTGGGATTTTTCAATTGTTTTCAAATAATTATAGTTCCTATGGCGTATCGGAGATAGAGGTCTCTATCCTGGCTATCCCACCGAAACTAGACGTTTATGGACTCAATTGCCAGAACATTTTAATAAAATCGATGCGGTCTATGAAAATCGTCAACTCCATATTGTGTTCTTTATAGGTACGTTTAAACTACAATTATTTCCCTTGGGAACTTAATTAAAAACTAATTTCCTTTCTGAGTTTAGGTAGAAAATACTATGTATTCGACTCGGTTACTCTGATACAAGAACGGCCCTTAACTGCCTTAGGCCTGCCAGATTCTTTAACTCATATTGATGCTGCTTTTGTTTGGGGCCACAATAACCGTACATACCTCTTCAGTGGCACTTTATACTGGGTGTTGGACCATGATACCGGCCGTGTGGAATTAGATTATCCACGTGACCTTTCAATATGGTCTGGCATTGGCTATAACATTGATGCTGCCTTCCAGTATACCGATGGCAAGACATATTTCTTCAAAGGCACTGGCTATTGGGAATTCAATGATAATCTAATGCGTACCACACATCCACGCAAATTATCGTCGGCCCACAAATGGATGAAGTGTTCACGCCGAGTTAACGAAGTCGATGATGAATACACACGAACTGCACCACTGATCTCAGAGAATGAAAATCTTAACAACGATTTCAATTCAGCGTTACGGACAAGAGGGTCGTCTTTGATAATTCTAATTCTGTGTTCAATTTACACTCTAGTATGGAGTTAAGTTTACGTAAATAAGATAACTTAGTTAAAAGAAAATTTTAAAAATAAACTAGTTAGTATAAGAAAGAGATAACAACGGAAGGAAATAGAGAGGTCAACAAAGAAAACTACAACTACGAACTAAGACTAAAGATGATCTTATAAGATAAATTTATTAATTATACACAAATATATATACATACTTACGATAATATCTAAATATACATACATATACATACACATATACATTTAAATATATATTAACAAATACATATATGTACACCATATGGTAGATAAATGAATGTAAAAACAAAACGATACGAATAATTTATAAAATATTTTATGATTTTTTAGTTTTTAGTTTTAAATATTTTTTTATTTCTTTCTCTGTTTTTTTAAGATAATTTAAGTAATCACAGTTCAATTCATTTCAATTATTAATCTAGAAATAAAAACAATTAAAATCATAACAGCATGTGTCATAAGCAGAGTTGTATCATAGACAAATTTAACCTTTGACTTAAGGAATCCGAAACAGAAATCTTTTATAAAATATCCCTTTCCTAAAAATATTGTTTAATAAAACCTAAATTTAACAATAATCAACCTTATGTTTACGAAATTTAATTAAATCAATGTGTTATAATGTTCAAATCTTTAATCATACAGACATTCGTTTGACCGCAACATTTTTTTTTTTTTTTTAATTTAAATTTAAAATTTTTTATTCAATCAATCGATAACTTAACCTAAACCCTACGATAATTAACCTCGTGTTTACGAAATTTAAATAAAACAGTGTGTTATAGTGTTAAATCTTTATCAAATCGTTTGACCGCAGCAATTTTTTCTAATTAAAATTTCTTTATTAATCATTTAATTGGGTTAAAAAACGTAAACAAAACTTAAATATATTTTACATGGTTATGGATATTCGTTTGACCGCAGCATTTTTTTTCTCGAATTTAAATACAATATTTTTTTAATCACTGTTATCGATGTTATTGCAATCAGAACCAGCGTTGCCACAAAGAAAAATTTTTCCCTGTCAATATTCTTTCCAAAACCTACCAAAATTATTCTAATCCTATCAAAATCTGAATTTAAATAATTACACCCAACTCTTTTTTAACACCGTTTCTTTTTACACGGACTTGAAGTTACACGGTTGAAAAATAAAATTTTTAATCTAGTACGGTTTCAAAATCACTCTCAAAATCACTTCTTGCTAAAATGAACACACAAAGTAGTAACTGGGATATCCCAAAAACCAGAAGTTCAAATTTCTATAACCAATATTTTAATAAAAAATCCACGGCGTAAGACCTTTCGCGAAATAGTCAAAACTCTATTACCGGACGAAAGTCACCATTAGATAATTTGTTGGATATCTCCAGTGATGGTACTGACTTTAGTCCAGTTCGTCGCAAACAATTGCGCTTGTTATCAAGTAGCGACTAATAATTATGGAGCTTCTGTTCTTAATTTTTGATTAACAGATTTCTTTTGTTTTTTGCTTGCTCTACCAATTTTTCACCTATATGAGTTATTTATTTTAAGTTTTAATGCTCAATAAAATGCCTTATGAACTTGGTATGCATTTCCGAAATTATATAGATTTCAAAATTATTTACATGGTTTTTCGAACTAAATATAGTTCTTTATTTCATCTTACACGGTTTTCAGATGACATGGAACGTATCTCCCATTTTATTATAGGAAACGCCTCTTTTTTACACGGTTTTTTTTACACGGATTTCTGAGGAACATGTATGCCGTGTAAAAAAAGAGTTGGGTGTACACGGTGAAAATATACCCGAGTAACTACCAACTCTAAGTTGTTCTGTTAATTGAGTAGAACTCAAATATACTTTTTTATTTTTCTCGAACCCTCCAAACGTGATTTATTTGACAAAATCTGTTTTTTTATTTTTTTTGACTTTACACACAAATTTATTTATTACACAAACATTTCTGGAACAGTGTCTAAAATGTAAACCTTAATAGAAAGGGGAGAGATGGATCTTTAAAACGATGTAAATATCTCTATTACTAAACTTAATAAGATATAAGATCGTATCGTGTTTTTCATTTCGTAACGTAGAAGTATTTAAAATACTGCCTTCATTTTTACATATGTATTATCACTAATAAAATAAATGCCAATAATAGTTTATTTTTTTACAATGTTTAACAAAAAAAAAATTCGATTCTAAATCAACATCATATAGAAATACAAAGGCAAAGTTAGCTAGTAACTCAAACGATCTATAATAGCACTTAGAGTTAAAAGTAATAACATTACTAATCTTGATATAGAAGCAGATAAAATATTAAATTATTTTAAAAACTTTCCAAACAATACAACCAATGCTAGACATAAGCGATTAATTAATTATAGATCAGATATCAGATAAAATATACTTATAATCTTAACCAGATAGGCAAAAATTCACATGCATTCAGATTAAACATTTGTTTTCTTACAAGATAATGTAGATACTCGTATTTGCGATATTATGTAATGGTTTTGTATTCTGACAGTAATTTCAGTCGCCCAAATTTTGCAAAATAACACTCCGCCTAGAATCATTCGAATTTATTTTCAAATGAATACCAAGTGCACTGTTAATGCCAGTGACAGTTTTTAATGTAAAATTAAAACACAAATTTTTAATAGGAAAGTAAAAAATATTTCACTTTTTCTTCCACCTGTTCGACTTTTAAAGCAAACCAATTAGTCTCTCATTTACAACTTTTTCGTAGGAACCGAAATGCCGCCTAGGCAACGCGTTTCCGGTGAATACGAATTGGTAGTAGTAAATAGAATCCTGAACGGGCTTATCTTTGCCATGTTACAAAATTGCTCCCTGTTTTGTGGCCCATTCCGGCCATTTTTGCATTAACTCTTAATTCAAAATGATGTTTTTGATAGCGATCTATATCAACAGTGATACCAGGTTGTAGACTCGTAGTATACCACACCTTTTCGATCCCACTAAATACACGACATTTTCTTTTTGTTGGATCGATCTGATTTTGATGCAGAATTAGATGATTGTCCCAAATTAATCCATTAATCCTTCCATTTAGGATAATAAAAATAAATCTATTTTTCATCACCAGCAACAATCCGATGTAATACTGATTTTCTAACATGCCTTTGAAGCAAAATTTCACAAGTTCTTCGCTTTTCTATTAGTCTGTACGACAGACTAAACACTTTTGAACACCATTTTAAACACTTTTGAATCTTTTCCATTGCTGAATGAAACCCAACCAATATTGTTTTCAATTTTACGTCTTCAAAGCATTTCGTTAACCTTCCACGTTCTTCATTTCAAAATCGTTATCTCTGTAGCATCAAAAACATTTTCTGCATGTTGCTCCCGATGGAGCAAAAAAAACTTATGCTATCCGCTTTCTTTAAAACGATGAAAAACTATCAGCTTGTTTGTTCACTGATTTCATGTACACCGTACATGTTTGACAGATGTCATCGCCGAAATAAAAATAATTTTAGCTCTAAGCGAAGAATCCATTTTTAATTTGGTTTTTATTAACAACAAAATAATATGCTTTAGAAATTAGAACTTCTCGAAAATTAGAACTATCACAAGAATAAAGTGGTACAATGTTACGAACGTCTACTGTACTGAACTTTACAAATGACCTTGGCGAGTATACTTGACAGAAACAATCAAACGTTTACGACAAATACTCTTTAATCATTTAAGGAATTATTAAATCCTTTTTCATACTATTCAAATCGTTATTATTTGAAATCTCTACATACATATACAAACTTTACAAACTTGTTATTCCAAAAATTCTAATCATTTCTGAGAACCCTTTAATACTACTAGTGCATATTCAAAACTTTTTTCCATATCTGCCCATATAAACAGAGTGGATGTGTAGTCACAATTTTCGGTTTAATCCATCATACGTTACATTCCCTTCTCTCTAGTGTGTATGAGAAGTGGACCTGTTATTGAATCTTTGATTCAATTCTGCAACGTTTTGATTTAGATTTTCGCCAATGGAATAGCTTAAAGGCCGCCCTATCTATCGATTTTCAATTCTCTTTAGTATTCCAGTTAACTTTCTTCCATCAAAACAATTACGCAATTGGTGTTGCTGGACAAATACAGTATTCCCCGGATATAAACACCCAGAATATAAACACCTCGGATATAACAATTCCCCGCTTAGTAGCACTGAAACTTAGTCAATCAATGATTTTTGCTTTAAAATGTAATGAAATTATTTTGATATATGCATCCCGGTGTTAAACGTCAAAAATTTTATCTCGTATTTTAAAATTACTTTAAAAAAAATTCTTTATATGGATCCTATTTGTGAAAACTTTTTTTTTTTGTCAAAATCCTGAATCCTGTTCTACAGCTCCCTCGTTGGTGTGTTTAAACGATTCCGGATTCTTAAGCCGTTGGTAACCAATATTCACCATTAACGTCATACGACAGATTTATTGGAAAAAGTAGTAGTAAAATAAAAACTGACAGCTTAATGCAACTGCGGCAATACAACCTCAGATAATTGATTCTTTACAGAAAAGCTACAATCTCCCCATGGTCACCTTTCATAATTTCATAAAGGCTTTCTGTGCCTAATTAATGCTCTTGAGTATGTCTACTGTCAATGAGACAAGTAGATTTCAGCTTGAATGTTTTATAAAGTCCACTGCAGTCCCATTTCATTCAGCTATTTCCTTGTATTGATCCCGAAGTGACACGGCTATCCAACAAATTACAATTTTGCTCACCACATCGAGCTCTAGAAGCTGATCAAAGTCTTCTGTGACCAGCCGAAATTTCATCGAATACGAAACGATTGCTGTCAATGAGACAAATACAATTCTATCAGCTTAAATGCTTTCAAGTGTGGGATTTTAATATAAGAATAAGCCACTTATAAGCACTTTCCTGCAAGCATTTACGAAAGCACTTCTATCCGAGGAGTACTGTATTTGAATTTACTTATTAAAGATTATTTACTTTATATTTTGTTTAGAAATAACAGACGGAAGAGATTAATTTTTTGTTTGGATAATTAGTAAATGTAACATCATTTAAAGTGAAAATTGTTTATTTAAAATAAAACAAGCCTTAAATTTATAGATCTTTTGGAAATTTGTGTTTTTGTTTTTCTTTTCTGTATAATTTCATATCCAAAACATAAATATTTTATTTTATAAATACACTCGTAAACATATTCTGAAAAACTTTGAATACATACATATGCATGTATATATGTATGTATATTAAGAATGTGATATTATATTAAAATATATTAATAACATCACGATTTCTTTCTTAAATTATGTTTTAATTTTGTTTTCTTTTTCGTTTGAATCACAAATTAACATCACGTAATTACCTTTATACTCTCTCTAATATAAATTAAACTACACTACAGTCAAACTCATTTATAACGAACTCGGTTATAACAAATTCTTGGTTATTAAGTACCTTTTTTCAAGACCCAACGTTTTATTAACAATTTTCATACAAAAAACTTCGTTTATAACGAATTCTCGGTTAAATCAAACTACTTTAAATGGTCCCAGTAATTAAATTTCATACATTCTACCTTTTTTTGTAACGAACCCTCAGAAAAATTTTTAAAGTGTGGCAATAGTTTTTACTTTAATTTAATATCTTGAATCAGCTGCTAGATTAAAAGAATTAAAAAATATTTTTGGTTTTTAATAAAAAAAATCCTTTTTTTTAATAATAAATGAAAAAAATTCTTTGTATTTTATATTTTCTTCTATGACTTCACCCCGTTTAGTACGAACTTTGCCTATAACGAACTAATTTTTCTGGTCCCACGGAGTTCGTTATAACCGAGTTTGACTGTATATTGAATACGAAATAAGTTTGAATTAATTTAAGTAACGAAACCGTAATTATTACAAGTAAACAATAGTAAACTGTCATAACAAAGCATATGAAAATTGTAAACGTGTGTGAACACTTTTTTAATATTGAAAACGAAATAAATTTCACAAGAAGTTTTATTAAGTACCCATACATTTAATGGCTTACCAGCCCCTTAAATAGTAGTATAAGCATCAGCAGTTCTCGATTTTTATTAAATTTTTAAATTCATTGTATATCTTCAAGACAAAACGTTTAACCAATATTGCCTTAATTATAACCAAATAATTATAAAAATAAATTAAATAATCTTTGATTTTAAATAAATTTTAAATGAAATTAATTGTAAATTATTGACTTAAAATAAAATAAATACAATATTATTACAATAAACATACGCCCCCATTGATTCCATTTATTTCATCTAATATGGATACTGTAAACCTTAAATTTACGTCGCCTCGACTAACGTTATTTCGACTTACGTCGTCAAATTTTTTTTTTTTTTTGCTCTGTAACTTCAATTTTCGCCGTCATTCGCTTTACGTTGCCTTTTTTGGAACTAACTGCTGCATAAATCGAGGGATTAGAATGCCGTTTGAAAAACGCGAATATACAGAGGTGGTCTTATATTAACCATAGACAGGTTACTCTTCTATTTTGTACATTAAGGTTACTCTTCGTTGAGTCGACGAACACTTTCACCCTAATTGGTTACTGTTCGTCGAATCGACGAAGCTCATTTACACTTTATCATATAATTCTTTTATGTATGGCCAAATTACACCCTTTTTATGAACCATATTGATTGATTACGAAACCTTATAGTGATTAAACGTACCCGGGTCACTCATTTTTTAATCCTTGATGGTCATTTTTATACAGTAAGGTTACTCTTCGTCGAATCGGCGAACAAAATAAAATTTTTTCCGACTACTGACTGCAAGCTTTTATTATTAAGTAATGTCGTTGAAAGCAAGAGCGAAATTTGGTCAAAATATGATAAAGTTTAAATGAGCTTTGTCGATTCGACGAAGAGTAACCGTCCAGGGTTAAGCACACGCATCTATGTGAATCTTTTTCAGCAACAAACATTTATGAAATATTCTACAAACTCTATTTAAGGGCAGTTAACTATTAGAAGTCCCCATGATCTAGTAGGTAGTATGTTGGCTTATTAGAAGTAAGGCCACAGTTCAAACACCAAGTCAAGCATCTGCAACAAAATATGAAAAAATATTTCTTCGGCAACTTTTTCTCAGCAGGCTGGTGGCAAAATCTCTAAGAGTGTAATAAAATTGCCATGAAAAGTTTTACAAAAATCTGCCGTTCGGATTCGACCTTAAATTTTGGGTCCCACCACTCATATATAACAAAATAACGCACATAACATAAGGGGTGTGAGAAACAAGGTCGTAATCCCGACTAAAGGGTTGTAATGACCAATTATTCTATGGCGGATAATTAAGCAATTTAATAAAGCTGAGATTAGCGCGTAGATTGACGTACACAGGCATTTTCACTTGATTGCCAATATACCAGATTGTGTTACCCAGTGTATGATAAGCCCCTTAGCCATGAACCGTTAGTGGTGGATTGGAACCACCCCGAGTTCAGGATAAAAGTAGCCAGTTTCATTAGTGACACGTTCGTCAGCATGCCCTGATCTTTAAACTTTCGGCCACCCAAAAACTGGAGAGCAGGCCTTAGAAATCTCCGATCCGTTCCGTGCCAGTTCATCTGCCTCTTCATTTCCCTCTATGCCACTGTTGCTAGTAACTGATTTAAGGAGATGGAATCTTAGCGCTTTGATTGTTTATTGACTATCCTTGATTCCAACCATGCGAGTTGCTTGTTCAATACCAAAAATCTTCGTCTGAAATACGCTGGGTTGGTTAGGTAATCTATATGAATCGTACAGTACCAGTTTATCGAAATAGACCCCAGATCCAGTTCCACATTCCATTTTTGAGCCATCGGTAAAGTTCGTTATATTACGTCATCGATTACAAGTTTAAGTTTTGTATGTTTGCCCGAAAACAATCCGTGATACCATGTAGTTAGATCTAAAACTGGGGTGAATGGGTTCTACTTCATTCAGTATCGAACCGTACCCAACCATACATGGCCTAAACATTTCTGAGAAGTTAAGCCTCAGAACATTTCTATCAGCCACGTTTCGGAGGAATTTGTCCAATGGTTGTAAAGAAAAAATTACCTCGAAGCCAGCTTGCAGAGTAAACTTCAGAGCACCCGCGATGCTCGTTGTCTAGTATGCACTGTGTTGGTTCATTAGACATAACGTCACGGTTCAAACTCCAGGCCAGACATCTCCTTCAAAACGAAATATAAAAAAAAAATTTTCTTCGATGATTTCCATTCAACAGATTTATAGCAAAAACTGTCGTTCAAAGTTCATTTTAGACTGTAAGTTCCACTGAAAATCGCCAAGAAATATACGTTACTTCGGAAATTGTAAGAAACTTAAGTTTTGAAGCATATTTGCTTAAAAGAATTCCATTAAGTTCTTAATGCAATAAATAGCAAGAGAGAAGTCGTATCCGATCCAATATTTTTGTGTGGATATTCAAAATTCCTTCAACTATTGAAGCGTTTTTTACAATGTTCATATTTCTTATCCTCCACAGCATATTTCGGAAGCTACAGTTAGGGATTAACACCAACGGACCAGAGAAGCCTATGGACTAGAGAAGTGTACAAGACATTCTAGCTTATCCTTCACCGAAAGCAATACTTTAGTGCACTCTTTTTTGTTGATCTTGATTTTACGAGTCCACTGAAATGTGTATTTCTCATTTATTCAATGTATACAACAGCACTCGTTTGCCTGTGAAGTAACGGAACTATGCTTTATGCTGTAAAAGCATATTTTACTACTGAAGCTACATTTTCAGTATTGCCATATGAATATCAGTAGTGTAAAAAAAGTATTAGTGTTAAAAAAAGTTTTTCCCCAGAAATAAAAAGTTTAAAAAAGTTACTGGCAATGTTGGCGTCGACGAAGATGTTCGGTTGCCGAGAGCAAAAAAAGAAATGCATGTTGTGACTCTATGAAGAGTACAATATTTTTGTTGCACTCTTCACCCAACTCTCTTTTATACTGTTGTGCAATGGTTTACGAGAGCAGTTGTTTTTTTTTTTTTATTCAATGTCACTGGCAAAAAAAAATTACAAGTGAACGATTAGATTTAAAGTCCGATATATTTAATACCAGATACCTTTAAGGGTTAATAATTAAAAATCATAAATTCTATTTTATTTTTTAACAAATTTTACTAGACTTAATTTTATAATTTCATATTGTGTTGACATTTAAAAGTTAAACGTTATTATCAACTAGGTTTTACGTATAAAAATATATTTCAGAATCACTGTAGAAGTTAGCTACTAAGACTGCAAACTAAATTGTTGCTTAAAAAGTTTATTCAATTTTTCATTAAAAACAAAAATAAAAAATGATATTTCGCTAAATGGTTTCTCATATTAATACTGTTTTCCACTTTAACTTTTTAATCTCCAGCGAAATTTATTACTCCTTGAAAAAAAATCGATACTTTTTAGCCAAACGTATGACATCAGCGGTACGTTGTGTGACAGTTTTATTGCCATTCTTTGACATCACATCCAAATTCATATCTTTAAAACTGTCCGGCATAATGCTGTCATCGGCTAAAATAATACGAATCATAAATAGACACGAACATATTGCAACCGGTGCACATTTATGTACTTCCTTCATGAAACTGTAATGAAATGCTCAGTCAGAGTGTTATATGGGAAAATAAAGGGTGGACCATTTAAAAGTTTAAATTTAAAAATGTAATTAAACGAAAGGTTAGGGTTGAAGACGTGCACCTGTCGGTCAAGACAAGCACAGTACCCGGAAGTCGAAATTGACCCATTGTACATTGTTTTGTCGGTCTAGATATCTCCTGATGAATTGGTTATCGCAGCCCCTTAGTTACGATATAATGTTTGAAAGCGCAAACTTATTTAAACGAAAACGGTTTTAAATTTTAGTAAATTTACTTTTTTGGTGTGGAGTACGATTGTTCCGATTGGAAATGGAATATTATTTCATTCATATTGCTGCCTCTGTTGGTCTCATAGTATCTTATTCGATCGGACCCATATTCGTCCACTGTTGGCCTTCAAATCCTCAATCGACACTGATTAATCGGCATTACGTTTTTCTTTAGTTCAACAGTGTAAAATCGCAGCTTCTTGGAGGCCATCCACCATTTCGATTAATTAAACGGCCATTAAACGTTTGACGCAATAAATCGATGTGTAGCATCTGATGCCAAAAACCAGCACTCAGGGGATGGCCCCTACTCATGCAGTGCTTTGTGCAGGTTTAGGAAAATCGGTTATAGGAAGGTAGATAGAGGGAGTAGTGTTTGTGGACATTTGATTTAAACTTACCAATATCATAACTGACGGGAAGAACTTCCGCAAGAAGATCATTCCACAAGCGAGCAGTGCGGGCAAAAAATGAATTTTCCCTGTAATGCATTGTCCGGTTCTCTGAACAATCAACTACAAAAGGATGTGCTCTGCTAGAAGTACGAATATCAAGTAAAAATATGTGATTATCGCGAACCAAGCCCCTTATCTCTCGAGAACACCTCCCATTATAGTACCGATGGAACAATGAAACACACGTCACATTGTGACAATGCTCCAACGAGTCAATAGTGTTGGATACCCTACTGTCATTATATAAGCACCTTCACCCTCTCCTGTACGCGGTCGAGAAGCTTCAAAATAGACTTTGAAGCGCCGGCCATACAAGAGAGTTGTACTCCATTCGAGATCGGATATAGGTCCTCTAAATAGTAAGAAAGTCGGATGAAGTGAAGTATTTTCTGCACCATACTAAAAAACTAAGGCACTTGAATGCTTCCTTCGACACTCGAAACGAGCATCACAAATAATGCTCATACGTAGAATATTAAGAGCATCCGCCTCCTCGATATTTACATTACCCATAGATACAGATGACAGAACACCAGCATCGCGCCGGTGTGTCAAACAAACAACATTGACTCTTGTGCATATTAAAATCGACCCTGCGTGCGCGGCCCCACTCAGAGATTATTATCAGGTGACCTGTGAGTGCGTCATTCTTGCCTCAATCACGGTCTCCGGTCAAATTAATATGAATGACAAATGTTGCTGTCATCTGCAAAAGATCATTAAGAAAAATAAGAAAAAGAGTAGGAGAAAGAACAGAGGATTTCAAAAAAATCGGTGATCTTTGTGCGATACGCTTTTCTATTGACCGTAATGGTTTGGCCTCCGCATTGGCTTCTGTAAGATCACGTGTAGGTTTTTTGACCGGCAATTTCGCTTATTACCTACTAAGATGAAAATGAGCTTCGTTCGAAAAGATGATTTTTTTTTTTTCTCGTTGGCCCATCTTGCTAAGCGAAAACGAAACTTCTTTAACTCTTGAACCGATTGAACTTTGTAAGGCGCCATACCGAAATCTTTTCTCACAATTTTCACGTACACTGGTGTGGGATGAGTTCAATTCTTAAAAACGATGGCGAGTTGATGTGAATGTTGGCCCATCTTGCGAAGCGAAGCCGAAGCTCCTTTAACTCTTGAACCAATTGAACTTTGTAAAGCGTCATACCAAGATCTTTTCTCAAAACTCCATGTACACTGGTGTGGGATAAGTTCTATGCTGAAAAACGATGGCGGGTTGATGTGAATGTATTTTCACGTAGACTCTCAGCCACAGCTTCGATATTTACGAGTGCGCACACTGCACGAGCATGCTCACGTCTTAGCACATCAACAATGAAACCAGTTTCTCGAGCTTTAGCAATGAACTTGCTAAACTATACCGGACATGTTTAAGCCTTCTATGGGACCAAATTTTGTAGGACAATTTCGCTCAAATTCCGACCAAATGTCTTTGATTAGGAAATAAATTTCCAATAAATCCATAAGTTGCTCAAGCGTAAATCGATTAATTACGTTCAGTTGAGAAAATATACTGAATTTTGTGACAGAATGGAATAACATAGGTATTGCCAGATTCGAAACAACGAATGCTCAAATTTAAACCTATAGATGGCCCATCTGATAGATTATAAATCATTTACCTGACAAAAGAATAGTCCTGTGTTGAAACCCCAACTGTTTCAAGGCATTTTACAAAAGCATTATAATAGAACAATAACAGTTCATCAGTATGATATTCCAGAACTTGAATTTCAAGGCTTGAGAACATAAAGAAAATCACATCGTAGACCAGACTTTCATAATGGGCCATTTGGAAGTCAATTAATTTTACTTGCTTTGGGAAATTCTGTTCATCTGAAAAGTAAAGAAAACAAAACTTAAATCTTTTTTATATAAAAACTTCTTAAACATGCCATAATTTACCATATTTAATCATGAGATTATTAATCCACATATCAAAATGCACAATTGTGGTATACAAATCATCATCCTTGTCCGGTGAATTCATGACCGCATTATAGTCTTCGATTAGTTCTTTAACTCTTTGTAAAATAATTTCATTGCCTCCAGTGGCTTCGGTTACATCATCCAATAACTCCTGTTCAAATTGTTTTTCGGTTTCTTCATCGATACCATTATTTAGATCAAAACGGCGGAAATACGGTCGTATGGTCTTCTCATATACGGCAGGCTGTTTTAATCTCAATGCCACTGGTAACGCATGAAATCGTGCCACCTGTTGTAATATCACTTTAGCATGTTGCAAATCAAACATTTTATGACGATTACCAGCACGGAAACCATGCGATTGTAAATTTTCCTGCACCAAAACAGCATTCTTATCAACGGTATTGGCATTTTTATCCAATGATATACGAGAACCATAATATTTCGACAGGCCATCAAAGAGTTCACATCTCTTGATACCAGCTTCCAACTGAAGTTTCTTTATGGCTGGACTTAAGTACGTATAAACGGCATTTTCCGTTAAGCACGTATGTTCGGGTTGAAACATTTTCCACAGTAATTCATTGGTTATGGGTGGTAGCTTTGCAACTAACGGTAGTTCAATAACTGTACCATCTTTTGTTTGTACCTTAGCCTCTATGGCCAGTAAAACACTGCCATAGTTATCACCAGGCTTTGTTAAATAACGACTGGTATAGGTCAGCAATTTTCCGCCATTCAAATGTGGTTCAACAACTCTGTCAAGATCGACAATCTGCGGAACATCTGTCATTGTCTAGATTTTATTCTAAAATTGTAATATGAACTGATACATTACATGATAAGTTCTATTTCCAGATGTTATGTTAGTTAGTATGTTAGTAGGTAAAGGTTTCCATTCATTCTCCTTTAATTGGCACATCTTTCAGGCAAATCTGAAGTATCAATAGATATGCATACAGTGGGCAGCAAAAGTCTAACCACTGCAACATTTTTTGTTGCAATTTCATGAATTTTAAGCAATAATATGTAAAAATAATTGATGTTTTTTTATATTAATTTTGTATATAGGAACAAAATGGGCGGATTGGCTATAGTGGGCGTGTCACATCTATATATGTATAGTAGGTTTGTTTGAAGTCTATAGACGGCTAAACGACTGCACCGATTTTCTTGAAATTTTAGCTGTACCTTCCTGTATATCTGGAAAGGACTATAGGCTTTATTTTATTATTTTAAAAATTTCAAATTGGCGTGGTGCCACGCCCACATACCTAATAAGTATTTAATATCGCATATTTCATAAACTGCAACAGCTAAAGTCCTCAAATTTTGGGTGGATGACTTTGACGTATATATGAACAAAATAAGCGGATTGGGTATAGTGGGCGTGTCACCTCCCTTAGTCTATATATATGTAAAAATTAATGTTTGTTTGTATGTAGCTCATAGAATCGTAAACTATGCATTTGATCACCTGAGGATCTTTAGGAAAGATTTTGCACATGAGCTGGAGAAGGTTTCTAAGTTGGTATGACTAATTTCCGCCAGGTGGCGCCACTGAAAATTATTTAAAATCACTTAAAACGGAAACTGTGCATTTAATCATGTTACGATCTTTAGCAAAATTGTTGCGCATGAGAAGTTTAAAATTTTAAATTTGGTATGACCAATATCCGATAGTTGGCGCCACTGAAAATTACTTAAAATGAATTAAATCTTAAACTGTGCATTTGATTATGTTATGATCTTTAGCAAAGTTGTTGCACATGAGCCGACAAAGATGTCTAAGTTGGTATGACCAATTTCCAGTAGGTGGCGCCACTGAGAATTACTCAAAATGTAACAAATCTTAAACTGTGCATTTGATTATGTTATGATCTTTAGCAAAGTTGTTGCGCATGAGCCGACAAAGATGTCTAAGTTGGTATGACCAATTTCCAATAGGTGGTGCCACTGAGAATTACTCAAAATGTATCAAATCTTAAACTGTGCATTCTTTAACAAAGTTGTTATGTATAAGTCGATGGAGATTGGTGCGATTAATTTCTGATGGATGGAGTCACTGATTCAAATTATTCAAAATGAACGACAAGCAATTGGTCGACCTACACCCCAAGCACGGAAGAAAAGAGCATTACGAGCTTCAGAATCAGACGAGCACTGTGACTGGAAAATCGTCGAGTATATACCGCTGAGACCCGTTCGCATGAACCACTTGAACAACGAGAATTGAGATTAAAAACTGATCGAATGCGTACTACTCAGGCCCGTTCATCTGAATCATCAGGACAACGGGAAATAAAATCAATTAAATGATTCAAAATTAATTGGACATTTGTGTAATGCCTTTCCTTCAAATTTATTTTAGTTGGGGGCGCAGCGACACGTGCTTGTTAATTCAAGATTTTTACAAGCCATAAAAAAAAAAATAAAGAAAATTTTCTGGTCACTAAGAAGATCTCAGAGTTAATTTAAAATTCAAAGACCCAATATATTAAAATGATATACCTATGAAGTTCCCATAGTCTAGTAGGTAGTGTGTTGGCTTATTAGACGTAAAGCCTGGATTCGAGCCACAGACCAAACATCGAAACAAAATACAAAAAGTATTTCTGCGACGATTTCCTCTCAGGGGATTTCTGGCAAAAACTCTGAGAGTAAATAAAACCTGCCATGAAAAGTTTCTCAAAAAATCTGCCGTTCAGAGTCGACCTTAAACTGTAGGTCCCGCGACTTAAGTATAAAATTAACGCACACAACATAAGTGGTGTGAGAAGCTAAGACGTAATTCTCACTGAAGGGTTATAATGACTAATTATGTATGTAAGTATGAATAGCAGAAATTCGTGGTGGGTGACTAAATATCATGATCAAAGATAACCATATGCGATATATGAAATAAATTGGAATCGATCAGTGAAAATTTAATTGAGAAAATTTAGTTTCCACTTTAATAATAGTTCCTTTCTAAAATAAAATTATGATTAGTAAAGAAGATAAATATTTCAATTTTATCTGAGGGTTTTTGCCAGAAATCTGCTTAGAGGAAGTAGCCGAACAAACATTTTTCATCTTTCGTATCGTTGGTAATCTTATGGATCATAATATGCCTCTTCTTAACACAGAAAATGTACAGAAAATTATTTTAAAAACTTGCAACAACATCTAAAGCCTTTAGTCACTTCCATGTTAAAAAAATGAACATTTCTTCTATCATTCCATAAAGATTAATAACTTCCTCTTTAAGACTTTATAATTTTATTTATATTTATTCAAAGATTACCTTTTAGATTATAATTAAAGTAGACCCAATAAAGAAACTGAAGTAAAACAAAGACAAATTACTGCTCATCTGCATTAATGAATAATTCCCATGAAATATTTAAAAAATTTAATATTTATTAGGGCACTTTCTATCAGCAGCTGGAAATTTTTAAAGTGTTAGTTAGTATTGATTTTCGAAATACAAATTTGTGTATTGTATTGTGTACCAAATTGTGTATTTTTTATCATAATCTTGTGGCTCATCCAATTAGCATTTCTTTTTACAATATAATTTCCGGAAATATTTCCTTTAGCTACACGCTCTATTCGTTTATTCAATTTTTTAACAAATTTTTCCAATATACAGTTTGTCAAAAAAATCTTTGCACAGACCAAAAAAATGTAAAATTTGATCTTCATTCAAGAATTCCAACAACAAAATCTTTATATATTTTTTTATTTTTGCACTCATTCTATAACTGTACTTGTCTACGATCATATGGCACCAATAGTTTCCTAATAGTAACACACATTACAATAACAACAACAACAAAAGAAGTTTACTCAATCTAAGAAGTGTCAAAAAAATCTTTGCATATTGAATGAAGATAATAAAAACATTATAAAAATTTGCCGTTATTTCCCAAAAATGTTGCACATTTCGGGTTTTTTACAAATGAGATGGAATGTGAAAGGGGTAAATAACGTTTTAGTAACGAAGGAATCGTTTTTATGTAACAAGTATCCTTATATTTCAATACAAACAATGTCAGGAAAACGGGTTTCAAAAAATATTATACAATTGGGCTATTTCAACTACTAAAAGGTAAATCTACCAAGGAAATCGTCGTTATGTTCTCCCTAAACACTTAAAGACTTAAAGGGATCTACAGACAGGCTAAAAAAGATGACACAGCGAGTTGAAAAAAAAATTATTAGAACAGTGCGAGATGATTAACTCTTCAAGTGCAAAAAGACTTTGAGTTACGTGTTTCCCAAGAAACCATTGAAAATGTTCTTCAAAAGCACAAATATTCTTCAAGAATGACTAGGAAAAAACTCCTGCTGCCAGCACAAAATGTCGAAAAGCGATTAAGATATGCCACCGAGTACATTTTGCTTACTCCGGAGTGCTGGGGCGAAGTTATTTTCTCAAATGAGACGAAAATAATGCTTTATTATCATGACAGACCGCAAAGAGTTTGGCGTAAGCCTCTGAAAGCACTAGAAAATAAAAATCTTATTCCGACAGTAAAGTTTGGAAAACTGTCTGTAATGGTATTCGGCTATATATCCAGCAAGGGAGTTGGTGTTTATGAAATAATGACTAAGAAAGTACATCTTGATATTTTATAAAATGAACTGACCGCCAGCTTCAGGAAATTTGGTTTTATTGACCCGGTTAATCCGAATAAATTTAATCACAAGTACTATCAACATAATGATCCTTAAAATAAATCTTATTTCCGCAACTCCAGGTTCCTTTACAACTGCACCAAAGTTATTGATGCTCTTGCCCAAAGTTCTGATATTAACCCTATCGAAAATTTGTGGGTTCATCTAAAGAAAAAGGTAGGGAAAAGATCGCCCACAAAAAAACACGATTTGGTAAAGTTCATCAAAGAAGAGTGGGAAAAAATACCATTAGAATATGACATTCTGAAGATTATTTAATCCATGAGAAGTCGTCTGGAAGCTTTAATTGAAGCTCAAGGTGAACCCACAAAATATTAGCACTATACATTTAAAAAATGCATAAGTCTTAATATTTTATCAAGTGTGCAAACATTTTTTTTGACTGCTGTAAAATTGGATTGTTTATGTTTTTTAATAATTTACATTAGAATATTGTCATTGTTATAAAAATTTTTTTAATTATTATATTAACAAAACATGTTTATAAAATCCTGTTTGAAAAAATTTAAAATTTTGATTATTTATTTATTCAACGAATTTTTCTAAGTTTTCTTAATTTTTCTCTATGTGCAAAGATTTTTTTGACAAACTGTATATCATGAATGGCGTTTTGAATATTATCTTTCAATCAGGTCTAATTTTTTTATTTTCAAGATAAAAAATTTTGGAGAATAGAAAATATTTAATATTTTTTATTAGGGTAACCATAAAGGTTTGGTCTGTGTATAACCACAGGTAACAATTGGTTCTTTAAAAAATTATGTATGGTTTAGGTAGGTATCAATGGTCTGTGTATACTGTTAATTGTACCTAAGTTACATACTTATGTCCTTTCAAAAATTATTCATATGGATTTCAGTGTTGCCAGTGTACAATTTGATGATTTTATCTATAATGATTTCACAGATATAAGAAGTTTTAAATTTAAGTCATATGGGAAGTACCGCGGCCCCTTTTCCTAGTTAGCCCATTTTTATCTAAAATATTCATATTGATACTAAAGTTCCTTCCAGACATACAGTAAGGTACTGTTAAAATTTCAAAAAAATCGGTTGGGCCATGTTTAAATATATAGATTATTATATTCATATGGGAGGTGCCACGCCCCTTATTGCCAGTCAGTCCATTTTTGTCTAAAATATTCATATTGATACTAAAGTGGCTTCGACAAAATTTTAGGAGTTTAACTGTTATATATCCTTAGATATACTAATTTAATATTTTTTATATGGGAGGTAACACGCTCACTATATCCAATCCGCCCATTTTGTTCAAAGTCGTCCATACAAAATTTGAGGACTCTAGCTGTTGCAGTTTATGAGATATGCTACATTAAATACTCATTGGATATGTGGGCGTAGCACTTCGCCTACTTTAAGTTGTATAATAAAAAGTAGCCCATAGTTCCTTCCAGACGTACAGAAAGGTACTGTTAAAATTTCAAGATAATCGGTTCAGTCGTTTAGCCGTCTATAGACTTCAAACAAACAAACCCACAAGCAAATAAACACACATTCATTTATATATATATATATTTATTTACATTCAGAATTTAGCGGACGTAGAACGCCTTGAGCGACATACCCAATATATTAGTTAACTAGTTCTGGGAAGAAACTTTTCAACAACTTGAATTTGGAATAATTGCACAAATAAGTGAACAGCCGTTGATGTCTTTGAACACAAAAATTCAGCCAGTATGTGTCGATAGTTCTGGAATTAGGAGATGAATCCATGAATATGTATGGAGTTCGTTATAATTTTAATTCACTGTATATTAATGCCGGCATTATGTTAATCTTTATCACCCTTTTTTATTTATTTAATTAGCACAATGAGAAGCAAGTTTAATGGGAGCAATTTGAAGCGTAAGCTTAAAAAAGTGAGTGATAAAATGTTGATATTAAATTATTTAAACAAATAAAACAACTAAATATAAAAATATTATAATTATTCAAGATAAGAAACACAACAGATAAAACTTTCATTAATATTTTTACATAAAAAGAAATTTAAAAAAAAAAATTTTTATAAAAATTTTAAATATTTTTTTTTTAATTTTTAAAATATTTCCAATACATTCTTCCGGTTTTGTAAACTTTTAAATATTATTTGAATAATTAAAACAAAACTTTAGAACACTTTTTCCCACTTTCAAAATAAAATTCGGATTAAAAATTCAATAAAAAAATTTCAAAACATATTTTGTAAAAATTTTTATAAAAATTTTTAATACTTTTTTTTTAAATTTTTAGATTTAAAACATATAAAATATTTCCAATACATTCTTGTGTTTTTTAAATCTTTTAAATATTATTCGAATAATTAATACAAAACTTTAGAACACTTTTTGCCACTTTCAAAATAAGATTCGGAATAAAAATTAAGTAAAAAATTTCAAAACATATTTTGATGCGATTTAGTATTTACTATTAAGAACAATCATTATCAATTGAATTATTTTTTTGTTTATTTATTTTTATTTATTTTATGTTAGAAAATATTTCAGGCACGTACAATAGCAACACTTAAAAAATTTCTTTCATAATCAGACAAAAACAAAATTTTTAACAAAAAATATCCGCCAACAACCGCTTCAATGCTCGGCAAAAACTAATAAATTTCACAAAACTAAAACGTTTCCTATCGATAGAAAACTAGAAAATAATTTAAACAAAAAACCAAAAACACAAAAAAAGAAAACGAAAGCAGAATAGCAAAAAAAAATATAAAAAACAGAACGATAGAGAGAGAAAAAACGCTAACGAAATAAAATAAATTCTCTATCCGAGACGTTAACGTTTCGATCAACTGCAACAACAACAACAAAATTAATTTACTAATTAGTTGTAGCAGAATCCATATATTAATTAAACAAATAAAGATACGTCCGTATAATCGTCAGTATATTATCATCATAGATGCGAGAGACAGAGAGGCCGACCGACACTTATCAGTCGAATATTGAGAATATTCTTTTTTGTTCTCAAACAAAAACAAAATCCGAAAAGCATCAACAAAAGCATTAAATTTAAATTAATTTATTCTTAAACTATACCAAAAAATAAATGTTTTTGTTTTTCAAAATTTATTTTATTTTTTTTTTTTTTTTTTTTTTGTATAATGTTTTTGTTTATCTCATGTCAATAATTAACAATTGTTTCTATTAACTCAGATCAAAACAATTATTCTGTATTAATTTTCACACTTTTTTCCCAAAATTATTGGGTTGTAGGGAAATTGTTTTTCTACCCTATATTACCAGAGATCAGTAATAAATCGTTTTTCCGCTACTCATAAGCACTTATGCAATTTTGAATATGAATGAAACAACAGAATTGAAATTCAACTACTCTGATTTATTCGTACTCACTACAACATTGATTCATAAGTATGGATAAGTAGCAATGAGTATGAGTACAAAGTTGACATCAAACTCACAACATTCGAAATATGTTTGATTCATACGCCTACTCATTCTGATTCATAAATTATGAAAAATACTTATAATACTTATAAGTCATTCGAGTGAATCGAATCATTCATCAAAATTTACAGCCTTTGTTGTTGTTGCATATACAAACAAAGAAGAAAGGAAAGACAAAGACAACAAGCGTGTATGTGCTTTACACAATCTTCTTGTGAGCATAGTAGGGTTGGTACGCGAATCATACTTATTCTGTGTTTCGTGTAAATGTTAAGTAGAGACGAGTCGAAGTCGATAACATCATGCCTATTGTTAAGTATGAATACGACGAGTACTTCCAACTTTGAGTATGAGTACATACATAATTGGTCAAATACAACCCTTCAGTCAGGTCCTAGTTTCTCACACTATGAATATGAGTATGATATCAAAATAATTATAAATGCGTAAAGTATCTGAAATTAAAAGTATGACTCGAACCTGCTCATAGTTTTGAATACTTATTGCTGATCTCTAAAATGTACATAAATAAAGGGTGTCTCAGTGGTAGCAAACGTTTATTTCGTTTATTAAAAATAGAACGCTTAACGCGGGAAACGTGCTTTATAATGGTAAGAACTAGGGATGCCAATCGGGAAATCCCAAATCCCGGGATTTTAAAAATCTTGTCCAGCAAAAAAAAAATCTATATCACTTAACTTCGATAATAGCATGTCAGATGAGGAAAACCCTACTTCCATTGATAAAAAAATTATTTTATGGCATCGAAGAATGCAAATGCCCTATAAAACGAATTAATAGGGTAACTGATTTAGATACTCAACTGTCTAAAGAAATAGATTTATTTACATGAGGGGGGGTAAGGTGAATATTTATAAGCTGCTTGGAACTATTTTACCAACAAATGTTGATTGCGAGAAGTGTTTTTAAACGGCAGAGTATGTTGACAACAAAATTCGTTCAAGCCTATCAGATCACATGTTAGATGCTTTAATCTTTTTGTTGGAATTCAAATAATTTTCTTAAAACTAATGCATTTGCATACGTATGAATAATTTTTATTTTTCTTAATTTACGATTTTGATTACATTTTGAATGATATTTAATTCTGATCTAAATAATTGGAATACAAATGATTTTGTTAACAAAATCTTTTTATTATTAAGAGAAAATCGCGATTTTTCCCGTGATTTTGTGGGATTTTTTGGATCCCGAAATATCCTAGGATCGGGATTTTTAAAATCGATCCCGTTTGGTACCGTGAATAAGCTCACGTCTAATAAGCCACAACACTAACTACAGACTTCGGCAACTACCAGTAATCTATTCAGTCATTTGGGAACTCAGTTTTTGACATCCTTAATTTATTCTGGATTCGGAAAGGTTATCTCTAGAGAAATTTTGATCTACATATTGAATGTTGATTGTGATATAACAATGGGCTTGAAAGTTTTTTCTTATTATAAGTGTTGTGAGATACTAGTTCGTATCCTGGTTGAAGGATACCCACAGGCTCCTGTAGAATTCATTTGGGGATATGCCAAATGTTACAGCATGCCTACCGGAAGAATTAAGACCCATAATAAACGCTACTGTGCGATGGATGGCTATGTGATTTGAAGATTTTCTTATCCCCACATGTCCAGTAGAGTCTAGAGCATGTAGCACGTACCCATGGCAATTTTATTTACTCCCAGAGTTTTTGCCAGAAACCTGCTGAGAGGAAGACGACGAAGAAATTTTTTTGTTGCAGATGTCCGACATAGGCATGGACCTAGACTTTACATACATACATTTACATAATTGGTCATTACAACCCTTCAGTCAGGATTTTAACCTAGCTGCTCACATGACTTATGTTGTCTGCGTAAATTTTATGCGTTATGAGTGACGGGACCTACAGTTTAAAGTCGACTCCGAACTATTGATTTTTTGAGACCCTCTTCATGTAATTTTGTTTACTCTCAGAGTTTTTTACCAGAAATCTGATGAGAGAGAGGCAGTCGCCGAAAAAATATTTTTATTTTTCATATTTCGTTTTGTTGTCTGACCTGGGATACGAACCCGAACTTTTCGTCTAATAAGCTAACATATTACCGACTACCTAGACCTTACATCTAAACCACCTACTACTTGACTACGGCTACTACTACTACTAGTTATACTACTAATTGTAGGGAATCATATAATCGACGCGGATGTGTTTATGTCTTTGCAGCGGAAGATCAGAAGAGAGCCAATTGAGTAAATAAATAATGCCTTGTTTGTAGTGCGACAGGACTTTTCAATAAATTAATTTAATTCCAAGAGTTGATTTTTTTTCGCATTAAAGTTTTCTGTTATAATTAAACATTTAACGTTAACCTTCTTTAACAGTCAATTAAAATAATGAGCCACCAAAAGATGATTATTAGTAATAAATATCATATGTTAAGCACGCACAGTGGTGGACATTATCTTAGCATTTATTAAAAACCATATATTATTTGGGTACTGTTATTAGATACGCTTTTTGGGGTTTTGTCTAAATGTTACTCTAGTCGTAAGTGAAGGCAACTTTAGAAAGCATATGTACATTAGAGCGACTCACCAAAAAAAAAAACAATGAACCTTAGACTTTTTTAAGATAACATTTAAAATATTTCGGCTCCAGCTTTGACCTCTCGTGAGTTGGATCATTTTGAAAAAGGGTCTATTTTTGAATGTTTTGTTAATTTGAGAATCTGTTTCCTTACCAATAGTTTTCCGAGGTAGTTCGTTCCTTCGTTTTCGTTCGTAATATATTGGGTATCATTGTTTAAATGAGAACGCATAGTGGTCGATATACTAATCCACAAATAGCTAACTTCTTCAATAGTTAGCCAGTTGAAACGATTGGTAGTTCAAAATTGTATACTGATTAAAAATTTGGAAATGAGAATCTGTGCGAAAAGTGGACGCCCATGTATTCTCATCTCAGTAGAATGCCTATTTGCAAATGTGTCTTTGAGTCAATTAATCACAGATAAAACTCAGCTGAGGCCTTGATTATTAGGATCGCAACTCCTATAGTTCTGTCAAGCTATGAATGGACCTCTACTTTGAATATTTTTATACCGTGCCAATAAGGCGATTTCTTATTATACGACCTCTTCAATTTTATATTGATAAGTGTTCTGCTTTTTGTCTTATCATGGTAGTCTAGTAGGTAGTATGTTGGATTATTAGTCTTGAAACTACAGTTCAGGCCCCTGGTCAGATATCTTAAACAAAACGAAATTTGAATACTTCTTCTTTCAAAAACTCTGAGAGTGAATAAAATTGCCATGAAAATAAATTTAACGTTCTTTGTCGTCTTTAAACTATAAATTCCGCCACGCATGTATAAAATTAACACAAACACACAACATAAGTGGTATAGGAAGCTAGGTCGTAATTCCAATTGAAGGGTTGACCAATTATGTATGTATGTAAGTGTCATGCGGAAGGCGGGAGAGCACCACTGTGGTAGTATTTTCCACAAGAATATTCAGGTGCTTGCGCACGCTGACGACATTGACAGCATGATTGAGTACAAAGAGAGATGTTACTGCCGCCTTTAGCGTTATTAAACGGGGGTCTATCAAGATAGGTCCGGCAGTAAAACAGACAAAACAAAGCAGAGACATGGAGCGTATTGGATTCAAGGTTACGACCGACAACTAATTTGTTTATTTTGGCTTTGCCGTTACCTGCGTTGCCATTTTTTTATTTTAAAAAACTTTATTTCTGGAAAAAAAAAACTTGTTTTCTTCAAAAGTTCTAACATTTTTAAAGGACACTCCGGGGCCCGATGCCCTCTGTTTGTGTTCCCTTGCTTCTTTTGCCCGGGACTAATAAAATACACAATATTTTATTCAAAAATGTAAATTTTTCGTGTTATTATTATTGAAATTATTGAAAAAAATTTTAAATTTAATTTTGTCGAAAAACTTTTTTCGTTAGAAAACAAATTTAATGAAAACTTTTTCACATCTCAAAAAACTTGGAAAAAAGGGGAAACTAGGCAAATGGCAACCCTGGTTACCAGCAAAAAGAATATCACGCATTGTCTCGATATCTAGTGTAAGGAAAGACGAAACTAATTCTCTAGGAGTCGCAGTGCTTTTTTACGGCATAGACGCAAGAATGCTACTAAACATTGGTGCAGCAGCCTTGAGAGTATTCGAGAGATAAGTTCTTCTTACTGTTATCGATATTTTGTTGTTATATTCAAACCTATGGCATTAAAATTTACCACAAGATTCAAGATATAGAAACAGCACGCAAAACCTCACGGATTGCAATTATTTCCAGCTTTTTTAAAATTTGTATTCGTCATTAGCCTTTTTGAGATTATTTTTTTAAATTTCTTTATCTTTATTCAAAAGAATTAGACAATCTTTAAGAATACACACATACATTTATGTATATGCGTATGAATGCATATAAAATATTAACAAGAAAAGCAAAGATGATGCACCTAAGATATCTACTTTGAGAAAATTCCGGACAAAGAGCAGAGACGTACTACATACACATTTATTATTAAATAAATAAATAATAAACAAATAATAAGGAGTGCGTACAAAAAAAATGGGCCTTCTTTTAAGCTTATAACTTTTATCATAATTGAAAAAATGAATGCCGTTACATTTTTTTTGTTAGTCATCTGTTTCAAAATCCACGTCCTAAATGTCATTGCAATAGCAAAAATAGTTTTTTGAAAATGGCCACCCAACAAAATGTCATAAAAAATAATTGAAATTTTCAACGAAAAATCACGCCGCTTACAAAAAACGATTGCTAGGTTCGCAAAATCTGTTTCTAAGGTAAGAATAAAACAATATAAGGAGTCTTTGAGTTTTGAGAGAAAGCGTGGAAGTGGAAGAAAAAAAGGATTTGACGACCAAAACAAAGCAAGTAAAAAAATACGTATTTTTCTAAAACACCCTAACATGTCTGAAAGAAAAGTGACCTAAAAAAGTTGGATGCTCTGAGATTTTTGTCAGAAAAAAATTTTATACACAAAAGGAATTCAAATATTATTTACTTTAATTGAAATATAAAATGAAAAAAATGCGCCACTTAGTTTTATTTCTATAACGAAAAGTGTAAGTCCGGTTTTTTTTCTGCGCACTCCTTATTTTAAAGCAATAATTTCTTAATATTTGCCTCAGCAAAAATACAGTTTTTTTCGTATTTTTTTTTTATATAATTGTGATGATTAAGTATGTAATAAAATATCGTTCAAGTGGCCACGACGACTCTAATGCTAGGTCAACACTATTCCATAAAATTTTTCCTGACTTTTTTTTACAGATATGTGAGTGCACCTCATCGAACACACCTTGATTCTTAATTTTAACCTAAGAAACTGTTTTTATTTTATTCGCAAAAATCTTAGATTTCACAGTTAAACACAATAGATTCACTTTCTCGACTGAAAATTCTTCGATGTCTGCGAACGGTGTCAATGTAAATTTACAAATCGTTGTAACAACAAGTTGTTCTTTTGTAAAGTGATCTATTTTTATTCCACCGTTATTCTTTAATCTTGAAGATTTATTTTCCAAATTGAGGTTACGGATAGCTATGACAGCTGGCAAAGTTCAGAATTGCGACTTGCACCAAAACTAGTAGTGTTATGCAAATTTTTTTTACCGGAACGCGTTCCGGACTCCGGTTTACGGTTCGAAAAAACAAGCCGGTTCGTTTCGGTTTTTGTTCCGCTTCGGGTTGGGTTCAAACCCTTGTTTATAAAAATTCATACAAAAATTCGTCAAAAATTAGAGAAAAAAAATCAGCAATTCTTTTAATTTTTTCTTTTTTTTCATTACGTCAGCCAATTCTTGTTATCAGAAATCATCTTTAATTCCGGAACGCGTTCCTGTCCAAAAAGGAAGTACCGGAAAGACGTTCTGGAGCGTGCCAGCTCAAAAACACTGCTGACCAAAACTTATCCCAAATTTCAGAAATACATTCTTACTGTGACACCATTAATAAATTCTAATGTAATTCCAATTACAGTGAAATCTCCACTCATGGACTATCCTTAGCCGGGACACGGAACAGTACTTTTTTAAAACGCCTAATAAAAAAACGCCGGATAAAAATCTAAAAATATTATAATATTTTTACGAAAATGGAAATGGTGTTACAGTCGAACTTCTATAAATTGAATCACCATTATCCGGAAAAAACTTCAACTTTTAGAAACTCCAACTTTAGGAAGTAAATTTACAAATGATCTAGATGCTGCTGCCACGAAATGTGTTTCAACTTATAGAGACTTCAAGTAATAGAAGTTCAAATTATGGAAGTTCGACTGCATTTAAATAATAAACAAAAACACTAAAAACAGTACAATGGACTTGTGTGAAATGATAAACAAAATCTCCAAAAACAAAAATAATGAACTTGTTTACGTGATCAACGAATAAGCCGAAAATATAGCACTAAAAATAATCAATTTGTTTATAAAATCAATGAATAAACAGAAATAAAGGATAAAAGATGTAAACAGCCAACAACAAAGTGTAGCGGACAGATAAGTAAACAAGCAAAAACAAAGTGCAGCGTAAAAAAATAAAATAGTGGATAGGCAAATACACAAGCAACAACTCCTCTGCCTGGATAAATGTAAACAAGATACACAAACAAAAATGGAAACAAGTTGTTTACATTTTTGGATCTTTCCCGAAGGAAGTCATTCTCCTTCGAGAGCATTCATCACACTGTTGATCCAGCAATATAAAAGGAAGCGTTGAAAAATTTAAATTTTGAAATGGTACTGAATCACTGAATGAGTACTTTTTCGCATCAAATGGTACTTTTGGTCACTTTTGGGCATGGAAAATCGTCAAAATTGAATATTTCCATTCACAATTGGTCATTACAACCCTTCAATCAGGATTACGACCTATCTTCTCACACCACATATGTTGTGTGCGTTATTTTTATACATGAGTGGTGGGACTTACAGTTAAAGTCAACTTCAAGTAACAATTTTTGAGACATTTTCATGGCAATTTTATTTACTCTCCGAGTTTTTGACAGAATGAGGTCGCCGAAGTAAAATTTTTTTCTTTATTCGTTATGTTGGAGATGTCTAACCGCGGGCTCATACCTAGTTAACCAGAACACTACCTGGTAGACTATTTATTTATTTATATTTAATACACGAAACAAAAAAACTAACAACTTAAACGTGTTCCTCATATATAAAACAAAAACTGCGGATTCAGGACGTAACAAAACGTAAAAGTTCCGTGTAGTCAAACGTCGACGAAACTTTATGGAATATACTTTCGTTTTTAGCATATGATGATGCATGCCGAAATCACAATTCAGTTCGGACAGCGTTCTCTGTGGTTATCGTATTCATAAAACGAACGTATGTTCCGTGGCTAACTGACACTAAAGAGTAATTCTACCTTACGTTGCTAATGCATTAATAGTTGGAAAAAAGCGTAAGACATAAAATATGTAATAATAAAAAACTGCATTATTTTTGAAATGGATAAGTACTGAAAAAAGTACTAAAGTAATGAAGTTTTCAACACTGATAAAAGATAAGACAAAACGAGCATTGATGGAGTTCGAAATAAGTTAGTCGTGTGTGACGACATCACGTTAGATTGAGTGAGAATTCAATCAGTTGTGTGTGAAGACACGAGAACGAGAGCGATAATTCTGTCAGTCTTGTGCGCAGACAAGTTGCGTATGAAGAAAACAGTTGTTAGTGTTGTGCTTATAAAAAGGTTATGAGCAAAAGAAGAATAACGAACAAGTGCTGTTGCTAACAAGAAGTTTGTAAACAGGGAAATACAACGAACAATCATATATTGTGATAGTTATTGTCGTATATATTGTTATAAGTTCGAAAAGTGGCACAAAAGTAAGGCAGATAATAAATAATTGTTTCGATGTTAAACACATATTTATTTTTATTTTATTTGCAATCTACGAACTCATATTTTTTAAGGTTTTTAAAAGGTAAAAACGTAACAATATGAACCAAAATGAATACGTTACATTAACTGAATATGTAGAACTTGATAGTTTAACCCTTGAAATTTTAGGTGTGACTTCAATAATATTCTACTGTTATTTGGTTCTCGTATTATAATTACTCCGCATTCAATTCCATAATGTTACTAACTGTAGGTGGATAAAATTAATTTAAAATCATAATAAATAATAACATTTACTATGACGTACGGACATAAGTTAACAGAAAAATCAATAAATTTAAAATTTATTTCTTTATCACGATCTTTTTACATTACAGCTTGACAGTTTACAGCTTGACAAATTACTTTAAAGTTTAAACGCCAAATTCGATAAACATTTCACGTGAATAAGCCTAAATCGTCTAAATGATTTATTTCAAAAATAAGTCATTAAAACTAATTAAATCGTTAATTTTATTACTACACTGATGACAGCCAAAAAAAGAAAAGCAGAATGCGACTGAAATTGTAATTGTTTAGTAAGTAAGTACTGAGCAGCAATTTTCCAATTACTCGCTACAACATTGTTTTATAAGTATAAGTAGTAATGAGTATGAGTACAACATTGACATCGAACCCACAACATTCGAAACTTTTCCTTTACCCGCTACAGTCCGGACTGTAATGTGTACGTAATGGGGACAAGCCCACCGCGGTCGGGTGAGGGTGGGTTAGTGTGAGGCTGGGGACATTCGAATATGTTTGATTCATATGCCTACTCATGCTGATTCATAAATTTAGAAAAATACTTATAATATTTATAAGTGATTCGAGTGTCTCGAATCATTCATCAAAATTTACAGCCTTTGTTGTCGTTGCATACACAAACAAAGAAGAAAGGAAAGACAAAGACAACAAGCAAAGCAAACACACAATCTTCTTGTGAGTATCGTAGTGTTCGTAAGCGAATCATACTTATTTTGTGCGTCGTGTAGATGTTAAGTAGAGACGAGTCAAAGTCAATAACATCATGCGTATGAATACGACGAGTACTTTCAACTTTGAGTATGAGTAGTATAAGTATGATATCAAAATAAGTATGAATGTGTATAAGTATCAGAAATTATAAGTATAACTCGAATGTATTCATCGTTTTGAATACTCGTTGCTGATCTCTGGTGTCAATACCAATACCACTGTAGATTAATAGACCGAGTACGCTGGTAGGCATTTGTTCAGATCACTAGCGCCATCTGTTTCATACTAACCAAGGCACTATTTGCTGCACTTAATTGGGTCTCCTATGACCTTCTATTGCAACATAAGACTGTGTTAGGTGCAGTAAGATTCAATAAAGTTAAATCCCGGAATAGTCGGGGCTATGGACATAATATTGGCATACAAAGATTGAAGTCGGTTATATGATTCGAACTAGGAACTTATAGTCTAAAGTTCTGAAGATTCTAATTGCAGCGATGGCTCAGAGAAGAGTGACAGGATAGGCTGGAGTATATTTATTTAGGCATATGGCATTAGACTTTCTTATAGGTTGCGTGATCGTTCCAGTAATTGTCAGGCAGAAGATATGGCAATTTAAAAAGCCACGCATTGCTTGTAGAGTGGACGGATTTTCCCTGAAAACGTTTTGATTTACTCGGACAGCCAGCCTTAGAAACACGGTTTCAACGTTGATTTTTTATCCCTGAAAGCTAATGAGAGGCCAGGGCTAGTAGGGAAATCGTAATCGGCGTCATGTTATAGGTAAGTAACGTAGGCATTCCGATGCTCTCAGTTAATTTGGATGGTATCCTCTCCTTTTACAGGAAGCTCAACGTCGTAGGCAGCAAAAAGATAAATGCAAAATTGCTATACTCTACTGAAAACGTATGGACAAGAAGGCGACCGACATCTTTCTGCCCTTAAATCGCTTGGCCATCTAAGACACGATAACGATTATTACGGGCCAATGTTCTTTTGGTAGACATGCCAAGGGATTTGGTATTCCGGCTTCTGCAGTAACTTTGTGTCTGGGGAGGAGTAAGAAACAGTCTTTCATTTTAAGTGTCAGTTCCTTGCTCTTGCTGTAAAAATACAAAGGATTTTAACCACTCACTTTCTGACATCTTTAACCCAGCTCTGTAATATAAAAATTCCTGCAATAGCAAGATTTATTTTGAACTCGAGTTGGTTTACTTTGGGGAGTGTTTGATCCACGGGTAGAAGAGATTGTGGTATCACAATGGATATAAATGCTGCCCTAAGTTGGATCTCATCCTTCAATGGGGGTTCACCGCTTAACCTTTCCTAATCGTTCGTCGTAGAGGAAACGTATTAAAAGCTGTACTCAACTCAAGACTACCAAGATAGCGAATAGTTTTAAAAAGTTTTAACAAAATTCTTGGAAATAGCATAAAGCCAAGGTTAACTTAGCACGTTCTACACGGCGTATTTTTTCGATGTCTATATGTCGCCGTGGTCTAGTGGGTAGTGTGTTGACTTATTGGACAAAAGGCCCGGGTTCGAATCCCAGGTCAGACATCAAAACGAAAAATATTTCTTCGGCGTCTTCCTCTCAGCAGATTTCTGGCAAAGACTCTGAGAGTAAAAAATTGCCATGAAAAGCTTCTCAAAAATCTGTCGTTCGGAGTCGACTTTAAACTGTAGGTCCCGCCACTAATGTATAAAAATTAACACACACAACATAAGTGGTGTGAGATGCTAGGTCGTAATCCTGACTGAAGGGTTGTAATGGCCAATTATGTATGTTATGTATGTATATACACTGCGTGCAATAGATGACATGTTGTTCGCATGGCGTATATAAGTTATTTGCACTATTTTTCTCTTGTTTTGTTAAGAACATTAATTTTATTTTTAATAAAACAGACATAAATTAATAAAATAAATATAAAAACTTAAAATTCTTGTACAAACTTTTGCTGCCCACTGTATATATACTTTTATTTTTTCTAATTATAATAAAATTTCGAAATCGAAACGATATCTTTGAACAACAAAAACTAGAGTAACGCCGCTATTTTCATTTTCACCACTGTATATTCTGAATAAAACAAACATTTTTTAAATTTATAACATTCCTTAATTAATGTTCGGTGAGCACAATTAAAATTATTTATTTCCGTAATTTAAAATATTTTATTTCCGCCAAAATCGGCTCATGACACTATAATTGAAAGCAAATAGCCGGTTAGCATATGGTCATACTCTGAATGGACAGTAGTAGGTTTTAACTATTTCAAACATTTCTTGGCTGCTAAACGCTCTATTTATATCGGAAAAAGAGAGTTTAAACCGCAAACCAAGTCATGCAACAAGTCATATTTTTGTGTTGAGGTTAGGTTAACTTATGTTGCGGACACCCGCCCCACCCTTGAAGGAAGCAGTCTATTGTGATAACGTACACAATATTCAACGCGTATGAAGCTTTGGATATTAACTGGCAGATAAACAAAGTCTAGGGCTCATTTGCCCTCATCTTGCCCACTTACGAGTTTGAAAGTGGTGACTGAATTGAACCTTACATAGATAACTTCAAAAAAGAACCCTTTTGGTACTTTCACAGACATCTCTTCTATCATTAAGTTAGGTTAGAGGAAGTGTACCTGTCAGTCAAGACAAGTACAGTACCCGGAGGACGAATTGACTCATTGTACAACGTCCTAAAGGAGGGAAAGATAATAGAGGGGTATGCAGGAAAGGGGCAGCGGAAAGCGGAGTAATCACACAGACCAGACACAACAAAAAGGATGGGAGAGCACAACTGCATCGATGTAGTCCTGCACCTCTCAACCAGCCTAAGCTACTAATGAATCAGTAGTGAGCCTTGATGTCGGCTCTCAGCACAGAATTCAAGCTCCCAAAAAAGAAAGGTCCTGCCAATCTCAACCTACCAAGGGCTGAGCAGTTACAGAGAAAGTGTTCGATAGTTTTCAGCTCCTCCTCATCACAACATGACCTACAATAGTCTGGCGACCTGATCTCGCAGTGCCCCCTGATAAAACCGACAAGCATCCTTAAACGGCCCTAATCCAAGCCCAGCAGCCAACCTGTTCTCTTACTGTCCACAGTAGGCCATAGACACCTAAAAACCGATCCGTTCCCCCAACGCCTCTGCTCTTTCTCTATGACCCATCCATTGTTGAGGCCACAAACGTAGCAGACTGGGGGGTCAGGACCAACTATCAAATCGCCCCTTGAAAGCGAACCTAGCATAGCGAGGGCATCCGCCGTCTCATTGCCCAGTTTTCCGCTATGACCCGGAACCCACCATAGACGGATAGGGTCTGGTCCAAAAGTCCTTAACGACTCCTTGTACTCGCGAACAAGCCGTAATTTGCTCCAGACCGACACAATGGGACTAAGGGGAGTCTGACTGTCAACGAAGATCTTGTAAGATTCGGAATCCGAAGCTGGGCCACCAGCTATGGCCTCAATAGCCTTCAAGATTGCGAAAATCTCCGCCGGAAAAACGCTGCAATCATTCTTCAGCATGAAGTGGAGTTCAACAACGAGTACCCTACAGAAAACCTCAGCACCTGTACGTCCACCTAACTTAGACCCATCTGTGAAGATGTGTATACCACTCTGCCCCTGCAGTACACCACCACTTCATTGTGCTCCGACTTAAGGACGCTACCATTGATAAAGCCACCTGCACATTTATCCATGAAGATAACCCTGCCGTCAGAGGGTTTATCCGTACCTATCCTAACTAAATGTTGAAATGTCTTGACCCCACCAATTTATTTCTTGTTAGCTCCGAGTAGCTAACAAACCTGGATTCAATTTTTAAACCATTATTCTATCAAAATAACGTATGTATTCGTAAAAAGATTTTGTTTATAACGTGCACACCAGAGATCAGCAATGAATCGTTTTTTCGCTACTCATAAGTGCTCATGAAATTTTGAGTATGAAATTCAACTACTCTGATTCATTCGTAGTCGCTAGAACATTGATTTATAAGTACAGATTGCAATGAGTATGAGAACAACGTTGACATCAAACCCATAGCATACGAAATATGTTTGATTCACACGCCCACTCATTCAGATTCCTAAATTTAGAAAAATACCCATAAATGATTCGAGTGATTCGAATCAATCATCAAAATCTGATTCATTCGTAGTCGCTACACCATTGATTTATAAGTAGAGGTTGCAATAAGTATGAGAACATACTCATTCAGATTCATAAATTTAGAAAACTAGCCATAAATGATTCGAGTGATTCGAATCAATCATCAAAATTTACAGTCTTAGTTGTTGTTGCATTTACAAAAAAAGAAAGAAAAGACAAAGGCAGCAAGCAAAGCAAACACACAATCTTCAAGTGAGTGTTCGTTCGCGAATCATACTTGTTTTGTGATTCTTATAGAATATGTTGAGCATTGTTAAGTATAAGTACGATGAGTACTTCAAACTTTTAATATGAGTAGTATGAGTATGATATCAAAATAAGTATGAATGCGTATAAGTATCAGAAATTATGACTCAAATCTACTCATTGTTTTTAATATTCATCGCTGATCTCTGGTGCATACCAAAACTGTTTTTTTTTTACGTTCACAGACTCTATACAGAAAGCTCATAAACAGGAACAGTGCTCTATTTATCGACAATAGCAACAATTAGTCATCGAACTTCCAACTAATTTGTTCAGGTAATACTCGAGAAGACATTTAGAATATGTGACGACTTCCATCCAATTTTACTGTTGTTGAAGAGAAAGTGCTATCGTTCAAGCGTAAACTATTAGAAAACATGGACCTAAACTAATTTCAGGTTACAAAAACTATAACGGTTTTTGAGAAAATCGAAGAGTAGGAATCTATACTTTTCAGGCCATAAATAGAAAGCTTTCTGATACATGACTTCAAGAGGTCCTTCAAAACCAGTCCATCAAATTTAAAGAAATTAGGACGAATTTGTATTAAATTTTTGTCGAATTTGTTTTTTTTTTTATTATGTAATTCCATAGAAAAATTAAACTTTAAATTTAATTTGCAAATACAATGTGTTTCGTTTTTTTTTGTTCAGCCATCAATAGAGACAACATTTTGCGAATGAAGATTATTTAACGTGTAGTAAGAAGAGTTGTTTCCTCCCCTTCGTTCATGTTGTTTCTATTGAAAATAAAACTACTTTCTAAAACATACAAAGGTGATTAAAGGATAAATGTTAAGAGGGAAGAGGACAGGGTAGAGGAGGTAACTTTCACTTTCTCATTTTCTTTTATAAGAAGTAAGTTTTGCTTAAATTCCTGTTTTCGGCAATTGATAAATTTCATTTTGTTTTGTTTTTTTATTTTAAAATTTTATTAAGTGTGATCGTTTTTCTCTCTCTCTGTAGGTTGGTTGGTTTGTATAAAAAAATTCAAGAATTTCAGTTAAACTGCCAAAAAAAAATCGTTTTTGCTTTTAAATAAGACTGGGAAAGATGTTGTAAATTAGTTGATGTTGTGTGTTATGTTATTATTGTTGTTGGTATTTTATAACGTATGCGATTAGAGCCTTTAGGGCAAAGTATACCGCACATAGGGAACCTCAATGTCTTCGCCTTCCTCGTCGTTGCAACAGATTTCAAAGACCAAAGAACGTTCGTGTGGTTCAATACGCCTCTTGGAAACGCGACGTACAACTTCGGACATGGGCAGGGGCAAACGTTCTGCACATTTTGCTTTGGGCATAAAGAATGAATACAACATGGATATACCTTGCGACAGCATTGTAATTTTAAGTTTTTCCTTCTGTTCAAAGTAGTCCAAGAACTCTTGAAGGGTCAATTCTCCAGTCACTTCAAAACGATCCCACAATGTCCATTCCTTGCCGTAGAAGGTGTTCTTGGCTGCTGGCAAAGGCTCCGAAAAGGCAATAAATGGTAAAGCCAAATTGGCAAAACCATTCTTAAATTTGGACATTTCCTTATGGCTTTAGAAAAAAGAAAAAAATACTAATTATTGCCTGCTTCAATTCAAATAAATTTTGTTCACACACACTTACCCCATAACAAGTTTAATGACTTCCAATACAGCCCAACCGGATACCAGGGAGGTTGTGGTGGCAATAGCTGGCATAATTTTACCAGCAATTAACTTGGACTTATGACGATCGGCTGGAGGAATTTTATAATTGGCTGCTCTCAGATTTGAGGCAGAAACAATAAAGTCCATATGTAAGTTATTGTCATCGTCTTTCTCGAACTGTAATGGGGTAATACGAATATTGGGTTTGCTTAAGGCCTGCAATTCATTTAAGATTTTATTGACACGATCCTGATCGACTTCAGCAGAATCATAATTGTTTGCTGCTTCGGCGGCGGCAGCAGCTTCATTGGTTTCAATTGTGACACCAGAACGAGGCTTGAATTCGGGTACCTATATGGACGCCACAGATAGATTAGATGAGATTTGTTTTTGAAATTACAGACTTCGTTTTACTTACCGCAACTTTCTGTACCAGACAGGCAACTGTTTCACGATCGCGAACTTGCGGTACACCATAGACTTCAGCGCGTAGATTAGCTGCTGCAAAAACATAGTCCAAATGCAGAGGCTCGTTTACATCAAATACTAAAGGATCTGGGCAGCGTTTAGGACCGGACCAGAAGGGAGCTCCACTAGATGTTACTTGATCTGGGGGGAAATTGTACAACAACTGCTTAATTTGATTGGCATATTGCTCCTCCCAGTAGAGACGTGCCCATTTAACACAATCAGCAAAATCTTTAGGCTTATCATCAACTAATGCAACCTGTTGTAAAGGCAGATGATTCAATTAGTTTGTCTATGTTACGAAAGAACGCTTTAATTCTGTAAACTTACCTTGACAGATTCAAGTGTCTCCAAAGGCTGAGCGCCGGATAATTTCAAAGTACGTTCAATGAAATTAGGATCTGATACAAATAGTGCAGCATTTTCAGCTGTCTGTGTGAACAGACCTTCAAAACAGTCTCGAGCCCATTGCAAAGTATGTTCAATAGCATTGGGGAAATTCTTCAAAGTGCAAATAGGAATATTCTTCTCAGGGGGATCTTGTGATGAGCTGTACGATTCGGTCAAGAAGGGTACAATCACTTGCACATTACCCATGGTGCCAAGAGTGCCAGACTCTACCAGGGGAATGCGATTGAAAACACATTTCCGATCCATATAAATACGAGCGTTTACGTTATCCAAAGCATTTGTAACACCATCCAGTTTGCCAAAGAAATCTTCAGAGAATACCTTTTCAGTTTCAGGACCAACACGCAACTCATAAGCGGTGATTTTAGCATCTGGATTCATTTGTTTAATGGCGGCGGCAGCTGTTTGAGCCTTTGGTTTTTGAACATCTTTCGGGCGGAAAAGGAACTGACGATTCAAATTCGATTTCTCAATGAGATCCATGTCAGTAATAAACAACTGACCCTTACGTACACCCGCACCAATCATGGCGAAATTCTTAATCAATTCACAACCAATAGCACCGGCACCAACAATGAAATATCTGAAATAAATAGAATCAATTTTAAATAGAACCTCCTTTCGCACGCAAACCAAATATCTAAACTCACTTGATATCGCCAATTTTCTCTTGGAATTTTTTGCCGAATATGGCAATTTGAGAATCATATCTGGAACCAATTGGTTGTGCATCAGCCTCTTCTACGCCATTGTCTGGCAAACATTCTATAGCGTCATAGTATAACCATTGATAGATGGGCGTAAATTTACCACTGCAAGCCTTCAAAACTTCCTGAGCGACCAAACCACCCATTGCAGCATCCAAGGGGCAAGTATTGCCCGAACAGATCTTAGCAAAAGTAAGAATTAAATTGTCTAATACATTTCCATCAATTGATTTGCACAATTGCAAAAACTTTTGAGCATCCTCTTCATTCCAAGGACGGGGTAAGTTACCACCATTTGCTTCTCTATACTGATATAAGGCTTTGAAAGCCACATGCAAAGTTGCTGGATGATCAAACTTGGCAAAATCTGAAGTTAAAAATTCTGGTTCTTTTTCGGCTACCTCCAATGGTTTGAAGCTTACGGTCTTTGACATTTTAACCTGTGTAACAATACCGCCGGTTATATAATCACCAAATTTACTGGTATCGCCAATGCTGAAGGTATAAGGACCCAAAACGCTTATTTTCAAAGGAGCACAACCATTTAACTCAGTCATGCCCTGTACTTCTGAAAATGTTACATAATCACCATCATTCAAGCCATGACGCGTCTCATCCAAGCAGGTAACAACACCCTGAGAATCACGTGTAACGCTAGCAATCATAGTGGACACGGGCTGGGCACCATCTTGATCGTAAATGGTAAAGTTCTCACCGAAATCACAAAAGACTTTAGCGAAGAGACCACGAGTCTCAGCAATTATCAGAGCGATATTATTGGCGTGTGTTATCTTTGCAATGCGATGTTGCTCCGCATCACTGGCATTGGTTAGAACGACAACGCGAAATTGTTTAATGAAATCTTCTGTTAATTCGCCGGTATATGATTTAGTGCGAACATAATTGTTCAATTCAGCCAATTTATCGGCCGATGCTTCAGCACGATTCTTACCAATATCCGATTCGGATAAGTAAAATTGTGAAGAGAAGTCATTGATCTGAAAGAAAGGAAAAAAGAAAAATTAGAATAAGAGTTCATAATAATTGCAATTTAAATTTAAATTCAATTGAAAAACATGGAATTAAATAAAAAAAAAAAATTTTCATATGCAGCCTATTTTGCCTTGATACCTAGTGCCATGTGATAACAATCAACCATGCTTGGGTAACCAGCGCTGAGGCAGACAATGCCAAATAGAGGACAGAGACATATGGTAAGTTTTTTTCAATATAGCGGACTTACTATGGACGAATTTTAGTTATAATCAGTTCATGATATTTTGTTCGACCTAAGTCAGCACGTCGTCTGTTTGGTATTGGCGACTTCCTGAACCCAAGTTACAATACATACATATTTACAACGTCTAGAGTTCATAAACTCACATTGAAATATTCGGCCATAATTTATTGAACTGTCATCTGTCAAAAGCATGCATCAGTATGCAAACATTTGCATTTGTTATGACATTTGTTTTATTTATAAATCCACAGTCACATTTTTTAACAACGTTTTTGAACAAAACATTTCTTTGCAATGCAGGTCTGCTGAGATAAAATATGCTTTGCATTGCGTACAAAATATTTCGAATTTTACTTTGCAACATGACCTCAGGAAGTCCAGTCCCTTTTATGAATTTGGTGACAAAGAAAAAATTGGTCTGGTTTGACATGTTATGACGATCATTAAACACGTTAATACACGGCAAACCCTATATTAGAAAATCATTTCATATATTCATTGCGTTATGAAATTTCATAAACTGTGCACAATTTTCATTTCGGTCCCCTAATCCATACATACGTACTTAAATAATTGGTCACTAAGCCAACATACTACCTACTAGACTAAACCATATGCTTACCCATATGTTAATGTGCCCTATTATTACATACAAACTAGTGGTAAAATCGCCCAAGGCACATTAATGTTTCCTCGAGGAATGAAGTGATATACACTTCACCCTCCTACAAAACGTTATCCTATAGCGCGGTCCACAAAATACAGGCATTTTCTTACAACGCTATTCCCACAACGCGATTTTTACGAAATTATTACGAATTAATTATGGACGACGAAATAAACGAAGCAGGGGCTAAATCACCGCATTCGAAATCGAGTGCTTTATTATCGAAATGTGGTTAATGTGGATCACGGTAATCGTTATCGTACCGTATTGGAAAATAAAGAGAGGTATAGGCACAATTGATGATGGAATATCCCTATTTGGCCAGAAATAAGCTTCAAAAAAGTTTTTTTTTAATATTTTTTTTTTTACAAATTTAAGAATTCATTACGCATATTGATCTCGTTTTTGTTTTCCTTTTTCGTTTCGGTTTTCTTATTGGAATTTGCTACAGCAATGTAAAAAATAGTAGTAGGAAATACAAATTACGATTGAAAATAATGTCTATACGATATTAAATGCGGTGATTTGACCCGATTTACTGGCAATGACAAATGAAGATTCAGTTGGAGATAGCTATGACGATCTTTTCGATGTTGAGAATAAGAACTTTTCACTAAAAAATATCGAGAAAGCTTTAAATATGGCAAAGAAGTTGGAAGAATACATTTTGGGGAACGACCCTTTAAGTGATAGAGTAGAAATATTTAAACGAAATCTTCAAAACAATTTATCTTCCTATCAAGAAATTTATAAAGGTTTATAAAATAAGAGCAAACAAACTTCAATGGACGATCTTTTCAAACCAATAATCGTCGAAAGGATGTCCGTACCTGATAGTGGATCAAATTCAAATTTTGAACTAGTACGAACAAAACATTCGAGACAAATCATACTAAGCGATGAGGAGGAGCAGAAACTTATCGTTCTATTTTGGCTTTAATTTATTAAATCTTTCAACCTGAATGTTCTACACCTGTATCTCGGTTTACGCGGCTTTTCAAATAAATATTTACGCGGTAAATACGTTCTTGGCGAATTCGCGTAAAACTAAATTTACATTTTTGTATGGTAAAACCGCTTAAAGCGAATACCAACTGTAAAAACGTTTTTTAATTGAAACAAAATATAGTTTTATACTGTCAATAATTTATTAAAGTATAACTTAAGTAAAAAACAAACAAAAAATAAACATTTTTTCTATTAAAAAATATACATACACACTAATATCCTGGTTTGCGTCACTAATAGGGCCTAAAGAAACGCGACACAAACCGAAACGAAGCACGATTTTCCATACATTTGTATTGATTTTCATTTAATTGGTTCCGAGATTCATAATTTTAATTGAAAAATTAGATTTTTCAATAAAAAATATTTAATTTACTAACGACCTACAACTTGCAACCATTAGACAACATAAATACATATGTATGTATATATTTGCACTAGATTTAAACGGAAAATCCCCTTTTTCAGTTTTAGGTTTGTACAAACATTTTCGTATTAACGACACAACTTCGAAACATGCGACGAAAACTGAAAAAAAAACCGACGCTACTTCGAAATCGCAGAAATTTTAAAAAGACGCAACTTCGAAGCAGACGCAGAACGCTATCAATTTCAAAACAAGTCTTTTTACGAATTTCTATGATTTCCGACTCATCACTAGATAAAGAAATCTCATTAGATTATGCAATGGTTGAATTAGTTTAAGTTTGAATAGAATATAAATTAAAAAAAAAAAAAAATTTCTTCATTTTAAAAACCGCGTAATCCGAGTTCCCCGTAAACCAAGGTGTATTCTAATTTCCGGACTTTTTTTTCGAATAAAAAATAAAGAATTTTAAAGATTTCCGTTCAAAAACTAAAATAAAATACATTTAAATTTTTTTGATAAAAACAAAAAACAAAACGTAACAATTCATAAACTAGCCACAAAATACATAAATGCGATAAAAAAAATCCAAATACTGAAAAAACTTATATAATTTGGTGATTCCCCTTTTTAGTTTGACAAAATAAAAAGAAATTGGGAATTTCCTGTGTTAATTTAGCAAAAAAAAAAATAAAGGAAACGCTGAGAAATTAGAATCTTAAATTCGAATTTTAGAAAGTATAATGTATTGTAAGCTCTGATTCTAATTTCTGGAGGTTCTAATTTGTAAGCTTCTACTGTATTAGGCTTTTTAATGACTGAACTCATATTTACTTCCAATATAGACCTCCCACAACCATTCCAATGGATTACATTTGAAATTTTACAATACAAAAATAGCTATATACCGCAGCATTTCCCATCTACCAAACCCATAAATTAATCATAATCCTTATAGATAATTATTATTTTAATACCTACTTATACATATTGTTGTATTTCGAATTATTGTTAGTTAATATAATCATAGCAAAATCTGTCGTTGTTCCTAATATTTTTCTAAAATTGCGTTATAAATTTTGCAAAGGATGTTCATGTTTTCGTTTTAGCACACGTTTTCCACTAGTTCTTGAGAAACTCTGGCAAAACAAACAAAAAAAGATGAATTCTATACGGGGATTCACAAAATTTATAAACGTGCAGCATTCACACATCATATTACAAGCAAAATGAATGAAGTGAATATGAACAAAAAATTCTTAGAAAATTTAATCTTAGGATTTAGAGATTTCAAGTTTTAGAAGTCAATGTAATAATAAAAAAAAAAAAGCGTTCATATTTCTGGAATGCTCACGTTGCTAGAATATTCATGTTCTTGCGAACGCAGAATAGCAAACACATAACAATTCTTATATCAAATATTGCAAGCAATTGGCAGAACGTAAGCAAAACAATCAGAAATTGTATTCATACCATATAGGTACATACATACATACATAAATACGTTGTGCATACATTTAGTTTCTTGAAGCCTCCATAAAAGAAAAATAAAATTTTATATAACATGAGAGAAGCTAAGTTTCGGAAGTTATACAGTTATTGCAAAATATATTGAATAAGTATGTATGTATATCCATGTAACTGTTTTGTTTAATAATAAAATAAATGTTGATTTGAAGTCTCAAACGAATTATAAAAATCAAATTTGTACCAAATGGTGTACGGGCCCAGCACCTTATGAAATGAATAGTTAAATCAACGGTTCGTTACCTTTTTTTCAACCAAATTTACTTATAAATTGCTATTATAGCATCGTAGTTTCCGTCAGAATCAAAATAAAAATTAAAATATGTTTAACAAATTTTACATACAGTTAGGGAAAAAACTCTACATACAGCCCAATATTTTTTAGTTTTCAAGAATTAATTGTGATATTAGAAAATATTTGTATATTAGTTATTAGGGTATAGACTGATAATATAAATCGATGAAAAGGAGAAATGAAAATATTTACTTTATAAAAATTATTAGCGATTATCATATTAAGCTGCTGGAAAAAAGTCTACATACAGTAGCAACCTCTAAAATTAAACAAAAAGTTAAGGGCAAAAAAAGGAAAAGATCCGTTATTTTCCACATTTACTTTTTTTATAACCAATACTATCAATTAAGTGCAAAAAGTGATTGTTAAACCAAATATTTTATTAAAAATGGGGAAAAGGAAAGAAATACATCCCTCAGTTCGAAATATGGTGGTCAATCTTCGAAAGGAAAGTAAGTCCTATGGAGAAATTGCCAAAACACTTAAATTATGTCGTTCTACGGTACAAGCAATAATAAAGAACTTCGAAAACACAAAAAGTACCGAAAATAAACCACGATCTGGAAGACCAAGGAAACTTTCAAGGCGGGACGTACGCAATATTTTGAAAGAAGTGAAGCAGAATCCCAGAATTTCGGCAAACAATCGTCAACTTCGTCTCGAATTTGCTAAAGCTCATCTGGAAAAAGATACTGATTTCTGGAAAACTTATATTTACTGATGAGAGTAAATACAATATAAAAAAACAATATAAACACTGCTCTCGATCCGAAGAATCTTATACCAATTGTGAAACACGGTGGCGGCAGTGTTATGGTTTGGGGAGCAATGGCGTCATCTGGGGTCGAACGTTTGGTTGAAAGCTTGGATCTGGGAAATCAGTGGATTTTCCAACAAGACAACGACCCTAAGCACACGGTACACATTGTACGGGACTGGCTCCTTTATCTTGCTCCAAGACAACTAAATACACCACCCCAGTCTCCAGACCTTAATCCAATCGAACACGTTTGGGATGTTTTTGAGAGATTAGTACGAAAGTACGACATCAGCAGTCGAGAAACTCTTAAAACCACGCTGATTCGAGCTTGGACTGAAATTACACCTGATAATACTGAAAATTTGGTAATGTCAATGCCCCGGCGTCTTCAGGTCGTAATTGGTGCTCAAGGTGTACCGAAACAACATTTTTTTTCACTTTAAGTACAAAAATTTTAATTCAAATTTTAGTTTCTGTAAATGTATGTAGACTTTTTTCTTATGAATTTGTTGTTTTTTTTATTTTTTTTCGAAATAAACTTTTTTGTTAACACTTAATATAATACCATAAATTAATTTTTAATATATTTAAATAATTTCATAAAAGATGAAAATTAAAGGCTGTATGTAGAGTTTTTTCCTTAACTGTACATACATACATAATTGGCCATTACAACCCTTCAGTCAGGATTACGACCTAGCTTCTCACACCACTTATGTTGTGTGCGTTAATTTTATACATGAGTGGTGGGACCTACAGTTTAAAGTCGACTCCGAACGACAGATTTTTGAGAAGCTTTTCATGGCAATTTTTACTCTCAGAGTCTTTGCCAGAAATCGGCTGAGAGGAAGTCGCCGAAGAAATATTTTTTCGTTTTGATGTCTGACCTGGGAAAATTTTACTTACTCACAATTGATTGGATTTTTGTATTCCCTAAGCTACCTCTAAAGTTCTTATATACCTAACCTTCCCACTAGAAGAAATAAAACCTTTGCTTTCAGACCAATTTTCAAACGTAGAAAATTAAAAACTTTTAATAACAATTAACTACTCGGATATACCTACTAGTGCATAAAAATTGAACACTATTGAGGACATAATAAATCTAAAACACGTTTCCCCATATTAGTTTCAATTTCGCCTTACGAATTCTTGTGATTAAAATCTCATGAATTATAATGTTCTACTTATTTCAAAAAAGGTTCTTTCCCATTTAAATATTGTCCGTAAATGCCTTTAAAAATTCGTGTCCGTAATTCGATCCCTTACATTTTGCTTTTATAAACACAAACTGATTGTTTATTTCAAAGAAAGGGACTTCCCCGTATAGAAATTGTGCATCACTTCTTTATACCCTAAATCTCTCAAATACTTGTATGCCTTTGCACAAGAACTTAAAACAAGCTTTGAAGAAATAAAATCTTTTTACTCAGTCTTTAAGAAGGAGGAATAACATCTTTCAAACATAGAAAATTAAATAGTTTTGATGAAAATTGACCACCCGGATATATTAGTGCATAAAAATGGAACACTCTTGATAACTTAAAATTAAAATATCAGTTACTTCGTATCTGAAAAACATTTGTCTAAATTACTTTGAAACTTGCGTTTCCTTTAATTAAAAACCTCACCAATTTTGATGTTGTTTTAATTTCAGAGAAGGGACTTTCCCGTTTAGAAATTGTGTGTTAATGTTTCCATAGGGCCTTTAAAATTTAATTTTCCGTTATAAATAATGATTTATTTCAAAAAGGGGATTTTCCCGTGTAGCTGGCTTAAAATTAAGGTGTTGCCACTGCAATTGCCTCCGTAGATTTCAATTCATATATAAGTATTTCTATTATGTCTACTAAAAAACCAAAATAGTTTCAATAATAAATAATAATTATTTTGAATAATTATTATAAAAAAATAGAAATTCTCAACTGAGTTATATTAAAATTTAAGTGTTGCCAATATTTTTTTTAATGAAAGAAAAAAAGAATAAAAAAGAATTAAAAGAATAATGGTTTACGCTATTTTCAACAAAATAAAAAATTTCTGCGGTTTAATTTATGACAATACAGTTTATTTTTAGATAATTGTAGATCATTAATTAAATCGTAGATTAGTTGATTAAAACGATTACTAATAACTGAAATTGCACTTTGAGCTTAAGACCCTATATAAGATAAAAATCAATCAGCTAATAATCACGGAATTCCATAGAATATGAAAATATTTATAATTTTTGTCTATTAAAAATAACATTTTCTTCCTGGTGTACAATCTACAGGACTCTACTTTTAAAACAAATAATAAAAGGCATGAGTCATTTCAAAAAAAACAAAAAGAATCTTGGGAAATAAAATATAAAGAAAAAAAACTACACTGAACTAATTACTCCACGACAAATGCTGCCACATTGACGACAAAAAAAACAATTCACTAAATTAGAACTGAACGAAGCTTTTTCAGAATACGGCAACTCGGAATTAACTTTGCAAAAATAAAACCCATGGAAAAATAAATGAAAACAAAGCGGCTATGCAAAAATTGGGGGGAAATGTAAAAAAAAAAAAAATCTGATGAAAATATATATTTCCGTATGCATGTAGATACGTATGAATATGTATGTGTGTGTGTGTGGTGGTATGGAGAAATACAATGACACAACAACAATTTTTTTCTTTCTTCTTGCTTTCTTCGGTTAATTTTTTTTTTTTTTTTGTCGTTCAATAATGAATTTTCATCAAATTTCATTCTTCTTCTACAAAATATTAAATGATAATTGACTAAAATAATTCGAAACACTTTTCTCAACATGGTTGCCTATGCCAATGAACCAATAAAATTGAGAAAACAAGTTGAAAGGAAATACTAAAAAAAAAATGGGAGGGAGAGAAAAACATAACCAAAAAAAAATTGTTTTCATTTCTTTCGAAAGAAAAAAACTTGCACGAATGAAAAAATCGATTTTGAATCACTCTTTCTTTATGAAATGATGATGGAAGAAATGCACACAAACAAAAACAACAATAATAAATAAATGAATCGATTTTTCGATTGAAATTTTAATAGTAAGAATAAAAATGTTTGTAAAAACTTACCGAGCAATTGTCATTATCGTGTAGAGTAATTGATTTTACGCCACCCAGTATAACATTTTTAGCTATTTCCAAGCCCAGGCCATTTAAACCGGATAGCAAAATATCAGAGTTGGCCATGCGACGCATAGCATCATGACCCAATACATACAATTGGCGCGAGTATAGAGATTCATCGATATCATTGGATGATCCGCCGGATCCCGTAGCATTCTGGGAATTTGAAGCCATTGTTGTATTTACGGCTGTGTTGTTGCTACCCTGTGTTTTTGTATTGTTGTTTGTCGAGGAGACGTTTGAATTATTAGCGTTTGTTACTAAATGTTTTGCTCTTTGAGCTGCTGCTGTTGTCACTGTATTGGAGTCCACTACCGAGGAGGAGTTTTGTGCTTCTTCTCTTTGTTGCTCAACACTGCACGAGGAATTTTTCTGTTCACAACTTTTTACAAAATTACCTTTTTCTTTATTCACTGCTGACGATGTACTAATATTGCCGCCTCTGCTGCCACTACTCTCGCCCGTTGTTGAAACAAACGAGCCGGCTGCGTTTTCGACACTTAACGAAACACTAGAGCAGGACGACGATACTAGCGTAGAATCACCGCCAACTGTCTCTTTCTTGCCGCCAACACTACTAACAACATCAACACAGCTAGCTGTTGTGTCTGCGTCAACTTCGCTGCCAATGCTGTTGTTATTTTTTAAGGGACTGGTGGAGGTTGGAGAAGCGTCAGATGCAAGCTTCCGTTTCTTGGCGGCTGGCTGCTCAAGAGTAGAGGAGGAAGCTGCCGATTCCACTTGTGGGCTCGAAGACATCTGTTGTTGTTTCCAAAAAAAACTATATACACGACGCACAAGTTCTATAGAATACTATATTACCATCAAAAGTTCACCTTTTCTTTTCGCCAAAGGAACTTCAAAAGGAGTAGTAGCGTAGCAATCAACCGGTACTTTACGTTTTACACTGTTTTTACTGTGTTGATGTTGTGTTTTTGCCTTTTTGTGTTTGCACTCAAAGAACACACGCACTCTATTTCTTTTCTTTCTTTTTTTTTACTTATTTCGCAATGTGTTGTATTTGCACTCACGTTTATTTGCTAGTTTTTTTGTCTTTTCCTTTTTCTACGCAGAACAAAGAGACGTTGTGTTAATCTTCCAATTCTAATGTACAAAAAAAAAAAACAAAATAAGATAGAAAAACACAGTATTAAAAATATCTATTTTTAACTGTAAACTAAATATCTTTAATAATATTTAGATACTCTTATTAAATAATTTCTTTTCTTTTTTTATTTTTTGTCGTAGTTTTACTACCAACACTTTTGCTTTTATTTAAATGCAATGCTGCTGCTTCTTCTTATTAGACTGTCTGCTTCATTTTTTTACTCACATTCTTAGAACAATTTTTTTTTTATTCTGTTGCTTTAATTTTGAGTTATTCATGGAATTTATGTGATTAGATAGATTTGTTATATTTTATTACCTTGTTTTTAAATAATAATTTTCGATTTATTTATTAAATTAATTAAAGGAAAACGGCTTTTGAGACTGTTGGTGTATACAAGCACATTTATTATGTTGCTTTGCAAAAATCACTACAAAAATTTTTGTGCTTCTCTTTCCTCGTGTCGCCGGCGTTTGTTAATGGCAGAATCAAGAAAAGATTCGTTAAGTTTTTTCTTTCTTTCCTCTTTTTTTTTTTTGCTACTTTTCTTGTTGTTGTGTTTTGTTTTCGTTTTGTCTTTTTTTATACGAAAAATTTGCACAAAACAAAGAGCAAAAAAATATTTTAAACATAAGAGCAAGTAAGAGAGATATACTGTCATTTATAAGCTGTCACTTTTGTTGTTATTTGTTTAAGAAGTGTTGCCATTGCCTATAATTGACAAATGTTTACAAAAAAAACTTGTATAGTACATTTTATATTAATACGGGTTTTTTAAATATGATTCTACTACCTTATATATGCGTGTCAGATTTTCAAATCAAAAAAAATAATAAAAGCCTTGTGCTAATATCTGTTCTCCTTTCTAACTGTTAATAACGGATAGCACAATGTATATCTGTGACGGATAGTTTGATAGTTTTTTCTATCGATAAGTATATAAATGCACTTTAATTGTTGTTGTTCTTATAAGACCGGAAATGCAATATAAGCATTGTATGCGTAGGATAAAAAAAACCATAAATAAATTATAGTGGCAACCTCGAACAGATTCAATTAAATAAAAGAATTGAACACATGAAGTTATTATCACATAAATTGTGAAATATAATTTGTAAATCGCCATACTGAATTGGGAAATCTAGTTTATTGCAGTTTTTATCACGGATTGTACAGTTTACGAGAAACTTAACGCTTTATTGCATCATTACCATTCCGTTTGCTTAGATGTTCGTCTATTGGTGCATACAATTGTTTGAGTAGACTGAAGATGTTAAGGGCTGTCCAAGCGCAATTCGAAGTCATCAAAGCTGTCAAATCAAAAATTCAACAAAATTCGCTGGGTAAGTAAGAAATTAATTCCGATATATAATTTGATCTTTTTACCCGTCTTACCGGACATTGTGCATTAAAAAAATGTTTTTAACATATAATTGGTCATTACAACTCTTTTAACGAAGATTACAAACTAGGTTCTCACACCGCCCACGAAGTGTGAGTTAATTTTATCTATGAGCGCTTGAAGTCGATTCTGAAAAGCTAATTCTTTCTGTCAGAATCTTTTCGTAGCAATTGTATTTACTCTCAGATTGTAGGTATTGGTACTGTTTAGGAGACAGTTATAGGGGAAACCATCACTACTCGAGTAATCAGATTACGAAGGTCCGTGATGAAAATCGTTCACTTACATACACAATTGGTGATTACAACTCTTCAGTCAAAATTAGGAGCCAGCTTCTCACACCACTTATGTTGTGTGCGTTAATTTTATACGTAAGTGGCAGGACCTACAGTTTTAAGTCGACTCCGAACGACATATTTTTGAGAAACTCTTCATGACAGTTTTCTTTTACTCTCAGAGATTCTGCTGAGAGGACGCCGGTGAAAAAATATTTTTTCATACTTTTGTTTTGATGTCTGTCTTGGGTTTGAACCGTAGCCTCACGGTCTAATAAGCTAATACACTACCTACTAGGCTAAGGCGACTTCATATATTTTTAATAGCATAGAATAAAAGGCATTTACATATTTTTATCGATATCATCGAATTGTTTCGATTTATCGAAGAGAGGACAAGTAGTAGTAATGATCTTCTCAATACAGCCTTGATTCGTTCTACGATCAATTTTCCAATTGAAAAGGTACAGCAGCATACAATTGGTCAGACTGAGTTAAGGCAAGCATGAGGGTCTAAGATGTATATTTGTTGTCTGAGTTAATATCAAATCAGTTTCTTTAATTAGAGTAAAATTTTCCAAGTTCAAAGAAAAAGTAAGGACAACTACTTTATCTTTAATTGGGCCTTACCTTATTAAAGATAAAACCGAAATTCCAATGACTATGAGCAGCATTCGTTATGCGGGTCCTACACAATTAGTTGTTCTTAACTAGTTTCTCTTTTTCAATCAAATTTACTAATAAATTTTTACTATAACAGCGTATTTTTCGTCCAAATTTTTTGTAGTCGTGCTTCTCTATAACTAAATATGAATGAAAAATACTCGTTGTTTTCTACACTATTTGGTATTTTGTTTTTGTTTACGAGTATTTTCGCGCCATTCTAGTTAAATGGAAATCATCATCATAAAACGGTTTTTATGGGATGACAAACTAAACGTAGTTTCATTGCTTCAACGTGCGTACATATGTATGTATGTATGTATGTAAATGGTCACTAACATTTTTGCTTTTGTTTTAAAATTGACATGCACAGGCATGTCATGGGACAAGGTTATTAATGTTAAACAATAAATATTCCAATGAGAGAGTAGTAAAAAAAAGAGTTGCCTACAATATAAATAAATTAACGAAGGACTCTCTCAAAGTGGCTGTACTAACCACTACATATTCATAAAAAGAAGATACTCGTTATGATGAATAGTAAACCACTTTTGTAGTACGTTCTGTTACGTTTCGAATCAGCTGTTACTTTTTGTATATGAGACCCACGTTCAAGTTATTATTTTTTCTGTTCCATTCTGTAAAAGTGTTAATATACAAAACAGAAACCGGTGCTCAAATTTTGCAACTTTGATAGTTGATAACGACCATCTTATAAAAACCATAACTGCTAAATTAGTTTTTAAAATCTGCAAAATGATATAGTATATGACAACACGTGTAAATAATGAATTTGTTTCATAAAAATGGATGTTCTGTTCATTTTATGATCGACATATTCGTTCTACCAATAAGACTACACAATATGCTCGCAAAAATCGCCGGTGTCCCTGAGTCTGCGTAGTAAAATCAGAGGCTGTCTATTTTGCATTGTCCACAGGTGTGCCACTCGCAGGCCTCAACGTTCTGGATTTTGCGCGGTGACTTGGGTCAGTACGTTTTTACAAAATTCAACTAAAACCAGAATCTAAAGATAAACGATCGTAGACAACGCAACGTGACGAACATTTCTGAACGAACCTTCTTGTACCTAACAAACAACATTGTCAAATTTGTGATGTTGCCAATCCAAGTGAGGTCCAATCTAACGTCTAATGCACCCCGAAAAAGTCACTGGTTTCGACGACATGTGATCTTTAAAGGATGATGCCACACATCTCATGCCAAAAATGATAAACTAAAGATAACCCCATCACGCACAGAAAATTAAAACTTTCTGCGCATGTTGAATCAATGACGTCACGAAAATTGTTTTCATTGTTTTCCTATTGGCTAATGATAATGTACGTTATATTGTAGGGCTGCCAACTACTTTTGCGTATAGTGCATACACTTTTCAGAAGAAATGTTTATTTTCACATATGGAAAAGACTTGGAAACCTTTAAAATAGACCAACAACGTCATCTAACAGAAAATCATGCGCAAGGTGTAATCTTTAGTTTATCATTCCTGGCTCATGCTACGTTCTATATTTTTCAAGAACTATTTGAGGGCATGATCGTCTCATGCGGTGGTGATGTGAACTGCCTAGAGAAAAAGAAGACATCTGATCTGTGCTAAGTGTCACAGAGTTCATGCCACGTTCTATATTTTTCAAGAGCGATTTGAGGACATGATCGTCTATGTGAAGGTGATGTGAACTGACTAGCGAAAGTCACTGTCACACAGTTCATGCCATGTTCTATATTTTCCTAGAGTGGTTTGAGGACATGATCTTCTCATGTGGAGGTGATGCGAACTGACTAGCGAAAGTCACTGTCACACAGTTCATGCCATGTTCTATATTTTGAAGGTGATGTGGACTAGTGCGATTTTTGCAACTTGTTCTTGAGGGTTTTACTTAACTCGCAGCCGTTTACGACTAACACAGAAACCACAGCGATATTTACAGCTTAATCAATACCACCGGTCATATTCAATCTGATTCATGCTCTAGAGTCATGGAAGATTTGAAGGCGTGGAGGACATTTGAATAATGTTATACTCTACTTATAATGGCATCATTAACAAACATAACCATTGTTCAAATTCATCGTAAGTTATTTCCCAAAATTATAGAAAATGGGACATCACCCAGCGAATTGTTGGCAGACATAGTCGCGGCACAAATAGGTTTTTGAAACGAATGAAAATGTTGATGATATTTCACGAATTTAATTTGAATGTCATTTAAATTTGAATATAGAAAGAGCTTAATGAAACACCCGGTATTAGGTCAATACGTAAGAGATATGTCGTTTAAATTACTTTAAGTATTGGGACAGATAATCATTTCACTTTATATCAGCTTAAGACTGCATAGTGATGCACCATTAATCCGCTAAGAAAGCAAATATCCTTATAAATTACTGTAGAGTTTTTAAATGATTTCTGCTACTGCCACTTTCAAACGGAGTAGTTAAGCTTTTGTATTAATTTAATCCGTAGGACACTATTACATTAGCATCCACTTTCAAAACAAAATGTTTTAATTTGTTTTGGCCAGACTTTACTGTGTTCTTATATGACCATATTTGAAAATTCATACTCATTGTTATTGGTCACCCATGCAACTATTAGGTGCTCAGAACAATACGTTTTTCTTTCTCTATAGAAATTACCATAAATCTCAATACGAATATAAAAAGGACACTCAAAACTAAACACAGGATAATAAAACGTTGACCATTTGTAGCGGGAAAATTAGTTTGAGTTGAAATTTGGTGAAGTACACAACTAATACGGTTGAAATTCAAAAAACGGTTTAATTTGAATAAAAAGTAAAAAGGAAAACAAAAAGAAATAGGAAACCGCTATGTTAACACAGAATTTAATTATTAAAGTAAATTAAAGGGGGTTATTTAAGACCTCCCTTAATGGAATATAAAAAATTAATTTTACCTATATGATAACGTCATAATTACAACGCAATCCGAATGTAATTTACGTCAATAATCGAACATGTATCGAAATGTGTAAATTGTGTTATTTTGCATAAGTGATTCAAAACTTTTTTCTTTTTCTTTTTTTTTTAAGAAATTATTGTAATTATTTGCAAAATAATGTAAGCCGAAGAAAAGAAAAAAATTAATTGTATAAACGTTGCCTTAATTGACCATTAGAATAGATATAATTTTTTTTTTTTGTATTACACTATGGTTACACGGGCCTCGAGCGTGCCACAACTTAATAGCAGCGGTGGCAGTAGCAGTGGCAGCTATAAAGGTTCTAGTGGTGGGCGTGGCCGTCCCACGAACCAACGTGGCAGGCGTTCAACTGGTGGGAAATCTGTCACTCCAAATACCCGTAAAAATGAACAACAAACAAATGGTTCTATTGGACCTCGTTCGCGTAGTCTTATTAATGGTATGCGTCGTGTTAGCCCCCAAAAGAATACTGCCGGCAGTTCGGGATCACGTAATACCCCCGTATTCTTACGTTCACGTGAGAATGAGTAAGTAATAAAATAAAAATTTAAAATAAAACACGCATATCCTTTTTACAACACAATAAGAAAGAAAACATTTTTAAAAGTCCTTCGTTCTTTATGGGAATGGCGTTAATGTTTTAAGAGGTTTTCTTTATTCATTTTAACGTACATACATACATACATACATATTTCTATTTTTGGTTAATTATTAACTTAATAGTTAAATTTTCTTCGATTATTGGTTTTTGTTATTGTTCTTCTTGTAAGCTCAATAAACTTTACCTAGAACACGTGGTCAAGTACAAGGCACTTAAAAATTTTACACTCAAAGAAATTCGTATATCTTCTAATATATAAAAATTAATGCCCAATCCAAAATCCCAATCCCAAAATAATCCAAGCCATATGTTTAGGCTGGTTTATGTGGAGTTTGCCACTCCCACTTTTACGCCCACATTTTCTATTTATCTAAAATTCGGAAACGGCTTTATCGATTGGACTAATTTTTCTTTCAAATGTTTGTATTTCATCAAGAGAAAATTTTGACCCCGCCCACTTTTGCGCCCACTTTTTTTGATGTACCTAAAATCAGAAAACGGCTCTATCGTAAACTATGAATTTGTTCATGTTATGATCTTTAGAAAAGTTTTTGCGTATGGGCCGGAGTAGGTTTCTTAGTTGATATGACTAATTTCCGGCAGGTGGCGCCACTGAAAATTATTTTAAATCAATTAAATCGTAAACTGTGCATTTAATCATGTTATGATCTTTAGCAAAGTTGTTGCGCATGAGCCGATAAAGATTTCTAAACTGGTATGACCAATATCCACGTGGCACCACGGAAAATTACTTAAAATCAATTAAATCGTAAACAGTGCATTTAATCATGTTATGATCTTCACCAAAGTTGATGTGCATAAGCCGATGAAGATTTCGAAGTTGGTATGACCAATTTCCAATAGGTGGTGCCACTGAAAATTACTCAAAATGAATGAAATCTTAAACTGGGCATTCTTTAACAAAGTTGTTGCGTATGAGTCGATGGAGATAGGTGCGATTAATTTCCGATGGATGGCGTCACTGAAAATTATTCAAAATGAATGACAAGCAATTGGTCGACCTACACCACAAGCACGGAAGAAAGCACTGTGACTGGAAAATCTTCGAGTATATACCGCTGAGACCCGTTCGCATGAACCACTTGAACAACGAGAAGTGAGATTAGAAACTGATCGACCTACGTACTACTTAGGCCCGTTCATCTGAATCATCAGGACAACGGGAAACAAAATTAATAAAATGATTCAAAATTAATTGGACATTTGTGTAATGCCTTTCCTTCAAATTTATTTTAGTTGGGGGCGTAGCAACACGTGCAGGGTGCAGCTAGTAACAATATATTTATTACAGGATGTATGTAATTAGTGTGCACGAAACTATTATTTATAAAAAACTAAATATTATGATAAAATTGTTTAAATCTTTATTTAACTTAAAGGAAATATTTTTTGCGTTCTAATGCATTCAAAACTCTTAAGGCTTTATTAATGGGTACCAACACTTTTTTTGGAGATTTAGAAAAACTAAAATGTTCATCATAAAATAATAACTGAATACCGGGGATACTCTTTAATTTTATTTAAATTTGTTTAAAATAATATGTAGTCTTGCATTATTGTTTTAAGTGTACTAGAAAAACTTAATAATTTTTAAATCAATTGTAATATGTTCTAGGGATGCCAATTGGGAAGTCCCGAATCTCGAAATCCCGGGATTTTCGGGATTCACAAAATCCCGAATCCCGGGATTTTTAAAAACTTGTCCCGGGATTTTTCGGGATTGTGAATTTATATGTATTTTGACCCTACAAAAGGTCCTAAAAAAAATTCTATATCACTTGACTTCATTAATAGCTTCTCAGATGAGGAAATCCCAACTTCCTTTGATAAAAAGTTATTGAATGCCATCGAAGAACGCAAAAGCTCTATAAAACGAATTAATGGAGTAGCTGATTTAGATACTCAACTGTCGAAAGAAATAGATTTCTTGACATCAGGAGGTAGAAGAGGAGAATATTTATAAGCAGCATTCAGCTATCTTGGAACTATTTTACCAACGAATGTTGATTGCGAGAAGTGTTTTTCAACGGCAGCGTAGGTTGCCAACAAAATTCGTTCAAGCCTATCAGATCACATGTTAGATGCTTTAAACTTTTTGTTGGAATCCAAATAATTTTCTTAAAACTAATGCATTTGCATACGTAGTATGAATAATTTTTATTTTTGTTAATTTAATAAATTGTAATCCTGATATGCATAATTGGAATACATATGATTTTGTTAACGAATTATTTTTATTATCAAGAGAAAATCGTGATTTTTCGGGATTTTTGGATTTACAAAATTCCGCATTCCGGGATTTTTCAAAATCGATCCCGCTTGGCATCCCTAATATGTACCCATGAATAATTGTAGTCATTTAATATTCTGTTCTTTGTTTGTTCAAATGAATTTCATATTCAATAAGTTTTTAAAGAAAAATATATTTACCAAGATTTTTAAAAAAGTTATTCAATTAAACGAAACAGATTTTCTAAGATTTGTGAAAAAAGTTTTCAAAAGAAAGCGTAAATACTTTGAATAGCCGTTGTAGTATAACTGAAAATTTTACTAGTTTGCTTTAAATATTTTACATTTTTAATCATGGAAGAAATTAAAATGTAAATATACCCAGATTGGCATTGTAATTTTAATAAATTATTAAGTTTTTAATTTTGGATTTTAATTAAACCTTTCACTATACTGTAGAAACAATATGATATGGGCATGTGAATTATACTAAATTTATCAGATTTTAATATATTATGAGGGGAATAGAATAGTCGCTGTATGTATTACTATACGCGTACCGCTGCAAGCTGTTAAAAGTTAAAAACAGCAATACAAATTACTGTCAATTAGTGTAGTTCTAGTAGTCGCTCTAATAGAAGTTACAAATTTGAGTTATTAAAATTAGTCACACGACAAATATAAATTGTAAACACAGTTTTCATGATTTTCAATATATTTGACATTAAGGGCTATTATTACAACTTGTCGTTACTAAAGGCAGGGTTTTAACAGGCAGATAAATTGTTTTGCATTATTCTAAGTACCCAATAAGATAGCAGGGATCGTTAAGCTAAAGCGTTTAAAGGTCACTTTATGATTGAACTTGCCATATCATATACTATTTTCGATATAGCAACTTCGAATTTAAAGAAAATGAGCATACCATCGTCGAAAATCCAAAATAACGTAACAAACATTTTTCTAACTTTACAGGAGAAAAAAAAAAAAAGTTATAAAATAATAAATACAGTCAAGCTCGTTTATTACGAACTCGGTTATAATGAATTCTTGGTAATTACGTACGTGATTTTAAGTCCCAACATTTTAATAACAATTTTCATACTAAAATCTTCGTTTATTACGAACTTGTTTATAACGAATTCTCGGTTGAAAAGAACCACTTTAAATGGTCGCAGTAATAAAATTCCATGAATTTTGCCTTTTTCATAACGAACCCTCAAAAAAACTTTGAAGTGAGGCAATGGTCTTTTCTTTTATTTAATATGGCAGCATTAAATCATAAATCAGCATCTTTAATCAGCTGATAGATTAAAAGAATTAACACATATTTTTTGTCTGTAATAAAAAAAAATATTTTTTGCTTTTATTAAATGAAAAAAATTTTTTGAATTTTAAATTTTCTTCTATGACTTCACCCCATTTATTACGAACTTTACCTATAACGAACTATTTTTTTTTTTTTGGTCCCACGGAGTTCGTTATAACCGGGTTTAACTGTATATACGCTTTTTAGAAAATTCACATAATATTTTTAGTTATTAGTTATAGTTATTCTTAGTTTGTTTGGCAACATTATAAGAAATCTTCAGCTTATACTACAATTACTTTATTCTATTCCAGGTCTTAAGTTGTTTAACTGCAACACATTATTTTCGCTCCACCTGCATGGTGGTCTACTATTTGATCCAAAAATTTTATATTTACTCTTTTTTTGTTTTATATGCAGCACACAGAAAAGGTCTGGGTACCTCAACATATTTTAGCAATTTCATGAATTTTAACCAATAAAATGTAAAAATTGCTTATTGGACGTAAAGCCAGGGTTCGTACTCCAGGTTAGGCATCTAAACGAAATATGAAAAAAAAACTATTTCTTCGGCGATTTCCTCTCAGCAGATTTCTGGCAAAAATAAACCTGCCATGAAAAACTTTCTCAATAATCTCTCGTTGGGAGTCGATGTTCGAACGTAGGTCCCGCCACTCACGTATAAAATTATTAATTCCCTTCACACGTTTCGATTTTTCAAAGTTATTGTATCATTGGAATGTTTTCTTTGTAAGAACATTTTCAATTCCATGTTCAAATGGTTATACGCAGCAAAAGTCTTTTAAGTACATTTTATTTTTAGCCCTTAAAATAAGAATTGTTTTCTACAAAATTAATGTCTTTATTTAAAAAACCTTGAAGTAAAAATTAACGAAATTGTATTGAATATCGAAGACAAGTGAAATGACTTTCATAATTATATGTACGTATACTCACTCACTCGTATTCGTTAATTGTCGTGCATACCATACGCGTGTTAATACATTGTTTATAACTATTGTATACAAAAACATGTCGATATCTTTACAGTTCTATTCTTTCTAATCATATTTAATTGTTTCTTAATCGATCAATAAGTTTCCTTTATCTAATGGAATTTCATTGAAATATAAATTCTTATCATGCGTCAGGGAATGGGGGCTAGAAATAGAAAAATGTAAACGATTTTGGTTACAACAAAATAAATTAAAACTTGTTTATTTGTTTCTCCAGGTAAGATAGGTTAGGTTAAAGGACGTGCAGCTGTCGGTCAAGACAAGCACAGTACCCGGAGGTCGAAATTGACCCATTTCTCCAGTTAACCAGTGTCACTAATCAATTAAGTTTAATTAAAACTCAGTCAGGATTATGGCCTAGCTTCTCACACAACTTTTGTTGTGTGTGATAATTTTATACAACAGATTTTTTAGAAATTTTTCATGGCAATTTTAATTGCTTTGAGAGTTTTTGCTAGAAATTTGTTTCAAAATATGTTTTCTGTCTGTTTAATTATTTTTCAGCAGAGACGAGTATACTCGACATAAGCGGAGTAAAATATTTCTGCCTGTAAAATAGGCAATAGGGTAGTTTTATCTTATAAGGTAAAAAAAAAAATGTCAGACCTCCTAAAAAGCTTCTTTCTGTCTGATTTGAGGATTGCCAAAGTTTGAGCACAATTGGAAGATGTTAACCCGTGATACTGGGGCTTCAAAGTTTTGAAAATCTCGATTTTTTTTGGCGACTTTCCCGATTCATATTTCGAGAACGGTTTAATATATTTGCCCGTGTCATACATTAAATGGAAGGCGATACTGTTTATAATATTTTATATAGAATAAAAAAATGCTTAAAAAAATTCAATATCGATTTTATAAAACCACTCTAATAGGCAATTGGGATTAAAAATCAAACGTCGTGTTTCATCTTAGTGCAAACTATCGTTTAGAAAAATAAATAAGGTTGCCCAACTAACGAATATTCCAAAAATGAATTTTTTTATTTGAAAAAAAATTTCTGCAGAATAATAATGCGAGAGCGATTTTTTGTTCAAGACGAGTATAATCGATACTATGCAAAAAATGTAACTTTTCTCTGTGACGAGTATACCCGACAGAGATATTTAAAGAATTAAAGAGCGGATCGTATTAGATTCTACAAAGCCCCGTTGTAGCACTGTTATTATGTATTCCGTCATTCAAATATCCTAGCTTTTATTTCAGCCATTACGATAATTTTATAAAAGTGTGAACGGCATACAAATGATTTTCTCAAGAAATTCCGTGTGCCCCAAACACTGTCATCCCAAGTTCACAAGTCCTAAACTATAACAATCTCCTTTTCTTTCTTCTCACTACAGTTGCTCTAGATGTCGTTTTTAGGTACTCTTAGCCTCCGCGTATGTGCGCCCAGCGGCCAGTATCTACTTATTCAGGCTGTGAGTATCCTAAAATAGATTGTGATTAGGCTTAGGGCGAATTTCTGTCTGCTCTAGTGGTGGACGATATAAATCGATTTTTAAGTATTATTAAGTCCATTTGAAGGTGCCCTGGTAGTCAAGTGGGTAGTGTGCTAGATTATTAGCGAGGGGGTTGTGCGTTCGATTTCAAAGAGACCTCTGGTATGTTTCACTACACTGGGCATAAAGTCTAAGTTAATCTGCTCGAGAATAATTAAATATAATTCGTAATCAAATTGTAATTAATAAAGAAAAAAGTCTGTTGCATATGACAGCTAGGGAGACTATGATTAGGAAACCAGTCTTAAAATAATTCTTTATTAGCTAAAGTGAAACAATCTATTACAGGCTCCAGCAATTCATCAGCGATTATTTATAATACATAAATTTCTACCAAGAATTATTTCCTTAAACAGGGTGCCATAGTGACACCTCTCGTAATTTTTTGCTTTGTATTCTGTTTTATTGTTATTAATCGTTAAAATGTAAATAAACGAATGAAAATTAACTAAAACTTAAAACGAAATAATAATATAATAATATTTAACACATAATTAAAGAGAATTTATATTCGCATATAACCACTCATTATAAACATGAGTTAATGAATTTGTTTTGCGTTTTAATGAACTCTGAATAGATAAATATTTATGAATTTAGAGTAATTTCATTAAAATGACAGGGGGTTCAGCATTCTGTAAATAAATCCAATAAAATTTACATTAGAAACCTTTCCAAACGAGTAGGTTTAGAGAATCTTAGAGCTCAGAAACTGACTTAATAGAAACCGTTAACTAACCATAGCTCAGCAATGAATCGTTTTTCTGCTACTCATAAGCACTCATGCAATTTGAGTATGAGTGATTCAACAGAATTGAAATTCAATTTCTCTAAATCATTCGTACTCGCTACAGCATTGATTTATAAGTATAAATAGCAATGAGTATGAGTACAACGTTGACATCAAACTCACAACATTCGAAATATATTTGATTCATACGCCTACTCATTCTGATTCATAAATTTAGGAAAATACTTATAAGTGATTCGAGTGGTTCGAATCATTCATCAAAATTTACAGCCTTTGTTGTTGTTGCATGTACAAACAAATAAGAAAAGAAAGACAAGGACAACAAGCGAAGCATACACACAATCTTCTTGTGAGTATAGTAGTGTTCGTACGCGAATAATACTTATTTTGTGCTTCGTGTAAATGTTAAGTAGAGACGAGTCGAAGTCAATAACATTATGCGTATTGTTAAGTATGAATACGACGAGTACTTCCAACTTTCAGTATGAGTAGTATGAATATCATATTGAAATAAGTATGAATGCGCATAAGTATCAGAAATTATCAGTATGACTCGAATCTACTCATCGTTTTGAGTACTCGTTGCTGATCTCTGATTCTAACCTAGAAAAGTTCAGAACTGGAGGGTATCGAATTGTACTTCCTCATATCACGCCGGTATTTTTTTTCTTTGGGGTACAACAATGTTAATGTGGGATTGTTTTCCAAAAAGGGTTAAATTAGTTATTGCACTTAAAAGTATTGGCTTAATTTATAAAGATTCGGTTAAAATTTAGGTTTACTTCAATGAAGATAAATTCGAATTTGAAAACCCAAGATGCAATCCACAAATTTTAGCAGCGCCACATTTAGCGTTAACAGTGCACAATTTGCTCTTAACGGAGTACTGTTAACTGTTTACCAGTATCCATTTGAACAAGGTCACTTGTTTATAAGCTAATTTTAGGGCATATAGTAGATCTATGAGTACCATATCATACTCTAGGGATTGTTCCAATGCCTCTTAATATAATCAGTAAAAAAGTCCTATATGAAGTGATATGGTATTGTAAAAATTGGCTTTGAAAATTATTAAGAAGATCAGTGGCATTTGGGAACATTTAAGAAATAGTACACCATACAGACTATATGCAAATGATAGTCCAAAGGGTCCTCTTTCCAACGATGGTAGTGGGATAGCTGAAATAATTTTGTGAGTCGAGATATTGAATTTAAAAAAAAATCGATTTTTGGCCAAAAATATAAGAGAATTCTCTGGAAGATCAGTGACCATTTGGGAAGATATAAGAAATAGTACACCATACAGATTATATCCAAATGATAGTCCAGAGGGTCCGCTTTCCTAAACAAGCGACTTTGTTCAGATAGATACTGTTAAACAGTTAACAGTGATCTGTTAAGGGCAAATTTTGCTCTGTTAAGATCAAATTGTGCACTGCTGACGCTAAGTGTGGCGCAGCTAAAATTTATGGATTGCGTCTTGGATTTTCAAATTCGAATTTATCTTCACACACATTTTACTGCAAAGGACTCAAGACCTAAAATTGTTTGTTCTTTAATAAAAACTACACTTGCGATCTGTCATCCGCAGTGTGGTGTAAATGTCGGAAAGTCATCCAAAGTTATCATTATAACATCTGGATATGGCGCTAGCATTGGTTTCAGAAAGCAATGAAAAAAATATTTAATTTCATCTGTCTTTTAAATCATTTCTTTTACTAAAGGAACATTCGGCTGTCCCAAAGCGTCTTCAACATCTTTTATTATTTCTTTATTTTGTTTCAGTTTCATTAATCAATTTTTCCCCGTTATGCAAATAATTGTTTTACTATAAAAAGTTCTGAATTAAAAGGGTGGCCATCTGTCGAAAATGTATTCGGGTGTAATGGTGAATGATTTAGCAACTATTTCACTGTAATTGATGTTCACTAATGTTATCTTCTTTGAATGTTTAAAAATGAAGAGGGCTTGTTGATTGTATTATTTGGAGGCGGATTCAGACCTTTTAGTTTTTTATGTTCGCAAACCCTGCTAAAACATTTTCGTTATTTTGCGAAAACCAAGCAATTTAACTACTATCTAAACGTGTCCGGAACTCAATTGTATAAATAAAGAAACTTAGCACTCGTCTATCTGGTAGAGCATATTGGTTTTTAGCTAATTGACTACACAAGAGTTTACAAAAAAAATTGGTTCTTTTGATTCACTGTTTATATGTAACGTACTCGTATTGTCTTTCACAAGCCCTGTGCCCGTAGGTTCCAGAACCAGATTGCAGGCCAAGTATATGTTTTTATTGAGATCAACTCAGGAGGAATACAGAAAAGATAGTTTAAAGGAGAAAGGAAAGCTAGTTTGGGACAATTTTATTTTAATGTCCAGGCCAGTGTCACTTTTTTTCGAGAATTATTTTTTTAGTAATAATTCTCACTTACTTTTTTCTATTGTGAGTAATCCGACAATCACAAGTAATCCGACAATCACAAAGACCCAGAGTTTCTGGTGGGAATCAATTCACGACGTCAGTACTTGATGTTTAGCGCACTACGAAATAGGCCATCGGGGTACACACTAGAGATACCAAACGGGATCGATTTTTAAAAATTCCGGGATTCGGGATTTTGTAAATCCTGAGAGGCTTCAACGAATTTTGTTGTCAACATACACTGCCGTTGAAAAACACTTTTCGCAAGTAACATTTGGTGGTAAAATGGTTCCAAGATAGCCGTATAGAGCTTGTAAATATTCACCTCTACCACCTCCTGCTGTAAATAAATCTTGAGTATCTAAATCAGTTACCCTATTAATTCGTTTTATAGAGCTTTTGCGTTCTTCGATGGCATCAAATAACTTTTTCTCAATGAAAGTGGGGTTTTCCTCTCTGCGAAGCAATTATCGAAGTCAAGTGACATAGAATTTTTTTTAGGAACTTTTGTAGGGTTACAATACATATGAATCCATAATCCCGAAAATACCGAAAAATTCCCGGGACAAGTTTTTAAAAATCCTGGGATTTCGAGATTCGGGATTTCCCGATTGGCATCCCTAGTACACACATTGTGTAAATTACAAAACAAATATAAGTTTTGATATATAATTCAAGCATCCTGCCTTTAAAAGTTTAACTCGAAATGGACGTAAAAGAGAACAATCGGCCTGTTATTGCACCAGGTTACTGACTGTACCTTACAGGTTAGCCTTGTAATGATGATAATAATAATTCAAGTAAATATTTTCAAGTTTCAATTAAACTGTCAGTGAGTTAGGTTGTAACAAATACCCGCGGAAAAAATCCAACGCGTATACCTTAATAGACACTGTATTACACTAACTGTCGCGAATATTAAAACTACATAACAGTTAATAAATAAAACAAATAATAAAAAAAAAAAAAAACAAATAAAAAAAAAACAATAACAGAAAATTTGTGCTTTAAGTGATCTTCTGCTTAGCAACAGAATGGACAACTTAAGCGAATCCGATGAGAGTGATGCTGACTGGCAGGTATATAAAAACAATAAACGTAATATTAACCGATCTCCTTCAACTCAATCTAACAAAAAGAGAGCGACTAACGAAGACAAACCTTGTAATAGCAATAGGTTTGATGTTCTGAGCGATGTCTCAATTGATGAAGATGAAATGAATCAAACATCATCAAACACAACATCTATGCCGAAACCACCGCCGCTGTTCATACCTGATGTTGACAATGTTACTAATATGATAAAAAGCTTTTACAAAGTAATCCAAACAACAGATTTTTCATTTAAAGCTCTTAATAATAACCAAGTTAAAGTGATGACCAAAACTGTAGATGCTTATAAAAAATTAGTTGAATATTGTAAAAAGAAAGATATTAAATTCCATACATATCAACTTAAAACAGAAAGAGCATTTAGAGTAGTTATCAAACATCTGCATCACTCTACGCCAGAAGAACAGATAAAATATCACCTGGAATTAAAAGGGCATAAAGTCAGAAATATTATGAATATCCGTAGTAGAATTACAAAAATGCCTTTACCTCTATTCTATGTCGATCTTGAACCTAATGATGACAACAAAAAAATATATGATATAAAATCAATAAATAATGCGATAGTTCATATTGAACCACCACGTAAGGTCAAAGAATTGGTACAATGCTATAGATGTCAGGAATTCGGACATACAAAGGCCTATTGCTCTAAGCCATACAGGTGTGTAAAATGTGGCAACGATCACCCCACTGCTGAATGCCAGAAAAATAGGGAAAATCCTGCAACTTGTACTAATTGCAATGAAAGCCATCCAGCTAATTATCGTGGGTGTAGAGTATACCAACGAATTTTAAAAAGCAGAAGAGATACAAATCCAAATATTCCGTATAATTTCCACAAAAAAAACCAAAATATTTTTCTGCAGAATGAATATCCTCAATTAAGTCAAAACCAATTTAATTATAACTTTAGCAGAAATGCTACTTCTTATGCTGATGCTGTTAAAACAAATACTAGTTCATTTGAAAAACTAGAATCATTAATTCAAAAACAAATTGAACAAACAAATAGTCTTATACAGATGATAACTCTTTTAGTTACTAAATTATGCAAATAGATCTTAGGTTTGCAATATGGAACGCCAATGGTTTGTTAAACCACAAACAAGAAGTTGAGGTCTTTCTCAGTGTCAACAAAATCGATATAATGCTCATATCAGAAACACATTTTACTAACAAATCATATTTTAATATTAAAGGTTACAAATTAATTAACACCAATCACCCTGACAATTCTGCACACGGAGGCGCTGCTATCCTCATAAGATCAGTTATTTCTTTTAGCATTCTTGAAGAAATTCAGGAACAATCTTTACAATCTACCATAATCTCTGTTGTTTTTAATGGATCTCCTGTAACTATAGCTGCAGTGTACTTTCCACCCCGTTTTAATCTTAAACAACAAGAATTTCAACAATATTTCAACAAATTTGGGTCAAAATTTCTTGTGGGCGGCGATTTCAACTCAAAACATCCTTGGTGGGGTTCAAGGATCATAAATCCCAAGGGTAGGGAACTTTTTAAATGTATACAGAATTGTAACTACTCTGTAATTTCAACCGGAAAACCCACATACTGGCCTTCTGATATACAAAAAACACCTGACCTACTTGATTTTATTGTTTACAACGGCATCCCAAGACATCATTTAGACATTCTGGAAAATTACGATCTAAGCTCCGACCACTCACCTATACTTCTGACTTACAGCACTACTCTATGTTATGATAACATGAATTCATTCTCGTTCAAAACTGATATTGAGTCTTACAAATACCGGATAGAAAACAACATCAACCTTAGGGTTTCTCTAAAGAATGGTTGTGACATAGACGATAATATTGAATACTTTACACAGTTATTGCATGAAGCGTCATATCTTTCTACGCCCAAAAATAACTCATGGAATCCTAATAAATTTATTATATCAACAGAAATAAAAATGCTTATTGCTAAGAAAAGGAAACTGCGTAAGAAATGGCAAGAAACTAATCATACACTTGATAAGAGAAATTTGAACATTGTTACAAAGCAATTAACCCAAACAATAAAAAAATTTAATAATAACTCCATAGAAAGCTATTTAAAAAAGTTAAATCCGAATAACAATAATGAACATAATTTATGGAAAATCACAAAAAGTATAAAAAGACCACAAAAAAGGACCCACCTATTAAAGACGAACAAAATAAATGGCACAAATCTGATGCAGACAAAGCTTCAACATTTTCGACCTACTTAGAAAAAGTTTTTACACCATTTAATTTTAATTCTGGATCTATTGATGAGGAAAACATTTTAGAGTTCATTGAATCTCCATGTCAAATGGATTTGCCGATCAAGCCAATTACTCCAAAGGAAATACAAAATGAAATTGACCACCTTAACACAAAAAAGTCGCCCGGATATGACCAAATTAGTAGTAATATGTTAAGACATCTTCCAAAAAAAGGAGTTTTATTTTTAACTTACATATTTAACGCAATATTAAGGTTAAGTTACTTTCCAACACAATGGAAGTGTGCAATGGTAATTATGATACACAAGCCAAATAAGCCGGAAAATCTTGTTTCATCCTACCGACCTATAAGCTTGCTGGCGACTTTCTCTAAAATATTCGAACGAATATTTGTGTGTAGACTGGCGCCTCTTGTTGAAAAGGTACATATAATTCCAGATCATCAGTTCGGCTTCCGCCACAAGCACGGAACACCTGAACAATGTCATAGAATTGTACATTATGTCACGGAAGCTCTGGAGAACAAAAAATACTGCTGTGCAGTATTTTTGGATGTTCAACAGGCTTTCGATCGCGTGTGGCATCCTGGATTATTGTACAAGTTAAAGAAAAATCTACCAACACCTCATTATTTGCTCTTGAAGTCTTATCTATCAGACCGATTCTTTTTTGTTAAACACAACACCAACTTTTCAAATTTTCTTCAAATTAAGTCTGGAGTCCCTCAGGGTAGCGTACTGGGACCTATATTATATACAATATACACATCAGACCTTCCTGTGCACAACGATGTTCTTGTAGCTACGTATGCTGATGACACAGCAATATTATCTGCAAGCGATTCTGCTGCTAATGCATCATATAAAGTACAAAACTATCTTGACACCTTCTATAATTGGACAATTAAATGGAACATAAAGGTAAATTGCAACAAATCTCAACACATTACTTTCACACTTAGAAGAGGAGACTGTTCGCCTGTTAAAATTGGTGACGAATGCATTCCGCACACTAACTGCGTTAAATATCTTGGATTACATCTAGACAGAAGGCTCACTTGGAATAGCCATATTAAAAACAAAAGACTTCAACTTAATATTAAATTTAAAAAAATGTATTGGCTTCTGCGCCCAAAATCACAACTAAGTATAGAAAATAAATTACTTATGTACAAGGCAATATTGAAACCTATATGGCTGTACGGTATTCACCTTTGGGGTACTGCAAGAACTTCTAATATCGAAATACTGCAAAGATTTCAGTCAAAAACATTGCGTTTTATACTAGATTCACCTTGGTACGTTACAAATGACATAATACACAATGATCTCAAGATACCAAAAATAAGAGAAGAAATAAAACGGTTCTCCGAAAAATATTTACAAAGATTGAGTAACCATGATAACGTACTAGCTATTTGCTTGTTAGATGACAGTTTGGAAACCAGGAGGCTGAAAAGATCCCATGTGCTAGATTTACCATTTAGAAATTAAAATATTATGCATCTTATCATAAGTTTTGAAATATTAAATACTTTTAAATTTATATAGTGGTATTACATAATGATGTAATACACTTAATGTTAGTGTTTATTAAATACAATTTATGTTAAATATGTTGCTTATTATCATTAGATAGATTGCAAACAATAAATAATTATATAAAAAAAAAAAAAAAAAAAAAGTAAATATTTTCAATTAATAACACTTTATTTAGAAAATAAGTCACAGTGCCATTACCTTGGGTCATGTACTTTAACACATGTCTTCCATGTGACATTTGAACTTTAAAAAGCAAAAGAAGAAGAAAAAGAAAAACATCCTTTACACTTATTGACATGTTTATATACAAATGTCTGCTACCAAGTACATGCATATTTATTTATAATTTTATTTTATTTTATACCACAATATTTGTATTCATAATTGTTAGTATTGACAAATTCTTAACAATTTACTTATGAATTATAACGTTCCATTAGTTGTATAAACTTATTAATGTGGCAGTAATTTATATTAAAAAAAGCGCCCATATTCTAGGAATTTATTAAATTTTTCAATTCATTCACTATGTCGTACTTCAATGGATTCATCCATTGTCTTCAATGACATTTGATTTTATTGAAAAAAAAAATGTTTGTAATAATGGCTTAATGAATAAATGGCTCGTTCCAGCAATACATACAATGTATGACTTTAATTATAGGCTTCTGTTTGAGGTGAACTAAGAATTATTTCTCTTCTCTTAGGTGATTTTTCTCTTACCGCCTGGCTGTTATTATATATCATTATATGTAAATAAGTACAATGAATTAAATTGTTGACGAACAGCAATATTGAAATAAAAAAAAATTGGAAAAAATATACCATGGTTTAGATCAAGTGGCGGATTCCCTCGAGGGAAGAGGACAGACTTAGGCAAGCATTTAGAGACCCATTATGATACCACAATTAATTCTAGTTCAAATTTCTTATTGAAATACAATATGTCCTCGATTTACGTCGTTTCGATTAATGTCGTCAAAAATTGTGTTCCCTTAAACTTTGATTTACGTCGCCTTACGTTGTTTATAAACAAAATCAAGGGACTTCCCTTTTAAAAGAAATTCCATACATAGAATAAAAATTTAATTATTTTAGTTTTTTTTTTGCAAAATGTACACAAATAAAGGCATCTGATAGTATGAGTGCTTTGAAATTCGAATTACGTAGCCTTTTTCCGGAACATTCTACGACGTAAATCGGGGGAATACTGTATTATGAGGGTTACCTACTTAAACCGATGTAGTTGTAGTGTGGTACGTAGTGTGTTGGCTTCTTAGACGTACAATGCCACAGTTCAAATCCCACGTCAGACATCCTGAAAAAAAAAAACGAAATATGAAGAAAATATTTCTTCTGCGACTTTCCTATCAGCATATTTCCGGCAAAGTTTTTCAAAAATCTGTCGTCAGCAGACTTTTGGCAAACACTCTGATAGTAAATATAATTGCTATAAAATGTTTTTAACACTAAACCTACCATGGACGGGTCAAATGGCCCATTTTGAAATTTTTGTCTTGCCATTTGCCTTTACGACTTTTATTACAAAATACACAAAATGTGTTTGCCAAGATTTACTCCTCTCTTGATAATTTTTTTTTTACCGAGAAAGATATGTAATCTACCTTAAATACCGCAAGGGGTCATTTGACCCCCTTTGGTAGGAATAGGAATTCATGAACTATCGGTAGGTTTAGTGTTAAAAAATCTATCGTTCGTCGTCGATTCTAATCTGTACATCCCGCTTCTCATGTATAAAATTAAAACACACAACTTTAGTAGTGTGTAATGGATTGTTTCAAACTTTTACTCCTTTTTAAAAAGATAATACAGCCCTGGAAATGTGATTTTTTTTTTTTTTTTTGCAAATAAGATGCGTCAGGTTTTTCGAGAAAAAGGGGGCTGAAACCCAAAAAAAGCCTTTTTGGCAAGTTTTGAAGAATTGTAGAGCTAAAAACTGACGTGCTAGAACCATTGCTATTAACAGAAATTGACAATTGATCTTTGCTCTTTAAAATGAAGCCAAAGCCAAATTATTTGCATGTACCCTTAAAGTAGGGTGGTGGGTTTATGTGAAGGGGTGCAAGAGAAAAAGAAAAACATTACGGAGGTCCTTAAAAATTAATCAAATTTACTTTAAAATTATTGAAAATTATTGTTCCTCGTGGGTTTTTGGGGCGCTGATTACAGATCTTCATTCAGATTTAAAAAATTAAAAATGGCGGATCTAATATGGCGGTCGAGGACAGATCAATATATACCATATATACACATGTACATACATAAAATACAATCAATTGAACCGCCAATTACTTTTTTATTACACAAAGTGTATGATAACCCTTATTTCTATTGTAATTACTCAATGATTAATAACACAATTTCATTAAAATTTATTGCAGGCAATTTTTAAAACATTCTTACGACTCGTATTCATAATTTTTAATAATTGCTCTATTAATTTCTCCAAAAGCATTGACATTTAACTGTTTTATACCTCATATATAAATAATAAAAAAAAAATAAATAAATTTGTTAGTAACTGTTTTTATGGCACTAATTAAGACCCATCTCCCATGTGATACAATAAAATTAGGAATGGAATAGAGAAGTCGCCATAGTCTAGTAGGTAGCGTACTGGCTTATTGGACTTTAATTGAAATATAAAACGAAAATAATCCGCCACATAGTTTTATTTCGATAACGAAAAGTGTAAGTCCAGTTTTTTGTGCGCACTCCTTAGATCCTTCTGCATCAGCATGTGCAATGAGGTTGAAACTTTAACTGATTCCTGCAAACTCAGACGATCCTGAAGTTTATAAAGTTCCCCTCGACTTTTCATCCTTTCACTCTTCTGCTATTATCGTATGAGGACAGTAACGGCCTTGTGTGCGTGTTCAAAGTGTATATTATATTTATATTCACCTCGACATCATCGTTCTGAACCCATGTCAGAACAAAACGAAATATAAAAAAATATTTCTTTAGCGACTTCCTCTTAGCAGATTTCTGGCATAATCTCTAAGAATGAACAAAATTGCCATAAAAAATTTCTTTAAAATCCATCGTTCGGAGACTACTTTAAACAGTAGGTCCCGCTTCTTATTTAAAAAATTAACACATACTCAAAATAAGCTAGGTTGTAGTCCTGGCTGAATGGTTGTAATGACTAACTAAGAATGCATAGCATATATAAACTAGCTGACCCGAACTTCGTCCCGTTCCAAATTAATTTGTTTTAATGGCCAAAACAGGTCAAATTATATATTTATTGCAATACGCAGCATAAAGCGTCTATGAAGTTGTAGTTGTTGTAATCGCTTCAAAACAAAAACTAGCAGGCATGCATGTTATATAAGTACATATCGCTCCTTTATTGCAACATAGTCCATCTGTACATGTTGAAAAAAAATCAGTTTTATATCCCAAGCTGAACCGAAGTTATAGCAAAAAGTGTTTGCGGCAATTAGATCATAGGACTTATGTCTTCTTATGTCTTGAAAACTTAAATCGCATTTTCCAAGTTCAAGTTTTTTTGAGATATGACTATGTTGCAATAAGGGAGCGATATGTAGTAATAAACCATTGAATTAACTGACTTATAGGTATCTCTTAAAGGAGGAGGATTGCCACGCCCGTTTGTGGTGAGTTTGTCGATATCGACTCTACGAACTTACCCACCAAATTGCATTCGTTTACGATCACTATGTTTCTAAATATTAAATTTTAAAGGTTTGCCACGTCTACCTTTTGCTATATTGAATTTTTTAAATCAACTTAACCTTAAATGGTAAAAATCGGTTCAGTAGTTTGAGAGTTATAGGTTTCACTTGTCACGAACATAATACATTACATTCGATACATAATTGATCATTACAATCCTTCAGTCATGATTACGACATAGCTTCTCACACCTCCTACTTTGTGTGCGTTAATTTTTTATACTTGAGTGGGGCGAGACCTACAATTTAATGTCGACTCCGAACGACAGATTTTTTGAGGAGCTTTTCATGGCAATTTTTACTTTCAGGGTTTTTGCCAGAAATCTGCTGAGAGGAAGTCGCCGAAGAAATATTTTCATATTTTCGTTTTAATGTCTCAAAACTCTTACAAATCCTTTAAAGACAAAAACAATAGGAGAACCTACTTTAAGCAATTCTTAAATATTTTCTTTGTTTACAACTATTTTCCTTAAAAAACCAGTCCAATTACATTTAACTGACATATGAAAATAAATTTTGTTTTCTTATAAAACATAAAAGAAAAATAAACTTCATGGACTGCAAACACGCATCGCTATTGAGAATTGTATGAACCTGAAATGGGGCTTGATTATAATTCATTACATTATGATGGTCTGTGCAACAATATATTCGTTATAGTGTCCAGACGAATTTTAATCAATTTAATGCAAATTTACTAAAGTAACAACGAAATTGTTTTCCATTACGGGTATTATGAAAGGCTTTTTAGTCATCCGTTTTTATTCATATTCACAGTAAAATCAACATGTGAAAAACTAAAAATAATAAAAAAAAAAAACATTTTAAACGGAAAAATCAATAAAAATATAAAGGAAATAAATATTATGAAAATGGAAAACACGCGATTAAATATAATTTCATACACAAACAAAAAAAAAAATGAAATAAAAAAATTGTGCAAATATTTACAATAAAATAAAAAATATAAGAAAAACTATTTCTTTTCACAACAAAAAAAAAAAAAAAATATATAAACAAACCAACGCCACACTTAATTTTTATATAAAGGGTCCGCCTAATAACTGTTTTTTTTTAATGCTTTCAAAAAAACCACTGAATATTTTCTCAAATTTCTTGTTTTATTTGAAAGTGCAATCCTTCCGGTTAATAATGAAAAATAATTTCATTCAAATGGCTGCCTCGGCTGGCCATACAGTAGCCTACACGATCGGTCTAATTTTTAAACACATTATCGATTGTGTGCAGCTGTATTTTACCAATAGCTGTACGAATATTGTCCTTTAAAGCGTCAATTGTCCCTGGCTTGTCAGCCACCTTACAAATAATAGTTCAACGGTGTCATTTCGCAGCTCCGAGGTGGCAGACTACATCAGCTCTGCGTCTAATGATGCGATCTTCAAAACCAGGCCGCAAAACATCGAGTGTAGCTTCGGCTGTGTGGCACGTAGCGCCATCGTGTTGAAACCAAATGTTGCCAATATCCTCCTCTTGAATTTTTGTGAACAAAAATTCGTTCCACATGGCCCGATAACGATCGCCCTTGACTTTAATGGCCACTCCTTGCTCATTTTCCAAGAAAAACGGCCCAATTATGCCTCTGGACCAAAATCCACACCATACAGTGACTCGTTTTTGGTGCGCGTCGGCTTTTCAATGTATGCCTGCGGGTTTTCTGTGTCCCAAATGCGACAACTTTGCTTGTTTACATACCCCCATACAATCAGTTGCACACTATCGATAATGTGCTTAAAAATTGGACCGATCGTGTAGGCTACTGCATTGACAGCCGAGGCAGCCATTTGAATGAAATTATTTTCCATTATTAACCGGAAGGATTGCACTTTCAAATAAAAAAAAGAAATTTGAGAAAATATTCAGTAGTTTTTAAAGCATTTTCAAAAAAAAAAAAATTTACTTGGCGGACCCTTTATGTACCATATCGTATAAACGTATGAAAAGGGGTAATAGTTAGATAAACGTTGATTTTATTAATTTTTTTTTCCTCATTTCTTCTCCTCAAATCACAAAGTATTCAGTCAGTCAACTGCTTTCAAACACAAACTAAACGAAGCAAAAAGAATTTCAAATTTTGGCAGGAGTCAACTAACTGTTTGATACTTATTGACAAAAGCATCGTTTTTTAATAAGACCAATACACAGGGGATAGTCCCTACTTGGAATTAGAAAATAGGTTATGGGAAGAAGAGCAGAGGAAATAGTGTTTTTGGGACCTTAGCTTTGCAGCTTTTTATATTATAAGTGACAGGAAAGACATTTTTCCCACATATGGATAGTCCGGCTAATGCATTGTGTGATCCACTATTCAATCGACTGCAAATGGATGTGACCTCTAAGAAAGACGAGTGCTACATAAGAATATGCAATTTTCGGACACAAGTCCCTCTATCTCACTAGAAGAAATGCGTTGTAGATAGCACATGCCACATGTCAACGATGCTTCAATTACTAAATAAAATTGGATACCCTACGGTCATTTTTGAGCACTTTCACCCTCTCCTATACGCAGTCAAGCAGCTTCAAATCAGACTTTGAGGTACCGGTCCATACATGAAAATTAGCATACACTTTAGACTTAAGAGAAGCCCACAAGCAGAAGCCTAACGGGGTCAAATCGCACGATCTCGATGACCAGTTCACTTCACTTCCATATGCGATAACTTTGCCTTCTAATCGACTGTGGCGTATAGATTATATTCTATACTACATATATTATTGGTGCCCAGATTATCAAACTCAGATGATAGTGATGGTGGTCCATGTTGATTTGGAATAACAGTCTAAATGAATATCAACTATTTTGACAAAGCGGCACTATGTACCACTCACCTAATGTCACATTGCGTATTATGTACGAACGATTTGAGGGGATGTTATACCACGTGGAATTGAGATCATTAAATTTTAACCCGCTAGACTTTTTATTGTGAGGTTGTCCTAGTTTTCTGATTTCTCGACCAAAATTATGGAATGTTGGATGTAATGCAATTGCCGTTAATATCAATAACAGGTAGATCATTAAAATATGTACAGAAGACAAGATGTTTAGTATAGAACGCATGAAACTAATCTTGTAACGTGTACGACAACTGTCAATCAACTGTTCATTATAAAGGGTCATCAGAGCCGAATACCTTATTGCGGCTACTCATTAAAGGACACCATATGACGGACTTATGCTACGTTAGCCCTTGTTATTGAAACACTACCCCCTTAATCTTTTTATGTCTTCCATCCAACTTATCTTTTTTCTTGACATTCTATTTCAAACTGTCCTAAGCGACTTTTTAATATACATATACAACGCGTGTCCCATCAAATACCGTTTGCGACAACAGGCTCCGTGAGCGCTGAGGATTTAATCTGTATTTGCTACAAGATTTCCAAAATGTATTTATTTTCTTCATACATAATTCAATTGACGCATTGGAAGACAACAGTGACGCATTTATTCGTGAGATTTCGACCCAAATGTTGCAAAGAGTATGCAAAAATTGAACTAAACGGATGGAGCATTTGAGGCGCAGTCGCGATCAACATTTGCATGAAATAATCTTCAAACATTAAATTATTTGGACCGTATAATCGATTCAAGTAAAGATTTCGTGCATTTTTCAGAATTGTATGCGTTATTTTTTTGAAAAATTTACCTATATCTCTGAATACTAAACCTACCAAAGACGGGTCAAATGATCCATTTTGAACTTCTTGTCAGAATTTCTTGAGAATAACATTATCACATCGCCATTTGCCTTTACGACTTTTATTATAAAATACGTTGAATGTTTTTTCCAAGATTTACTCCTCTCTTGTTAATTTTTTTTACCGAGAAATATATGTAATCTATCTTAAATACAGCAAGGGGTCATTAGTATACAAGTATCGGTAAGTTTAGTGTTAAAAAGTCACCGATTACAATGTTAGTAGATGGTAGTAGAAAAAATTTAAATTTGGAGGTCGCCGTGGTCTAGTTGGTAGTGTGCTGGCTTATTAGACGTAAAACCAGGGTTCCTAGACGTAAACCCAGTACCAGGCCAGACATCAAAATAAAAACATACAAAAAGTATTTTTCGGCGATTTTTTCTCTTTCTCTTCTTGAAAAGTTTCTCAAAAATCTGTCGTTCGGAGTCGACTTTAAACTGTAGGTCCCGCACCTCTTCTGTATAAAATTAACACACACAACATAAATGGTGTGAGAAACTGTGGGCTTCTTGGGGACGATTGCTGTAGACTACCTAATGGTAAAGGTATAGCACTCGTTTCTTTACCGTTCGCATCTTTCCTCTTTCCACCTTTCCTAAACCTGCACAATACGCTGCATGAGTAGGGGTCTTCCCCTTAGTGCAGGTTTAAAAAGAAGGCTTTTGTGTCAAAAACGGTTTGTATTATTTAATGAAAATAATTTTTAAATACAACAATAATAAATAATACATAAATTTGCACTAAATCCAATTCCTCGTGGGCTTTATACACACGTAGTTTTTTTTGTTGTAAGGTTTACATGTGCATGTAAAAATTTCTTATTTATTTAACCCAAATTCATTGAAATTCAAGCAAAAGCCTATCATTAGTGTTTATTTTATTGACATCCATATATCTAATCAAAATCCACCACCACTCACCTATCGCCAACACCAACACCGCCACCATCACGGCCACAATCGCTCGAATGTATTTCATAGCAAATGTACAATTTAAGAAATAAAATTAACTCCTATTTATTGCACTCTAACTTGAATAGTTTTCTTTTCAAAGGGAAATTAAGCCTCAGAACAGCAATTAAGTAGGCTGATGGAAAGTCGTTGTACTATCCATCAGTCTGTCTGTCTATCATCATGAAATATTCACACTCAAAGTGTTTAAATGATTTAGTTTCACTCATTGGTGGTGGTATTGATCGTTTTTGTTCACTTCACCTCACTCTTCATGACATTCTACTCTCATTAACTGCAAATAGTGTGTTGTGTAATAAGAAGGGTAGAATGCCTTCATTTCGAACTTTCACCCTCTTTTTTTTATACAAATGACAAACGATGTTTTTCCCTGTATTAATGGCATAAATACTTAGTTTGGTTTTTTATTATTATTAACTACCACAATTATTGTAAATTGTTGTTGTCATACATTCATTGAAGGAAAGGGAATGTCAGGAAACTTATTTCCTGTTAAGGTCTCGTTTATTGAAAACAATATTCGCGTACAATAAAATGTTAAATGAAGTTTGATTACATCGATAGACACTTATTAGTCGATCCATTCGGACTCCATTTGGGCGATTATAATAGGCTTTGACAGTTCAAGTTCTCTTCTTATGCCTACAATCTATATGTAGTCCTTAATTTACCTTTCAGCGCGACTTGTACACTGCACGGACTAGGTTCACTTCAGCGGCTTAAAAAAAAGTTAGACCAGAAAGAGCCAAGGAGTTACTTCGCTTGCACGAAAGTGGCCAGTCACCGAATTTGGTTTTCTCCGATGAAAAGCCGTTCCAAATTGAGCGGTTTATGAACAAACAAAATGATCGGGTTCACTTGCCAAAGAGGTCAGCTGAAAATTTACAATTGCGATTGGCCACCAGCACTCAAGCGCCGCCGATGGTAATGGTGTGGGCCGCCGTAACGGCCGATGGTCGCTACCCGCTCGTATTCATTGAACGTGGGGTCAAAATAAATGCCGAATATTATGGGGAAAATGTCTCAGAGAAAGTATTGGAGCCTTGGGCAGAGCATAGACATTCGAACAGGAATCAGCACCACCGCACTCAGCACGCGTCAACCAAGAATGGCTTAAAAAGCTTCCTCACTTCATTTCTACCGCACAAAAGCCACCAAAATCTCCGGATCTCAATCCGTTGGACTTTTGCGCCTGGGGCAGTTTGGAGAGTAAGGTTCTCACTAAAAAATACCAAAGTGTCGAGCATCCCAAGGCGGCGCGCCACTGCGAATGGGTCAAAACTTCGCAGAGCCACTTTCGATGGCTTTGTCGGCCGTTTGAATGCCATAATTCGTGCCAAAGGTGACCAAATCAAACAAATCTAAACTGATTCTAAACTTTAATGTTATTTCAAACATTTTTTGCTTTTGAACAATAAAATTAAAAAAATAGCGCTTTACTTTGTTCCATTATATATCAGCCACCCTGTAGATGAACATTTCTGGAAAAAAGTTATTCTGCACTGTTAGGCGTAATATATCGTCGTTGAAAATCCAAAAGTACGTAATAGGGTATGTCATTTTGAATTATTGATATAAAAACGTTATTTTTGGTAATAAAAATCTAAAATTTTTTAGGGAAATGTTAGATAACCCTATGCATCATAATCAATAAAAAAACTCGGTATTGATATTTTTGATTATACGTACTTTTGGATTTTCGACGACGACATATAGTGTCGTCACTTTGTTCAGAAGCCTTGAGAAAATTGGTGACAAGAATATTTACTAAAAGTTTCAAGCATTCATTCTGGTGCTAATGAAGCAAACAAGAAGCATTTCCTCTGGATCGTATAACGTTTGATTGGGCCACAGCTTTCCCATAACATCCCTAGGAATAAGGAAGATCCAAAACCGGTTCAGGATACAATCAAAGCTATAGGCTAAGGGCCAGCCGTGTTAACCTTTCGACAACTATTTGTTTGCATTGAGGGGGCATTGTGAGCAGCACTTCGATTCCAACAAGGAAGTCGAAATTTGGGTGACGAACCATTTTGACTAACAAGTGGAAAAACTGACTAATACTGTGAACAAAATATTTTCCCATTAAGTATTAGTATTACCGGTGCACCTGGTATATTAAAACATTTTCCTTTATTCATACAAAAAATTTTCGGGCAAAATTCTTAAGTTATTCTTTGTGACAAATATTGTGTTGTATTGTATTATTGAATGAAATTCTTGGAATTTTCTTTTTGTAATAAAACTTTCACTTTTTTTAACCTAAAGGAACATTTAAAGACATATTTTGATTTAATCTTTTTTCATTTTTGATTAATGTTTCGAAGTCAGACAATTTATTTTTATTTTGTTTTTCTTACTTTGTTTTTTTTTTTATTAATTTATTTATAAATTTACTTAAAGATCATTTCTAGATAAATAACAAAAGTTGTAAACATTTAAAACCACCACTATTTACGTTGGCTTTAATATTCTAATAAACTTGTAAAAAAAAATACTTAAAATTAAGGTCCCTATCAGCACACTCATTCGTTCATGTTTGTTATCTACTAGGTAGGTAGAGGTGGCTGCCCATACAAGAACAATTCTGAATGGACTCAGTCCGTATTGTGCCCATTGTCCTATCAGAATTATCCGCTATACCGTAGTCTCGAATACACTTGGAGGTCCTGATGAAGCTATTCAGGCAGCCAATGTCAATCCTTGACAGTTCCCCGAGATCATCCGTGTAGTAAGTCCCCAAGTACTTCCTTCTCCTTTGGGTAAAAGCCGGGCATGTACTCAGGAGGTGAGGAACAGGCTATCTCTGCAGTTTCTGCAGAATTCGTTAGCAAGGTGTCCAAGACCAATGCGCTACGCATGCTTACCCATAATGTAAAGTACAGTAATAATACCGACAACTACATTGAGCGCGCCTCCTTTGAGCTTAGTAGACTCATTGTGCGCCCTTCATCCAGCCATGACCAGTTGTTGCTAGCCGTTCTCCCATGTCCCGTGGCCGCCCACTTGTCGTTGACGGAATCGAGGCTGCAGGACCTCATAGGGATGCCCAGATTCGAGAACTCATCGGAGAGTTCGATGGTCGTGACCCGCCTGGCAAATTCATCAGCTCTGCAGTTACCCGGAATACCACTGTGCCCCGGCATCCTTACGATATGCATATCATATCGTTTTGTCGAGATATCTGCAACAGTCGTACACCGTCTTGGAGTTCATGACGTTAGAACTTAGAACCTTGATAGCCACCTGGTTATCAGATAGTATGTGACGTTCCACTTGGAGACTCTTCCGTCCCCAATAATTCTCGCCGCAGTCTGTATTAACACTGCAGTGGTCTGACAGTCTCATAGACTGGGCTATTCCAACCGATTTCGAAAAAATTCCACCGCCAACAACTCCGTTCAGCTTAGAACTGTCGGTATAGATTTGTGCGGGGTTCCTTAACAGGGGGCCATACCACCCTTCTAGGCGCCGTTGTGCGGAACCGATGTCTTGAATTTGTTATCTACTAACGAAACATTAAATTCCTAAGGGTTTTTCATTCTTATTTATCTTAGAAACATAGGAGTCCTCTATGGTAAAAGTTGTGTGCTATTGGCCTAACATCTCGCAATTTTGAAAACCTTTTTAATTAAAAATAACACTGTCGAGCAATAGAAACATTTTATCGAGAATTCCAATAGGGAGCTTAGAACTTTCACAGTTCATAACGGTCATCTTGACGAAATTCATAGAGATTGATTCAGTTTGTATGGATGTAGGCGTTACATACTATAATTGGCCATTACAACCCTTCAGTCAGAATTACAGCTTAGCTTCTCACACCACTTATGTTGTGTGTGTTAATTTAATACATGAGCTGCGGTACGTACAGTTTAAAGTCGACTCCGAATGATAGATTTTTGAGAAACTTTTCGTGGCAATATTATTTACTCTCAGAGTTTTTGCCAGAAATCTGCTGAGAGGAAGTCGCCGAAGAAATATTTTTTCATATTTCGTTTTGAGGCCCGACTTGGGGTTTGAACGGTGGCCTAATGTCTAATAAGTCAACACGCTACCTACTCGACTTCGGCAACTATAGGCATTCCGCAAATTAGTAAAATTTGTTTTATTAAAAAAAGGGGGCTCTGTTACGAAAAGATGCCATATCTTCTTCAGTGATGATTATTTTACAGGAAATTACCGGTGAGGTGGTCACCGAAATCGTGCGATTTGATCCCGTTACACTTTTTCTTGTAAGGTTTTCTAAAGACGCAGATATTAGTGACAAAACATAGTGGCTCTCATTGTTGCCCAAACGTCTATGATTAAAAAAGGTTGATCTTCACATCCCTTACTTGTAGGTCGGTAAACTCAACTTGTTTGAGAATAAATCTACAAGTGGGACATTTCTCAAAGCAAGCATTTAGTGGCTCTCAAAGTCAATCATCGAGGCAATTCAGTCTGATTAATACGCCAGAGCCATGTATCAACTTTCAGCTCGTATGCTATTATTCCTCACATAATGATATCAATAGGTTCTTTTAACACACAAAATAGCTGAAACTATAGGTGGGACAAAAATTGATTTCGATTCATTGAATCCAATGCATTATTTTCCAAAAATCAAAAGAAGCATTCGAATACCTTGGTTTCTTACAACGATGCAATAATATACTTTTTTCCACATCTGATCTCCTTATCATTTACACTAAATACATATCTACCAGATATCAGCAATGAATCGTTTTTCCGCTACTCATAAGCTCTCATGCAATTTTGAGTATGAATGAATCAACCGAATTGAAATTCAACTACTCTGAGTCATTCGTACTCGCTAAAACATTGATTTATAAGAATAAGTAGCAATGAGTATGAGTACAAGGTTGACATCAAACTCACAACATTCGAAATATGTTTGATTCATAGGCCTACTCATTCTGATTCATAAATTTAGAAAAATACTTGTAAGTGATTCGAGTGACTCGAATCATTTATCAAATTTCTGTTGTTGTATATACAAACAAAGAAGAAAGGAAAGACATAGTGTTCGTATGTGAATCATACTTATTTTGTGATTCGTGTAAATGTTAAGAAGAGACGAGTCGAGGTCAATAACATCATACGTATTGTTGAGTATGAATACGACGAGTAGTTCCAACTTTGAGTATGAGTAGTATGAGTATGATATCAAAATAAGTGTGAATGCGTATAAAGATCTGAAATTATAAGTATGACTCGAACCTACTCATCATTTTGAATATTTATGGCTGATCTCTGATATCTACATATGTATGTACATATGGTTAGTCATTTTCCATCTATTTGGGAGAGTTCGTTTATAATTCCTTTGCACAAGTCGGGTAATAGATCTAATATTTCCAATTACAGGGATATTCCCAAGCTCAGTGCTATTCCAAAGCTGATGGAGAAACTAGTGACGGATTGTCTCTTTTTTAATACGAGATCTTTAATATCTCCTATCCAGCATGGTTTTTTGAAAGGCAGGTCGACTGTCACTAATCTTCTTAAATTTACTACACATGTTTTCAGGGGTTTTCTTGTCGGAGCTCGGACAGATGTAATTTGTACTGATTTCAGTAAAGCTCTTGATAGGGCTGATCATAGAATTTTGCTTCTTAAACTTTCACTAATCGGTATTCCTGATATTATTCTCCCTTAGGACTCAGAGGGTATTATTTTGGATGTATTGTCTAAGACTGTATATGTTATTTCTGGTGTTCCGTAGGGTAGCCATTTGGGTCCTTTACTGTTTTTATTGTTTCTGTATGATCTTAATTGTGCTGCTTCCGATTGTAATATTCTGATGTACGCTCATGACGTTAAATTATTTTATACTTTTGATGATGATCATGGCCAGGCTGTTTTTCAGCGAAATATTGATTTGTTTGTAACTTGATGCAGGATTAATTTGATGGATCTTAACTTCAGAAAAAGTAAATGCATGGTTTTCTCTTGCGGGGGTGTAATTTCGTCCACTTATGTGATTAATTCTTGTTCTTTGGGAACTGTGACTACATTTCTTGATTTGGGGGCATTATTGGATATTAAATTGCCTTTTATTGATTGATTGATTGTCAATCATCAGGCAAGGCTTGGGCTGTTCTTGGTTTTGTGAAAAGATGGGCTATGAAATTCATTGATCCTTATGTAACAAGACTACTGTACATTTCACTTGTTAGGCCTATTTGGAGTATGCGTTTGCTAATTGGAATCCATACTGTCGTTGTAATAATGATTCAATAGTCTGTGCAAAAGCAGTTATTATTATTCTGTTTACGTGGCTTAGGATGGGATTATGCCAATGGGCTTCCGTCATATGAGGCTAGGTAAGGTTTGATAAAATTTCCATCTTTGGAACGTAGAAGGCCTGTTTTAGGGGTTTGTTTTATTTTTAATTTGGTTAAAGGTGATATCGATTCTGAGTTCTTGCTTTGTAACTTGAATTTCAGTATTCCAGCAAGATTTTCACGACACTGTCCTCCTCTTTCTTTAGATTTCTATAGAACGAACTATGGATGTAATTTTCCTTTTCGTAGATTATATAAAGATTTTAACTTCCATTATGATTTTATTGATTTTAATTGTAGTGTTTGTAATATAAAACGTAGTTTATATGCTGGCATTAATTTATAAATTATTATATAAAAATGTATTTTTGTTCTTGTCTTAGGTAGTTCCGATTTATTGTTACCTTATTCAGCTTGTGATTAAGTTCTGTAGCTGTTTTATGTTCTAGTTGCCATAACTTTTTCCTTTCCCGCTACAGTCCGGACTGTAGTGTGTACGTGTCCCTACGTAATGCGGACGAGCCCTCCGCGGTCGGGTGAGGGTGGGTTAGTGTGAGGCCGGGACGTTCGAATATCTGATCTGTTATCGCCATAGTTCAAATCCCTAGTCAAACATCTTGACGGATACGAAATATGCAAAAAATATTTCTGCGGAAAAATTGCCAAGAAATTGAATGAGAATGGAAAGGTTCGCCTTAACACATGGACTGCCAACTACGAGGTAACTCGTGAATTGCGTTTCCTTTTTTGGGGTTCCCAACAACGAGTTAAGTCTTACTTACTAATATGAAATAAAATCAAATTGTCGTTTATTGACCAGTTTTCTGAAAATTGCCGTGTTAAAAAAAATAAATTCTAACACAACCGCGAAGGACCTATTCTGTGCAATTAGTTCATTATACAGTAGTGTTAAAAGTCACTGTTTATAGACTGATTAAGTTAGTTTGCCTTTTAGTTTCTATTACTATTACTTAAATGCGATTTCTTTTTTCCCAATAAAAAAATGTACTTCTACACGAATGTCATTTAACCATTGGATGTGAGGAAACATGGCAGCAGGTTTTCCCAACTTTTAATACCACTTTCTGTTTTATTTATTATTCAAATATAGTCTTACGCCTACTTATACGTAACTTACCCTTAAAGTTTGAGTACCACTGTCTCCATGAATATTTGGCGTAATACGTCAATTGTTTCTAGCAAAAACAGCACCAAAATGCTTTCTATTTAAAGAAATATTTATTCGAAAACAAACTCCGCGCCGTCTTTCAGACGAAATATCTTCAAGTTCAAGTTAAAGTTAATAGCTTTGCTTGCTTTCTAAGAAAAAAACAAATTTATGCTAAAAATATGTTTTCAAGGATATACGTGTTGTGTATAGCAATATTTCATTAACGTTTTCTAATTTCATTAATTATTTCGTGTATATTTTAATAGGATTGGCAGTGCTGATACTTTGGAAATTGTAGCTTCCAAGTCAACGGGTAGTGAACCATCAACGCCAGAGGACAATATTAATGTGGTGGTAAGGGTACGGCCTCTTAATGAGAAAGAAAAACGAGACAGACATGGCTCTATACTACAGTTTCCTGGAAATGGCCAAATAATTGTAAGTTCTCTGACCACTGCCAGTGTAAATTGATTGTTAATTCAGCATTTAAAAAATTTCAGATTGAAAGTCATGATTCGGCACGTAGTCGTAATCGTGAAAGTGTACGTGTTTTTACCTACAATGTTGTATTTGAACCAGGTGCCACTCAAGAAGATATCTTAGATTACTCAGGTATTAAACGCATCATTGAAATGGCTATTGAAGGCTTCAGTTGTACGGCGTTTTGTTATGGCCAAACGGGTTCGGGAAAGACACACACACTTACAGGACCACCGGATTTAGTACGTTTTTTTTGTTTTCCTTGTTGCGTTCATTTATATATTAAGACGCTTGATATGTTTCTTATTTTTTTTTTAATTTTAATTTACATTTCAGTTTATTGGCAAACCAAATCCAAAAGATCGTCGGCATGGTCTTATCTTCCGTTCATTTTTGTACCTCTTCCAGTTGATCAAAAATCGCAAGGATATATCATACGTTTTGAAGGCATCATTTATGGAAATCTACAATGAGCGGGCAAGTGAATCTTTCTTTAGAAAAAGTATAGCTTAAACGGTGAAGTTGATCTCAGATGATTCAATATATCATAAGTTTAGTCTTTCTTATTAAAAAAAAAACTTTGGTAACCATAACATTTCCATGCACATAGGCAGGTTAAATATCAAGGAGGACATAAAATTCATCAGCGAAAAATCTTCTGTTGCCCAAGGAGCACTGACATAATAATAATACGATAATGCCAAATATTACATACGTAATTGGCCATTACAACCCTGGAGTCAGGATTTCAGCCTAGCTTCTTAAACCACTCATGTTGTGTGCGTTAATTGTATACGTGAGAAGCGTAACTTACAGTTTAAAGTCGACTCCGAACTACAGATTTTTGAGAAGCTTTTCAATTTTATTTGCCAGATATCTGCTGAGCGGAAATCACCGATGAATTATTTTTTTTTTCGTATTTGTTTTTGATGTCTGAACTGAGATACGAACCTGGGCTTTACATCTAATTACCCAACAAACTACCTGCTAGACTTCAGCGATTTCATGCCAAATATTTGAGTTCATTAAAAAGGATCCCATTCCTAAAAGGAAGAACTGGAGGAAGGGTGCGATACACCTCGCAGGGGAGTGTATAAGGCTTCCAGATCACTACGTAAGTGTCGGCAATTCAGGCTGCGGTGAAAATTATTGTGAAAAATCACCATTCTTTCCGATAGCCAAGCGGCCATCAAAGCATTGGATTCTAGTGCAATAAACTTCAAGACGGCGTACGGGTGTCGCAGATGTCTCAATGAGATGGGAAACCGATATGATGTTTGTATCACGTCGGTACATAGGGGACATAGAGATATTCTCGGCAATTGCAGAGCACATGATTTGGCCAGAAGGGGCACAACCATCGAACTCTTTGATGAATTCTCTACATTAAGAACCCTTAACTGACCTGCAGGATTATAATTGACAATGCATTCGTGAACCTTGTCAACAGTAGGTGGTCAGCTTCGGAATGATTTCTGCAGAAACTGTGCAGATGAGGAATAGGATGAGATGCACATGCCTGGCACTTGGTTGGAGGAGAAACTGGTACCTGGGTGCCTACTACATAAAGGATCTATGTGAAGTGTCATGCATGGATATTGGCAGTTTAATGCGCTTCATCGGAAGCTCCGAATGGTTCTTGGACTAGGGGTGAATGTGAAACTGAGTGTGCGGACTAAGTGTGTCCTCTCATGACTCCGTCAGAGGGACAGAATACTCCCACCTACCTACCTTTATGGTACCATGTATTTCATTCCATTTCAAGCCTTTCTTACTTATTTGTCGCAGTTTATTCTGTCATTTTCATGTCATATTAATGAAATGAAGTCGCCGTGATCTAGTAGGTAGTGTGTTGGCTTATTAGACGTAAAAGCCAGGGTTGAAGTCCCAGGCCAGACATCAAAACAAAATACAAAAAGTATTTTTTCGGCGATTTCCTCTCAGCAGATTTCTGGCAAAAACCCTGAGACCAAATAAAATTGCCATGAAAAGTTTCTCATAAAATCTGTCGTTCGGAGTCGACTTTAAACTGTAGGTCCCGCTACTCATGTATAAAATTAACACACACAACATAAGTGGTGTGCAACTTAAACCACGGGCTCTTGTTCATTAAACAATAAACCGTTTACTAGACTATTTATTTCTTTGGGATAAATATATACGAGCTTTTTACTTTCTTCTTTGGGAATAAAGATAAAGAGGCAAAATGAATACAAAGACCACCTTGAAAGTGTGAACCAAATTGAAATGCCAGGGTTTCGTTTGTCACGTGTAGTTTCTGCTTCTTTTCTCTGCTGCACCTACCTCAACTAAAATAAATTTATTGTGAATAATTTAAAATAGACGAAGCAATTGTTTACAATTTTCAAAAATTTGCGTGGAATTTTAAATGATCTGGGATTTATTTACTTTTGCAGAACACGCCCCATATATTGTATGCAGTGCAGTGATTTTGTGTAGATATTTTTGTGTCAATGCAAATATCCAAATGCTGATGAAAAATTCACTTAAAAATTTTTTTAGTTTCATGCCAAAAACCTGTAGAAAGTGGACAATTGTCAACAGCAGGTGTCTGTCAGTATGTGTGTTTGTTAGGTGGACAATGAAGGCGAAATTATTTTTTTTTGTTTAGGGTTAATGGGGTCAAACTAATCAATTGTCCGTTGATTCGAATCGATTATTCGTTAAGGGACATTGTGAATTTCTAAACCGTTTAAAATGGAAAATTAAATATTTCCATCGATGAAATAGAATTTTTTTTTAATTGAATAAAAAGTTTTTTAAATTGTTTATAAGGTGTAGAAAATTGAAATCCATTATTTAACAAAAAGGGTGTTTAACCTTTAGACCGTGAGACCAAGGTTCAAACTCCAAGTCAAGCATCTCCAACAAAACGAAGCATGAAAAATATTTCTAGGGCGACTTCCTCTCAGCAGATGAATGGCGAAAAATTTAATGGGTCATTATTACAACTTGCTGTTAACTAAGGGGAGGATTTTAACGGTCAGAGAAATTGTTTTTCTTTATTGTGAGTACCTAATAAAAAAAGCAAGGATCCTGTCGGTAACTTTTAAAGTTAAGTTTATCTTTTAACTTGCGTATTTTATATTATTTTCAATATGGCAACTTTAAATATAAACAAGCAACATAAAACCGAAGAACCCTCGTTGCTACTGCGTAAAAAAAGATCTATTTAATTGACTAGTTTTATCGACATTGCTCCGGCTTTGCCATATTTTTAAAAAAAGGTAACTTTATTTTATCTGTAAGTTGTAATAAGGAAAATAAGTTAAAGTTAACTTTTAAATTTCCCACCACTTTGGAATGCTAACTATTGCAGAAATACTGGGTGCGCCTTTTACAACACCTTATATTACAAACCATATAATTACATGCTAATGCTAGTTTTTTTCTTTTCTTCCATAGGTCATAGATCTACTTAATCCCGGTTCAGCGAGAAAACCCCTGTCTGTGCGATGGTCGAAAAAATCGGGTGGTTTCTTTGTTGAGAATCTCTTTACAGTTGATTGTGAAGAATTGGACGATTTACTGGCTGTTCTGGAGGAAGGTAAGTTCGAATATATAAACTAGAAAGTGTTTAAAATTCGATTTGGAAAATAAGAATTACTTTTCCCATGATTTTTATTCTTTAACAGAAGTTTGTATTAAAATTCAGAGGAGCTGTCAATATGTTTTTTGCAGCACGTTGTTTAATGCATGATTTTACACTGAAAAAAATTCAGTATATGATCTTTAGTTTGGAACTAATTTGAAACTAATATTCCTTGAAGTTACCAGAATTTGTAAATGTTTTATTCAAAACACTTTTAAATTTTCTATTAGAAGAATTTTAAATTCACTGTACCACTGACCTTTTAATTTCAGTGTAAGAATATGGATTATTGCAACGTAATTTCGCGTTTCTATTACACTTTCCTATAGTCACGATAGACAGGTATTTTTACGTACGTAACATCACATTATGAAATGTGTAACGAATTGGTGGTAAATGTTATAATGTCCCATAAAAAAAGTTGTATTAGTAATTAGAGTCTAAATATCTATAGTACAACAACAATTATGGAATACATTTGTATGTGATATACAAACAAGTTACATATTTTACACGTGTGTAGCACACTTTTTAGGAAAGTGTTTGGTTCTCAATAGGCTAGGAAAACAATGACATTCTAGTTTGCATATAGATTACACTGTTCACCAGATGCAGTCTAAATAAGCTTTGGTGTGAATCAGAGATCAGAGAACGAGTACTTAAAACGATGAGTAGATTCGAGTCATACTTATAATTTCTGAAACTTATACGCATTCGTACTTATTTGGATATCATACACACACTACTCATATATAAAAGTTTGAAATACTCATCGTACTCATACTTAACAATACGCATGATGTTGTTGATTTCGAGTCGCCTCTACTTAACATTTACACGAAGCACTCGAATCACTTCTAAGTATTATAAGTAATTTTCTAAATTTATAAATCTGAATGAGTAGACCTATGAATCAAACATGTTTCGAATGTTGTGAGTTTGATGTCAACGTTATACTCATACTCATTACAAACTGTACTTTTATAAAGCAATGTTGTAGGGAGTACGAATGAATCAGAGTGGTTGAATTTCAATTCTGTTGATTCACTCATACTTAAAATTGCATGAGTACTTATGAGTACCGAAAAAACGATTCATTGCTGATCTCTGGTGTGAATACGTAGGCAAGTTCAAAGTATTCATAAAAAACTGCTAAGGCCGCTTAATGTAGCGATTCATAGTACAAAGAAACCTGACTACATAAGCTCATCATTAATACCCTTGTAAAAGCCAAGACGGGAATATGCTGAGTGAAGATTATTTTCGCATACAACGTGACATGGACAACTACGGACAAAGATTCCAATTGACTTTCTGAGTATTTGGAACCTGTGCTATAATTATTATCTAATAGATTGAACAAATGTATTTTCGCAGTTGGTAACTTGTTATTAGGTTACGTTGAAGTGGTAGCTTTGTTTACCAGTGCTCACTTGAACACGCATAACGGCCCGTTGTGACGCCACAGGTAAACGCAATGAGCAAGGGCTGCACTAGGTTGTCATTAAGTCAACTTCAAATTTACCCAGAGGGCATTTGATCCGTTGGAAACATCTTCAGTGACGATTACGTAAAATACTATGAATGCGAACGAGCTCACTTGAACACGCATAGCCGCCCGTTGTGACGCCACAGGTAAACGCAGTGAGCAAGGGCTGCACTAAATTGTCATTAAGTCAACTTCAAATCAGTGGATCAAATGCCCACTGTAATCATCTTCAGTGACGATTATATAAAATACTATGAATGGGAACGAGCTCACTTGAATACGCATAATGGTCCATTGTGACATCACAGGTAAACGCAGCGAGCAAGGGCTGCACTAAGTTGTCATTAAGTCAACTTCAAATTCACCCAGTGGGCCATTTGATCCATTGTAATCATCTTAAGTGACGATTACACAAAATACTATGAATGGGAACGAGGAAGAATAGAGAGAAATCTGAAAAAAAAGATTACCAGGGGTCGGGCAATTACAAAGAAGGTGTTCTATGGTACCTAACTTTTTCTCGTAACAACGTACTCTGAAATAGTCTGGCTAGGATTTATTCCAGATTCTTGTCAGCGACCTAAACTTGCAATGCCCCAGTAAGATATTCAATATCCAGTTTTACACTGGATTTTTCAAAACCCAACAGCAAGCCTCTTCTAAAATCGTTTATAGAAGGCCTGGGACGCTTAGATACATAACTCGTTATCTTACCCATGCCTAAACTAACCCTAACACCGAAAGATAAAGATAGCAGATTTAAAAGTGAATTTAACCTACCAACAGCAACCGCCATCTAGTTCTCGGGTGTACCACAATATCTTGAAACCTAGCAGAGACAGATTCGATTCAAAAAACAGCCCAATTATCAGTGAAGATTCTTCGAGATTACAGAAATCTCTGCTTGAAAGTCAAATATGCTTACAGAAAACCCCATTGCCTCTGGCTCTTCCTTAAATTCAACCATAACAGAGGTCGTACTATGCTCAAGGGGATAAAAAATTCTTCAATTTATTAGGGAGCAGCTTGTACCCTATCTAACAACGCTAAATATCTTAAAGTTATATTGGAGAGCAAACTGAACTGCAATTTGAATACACAAATCTGAAGTGTTGTAAAAAAAGCAGTTGATGTAAATCTCTATCGCCGTGATCTAGTAGGTAGTGTTTTAACTTATTAGACGTGAGGCCTCGGTTCAAACCGATTCAGCGACTGCCTCTTAGCAGATTTCTGGCGAAAACCCTGAGAGTAAATAAAATTGCCATGAAAAGTTTCACAAAAAACTGTCGTTCGGAGCCGACTTCAAACTGCCGGTCCCACCAGTCATGTAAAAAATTAACGCAAACAACGTAAGTGGTTTGAGAAACTAGGTCGTAATCCTCCTGACTAAAGGGTTGTAATGATCAACCATGTATGTGTGTGAATCTGAGTATTAGTCCTGTAATAGTTAGCTGCACGGCTTTACTCCTCGGTTTTGAGAAAAAAGGCCTTCAAAAGTATTATTATAATTAGTGGCGACCGTTAAAACAGATGTCTAGAGACCAAAGAAGTCTTACCTGTAATGGATAGATGGGAAACACGATTCGCGGTGAATGTGCTCAATATATACACTCATATATACTCAATTTATACACTTCTGTATAAAATTAAAAAACACAACATAAGTGGTGTGAGAAACTGCAGGCTTCTTGGGGACGATTGCTGTTGACTTTCTAATGGTGAAGGTATGTCACCTAGCAGCAACTCGTTTCCTTGCCGTTCGCATCTTCCCTCTTTCCACCTTTCCTAAACCTGCATAATGCACTGCATGAGTAGGGGCCATCCCCTGAGTGCTGGTGTAAAAAAAAAAAATAAAAAAAAGTGGCAAAACATTCATAACGGCACACTGACCTCTAGGTGTATGTGTAAAAAAATTTCTTCTAGGACTTCTGTTGAAGCTGTAATAATATGAAGCAATAGGAAACCAATGAATATCTTTTCTGTCATTGTTCGCTACTTTAGAACCTAAGATGATAAATTTTTGGGCTCCTAAAAATTATGGACAGATATTGTTAGAGGTGAATTTTATAAAATCGCTTAGAATAGTTATCAAGATGTCTGAGACATGCTTGCTTAAACTTGTGGACCTGAGTGACTTCATAGAACGTTTGCCTATACGTGCGACGGAAGTGAGTGATTCATATTAAAAGTTTTGGACCCAATCTAATATAAAGGTCTTGACCTTTGAGCAAGAAAAAATTGGAAAATAACTAACGACAATAATAGCGGTAAGTTTCGATAAAAATCGTGAGATCTTCGGATTTGAGCTTTTTTTAGAGAAGTTCTAAAGGGTTCAACGACCCCCCCTAAAACCGCATTAAATTTTTCTAAATGTGGTGAAGGGTTCTATTAAATTCTAACGAAGAACTTAATAAACTTTTTCAGGAGAATGCTGAGTGGAGGTCGTCGAAGAAAAAGACATGTTTTTCTTATTTCAATTCTCGAACCCCCGTTTAATAAGCCATCAGACTAGTTACTATATTACGGTTACCACAATTAACTTAAAATAACTTTGGTTTTGAATGGACCCAAGACTGATAATGGTTGATTGTAATTATTCTTAAATTTTAAACGAGGTCTTTTATTCATGTTCTTTGCTTTTGAAACCATAGGGCATCTCCCCTATACTGTATGATTGCTCTACTGTATCAAGTTCTACAATGGTAGGGTTACCATTTATTGTCGTCTAGAACCACATACTTTTAAATTATGCAATCCTTGCGTTGACCAACTTCTATAATGAGTGTGGTGGAAGTTAGTCAGTACAGGGATAATCAAAGCTACCACTTCCACGTAACCTAACCTAATTTGACCTACGTTATCTATGAAAATATTTTCAGTGTTTAGGTGAACAACTTCACTAATTGCGTTCTACACTTTCCCAAGAGGTGACGCAATTATAATGTCCGCTATTGGTGTTACTCTGCCGGGTAAGCTAGGGCGAAGCATACTTCATAGATGAATTATTAGCAGAGAGATTGACTAGTTTATGCTTCCAGGTATTTACTTAAATTTTTTTTTTTTATTTTAGGAATGCGTAATCGAGCTGTTGGCTCTCATGCGATGAATGATCATTCCTCTAGATCGCATACTATACTCACCGTACATATAATATCCGAACAACAAACTGATGGCGGTGTATTCCTATCCAAACATGGAAAAATCAATTTCGTTGATTTGGCTGGTAGTGAATTGACCAAAAAGACAATGAGTGAAGGTAAAACATTGGAGGAGGCTAACAATATTAACAAAAGTTTAATGGTTTTGGGTAGGTATTCAAAATTTTCCATCTTCTTTTCTAAGTTATATTGACTTACACGGATAATGTTATGCTGTAGGTTACTGTATTGCCTCGTTAAGCGATAGTAAAAAACGTTTTGGCCACATACCCTATCGCGATAGCCAGTTAACCAAATTATTGGCTGATAGTTTGGCAGGAAATGGTGTTACCTTAATGATAGCTTGCGTGTCACCTGCTCAGTACAATTATGCGGAAACCTTAAATACCTTACGTTATGCCTCGCGTGCTAAGCGTATACGTACAAAGCCTGTTATAATGATGGATCCCAGAGAAGCACTGATACTTAGTTTGAAACGTGACATACATTCGTTGCAAATAGAGAATGAACATTTGAAGGCGGCATTAAATTTACATCACAATTCCATTAAAGAGGTTGGCATTGAAGGCTCCGAATTGGTTGAAATTCCCACTGATCATGGTGGTGTAATACCAAAAGTCGATATAGAACGTTTACCCGAATTGGATTGCATTGAGTTGGCTGAGCTGGTTAAATTGTATATGCAAGAGAATGAGGCATTGCGACAAGAAAATAATCACCTGTTTACCGTACGAGAAACTATACTTAGGGACCAGGAAATTGTATGCCGGGAAAATGAACGTTTGCTTAAGAAATTGGAAGATGTTAACAAGTAAGTTATGAACATACATACATAGATTGAAGGGAGTTAGAATAAGATAAAAGAAGAAGTAGAAGAAGAATGAGAAGAAAAAAAAAAGAAAATTTCAATTAAATTATGATTAACTGGCTCATTATTCCATTTTCAATTTCTCGTTTTAGATCGAGACTAGATGAGAATGTGAATAATGGGCTGGACGAATAAAAAAAATTGCTCAGAGAGTTAATGTTCAATACAAGGGATATTCAAATGTCAAATCAGTATAACAAACAAACGCACAAATATGCCATAAAACTGTTACTATTTTTATTCAAATTTATTACACAAATTGTAGAATGTAACATCAATGTTGTGATTTTCTTTTTTGCTTTTTTTGATGAAAATTTTTGATGTTTTTTACTTTTATGTACACTTGTACAACATATTTTTGAAATAAATATTTATATACATATGTACGTACATACATACATACAACTTGATATTATTTAATTTAATGTAATGTAATGCAAATATTATTTTCTATTCAAAAATCGAAAAATTGAAAGAGTTTGTGTTCGTTCTCCTCTAATACCTGCCAGGCCAGCAATATCCTCAGCAACGGGCAGTGAAACAGCCGGTACAGAAATCTGGACAAATCCTCAAGATTCCCAAACCGATGAAGAAGTATGTACCATAAAAAGGGATGTTGTCACAGTAAGAGTGTACTTTTTAAATTTTATTTAAAGTTTTTTTCTACATGTTTCAGCTTCTTAGCAGTTGCCATATACACTTATTTCGAGTATTCATTTCGTGGTTTCAAATGTAAAGTGAAACACTACATCATTTAAATGATCTCCACTCCACACAAAGTGTTGCAAGCATTGATTCTTTTGAGATAATTTTCGACCACTTTTTGACACATTTTAAGCAGTATCTCAGCCATAACTTGACGAATGTTGGTTTTTAAATGCTCAAGAGTTGAAGGTTTATCTGCATAAGCAGGGTCTTTCGCGTAGGCCCACAAAAAAGTCTAATGGTGTCAAATCGCATGATCTCTTGGTGGCCAGTTGATATCGCCACGACGAGAAATTACGCGGCCAGGAAATAGCTCTTGCAATAAAGCCATATTCGTACGAGTTGTGTGGCATCTGGCATCGTCAACGCTTCGAATTCGTTTTCGAAGACTTTTTCTTGTTATTCAAGCACCCATTCCACGTATCTACGACGTTGTGAATGGTTAGCTGGCTTCAGTTGTTGCGCGACTTTATATGAAAGTACGTGTAGATCTAAATACAAAATACGCCATAATGTTCCGTAAGACAGTCCTAATTCCTGAGAACGACAAGGAATCGACACATTCGGGCCTTCGGCAACACTTTCACTTACAATAGCAATATATTCAGCGGAACAGGCCTTTCAATATTTGTAATCACTTCAGTCTCTTCAAATTTTTTCATAACTTTGCCAATTGCTTGCGTAGTTGCTTAGGTATTCCGTTAACGGAAAAATACCAAATGAAACAAAGGACATGCATTACAACTCTGCTATTTGTTCGAAAATTCAAAGTTTAACGTATGACAAAATATATTGGTCTCGGCCTTGCATTAACGTACTTGATATAAACGAGAGTGTCGCCGATCACCCGATACCATAACTTTGACATATGGCGCACTATATCTTGGCCTTAACACTCCTGTGTGTTAACGTACCGTCAGTTGAAAAAGGAACTGCTATAAACGAGAGTATCGAAGGAAACCTGAAAATATTAGTTTAACCTATGACATACTATATTTGTCTCGACTTTTGGACTCCTGTGCGATAATGTACCGGTCGATCTCTTGAAAAATTTCATACTATAAAGAGGAGTATTTATAATAATAATTTCAAATTTCTTGAAGTGTTACCCTGCGTGATTGGTACTTATGCCTTTGATATTAAGGCGAAAATTGATTAAATAGTATTCGTTCTTGTAACCTCAACTATAAAGCATGGATCTGGACAACCGACACCGTGCCTACAGCAATCGATTTATAGCAGCAATGATTTTCAGACAAATTATCTCAAAGAAGTGCTTTAAACGTGAGTGCCGCCAAAAATCCGAAAGAACAATTCGGCATACTTCTCTGTAACTTTAAATTTCTCATAGACCTACCAAGCGTGATTGACCCTTACTTTTATGAAATTAAGGCCAAACTTAACTGAATTACATTCGTCACAGGTACTTGAATAAGAAGTTCTTGTAAACTAAACTAGATCTGGATGAGATGTGGTTCGATTTACAGCAGCAATGATATTCAGTCAGAGTGCATATGTCAAAGAACTCTGATGCCAACTGATCATCTAGATTATGGTATTTTTATCACAGGGTTTATGCGAATGAATCAAAAATATTTCCTAGGCTGAAATCCAAAATTCAATGCATCATTAGCATATCTTTGTGAAAAGGTTAGATTAGAGGAAGTGTACTTGCCAATTAAGGCAAGTACAGTACACGGAGGTTGAATTGACCCATTGTACAATCTCCTTAAAGAGGGAAGGTTAATAGAGGAAAGATAGTAGATAATATCTCTGTGAAAAAGTGATTGAAAATTTCATTACCTTAGTGATGGTTTATCATGAGTTCCATGGTAGTCGTTTGATGAATATTTTTTCCAGACTTAATCCGCTCATTTTTTTGTCAAGTGCACTCTTACTGAGACAACCTGTACATTTATCAAACTTACTTTAAACTTACTTCTTACTTGAAATAATATTTCTAGAATCCGCCTAATTTACAAGGACGCATGTCGGAAAATAATGAAAAACGTTCCGATGAAGAACAGCGACAAATTGATCAGGATCGTATAGCTCGTAATATTTTAGAAATGGCCAATAACTTTCCCAGTAAAATTTCAGAACAACAAAACTACAATGCTCAAGCAAATACTCAAACTACAGTACAAGATGACTTGCATCCACAGGACAACGGTCTAATGCCAGAGTAAGTGAAGTACCCGTAATTTATTATTAAATTTGTCCTCCTTTTTCTAAAGTACTCTTGAAATTACTCTCTCATTACAGCATGTTAATTTGAAAGCTGCTCTACAAGCAACTGGTAATTCAATTCTTGTACAAACGATGTTACACGTTAATTTACAATTTCAGAAATTTATTTGAAAAAAATTTACAAAAATTTTGTAAAAAAAAAAGAAGGGAACTCAATTATTTTATACATCAAAGGATGGAACAATATTTAATAAGTTTATAATGTTTGCAACATCAACTTGAACCAATGTAGTATTTAAAGGCTTTAAAAGTATAGTTTAAATAAATAAATACAAAAATTAATAATAAAAATATTCTATTGCGATACAAATTAATTGCTGGTAATTTTTACAGATAAAACAAAGTGATCCTCGATATTCTCCGAAATTATTCATCTTTCCAGACGCCGAAGACTTATTGTCACCATAGTCTACTAGATAATGTGCTGGCTTATTAGACGTGAAGTCGTATTTCAAACCCATGTCATTCATCTCCCTCCAACAAAACGAAATACGAAAAATAATTATCCGGAGACTTCCTCTCCACAGATTTCTGTCAAAAACTCTGAGAGTAAATAAAATTGTCATGAAAAACTTTCCCAAAAACCTGTAATTCGAAATCGATTTTAAACTATAGGTCCCGCCACTCTCCAATAAAATTAAGACACACAACATAAGTGGTGTGAGAAGCTAGGAATTCTAGCTAAAAGATCGTAATAATAAATTATGTATGTATGCTTAAAGGCTTTTAAGGGACATACTTTCTGACTACATCTGATCTGAGAGTGTATAAATCTGGTAATCATTCTTATATACGATTGCTAAATTCGATTATGCTGTATGCTGTGTGACTAGTCATTGTAGGGTTACTGGCAATGAAGTTATTTTTTTTATAAAACCAGCACTCAGAGGATGGCCCCTACGAGTTGCCGCTAAGTGATTATAAAATGACCAGTGCTATACCTTCACCATTAGACTATCTACAATGAAGTTCCAAATGAACTGGGAAGATCAACATCATTTACTACTAAAAGGTTTCTTTTTGGAATTATTGAGTAAAAGTTATCTTCTATCAGCAATCATCTTATGGGTAAAAAATAAATCCTACAATTACGAAACTAATCTTAAGCCTGAGTAGAAGTAAATTGAGAATAATTTTAACAACTTTAACCAACTTAACAGGCATAATAGTTGATCATATATTTAAACAGTCCCTGTCTACAGGCGCGTGAGTAGAAATCGCTAGGAAAGTCAATTTATTAAGGAGCTGGTAGACCACTTGAGGTCTATAGGTGGCGACCTCCTGGAGTAGAACAATCACTGGATTAGATTAAAGGAACTTGATTAATGAAATCTAAACCAAGCAAAGAAATAATAAGAGTATAGGGGAAATGTCCTCTGTTGTCTTGAATCGTTGCTGGATAATGTCTCTACCCTGGTAGGATCTAGCAAATTTAATTCGACTAAATAAATATTCCGGCCGTTTCGTGTAAATTATTTTATGAAGTAAAATAAGGCATTTAATTTTCAAGAGATCATCAAATCCGGCAAGCCAAATGAGAAATGTGATCACGACCCCCTTTATGAAAGACATATCTAGCTATGTTATTAAATGCCAAGTTAAGTCTACGTTTGTCATCACAATCATAGTTTGCTAAGATTTCACACCCATACAAAAGTACCGTAATTAAGTACGTTCTAGCAAGTTGCATGCGAATGACAAAAGGAGTCGAATCAATAACAGTTCAGAAGTTCTTAAGCGTACTATAAATTCTACCAACAACGACACCAATATGGTTAGACCATGATAAACTGCCTTTAAAGACAATAACCAGCTTTCTTGCAGGTTTGACAAAGTCAATCTTATTTGCCCTGACGCACAATTCAGGCATGACAAATGATCTTTCGGTTCTCGAAAGTGTGATCAAGCAGAACCAAAAACGCTACACTATTTACATCTAGTTTCGTTTCGACCTAAGATCTTCAACAACATTTATAAGAGCAGAAGTACAACTTCTACCTTTCATAAATCCCGACTAACTAATACTATGTTCAGACATACACTTTTATTAAATCAATATTCGGTTTATTGAGAACAATATTTTTAGCGTTCAGATATATAATATACGAAAATTTATTTGGCAGCTGGTAAACAAAACAGCTGATTGCTTCAACAAAATTGCTTTTAATTTAATCGCGAAAACTAGTATCAAAAAATTTTTTTTTAGAAAAAATAGAAAACAACTTAACTTTGGTTAAGGTATTTGCTAATGATTAACCGAAAACATCGAGCTGTTGCGGTTAATAGGGACTACTTGTGACTCCAAAGTTGGTTTTCTCAGAAGGATGAGAAATACAAATTTGATAATATTGGGTAGCTTGGAGAAAAGACTCGTCAAATATCATTAGAAAGTGTTCGGAAAAATATGCTCACTGAACGTACTTATGATAGTGTTGTATTTAAAGTTTTAATCAATATTATAACAATTTAGGAATTTATTGAGCAATAATTAATTGATATTTTATATGATTACCTACCGTTTATTGCGATTACCTCAATATAAGTGCATGTCTGAACATAGTATAAGAGTAAAGTAATTGTGACTCTCCAAATAATTAGTGATCTGTCTGGCCTATTATATTTTCCATTACCTTGGACAAAAAAGGAAGGATAGCAATTGGCCTGAACTCGTTGTTCGTTTTGGGAATGGGAATGATTTTTGTCAGTTTCCAATGTTCAGGAAAAGTATATTTAGTCAGAACAAAACAAAATTTTTCCAAAAGAAAAAATTAAAACAAATTGAAAATGTCTGTTCATTATTTTATGTTTGAAAAGAATTATGCAAAATGTTTGCATATCTTGACATTTTATTTTTTATTTGCAAGTATTTATTTATTATGTTTGTATATATATTTTAGAATTGTTTCTTTTTCTTTTTGTTTATTGTTTATATTTACGAATAAAGTTAAGATTTAAATAATTTTATTGTTTTAAATACTACATTATATTTATATTTCTATATATAAAGGAGTTATTAACTATTAATATACACAGATAACTTAGGCAAATGATTTAAAATAATAAAAAAAAATAATGAATTTTCTTTATTTTAATAAAATAAAATATAAAAAAAGAAAATTCAGTATTTTTTATTTTAATAAAATAAACTATAAAAAAAAAAAATAAATGAAAAAAAAAACTTGAACATTTCTTTTTCAAATGTTCATATAAAAAAATGTTATAGGAAGGATGTATGATAATATAAACGAAATGAAGATTTAATTAAGTTAACTATTGTAGTAATTACAAGATGGATGAATAGAATAATAATTTTAATTCAGATCAGTTGGCTTATAATTAAACCAATAATATAATTACATTTGATGTAATTATCTATACTTGATTAATTGTTTTTGTTTGCTTTTTTTCATTTTCGTTTGTAACTAAAAAAATAAATATATTTTCGAATATTTATGTACATTTGAATGAATTATTAATTCAATTTAATAATAATAATTATTAATAATAATAATAATATAGTATATAGTACTAGTAATTAATTGTTTAATATGTACTGTTTTTTATATGCAGCTTAAAAAATAAAATAATTATTATTTATTATTATTATTCTATACGATATAATTATTATTATTTAATATATTTTATATTTTTATTTAATATTTAAAGTGATATAAACTAGATAGAGATAGAGAAAAAAAAATAATGTTTATGAACATAAATTATATATTCCCAGAGTTCAAGTGTTATTATTATTATTATTTATATCAACAGAATTTTGATTGAATTCTTAATAATGTATGAATAACTAGATATTTCCATATTACCATCAATTCATTAAGTTAAGCAATCAAAATGTATTTCATTTTTATATATGCTTTCTCTATTAGACTTGACATTTTTTAATTTTAATTAAGAAATATAATTTAAGAACCAAAGTCTATCATCATTATTAGTTGAATAATAATAATTTTTTTTTTATCATTTAATAAGCGTAATTTGGCGTTTGTTTTCATAGTGTATGTATTTCCTTTCCTTTTTATCCTTTCATTTCATTTATTCTATTCCAAAAATAATAACATCTAGTTTGAGCCATTGTATATGAGCTATCATGCCATATCATAACATATGATACATAAGATTTGAAACGTACGTAACGCGTAGTACGTTACGTTACGTTACGTTAGTAATGCACAAGAAGAGGGAAAAGAAAACCATTTCATTTCAGTGAAATCTCCTCTATCTTATTGCTAGACACTACTGAGTTGACCTGCTGCTGCTGTTGCCGAGGGATATAACTCTTCCGAGTATTTGGGACGACATTCGGCACAAAACCATTTGCCTTGCGGTGCCACCATTATGCCCACACATTCAAAGTGAAACCATTCGATAAGACAGTTTTCACCATCACAGGCAATCATTTCGGAAACTTCATCATACGGGCAACGGCAATAGCAATATACCGATTCGCCATCACGTGGTTGCCTGGCGCCCGCTGGCGGTCGTATAGGATAACGTATATTGTTAGCCTTAAAGTACTGTAATGTAGCAAAGTCCGGATTCGGTAAAAGGGCTGGTGGAATTTTATGATTAAAAGCAGTGGTCTGTGGTGTAGGTGGCGGTGGTGGCTGTGAGGGTAATATTACCGCTGGTGTTTGATTAATAGCCGCATTCAAAGTATTCATGTTAGTGTTAGAAAATTGTGATTTTATTGTATGATTTGTATCGTCTTCACTGCTGGTATTCTCATCGGTAGTATTATAGTTGTTGGGCTTCGAATGATTAGTGGTCGTGTTCAAGCCAATTTGTGAGGGTCTTATTTTTAATGTCGGTATGGGAGGGAATTTGCTATCATTCTTAGACTCCTTTTTCTTTGCAGGCCTTTTTCTCCCTGATTTATCCAGCGTCTGTAGAAGCTTAGACTTCTTTTTACTTGACGACGAGCCAAAAGTCGTTGCAAATGGATTTCCCGGTATAGCTGGCGTTTTAGGCGTTTTTGATGTTTTATTTTTGTTATTTAATATACTCTTCGATGGTGTTGGCAAATCTTCTTTGCGCCATGTTAATTGTGGCGGCGGTTGTGGTTTAAAGGCCCGTGTGCCAATCATCAGTGGTGGTCCATTGATTAGATTTTCATCATCGCTGGTATAGCCATAAAATTTGTTGGGCCGCCTTTGACGTTTGGAACGTTTTAGAGAGCCATCCGCATCAGAACAACTACTGCCTTCGCTCATGCGATGTAAGTTACCGTAGGGTGGCATTGTCAAAGGTCTGGGCGTTAAAGTTGTTTGATCTGTAATGCCCAGAACTGGTGGCGGCGGCGTATATATACTTTGTGTAATAGCTTGTTGTGCAGGCATGCTATATAGGTTAGACGATTGTAATTGATGTGAATCTATCACTGGATTTATTAATGTTGCAGGAGCGACAGTTGTTGTTTGCGGCACCACCTGCATTATAGGATTTATTTGATGGTGATGATGATGATGATGGTGGTCAAGAGGAGCATTTTGCGCCGGCGCAATATGTTCCTCAGCCATGGTTATGTGATTAGAGTGTAAACCTTGTCCCTTGCACGATGATTTACGATCACGTTTTTTCTTTTTAACTTTTATTTTTGGCTTCTCATTGGTAGCAACTTCTTCGGGTAGTGAAGGTGTTGAGGGACGGCTATTTTCAACAATATCGTAATTGTGAGAAGGCGACAGTCTCGTTTGAGCCATTAATTGTGCTCTCTTTTGTGCCAACAATTCATTTGCCAGCTTTTGTGGATGTTCATCGTAGAATTCCTCATCGGTTTCGGATTCATTTGTCTCCAGATCACTTTCATGGAATAAAGGTTCTTTTGGTGGTGAGGGTGGTCTTATTTCAACGTTTTCCTGCTCCTTAATCATTTCTTCATCATCAACATTTATGACCTCAGTAATCGATACGGACAATTTGTGTTGTTTAAGTGGTGAAATACTTTCACTGCGTTTACGCAAACGATCTCTTTCGGACTTCTTGCGATGTCTCTTTCTTACCGAGTTATTAGATGCCATAGATGAGTCAGTGTCTTCAGAGGAGGATGATGAGGAACTTGAATCCGAATCGGAAGATGAACAAGAACAATTTGATCCACATGAACAACTTGAGTCAGAGCTAGAACTGGAATCACTTGAAGATGATGAGGCATCAGATCTTCGCGATGATAGACGTCTGGGCGATTTACTTTGTTTTCTTTTTGTAGGTGACGTTTCAGGAGTAGAGGTTATCTCCGTAGATGGCTTTTTGAAATCCTCTTTTGGAGGACCGTCTTCCTGAGACGTTTTGGCTGGTTCAGGCACTGGCACTGGATCCTTTTTTGGTGGTTCTGGTTCGGGATCTGGCTCAATTTTGCAGTAATCATGATCCGACTCAGTTACATGTACGGGTTTACGTTTGGGTTGTTTATTTTCTTCCTCGGAAGCTTTTAAACGCTCTAATTCTTCAACAGTACTTGAGTCTTGTTGAGTTTTAAGAAAGTTCTTCCATATTTCGAGTACTTGACCCGGTTCAACTGGTTCAGTGTTTTTATTTTCTTTATCTTCGGTTTCTGAGGGAGGAGAGAGCATTACGCGGGGTAAAGCATCTATTTCACTTTTTGTTTTAGAATCCGAATCCGAGTCGTCGTCTTCATCGCTTGAATCGGACTCGGAAAGATTAGGGGCTGTTAAATTTAAATCTTCCAGTAACTCCTTGGAACGTTTACTCTTTTTTCGTTTCTTGCGTGGCTCATTTGATTCTAAACGTTTCTTGTCTTTTATGTCCTGATTTTTACAATTCTGTTCATCTTTATTTTTATCCTCCTCAACGGTTGTCTTCATTTTAATCAATTCTTCTTCGGCCTCGCCTTTTAACATGCCTTGACAATCCATTTCCGATTCATCCAATGGCTCTTTCTTAATCTCTATGATTTCCTGTTTAATGCTTTTCAATTCTGACGTTAATTTTGTGTCCTCTGCTTCGCCGCAATCATTTGTTAAGACCTTTTCGTTCTCATTGTTTTCCACTGATGCCTTGGCATTATCCAAAAATTGCTCTGGTGGCATGACTTGATGGACGATTGCATGCTTGAGTAGAAGTTTTCTGGATATAAATTTCTCTTCGCAATTATCTTCGATGCAAGGATATCTTAAATCCCCGCTATGTAAGCGTTTATGGACTCTCAGATACATTGCCTTCGAGAAACACAGATTGCACACTTCACAGACGAATGTTGTAGGAGGTATACAGAAATGATAAACAGTGACGCCAGCGTTTTTGAAGACATCGCTTGCAAATAGTACTTTCAGTGCCATGTTTCCAGAATAAATGCTTTGTGATGTCCAATTTGTTTCTGTAGGCAATGCCACAGCGATAGCAAAGATGATGCAATTTGTGTTTCCAAACATGCGAGGACAATTTACTCTGGTCACGACAGTCCTCCAGACAGACATCGCAGGCAAAATGCTTTTTTCGCAAATGAACCATAAGACGAAACGGCGATGGCATATTATCCAATTCACACAGGCAACAGCGAAACTTTACATCGAATACAGAAACTTTATTGGGTACACCCGGACATATATGACACAGAATCTCGCTAAAGCTGAAAAAATTCGCCCGACACATGAAACATAAAATTGCAGTGCGTAAATGCATTTTACGATTGTGCAAATAAAGCTCTTTGTGTGTTGAGGTAACGAAACGGCATTGAAAACACTCAAATATACGTTCATTGAAATGTTTTGTGAATTTACCCTCGCCATATGTGCAATAACTATGCGAATTGAAGTATGTGTCTTCTAAATCAGGGAGAAAGCCTTTCAATTTTGCCACAATAGTATCGGGCAACAGTTCTTCGGCCGTAATGCTATCAACGGTGGCGGTAAAACGATGACTGCCAATCATGTGTATAACTAAGCTTTTACCGTTTACTGCAATCCGTCTAGCGTGATTACAATACAAGCACAGTGGGTATACAGCTTTAAGACAAAGCCGTACAAAATCAATAATTTCATATCTATCTAAGGGACGATCTAATTGTAATTCTACGGTAACGGTATCTTCATTAGCCACCTCAATACCATCCACTGGCGGTGTTTTCTTCACTTCCAACAAGCTTTTCTCTACTTCGCTTGGGACATGCAAGTTTTCTTCTTGATCTTTATTATCACAGACATCAATTTCCGTATCTTCTTCTGGTTCATCTTGATCTTCGGTTAAACTTTTATCTAGATTTTCATTGTCTGTTGATTGTGTAAAAGAAATTTCCATATTTGCTGGTGGCGTTTCTGCAGTTATTTCAGAATTTAATGCCTCACTCATTTCATCCGGTCGTCTGTCCTGCTGTTCTGTACTCTCAATTTCTTGTTTAAATTCATTTTTGAAATTATGTTCGGGCGATTTGTAGGATGATGATGATGTTGGCCTTCTTTCTAACATCACCTCTGAGGATGATAACAAGCCATTGCCGTTGTTAACCAGAGTAGTTGTGTCATTTCGTTCAGAAGATTTACTTTCTATACTTTCGGTTGAAAGATTCAGATTCTCGTTGTTTAATGGACGCAATTCATTACTGGAAAAAGTAAATAAAAATTGGAAATTAATTACACAATGTTATGTAATAAAATAATACCACACCCACCTATATATTGTTTGTGTTGGTTGTGATGTTATGGTTTCATCAATATCCATCATATCACTGCCTATGGTATCACGACGTTCCTGGGTTGATGGCATTTGCCTCAAAGGACTCGGTGGTGGTAATAAAAATGAATGTTGTTGCAACGGTTGCATATGTTCGTCGCCACTCTGCGATATAGTTGAACGCCTGGGTGTAAACCATCTTGAATTTGGTGATGCTGGAGGTGTTGGCGACCAATTGTGATCAGCAGTTCTATTGCTAGATTGTGAAATACTTGGTTGTCGTGGCGATGCAAATTGTTTACTATTGTGCCGTGACTGATGTCTTCTTCGTTCGCTGTATATCTAGTTTTGTACGTTCAATTTCTTGCATGATACGCACCAAATTTGAATTGGGCTCATCCAAAGAGTCATCATCATCCAGTGAAAGCGAGGGATTTTGCATTGCTTTATCTTTGCTATTGTAAGAGGCGGTATTATCCTGAGAATTTCCCGCTTCAGTTGCTGATTCGGTAGCAGAGTTACGTTCGATTTCTATATCTTGAGAGTTGGCAGGTGTAGATTCGGCAAGAAATGAATTCTGTTTGATTTCCTCAGTTGTTTCTCCTTTCGCAATTTCCTTTTCATTTTGTCGGCTTATGTGGTTTGGTAAAAGTGTATTCGATTTTTCTGCATCATTACAACTTTCCATGTCTTCATTTTCTGAATCACGTTCGTCTTCTTTTTGGTCCTCATCGTCAACTTCATCTTCTTCTTCACTATCCGAAGTAGACGACAGTGCATCATCCACCGACTTTTGAAACTCTTTGGGAACACGTAATTTGAATTTGGGTACAACTAATCTAATAGGAGGCAATGTTGGTTCAATTGGCTTTTCGATTATTTGTTCCCTATCTGGCGGTAAATCTGGTTCCAAAGCTATATGTGATGTTTCCTGTACCGACGTTTGACCGCGAATTGAATTAGAGATTGTATTGGGTGGTATATGATGATTTGTATTGCAAGACTCATCGATAACCATATTACTGCTACTGTTACTATCTTCACTATGCAATGAATTAATTATTGGCGCTCGTTGGTTTAATACACCATCACGATCACTATCACAGTTCAAAATGGAATTTGAAGTTATGGTGGGATTGATATTATGATTACTTATTACGGTTACGGCAGGGACGACAGTCAATTCCTTTTGTTCTCTGTAACAAAAATGATAGAAAAAAGGCATATGAAATCTGTTGCACTGGAAAACAAAAAAAAAAAAATCTTTAAAATACCTTTCATTCGTTGCAGGAGTTTCTGGGAGGGCTATACTCTCAGGTTGTTTTTCTTTCTTCTTCTTTAACTTGGAGAAACGCTTACTATCCGGATGGGCTTTGCACTGATTAGTATGCCGTCCCTTTTGGCCACATAACGTGCAGGGTTTTATGTACTCCGAACAATCATGTTGGGAAAATTGTTCATTCTCCTTGAAGATATGTTGACATGTACAACACATAAGGAAACGGGATTCTAATGCATAACCCTCCAACACCGGTATGCTTTGTCGTAAAGCTTCTTCCGAATTAAAATGATTCTGTTCCAAATCATGTTTAATTTCTAAATGTAAAGCCAACTTTTCAGCCGTAGGAAAAAATCTTACGCAATACAGACACATGTAACGATTGTGTTGTTCGCGTATGTGCAAAAACAAATTCCAATTTTCATGAAACGTATTGCACGTCGAACACTTATAATAACGTTTCTTTGTACTCGTCACACTAGCCAGCTGAGGTGAAGGTGCGATTATTTCCTTAGGCTCTTTTAAATCGGTTGATTTTATTGCGGATAATGTTTTAGTGTTTCGAATTTTATTAATTGAATGAGGCGCTATTAACGCCTGAGGTGGAGGTGGTGGTGGAGGAGAAAGTTGGGGTGTTTGTTGAATTGTTGTTTGATTAAAGGGGAATAAAGTGTGAGACATTAAACATATGGCTTGATGTTCTTCCAGTTCGGAAAACGTATTAAAACTTCCTGTTTTACATTTAAAACACAAATATTTTGTGACCGATTTAGGTGGAGCAGAAGGAGGAGGCGGCGGCGGCGGTGTTATTGCTCTTAATGGTTGTGTTGGTGGTATTGATGACACTGGTAGCAACGTTTGTTGCGGTGGTGGTGGTGGTGGCGGTGCTGTTGGTAGAGCAAACGTTAACGGTGATGTTGCTAATGGTGGAAAATTTTGATTTCCTGGTACATTTGGAGTTATAAGAGGTTTTTCTAGCTGCTGCAGTAGCAATGATTTGAAAGTTCCTTGTTCTCCGCTAAACGATTTTTCAGAAATAAGTGAAGGCTGAAAAATAAAAAAAGATCATAAACATTACATCATTGAAGGCAAAATACTTATAAAAATTTAGAAAGCGGTAATTAAATAAAAAAATAACAAACTCCAGAAGGAAAAAGTAAATGAGGAATCCTTAAGTTAATTGCTATTAGTGGACCGGCCCTTCCAGGGCCTTAGTGTTAAATTAAATAAATAAAAATTTTCATTACATTACCATTTCATTGTTTCTTTCCAAATTTAAGCCATTATCCTGAGCTGATACTGCTTCTTCCGAATTATTTTGCATCAGTAAAGTCTCATTAATATCCATGTGATGCTGATCTTGTTTTGGTAAATCAGTTTACTTGTCTTTTCTGGCTCATGTAGTTGTTGTTCTTCATTAGAAAAATTCAATGTTTCATGAAATTTTTCTTTCTGCTCCTCCTCCTTCTCCTCTTCATTATTTAAATGTGGTTGCTTCTGAGGGGGACCCAAAGAGTCATAATCATCACTTAAATTTGAGAGTTTACGCTTTAAAGTGATTTTCAAAGGTTTAATTTTTTCCTCTTTAAGATCATCCATTGGATGGTCGATTACTAGATGTTGAGATGATGATGATGATGTAGTAGAAGAATACGATGCCGAAGAAGCTATTGAGGAACGACTAACTTCGTCATCTTCAACGCCATGCATTGTTGGCTGTGGCAACGGCGGCGGTGTTGAAGATATGGGCTCTTTATTTTCATTATTATCCTGTTGAAGATCTTCACAATTTCTTTCATTAATTTTTAAATCACTTTCATTATCAGATTCAAGTTCTTCATCTTTATGTTCCCTGTTATCTAGAATACGCTCAAACTCAGCTTGAGCCTCTTCATTCTGTGGTAAACTTAAGGGTGAATGTTGTGGGCTTGGAGTTCTGGCATTCGATTCTAATGATAATCTTCTGGATTTAATTAAATTTGAATCATCATTGTTAATGATATTATCAATTGTTGTATTTTCATTTTGCTCTATTTCACTGTACTGATCTCGGGAATCGTGATTACCATTTATTTTTGGTAACTCTATAGAATTTCTTTCTTCAATTTCATCTCGATCATGGGAATTATTATCATCGCCATGATTATCATTAAAGTCAGACAGTTGTTCATTCGCAAGTTTGTCATCGTGCGAATGTTTTTCTTCTATCGCAAGATTTTCTTTTGAGCTATAAGAATTGCTATGTAATGAATTCCAAGGGCTAGGACTCTTTATATTCTCTTTTTCCTCTTGTAAATTGACTTTTCGACTACTTATATTATCCACAACCGCATTTTTCGAGAGTTTATCAATTAAATACAATCCGTTATCACTTGGAGATACTTCATGAGCAGGAAAATATGGTTTCATTGCTTCTGCTTCAGTTAAATGCTCTCTAGCCTCTTCCAGCTGGGTGGCTTTACTCCTCACATCATTCTCTACATCATTAATATCTGCGGTTTCTGAAATGGTTTGCTGTGTCTCCATTTCATGTGTGGCATTGTATGGTGATTTTTCGTGTATGCTTTCCGTTTGTTTTTCCTGGGTGAATATAGGTGATTTACGGCTATCAAAACTATCCAAGCTACTGCTATCTTCATCTAAATCAAATTGATATAATATACGATGATTTTCTGCATTTGTTCTTCTTTTATTCCCCCCCTGCTCGTTAGAGCGGTTGTTTGGAGAAGAGGAACCTTTGCTTGAAGGATCATTTTCATCGTAGAGGTTAACAATATTTGTATCTAGCTTAGGTTGTTCTGTTTGTTCTTCTCTAAATTTAATATCATTATTTTCGTCTTTATGTGTCTCTTCTTTAAGCTGTTCACCTAAACTCGATGTATTATATTCTTCGTTAGTATTTTGCAAACTTTTTGTTTCTAGCCGTGTTTCTACTTCGACCTTAGTTTCCTTAGACACTTGTTGTCTTTCTTCCCCTGTTGTTTCATTATGTATTTGATTGGGATTTTTATCATCTAGTAAGTCCTCCTCATCTTCGCTTTTTAATAATTCCTCTTCTCTTTCCATTGATATATTGTCGGAAACTGTTTTATCCTTTTGTTGTTGTTGTTCATCATCATCACTATTATCTTCGTTATCTGATTTAAGTAATTCATCTTCTTCAGTTTCTTTATATTTAACAATCTCATCATCATATTTAAATTTTTTAGCTTCATTTGAAGTAATTTCATCACTTTCATTTGATTTTATTGTAATATTGTGACCACTATCCTCTTCGACAACATCATTGTTGTGTGATGGTGGTTCAGTTTGTGGTTGCTGTTGTTCGTTAGGCATTTCCACCTGTTGTGCTTCATTGTCATTATGAATGACATGATATTCATCACCATTGTCTGTACTAATGTCCATTGGTTCTTCCTCTTTTTCATTATTATTGCTATAGTCTGCCTTATCCTCAATGGGTAATTGAATATCTGTGGTTTCATTTTTACTACTATCTACTTCAGTTGTTGTGGATGTTAATTTTTCATCTTGTAAGTCGTTATGTTCATTTGTATCATGTTGTACACTTGGTGTGGAATCCTCATTCTTTACATTTTCGATTGTTTGTGGCGAGCCTCGTGTGATATTAGAATCCAAAATGGTTGTAACATTTAATGTTTCTGTTTGAGGTTGTTGATTAATAGTTTCCATAATTTTTGAAAGTATAATCTGGAATGAGAAACAGGAAATTTGATTTTAAATTACAATTCTACTCTTTTAATTTACAAAGTACAATAATGAGAACATTTAAAGGAAACGGATATCAATGTATGGAGTTTATAAAAAATGTTTACAAGTGTGTTAGTAGATCAATTTTTGTTAAGTTTTAAAATTCATGATGAATGTTTTTGTTTAAACCTTAGAATATTCCTTGTGGACCTTTGTAAATACCAGAAACTTGATGAAAGTACTGATATTTGCTATATGTTCACCAGAATTCCAGAACAGTAAACAAAATCAGTATGAAGTGGTTTGTAGATCTTAGGCAAAAGTATGTCTTGGGCTTCCTTCTAACCAAAATATTTACAATTAAAAGAGCTGGAAATTGGCTTACATTTTATCATATTGTCCCTTTCCAACTACCTCTCTCCTCCATTTATTCTCTCATCTCAGGAACGTTTTGTACAATGGACCAACTTAACCTCCGGGTATTGTACTTGCTTCATTTGATAACCTAACCTAAAACCATTCTGATTGACGAACTATTTCGTCATACACGAAATGTTTCTGCAATGGGAATGACGACATTTTTCGTCAAGAAAATTTACCGTAATTTTTAGAACGCATTTTTATGAAGTTCAAAAAAGAAAATCAGTCTTGTGAAATGAGCTAAACAAAAGTTTATTCCCCGGTTAACAGGTTAAGTGATGCTGAGCATGATTAGATATTCGATTTTCGAATCTTGTCTAGTTAATTTAGAAACCTAAAGTGTTTATAAAATAGTATGAGGCACAATAGAGATATGCTGTAATCATTAATGTTCATAGTGCAGTATATGCGTAGAAAAAAAATTGTTCCCAAATCTATCATTTCGAAAAGTTACAAATTACACATTCTGTTACAAAAATATTAATGGGATTTAATAAGCATATATTAGGGATAGCAAATGGGATTGATTTTTAGAAATCCCGGGATTTTATCTTAATAAAAACATTTGATTTATTAAAAATTTCATTTATTTTTAATCTTTATCTTTCGCAATCTACACTTGTGGGTAAAATATTTTCAAGATAGCTATAAGCAGGGTGTAAATATTCCGCTCTACCACCTCATGATACAAACAAATCTAGGTCTTTAGAAAGTTGAGTATCTAAAATAGACATTATTGAACTTTTTAAATTTTTAACAATGGAAGTTGGTTTCTCGTTCAAGTTTTCGAAGTTACGTGATATAGAATATTCACTTAATTGTTGTAAGATACACTTGAAAAACAACGTAACAACAAAGCCGTAAACAATTTTTTTTTTCACTTCCTAAATACATAGATGAATTTATAACGCCGGATCATGTTTTAAGAAATCCCGGCTATCCATAGTATGTATTAATGATACTTCCATTCATATTCATTCGTGGGACATATTCAGGTTCACGTGATATTAGTTCGAAGAAAATAAAATAATAATTAAAATGTCTTAATTTAGGTGGCAAAAACTAAAGCCACTCCTTTAACAATTTATTGCAAATTTTTTTTTTTACATAATTTAACAATTACTAGAATATCCTATATTTTGTAAATCAACAATTCATCTGTGAGGCATTAGACGTACTACAGTATTCCCTCGATTTACGTCGGGGAATGATCCGGAAAAAGGCGACGTAAATCGAATTTCAAATAACTCATACTATCAGATATACATATGCATACATAATTGGTCATTGGTCAGGGTTATTGACCTATTTTCTCACACCACTTATGTTGTGTGTGTTAATTTTATGCATAAGTGGCGGGACCTACAGTTAAAAGTCGACTCCGAACGAAAGATCTTTTTGGGGAGAAGACTTTCATGACAATTTTATTTACTCTCAGAGTTTTTGCCAGAAATTTGCTGAGAGGAAATCGCCGAAGAAATACTTTTTGTAATTTGTTTTGATGTCTGGCTTTGGGCTCGAACTCTCGAGGGAATAATTTAATTCATCAATTTTGCTTTTTGACATGTTTTTCAATGTTTCTTTTTTATTTAAGAAATTTTGCCAGTCGCTCTATGTGTACGATCTTCATTTTTGTTCGGAGGTTGATAGCTTTTTATGTCCTGTACACGACATCGGTTAATCTTTTCACTATTTTATATAGTCCATACCAGCTATTTTTCAAATTGGGGGATAATCCTTTCTTTAACTGTGGCTTTTAGAATAGTACCAGCTGTCCTTCATGGAAATCCTCCGTGTTTACTGAACGGTCATACCTGACTTTCATTCAATCACTGACCATTGTTATACGGGTGCGCAAAAATTCATGAAATTCATTAAGGATTGCTTCTTTGCCAGTGTGTGTGTCATTCTCTCTGTGGCGGGCTTAACATTAAACTCTACGTCACCAGGCAGTTTTATTTTACTTCTAAAAATAACTTTAGCTAGGATTTAGATGTTAAATCATGCACCGCGCATAGGGTACGCCAGTAAAAATCGCGAAATTTATTCGTCTTAGTCCTTCTGTTGCTCGCTCAGTACTTTTCGCAAGTATTGCTCCAGGGAGGAGGAATTCCTCTAGGTGATATATTATATATTTATGTATGTGCATACGTATGTATATCTAATATTTTATAATGAAATCCACTTCCATTGTTGCTTCTTAAATTTGCTATTTGTTAACAAATTTGACAAAATGTAATAATTTTTGTTATCACTTTATGCTGAATCATCATTAACTATTTAATTATTTTTTTTTTTTGTAACTTATTAAGTTTAAAATATAAACAAAGGCATAAAGAATAAAATAACAATAAAAATATTAGAAAAAAAATTTTATTTGCAATTTTTAATGACAACACTACATAGTGAGTGAGATGATTGTTTATTATTTGACCAAAAGAAAATATAAACAAAACAAGGGAATATAAATAAAAACATAAATTGGCCAACACCAATACATATGCAATCATTTCTTCTTCCACTTTAATTATTTCACATACCACATGTTTTTTTTTTTTCCTCTGTTTTATTTCTTTTATTTTTCCCATTTCAAATAAACAAAAACACACAAATCAAAACCCAGTAAACCAAGATATTTTATTGAACGGATAATGTATTTGTGCGCATATACGCCACACTGTGGTTTGCTTAAGGAATAACTATAATGTACTTAAGAAGTTTAAGCATTTTACTATTAATATTTTTTAATATATTTAAGTTAAAAAAATTTTTCCAACAATGTGTACTTATGTCTATCGTTTTAAAGACTAAAAAAGTAAAGTTTATAAAGGTTTTTTTAATTCTTTTTTTCTAACAAGTATGGAAAGTTCAGAACAGTGTTGAAAAATTCAGTACTTTAGTACTTTTTTCAGTATTTTTCCGCTTCAAAAATACCGCAGCACCCCCGCAACGCTATCAGTACTTTTTTATTATTAGATATTTTACGTACTGCGCTTTTTTCAGATCTTAATGCAATAGCAACGTAATGTAAAAGGTAGAATTTGTCTTTAGACCCGATTAGCCAAACGTCCACGGAACGTTCACACTAAAGCTGTTACAACAGGATTACAATGAAAATAATTCAATTCGTTTTATCAGAAGTTTTATTTTTCGTCTCTTTTTTATGAGCTTTCTTCCATAGTAGTTTATCTCCATCAATTAAATTAGGAGCTATTGGACCATCAATAGGAATTACCCCATTTAATCCCTTTCAAATTTCTCTATTAAATGCTGAAATTTTATAGAATACAATAAACAATGAGAACGTTGTCCGAACCTTAACGTGATTTCGGTAAGCATTATCATTTGCTACAAAAGAAAGTATATTCCATAGCGTTTCGTCGATGTTTGACTTCACGGAACTTTTACGCTTTGTTACGTTTAGAATCAGCAGTTTAAGTGGTGTGAGAAGATAGGTCATAATCTTGATTGAAGGGTTGTAATGTATGTATGTATTTTTTTTTTTATAAAAGTACCATTTGATGTGAAAAGGTACTCTTTCAGTGATAGTTCAGTACCATTTCAAAATTTCAATTTTTCAACACTGGTTCGGAACAATTTTTTCTGAGTTCTATTCGAATAAATTTTCGATTTACAAATGAGTTTAGTAGGATGCCTTTAAACAGTCACGCCATGTAATTTGCTGTAAAATTCTCATAATTTTATATAAATTTACTTATAAAACGTAAACAAAAATATAATGGTTTCTACAAAACTATAATTATATGCCACTAAGTGCTACAAAGGACTTCATCAACTTGCTTACGTGTTGTTTTAACTTAAGCGTTTGAGTCCAAAAGTGTTAGCAATATTTCAGTATAATTGCATAAAATTTCTAAAATGTATACTCATTTTTGTTAAAAGCATCGCCTGGAATTCGCTTCCTTCGGTTTGAAAAACTCACATTACACTTAAACTAGAACCAACATTGTAATCGTAGTCCAATTCATAGCAACCTAAGCAAATTTGAAGTAATGACAGCGAGTTTTTGAAACGAACGCATTTGAAATTAAATTTAATCATTTATCTCACATAGGTATATTAAAAATGAGTTTTCTTATATTTTTTATTTATACGCAAGCTAGGGATTTATATTTTTCTATTATAGTTTTATACCTAGGTATAATTAATTTTTCTTTATTTTAGGTCCCGATTTTCGAAGATATGTATGTAAAAGTTATTTGAAAAAAATGCTGAGCAAGCAACACAAATGTTATTTCCGTTGAGGAACCCTGTCAGATCGGCCAGTACCATACATAAATTGTTACCTTTGAGGTGTCCGGTATATGTTTTCTGAAGAAGACCCCTGCTATCATCTCTTAAAAAATATACGCATATTACTTATAAGTTACTTTAAACTCCAGCTAATAATACAGTATTCCCTCGATTTACGTTGTTTCAATTAACGTCGTCAAAAATTTTTCACTTCAAACGTCCCCGGCCACATACTAACCCACCCTCACCCGACCGCGGAAGGCTCGTCCCCATTACGCAGGGACACGTACACACCACAGTCCGGACTGTAGCGGAAAAGCGAAAAGCTATGGCAACTAGAACATAAAACAGCTACAGAACTTAATCACAAGCTGAATAAGGTAACAATAAATCGGAACTACTTAAGACAAGAACAGAAATACGTTTTTATACGATAATTTATAAATTACTGCCAGAATACAAGCTACGTTTTATATTACAAACAAATTTAATTATTTTATTTTTTTTTTCTTTTATAAAATGTACATAAACAAATGCATCTGCTAGTATGAGTTATTTGAAATTCGATTTACGTGGCCTTTTTTTCGGAACATTCTACGACCTAAATCGAGGGAATACTGTACATATTGCAATAGTAGAATTTAAAGAATTCTCACATAAATTGTGTTAATGACACAGTTTCCTTTGGAATATAGTTATTAAAAAGAACCGTAAATTCTTTAGAAATTTTTTGTAATTTATTGTACGTCTATACAATTGTTTTGATATACGCCTCTAAGTATTTTGATAAATAGCAATGCCAATTGAGTACTATCTCTATTATTCAGCAGGTTTTTTTAACTAAAAACTTTTGCCCAAACCGGTTTCATTTTATTTATTGTAAAAAAGATAAAATAACGTCATATAGCAATTCCGCTAATGTAAAAATATACAATTATTCACAGTTTTTTTTTCTATCGTATATCGCTTCTACAACAAATTTTTCATTGAATATTATTAATGGGGGTATACAAAATCACTGTTATCGATCTTTTAACAATACCGAAATACATATATTATAAATATGACTCATTTAAAAATATTAGATTATTATTTTCTTTTATTTCCCTTTCTGAATTAATTCAGCAAATTTTTCTTTCCTACATTCAGTTCTAATTATTTTATTTTTTTGACGTTTAAACAAAAAATGTTTGTTGGGTTCATCGGATAATTTCAAATCCACAAATAAATAAACACACATACACACACACAAATATGTATATAAAAGCATACATGCATTTACATATCTCTGTTATTTCAATTCATTTGTCAAAGATAGACAAGAAGCGAACAACAACAAAGTGAAAAAGAAACAATTTACAAGACGAAACATACAAAAAGGGAATGAAAAAATGAAACAAAAACGATATTATGTATGGTGGCATAAAAAAGAATAAAAAAAAAGTTAAAACAAAATAAAAACACGCGCCTTTTTTCAATAAGAAAAGAAAAAAAGAAGAGAAAACTAAAACAAATTTTGTAAATATATTTACAAAAAATAATACACACAACTTTTAATAATTTGTTTAATTTTACATTCAGGAAATTAGTTACCGTTTCATTTAATTTACAAAAAAATGTATTTTCCTTTGCTGTTTTGTTGTCCAAGAGCCATTTAATGTCGTTTGCTTTATATATTTACGGCCTTTAATGGTAACATTAACACGTAGTTTTCTTAATTTCTTTATGGTAAATAAATATCTGGTTTTTTTATGTCCGTCCGCGTAACTCAGAGACAACGGCAGCAGGCTGACGGTAGACAAGACAACAGCAACAACAGCCTTTAAATCCGCACACACTGACGTTTGCAGAACAACTAAAGTGAACCACCAACCAAAATGAAACGAGTGCGCGTCGACAAGCCCGAAAGTCTCTATGTGTCTCGCCCAGCGGAGTCTCAACGAAGCAAAAACAAAATATACAAGACACCACGGACAACCGAGAGCGCTCTACGTTAGAGGAGACACCCTCTTATTTAATCGTAGCCAGAATTTTTCACTGAATATTCTTGCACCATTAAAAATGAATTTCACAATTTATTTTTTTTTGTTTTTAAGAAATTTCTTCGATTAATTCTTTTCAAAATATTATATTTATTTTTATTAAATATTACTTTTGCGTTTTATTTCTTATTTCAATTTCATAGCGTGATTTTTCTATTCTATTCTTTCATGAGAATTTGGCAAAGCACACTTTTTTCATTTTTTTCTTCCGTATTTCTTCACACACACGCGAACTTCTTTTAAATTTTAGAATTGCAATTTTTAATTACTTTTTTCACATTCAAACTTTATTTTCAATGGTAATATATTATCACCATACAATGTAGCATTGTTTAAAGAATATTTTGTTGGTAAATTTATTTTAAATAGATCGTTTTGTACAGGTTTAAATTCAATTGAAAATTCTTTTTATTCCACAAACATAAAAAATTGCTGAATTTTTTGGCGTTAGCCATTTTTCGTGTAGACAACCATGGACATAGTTGTGTTCAAGTGTACTATTTATATAACAGAGTTGCATTTATAAAGGTACAGTTAACATCGTTGCATAATTTTTATGTATGATGATTATTATACGCTTTACATTCTAATAAAAATTAAAAACATAAAAAAGAAGAAAATAAAAGATGATTTTTTTTTCGTTTAATTTTATTATATTTTAATTTTAATTAAAAATTAAATTTAACATATTCATTTTAACCAATTTCATTATAACTAATATGTTGGCAGCACTGGTACACGCGGCTAAGCAGTATGCGGCCACATCCTGTTAATAAATGTAAACGTTACAGTCAAGGCATATTCAAAAGGTAGTGTTATCAGCCCAGCTGATTGCTTTTTTTTAGTCCAAGTAAATGTCAAACGTGTTGTTTGCTTACAGTGAGTAAAAAAAACTTGTACACTATTACCACGAAATAACTTTTGAAGAAAAAAATTATCTATAAAAAGAAATTTATTTTCTTTAAGACTAAAAAAAGCTTAAAAACTATATTCGGATTATAAACATTTCCCTATTGGTTACGTAAAAAGAAAATAATTGTCGAAACTAAGAAATTCCCACATTTTTAAGCAAAAAAGTATTGATTTTTGGATTATGACGACCGAATTTTTTATAAAGTCATCTTAAACAAAATACTGTGGATTTATTTATTTATTAGTTTTTTTACAATAAGTGTACATATTTCTTTTTGCTCACTGTATATACATTCTTTTGTTTATTAATTTTTTTATTTCCTTTTAAATTTGAATTCTACACAATTTATAATTTATTTAAATATTCTGGATGGTCTAGCGCAACTTTTATTGTAGAATCCGTTCTTATGCTTCCCGGTATCCCTCTGAAGCATAACGACCTTAGTGGTAGCGCAAATCAGCCCGTATTTAAAAAAATTTGTTGTTCTACAATTTGTTTTTTAAATTTTTTATAAACAAAAAGAAACAAAAGAGAAATAATGACAAAAAATAACAACTTTATGTCATTATATGGATTTGCCTTTGTCATTTCTGGCTTAAGGCGAATTTCATTTGACATTTGTGTGCACCCAAAAACAACAGAAAATACATGTTGTTTTTGTCAAAAAAACACTGCGAATTGAGTTGTTGTACTATTACCACTACCTTTTGAGTGGGCCCTGGTTACAGTCTTGTCAAAAGGCATAGGAATAATTTCAAAAATAGAAATCGTTTTTATCAAAATAAAAATTTTGTCCAACTCTAGATGAATTGGCACGTGAACAACCAAAATTCCCGAACTTTGGAAGTTACCAATTCACTAGTAATTTAAAAGCGTCTAGTGAATCCCGAAATAGTATGAATTTTGGGCTGGCGATGTCTTCGGTCCATAGACGCTGGTCAGGCCATCATTGGCAACGGCAAGCACAATAGGTTGATGATTTCCAATTTATTTTGGCCTCTATTGGATGACCTGGATGCCGACGGAATTTAAGTCCAATAGTGCGGTGATATGAGCTGGTCACTGAGATTGTGATGTTATAAACATAATAAACTCATCGTAACAATCTCTCATGTCCATATATATACATATCGTCATCGGAAATCAAAAAGTACATAAATTGTCATGAAAAGTTTCTCAGAAATTTGTCGTTCGGAGTCGACTTTAAACTATAGGTCCCGCCACTTATGTATACAACATAAGTAGGTCAATAATCCTGACTGAAGGATTGTATGTAACAGTCGAGTTACAGTAAGACCCCACTTAGCGCTGTTTTAGTACTACGCGATAGTATTAGGATTTTTCTAAATCGCACATGTGTGCAAATGAAGTGGACATGCACTAACGAAAAGTGGTGCAATATATAGCTACGGTGTTTACTATGTATTTTTTACAACGCTCTCCTGTCTGTCCAGAATAAAGATTCCAACTGTGTTTTCCGTCGTCTGCTAGGTTGCCTTGTTTAACGCTGTAATTTATTGGAACGTAGCCCCCGCGTTATGCGGGGTCTTACTGTATATCTTTGGTATATATTTTTTTTCCAGTGAACTTTTAGTTAAAATTTGTTCAGAATTTTTGATGGATCCTGATGGTTTGTTGGCAAATGTGTCAGTTTAACGTTTGAAGCAACCACCATGATTGACACATTTTGTCGTAAATAATGAAAATTCCATCAAAAATTTTTAGAATTTTTGAACTGAAATTTCATTTGATACAATATGTACATATAAAGAGTATAACACGACGTTTATACTATTTATATACTAACAACGGTAATTTTTATCCTATTTCATCAAACGAAGTGTCAATCTCTTTACAAGATAATATACTTCCAGAATGGCATGACATATTTCATATTTTTTAATTAAAGTTTGCGATTATAAACGGACAAACTCGAAAAAATATGAAAAAAATTACCATTTGCCAAGTTTACCTCATCAAACCCCATAGCATGTTAAGTCAAATAAAATACGTATATACAGTATTCCCTCGATTTACGTCCTAGAATGTTCCGAAAAAAGGCGACGTAAATCGAATTTCAAAGAACTCATGCTATCAGATGCTCCTTTAAAACGATATACAGTATTCCCTCTATATACGTCGTCTCGCTTTACGTTGTTTCGGTTAACGTCGTCAAAAATTTTGTTCCCTTCAACTTCGATTTGCGTCGTCATTCGATTTACGTCGCCTCTGTTGTTTATAAACAAAACAGTAGGTAGTGTGCTGGCATATTAGTCGTAAAGCCAGGCTTCGAGTCCCAGGCCAGACATCAAAATAAAATACAAAAATCTGTCTTTCGGAGTCGACTTTAAACTGTAAGTCCCGCCACTTATGTATAAAATTAACACACACAACATAAATAGTGTAAGAAACTAGGTCAATAATTCTGACTGAAAGGTTGTAATGACCAATTATGTACGTAAGTCGTATGTAGATGGTGTTGAATGGTGTTTGGGACGGCCATAGTGTTGGAAAGTAGCATTTTTGTAGCAGTTCTTAACGGGTGATGTTTTACCACTTATTACGAAAGAACCTCACAATCTTTCTTCATTGAAAGAAATTAATTGATTTCAAATTGATTTTTCGACCATAGTGCATGGGCATCCTCTACAATTTATTGGGTGATTATTACCACAGTGACTGCATTTGTTCAGTGTTGAAACACTTTGGTGCTATTCGCGTTTTTCGTTACAATGGTGGTTATCGTAAATATCGCAAACTGGAGGAAGCGTACAATATGTATGCCTTCAAATAAAATTTTTACGCTTGTCATTAATATTTCTTAGTCAAACGAATTCATGGCACAGATGTTCGTGGGGACTTATTGTTACATGTAAAGCTTTGAATATTTTGATAGGGCTGGACTGAGTATTTCTACACAAAAACAAAAACCCAACTATGCCTCCCGCTATAGGAACATAATATGAAAAAGACATTGAGACGATGGGTGGTACTTCTTATATTTCGCTTTCGTAAGCTTTAGATTGCAATATTTTGTATAAGGGTGTCGCCGTGGTCTAGTAGGTAGTGTGCTGGCTTATTAGGCGTAAAACCAGGGTTCGAGTCCCAGGCCAGACATAAAAAAAAAAAAAAAAAATATATTTTTTCGGCGATTTCTTCTCTTTCTCTTTTTGTTTCTCAAAAATCTGTCGCTCGGAGTCGACTTTAAACTGTAAGTCCCGCCACTTCTGTATAAAATTAACACACACAACAAAAGTGGCCTGAGAAACTGCGAGCTTCTTGGGGACGATTGCTGTAGACCATCTAATGGTGAAGGTATAGCACTGGCCATTTTATAGTCATCAGTAGCAACTCGTTTCCTTACCTTTCTCATCTTCCCTCTTTTCGCCTTTCATAAACCTGCACAATGCACTGCATGAGTAAGGATCATCACCTGAGTGCTGGTTTAATAAAAAAAAAAAAAAGAGAGTGGACGGGACGGGACTCATATCAGAGGAGAACATTGGAAGAAGTTAAGCGAGTTGGTACCAGATACAGACTCTCTATAGGAAAATACTGTAACATACATAACTGGGCATTACAATCATTTAGTTAGGATTACTATCTTCCTTGTCATATCACTTAATTTGTGGTAATTTTATACACGAGTAGCGGGACTTACAGTTTGAAGTCGACTCTGAATGATAGGTTTGTGAGAAACTGAGATGAATTCGTTAAAGAAATTTTTTTTCATATTTTCGTTTTGATATCTGACCTAGGCTTTGCACTGTGGCCTTAGGTCAAATATGCCAACATACTGGATATTACACTCCGGCGATTTCAAATAAAATAAGCTTGGCACCCATTAATGGTTGGCACATAACAACCGGACTTACATAAGTGTATGCCAGTAGGCATGAAATCTTGAATGCTCCTTTCCTAAAAATCTGCACAATGCACTGCATGAGTAGGGGCCATCCTCTGAGTGCTGGTTTCATAAAAAAAATATACTTTTTGGACATTAATTTCGATAAAGACTTTATTTATTTGGTTTCTTAACAAACAATTAATTTTCAAAAAAGCAACAACAACAATATGATTTAAATATATTATACAATTAATATATGCAATATAAACACAGGCAATGCCTTAAAAATGGACCAGAAATAATGTTAGCAAATTTAAAATATTTACAATCATTGAAATCGTTTCAATATTTAGGACTGACCGATGTTAGAGCGATATATGGTCGCTTCATGATTGAAACTCCATTCAAATGTTTCTGTAAACATTGTTTATATACATTGTTGCGTTAAGAACAAAAGATACATTTTCAAAATATACACAAAACGTACAAATAATCAGAAATAAAAAAAACTTAAAATTAATTTAATTACAAGTGCTTGATAATAGATACAATATCAATCATTATTGTATGATAAATATTACACAAATATATACGACCGGATGGATGTGTTCAATAATGACGGCCCATGACACGATCCAAATCATTCCAACTGCATGAATAGTCGATTTGCAACAGGCCCTTTTTGCTCATACCGAATTTCGTATTATAAATTCCACTGTAGAGCGATGAGGACGGACGGCGTCCTAGTGTTTGGCTGCACTCTGTCATGCCTGCACAGCCATAACAAGTGTTTGGTGCCGTAGTGGTGCCATATATCGAGTGGGCACCGTAGATATGCTGTTGGGCCTGTGTTAGGCATTCATAGCAATCGGATACACTACAGCATGGTGGCAATGTAGCATAAGGATTGCAATAGTCATACGTTGGTGGCATTGGTGGTGGAGAGGGAAATTCTAATTTGGGTGCCGGTTTTGAATATTTGCGCTGTGGCGGCGGCGGTAGAGCACCATAATTATTAGAGTTTTTGCGTGGTAATGTCATTGCTGGATAATCATCGCCTAGAGAGCTATGCGGCTCATTGGAAGAGGATGATGAGAGACCTGTGAGAAGGAAGGCATTATTTTAATAAAGTCTTTACATGTTCAAACTGTATATTCTTACCACCAAATCCTGTATAAATATTACGTTCCATATCTTCAAGGTTAAGAGCATTTTGGAATTTCTGTGCCATGTGTAAAGTCATGTAATCATCGTACTTGTCAGCGCCGCCAAGATCATACAAACCACTGGGACGTCTTTTTGGTGTTGGGGGACTACAGCACTCCATTTGACAGTGTTGATGTGACGAACGTCTCAGATTACGTGGCATAGTCGCTGACATACGCTGTGGTATATCGATGTGTTGTTTGTTGTAGTAATAGTTGGAATGCATTGGTTCTTCTATCGGACTAGGCGACAGTGATGACTCGTAGTAGTCACCCGATTGTGGTAATAAAGGCTGTTCAATTTTCCTGTAAGCAACAAATGTCAATTAAGTTGTAGTTAATCATGTTAAGGTGTGGTGAATATCTGTCTGATGCAATATAATAAAAAACACGGAAACAGGCTATGCTATTTTAACTTTAAAATGACCTTCGACCTTTAATACAAACGTGTATAGATTAAATATCTGTAGACCTAAATTCACTCACTGTTATCCGCACAAAATTTTTACACGAGCTGAGAAATGTTCGTGAAAAATATTTTCTTTTCCTCAAGAAGAGAGGTGATAAACTACACATCAAAAGATTTTTTCCGAAGAAAAATTTTGTTCGTATAACTTGGGTGAATTTTGCTTAAAAGATTCACAAATAAAATTGAGGTTAAAACGATCATATCATAAGAAGATTATACTAGTTTGAGAACTGAACTTCTGCATGATCCAGTTCCAGCTTAGTTAAAGTTGCTGCAGAAAGTACCTCCACAATCTTGGACATGACAAATTCCCTATATGACCAAACCATGAGGATGAAATTTCTCTTCAACTGCCCAAATTTTAGATAATCTTGGGAAATTAATTCTATGCTAAGCTAGCTAATAAGCAAAATATTGATGGAGTACAGTCAGCATAAGGCTGAAGTTATGCTGAAACTCCGAAAGTTTTTCTGTAGCAGTGTTGAAAAATTGAAATTCTGAAATGATACTGAACTATCACTGAAAGAGTACTTTTTCACATCAAATAGTACTTTTGTAAAAAAGACAAATACATACACACGTAACAACCCTTCAATCAGGATAATAACCTATCATCTCACACCACTTATGTTGTGTGCGTTAATTTTATACATGAGTGGCGGAACTGATAAACTTTAAAGTCTGCCCCGCACGATAGATTTTTGAGAAACTTTTTCATGGCAATTTTATTTACTCTCGGAATGTTTGACAGAATGAGGTCGTCGAAGAAAAATTTTTCAGATTTCGTTATGTTGACGATGTATAACATGGTGTATGAAAAACTAACGACTTATACGTGTTCCTCACATATAAAACAAAAACTGCTGATTCTGAACGCAACAAAGCATAAAAGTTTCGTGTAGTCAAACGTCGACGGAACGTTATGGAATATACTTTCGTTTGTGGCAAATGACAATGCTTACCGAAATCATGTTACGGTTTGGACAACGTTCTCATTGTTTATCGTATTTTAAAAACGGAAGTATGTTCCGTGGACGTTTGGCTAACCGGGACTAAAGACTAATTTGACCTTTCGCATTACGTTGCTATTGCATTAAGATTTGAAAAAAGTACAAGACGTAAAATATCTAATAATAAAAAAGTACTTAAAGCGTTGCGTGGGTATTGCGGTATTTGTTGAAGTGGAAAAGTACTGAAAAAAGTAATAAAATACTGAATTTTTCAACACTGGTCTGTAGACGGAGTTTCAGAATTTGATGTAAGAAACCGGTAAAGCTAACCAGCCTGTGAAGTAATACCTAACGACAAACCCGCGTAGTGATTGAAGGACATAGGGTTAAGTCTAGTGCGTTGATATCAGCGACGGTAAATCGTTTACACATTTGTTGGAACATAAATATTTTTTGGTTCAGAATAAAAAAAAAAACAAGTATTGGATAGGATAGAGAGGCACTCATTTCATTCTTTTAATTTATTTTTGTATTATAGTTACATGATGGAAATGTTCTTTTATTGAAAACCACCAATATTGAGCTTAATTGTGGATTGTGAAAATTAACTATCAAGTATTGTATATGCAGCTGACACGGCTAAAGACAATTCTGAGGAAATTCTTTGAGGCATCATTCACACATGTCCTTAGATTCTAATCTGTTGTACTTGTTAGTGGGACTGCACCACTAGAGCCTATGATTTTCAGAAATTTTTCGCAAAAATCTTTTTAAATGATACCATTCTGTGGAATACGATTGGGTCGAGAGCAAATATTAGGACAAGGTAGTGAGTTTTTGGATCTAGTCAGAAATATTCCCAGCCCATAAGGAAACTTGCAGATATCTTAAAAGTGACGATGTATGTCCCCGAATGAAGTGCTCATTTCAATTTGCACAGGAAGTACAGTGAAAGTTGCCGTAGTCCAATAGGTATTGTGTTGGCTTATTAGACGAAAGCCCCGATTTCAAATCCCAGGACAGACATCAAACCGAAAATATAAAAATATTTCTTCGGCGACTTCCTCTCAGCAGATTTTTGGTAAAAGCTCTGGGAGTAAATAATATTGCAATGAAAAAGCTTTTCAAAAATATGTCGTACGGAGTCGACTTTTAATTGTAGCTCCCGGTACTCATGAATAAAATTAACGCACTCAATACAAGTGGTGTGAGAAGTTGGGTCGTAATCCTAACTGAAGAGTTGTATTAGCCAATTATGTATGTATATATGTATGTGGTACAGTGAAGGGGACATAGCAATATTATCTCATAGTTCAGCACAAGGCTTTCGAGAGGTAAACTCGAACAGACTATAAGGTTGACCTAGCTAGATAAGAAGAATAAGGTTGCCTTTTGCTGAGACTTTATTTATGTAGGAATATGCGGTAATAAACGGAAAAATCAGCAGCTAAAAAGAAGTTCCACACACCTGCACCTTTCTGAGCAGTGGAAACTATGTTTGGTAGGGTGTACTCAACGAAAGTAAAGATAGACAGAGAAAGAGAATCTCCGCAAAACTAAACTTTTGTTAGGTATTTCATAATAGACAGAGATTTGAAAGATGGGCCAAACCAAGAATGATAAACTAAATATTACGCCATCACGCACACAAAATTAAAACTTTCTGTGCATGTTGAATCAATGACGTCACGAAAATTGTTTTCATTGTTTTCCCGTTGGCTAATGATAATGTAAGTTATATTGCAGGGCTGCTAACTACTTTCACGTAGTGCAAACACTTTTCATTTTCACATATGAAAAAGACTTGGAAACCTTTAAAATGCCCAACAACGTCATCTAACGGGAAATCATGCGCAGGGCGTAATCTTTAATTTATCATTCTTGGGTCACACTAAATAGATTGAGAATGGTACAATAGGTCGCCTTTGGTCGCAATTTTATGGCATATGATACATACAACCCACTAAATAAAAAATTGCACGAAATATTGCGACAATTTTCTGCGAGCATGAGTCACACAAGGAGTCAATTGAACAAGGAACTATTAGAGCTTTAAGTGATCTCTTTAAATGTTATTGAAAATTAAAGAAAAAATTGGCATGTGAAATGATATACCAGATATTATATTAAATTTCCAATCAAAGTATATCGTCGCCGCAGTCTAGCGGAGAGTGTGTTGGCCTACTAGATGGGAGGCCATGGTTCAAATCTCAGGTCAAATATCTATAACAAAACGAAATACAAAAAAATATTCCTTTGGCTATTGGCTCTCAGCTGATTTCCGCCAAATAACCGGAAAGTGAATAAAATTCGTCGTTTGAAGTCGTGAGTACCGCTACTCATGTATTAAATTAACATACACAATTCTCTGCCTGTTCCTTTCATAGATATCGAGTGAAGATAATCCTATCATAACTAAATTTCATGATTCAGTACTCACGATAGATATCATATCTCTTTATAAATGTCTTTAGAGGAAATTCAAAATATGTACTTACTTTCTAACATAATCATAATTTTCTAAGTCCCATGGATCCACATAACATCTCTGAGATGGTAAAAGGGTTGTACTGTATATGTCTTCTGTATTGTCGATTGTATAATAGGGAGACTCTTGTGACTCGTACGAATTATTGTATAGAGCGTCTTGTGGTAACGGATGTTTAGGACCGCGTCTTCTTGGTGTGGTATGACTACGTTCACGCATTTTCACTTAAAATTTTGTTTTTTTTTTTCTTTTCTTTTACTAAATCTGAAAATATACAATACAATTATGCATATTTCATTTAGTTGTTGTTGTTAAATAAATTAAAAAAAAAATGTTTAAATTACAAAAACAAATGTTAAAGCGGCGCTCTACTGTATTATTATTTTAAGACTGCAGCTATGTGTAGAGTATAAATATAATAAATTTAAAAAGACCTATACTCTTTTTCTATACTGACGTACTTATGGTTTCTAGGTTAGTTTAGTATTTGTCTAATGTTATCGATAAATTTCTGAATCAATAAATCTCACACATTCTATTCATTCGACGGTTATTGATCGTGTAGGCGTGTTTTATATCGACGTTGTTATGGTCTCTTGGTTAGTTTAGAATTTGTTTGATGTTATCGATAAATCTCGGAATCAATAAATCTCACACATTCTATTCATTCAATGGTTATTACTGTTACCTTGTGTTATTAATCGTGTAGACGTTTTTGATACTGAAGTACCTATGGTATCTTGATTAGTTAAGGAATTTGTATAATGTTATCGATAAATCTCTGAATCAACAAATTTCTCATGTTCTATTCATTCGATGGTTATTGATCGTGTAAGCGTTTTTTATACCTATGTATTTATCGTGTCTTGGTTAGTTTAGAATTTGTCTAATGTCATCTATAAATCTCTGAACCAATAAATATCACACGTTCTATTCATTTATTCATTCATGGTTATTGATAGCGTAGGTGTGCTTTATACCGACGTACTTATGGTCTTTTGGTTAATTTAGAATTTGTCTAATGTTATCGATAAATCTCTGAATCAATAAATCTCACACATTCTATTCATTCGATTGTTATTGATCGTGTAGGTGTTTTTTATATTGGCGTACTTATGGTCTCTAGATTAGTTTAGAGTTTGTTTAATGTTATCGATAAATCTCTGAATCAACATATATCTCATGTTCTATTCATTCGATGGTTATTAATGTTACCTTGTGTCATTAATCGTGTAGACGTGGTCACTTGATTGGTACATAATTTGTATAAATCTTATCGATAAATCTTTGAATCTATAAATCTTACACATTCTATTCATTCGATGGTTATTGATCGTGTAGGCGTGCTTTATACCAGCGTACTTATAGTCTCTTAGTTAGTTTAGAATTTGTCTAATGTTATCGATAAATCTCTGAATCAATAAATCTCACACATTCTATTCATTCGGTGGTTATTGATCATGTAGGCGTTTTTATACCTACGTATTTATCGTGTCTTTGTTAGTTTAGAATTTGTCTAATGTTATCGATAAATCTCTGAATCAATAAATATCACACCTTCTTTCATTAGATGGTTATTAATCGAGTAGGCGTGCTTTAAACCGACGTACTTATAGTCTCTCGGTTAGTTTAGAATTTGTCTAATGTTATCGATAAATCTCTGAATCAATAAATATCACACGTTGTATTCATTTATTTATTCGATGGTTATTCATCGTGTAGGTGTACTTTATACCAACGCACTTATGGTCTTTTGGTTAGTCTGGAATTTGTCTAATGTTATCGAATCAATAAATCTCACAGATTCTATTCATTCGATGGTTATTGATCGCGTAGGTGTTTTTTATATTGAAGGACTTATTATGGTCTCTAGGTTAGTTTAGAATTTGGCTAATGTTATCGATAAATCTCTGAAACAACAAATCTCTCATGTTCTATTCATTCGATGGTTATTAATGTTACTTTGTGTTATTAATCGTGTAGACGTTTTTTATACTGACGTATCTATGGTCACTTGATTATATCATAATTTGTATAAATCTTATCGATAAATCTTTGAATCAATAAATCTTATACATTCTATTCATTCGATGGTTATTGATAGCGTAGGTGTGCTTTATACCGACGTACTTATGGTCTTTTGGTTAATTTAGAATTTGTCTAATGTTATCGATAAATCTCTGAATCAATAAATCTCACACATTCTATTCATTCGATTGTTATTGATCGTGTAGGTGTTTTTTATATTGGCGTACTTATGGTCTCTAGATTAGTTTAGAGTTTGTTTAATGTTATCGATAAATCTCTGAATCAACATATATCTCATGTTCTATTCATTCGATGGTTATTAATGTTACCTTGTGTCATTAATCGTGTAGACGTGGTCACTTGATTGGTACATAATTTGTATAAATCTTATCGATAAATCTTTGAATCTATAAATCTTACACATTCTATTCATTCGATGGTTATTGATCGTGTAGGCGTGCTTTATACCAGCGTACTTATAGTCTCTTAGTTAGTTTAGAATTTGTCTAATGTTATCGATAAATCTCTGAATCAATAAATCTCACACATTCTATTCATTCGGTGGTTATTGATCATGTAGGCGTTTTTATACCTACGTATTTATCGTGTCTTTGTTAGTTTAGAATTTGTCTAATGTTATCGATAAATCTCTGAATCAATAAATATCACACCTTCTTTTCATTAGATGGTTATTAATCGAGTAGGCGTGCTTTAAACCGACGTACTTATAGTCTCTCGGTTAGTTTAGAATTTGTCTAATGTTATCGATAAATCTCTGAATCAATAAATATCACACGTTGTATTCATTTATTTATTCGATGGTTATTCATCGTGTAGGTGTACTTTATACCAACGCACTTATGGTCTTTTGGTTAGTCTGGAATTTGTCTAATGTTATCGATAAATCTCTGAATCAATAAATATCAGACGTTCTATTCATTACATGGTTATTAATCGTGTAGGCGTGCTTTAAACCGATGTATTTATAGTCCCTTGGTTAGTTTAGAATTTGTCTAATGTTATCGATAAATCTCTGAATCAATGAATCTCACACATTCTATTTATTCAATGGTTATTAATGTTACCTTGTGTTATTAATCGTGTAGACGTTTTTGATACTGAAGTACCTATGGTATCTGGATTAGTTCAGAATTTGTATAACGTTATCGATAAATCATTGAATCTATAAATCTTATACATTCTATTCATTCGATGGTTATTGATCGTGTAGGTGTGCTTTATACCGACGTACTTATGGTCTTTTGGTTAGTTTAGAATTTGTCTAATATTATCAATAAATCTCTGAATCAATAAATCTCACACATTCTATTCATTCGATGGTTATTGATCGTGTAGGTGTTTTTTATATTGACGTACTTATGGTCTCTAGATTAGTTTAGAATTTGTCGAATGTTATCGATAACTCTCTGAATCAACATATATCTTATGTTTTATTCATTTGATGATTATTAATGTTACCTTGTGTTATTAATCGTGTAGACGTTTCTTATACTGACGTACCTATGGTCCCTTGATTAGTTCATAATTTGTATAAATCTTATCGATAAATCTTTGAATCAATAAATTTTATACATTCTAATTCGATGGTTATTGATCGTGTAGGCGTTCTTTATACTGACGTACCTATGATATCTTTATTATTTCAGAATTTATATAATGTTATCGATAAATCTCTGAATTAATAAATCTCACACGTTCTATTCATTCAAAGGGTTATTAATGAGCAGAATTCCATACAAATTAAAAAATATTTGACTTGATGTCTATAATAATAAAAAAAAAAAAAAAAATTAATAAATTGTTCTCTAGATTATTAGATCTTGCAAAATTTATGCCATTCCATTGTTAGCCAATTGAATAAGGAAAATAGCACTTAATTTGAATATGTTAAGTAACCTGGACAATGCCATCAATGGCATTTGCCACTTTATCTTATTACGTTTAGCTTGATTACGTTTTCAATACTCTTTACCAGTTGCAAAGAGATTGAATCTCTTGTTAATTTATTTCTTAAATGACTTTTATTAAATGCCAACCACTTTAGCCAAGGTTTATAAAGCATGGTCAGTCAGTCTGTTAGCGTATGCATCTGTTTCTTTATTTAATAAATGCTACACTGACACCTTACAATGTCAAGTGCATTAGGGTAGCACAAACAATGAATTGAAATTATTATCGCAATCAATTTTTTTTTATTCTATAAACAAACGTTTTTATTAAAATTTTCAGAAATAAGATACTCCCTAATCATCAATATCACGTGTGGAAGTAGTAAAATTATAAGTTTCTGCATTAAAACAAAAAAAAAAAAAGCAACTGGTTTAGTTGCTTGGCACACTGTGCATTATTTTACACTAGCAAATACTCGGTGTGCTTCGCTACCCCCCCCATCGAAATTAAGTATAATAATTAAAAAATTTATTTATTTAGTAATTAATTCTTCTTAAATAAATAATTCTTATTCTAATGCCTTGGGATGCACAAAATTTTTAGTTTTTCCCTCTGGTGCGTATACATATAAATCTGCGGATTTTCCTACTCGCTAACATGCGGCGTAAAGCTGTCCATGTGAGAAACATGGATTTTCTAGATTAAATCCACAAACTTGAAAGAACTGACCTTGAGCTTTATTAATCGTCTTTGCAAATGCTAGGCGAATAGGAAATTGCAGGCATCTCCGATGTGGTTGTAGGATTAAGTGGCAGCAATACATCAGTTCCCTTAAACTTTTCAGTTATAATGTTCGCCTCAATAATATTGCTCATCATTTTTTTACTGTTAGTCGAGTGTCATTACAAAAGATCATGGAGAATCAATATTTCTAAGTAAAATAATTGGGAACACCGTTTTTTAACTGTAACTCTTGTGGTGGAAAGCTTGGTAATAAGTTCTTTGATTCCCATCGATCTTGTTGAAAATATTGTTGTTGATGGAATTACACAACTTATTAATTCTTCTTTTGATTGTGTCATTCTGCAAAAATTTCCATCAGAAATTTTATATACTTTGTTATAGGATCCATTGGAATTCTTCCATTACCTAAATCAAGCAATTATTTGGAAGAAGTTGAACCTGAAGCATCACATTGCAACTGATAACACATATTAGTAGTTAATTTTAGAATGTGAGCATGTCGCCAAGGGTATAATGATTTTAGACTTGCATTTAGCTCATCAGCTGGCTTTGATCTCATAAAATGGGATTCTAGCTGTTACAGTTTTTCAGATATACAGATTTTCGTATTTACTTTATATGGGAAGTGCCACACCCACTATTGCCAGTTCGCCCATTTTTGTCCCAAATATTTATAGTGAAACTGTTGTTATTTGTACAAAATTTGAGGTATCTTGCTGTTATAATTTTTTCAAAATACCCATTTTATTATCTTACAATAGCAGGTAATTTTGCATATGTGGGCGTGGCACCTCGCTCATTTAAAATATCAAAAGAAAAAATAGCCTATAACTCCTTCCAGACATACAGGAAGATACTGTGAAAATTTCAAGCCGTTTAATCGTTTATAACGTTTAAACATACATACAAACATACAAACAAACACACATTGATGTTTATATATAGATTCAAGACAATTGATGATGACAATAAATAATTTCAATTCGATTAATTAAGACCGTTTGATGGAAATGAAAAAATTTCTAATGAGATTCTAGAATTGTAATTAAAGTATTTGAAATATTCTTTGAATAAAACAACAACAAAGATAGACAATCTCACAGTAATTTAACGCCATGCATTTAAATTTAACGCCATGAGAATGAATTTCTATTGAAAGGTGCAGAAGAGAACATAATAGAGGGGGTTATATTTCCCCTCTATCGCCTCTGCCTCAGACATCTGCGATTGCTTCCGTGCCATTTCATTACTTTTTCGTTCCTCTTTATTGCACAGTGCCACGGAAACCATTGGAACCTAATGTTGTGTCGACATATACGGTGTACAGAGTTTATTTGCGCCATTTGCTCTGACGAGATGAGATCCTAGCGATTTCAATGCTGCTTGACTGTGCACACCTAAGATCAAGCTTGAAGGAGGCAGGTTCCGGATTTCTGTCATACGTGCAGCTTCTGCAATACCAAAAGATATTGACCTGGTTAGCTAATCTGTATGACATGTTTAGTGCGAGCTTTTTGGAATAGACCCAGATCTAGTTCCACCTTACATTTTTGAGCCATCGGTAAAGATCGTTATATCACCGTTAACGATTACAGCTTTGGCTACCTGTTCTTATAAGTGGCTGTGGGAGTTTTGTATGTACGTCCGAAAACAGACTATGAGTACAACAGAGTATGAGTACAATGAGTAAGTATCAGAAATTATAAGTATATGTAAAATCGTTTTGAATACTCGTTGCTGATCGCTGATACCCACCTCTGTATATAGTTCAGTGTAGCTTCGTTTTAGCAAGTTTTTTAGTTTAATCTTGACTCTAAATAAACGCCGGTTTGAATATGAAATACTCTTTACCAACTATGGGGATAAAATGTACATAAGAAGTAAGATTTCCATCAATTTTATCAAACTCATCAGTTTTTTTTTCTCCCTGTAAAATTGTTATTTTAACTAAATCTTCAACAACTTAATTACAACAATTAAATCAAATTAATTAGTCTCAATGCCAACGGAAAAGACCGAAGACAAAAGTATGTACAAAGCCTTTAAAATTAAAATAACAATACAACTGAAAAAAAAAAAACAAAAGCGAAAGCAAAAGGAAAAAGAAGAGATTAACGTATTAAGTAACATGCCGCAAAACCTCAAAGACAAGTGAAAAGTATTTCTTTTTGAAACCTTATGCCTGATCATGGCTATCGCAAGATTGTTCCCGTGGTAAGTAGATACACTAATCAATGAATAAAGGGGGTGTTACTAACAATTTCAACATTACTGAAGTCTAATTATAATGAAATATAAACTTGTTCCGCTTTGCTGCAAGGCATTAGCATATACAGTGGATCACAAATTATTTCAAACAGTATAGTTTAAAAAAAATTTAAGCCTATATAACGATTTTGAAACAAAACATGGTATTAAGCATGTAGGCCATTCATCAGTGTAAGTTTGAACCATCAGTATTCTATTCTGTCACAAAATCCAGTAGAAGGTCTCCACTAGAGATCAGCAATAAATCGTTTTTCCGCTACTCATAAGCACTCATACAATTTTGAGTATGAATGAATCAACAGAACTGAAATTCAACTACTCTGATTCATTCGTACTCGCTACAACATTGATTCATAAGTATGGATAAGTAGCAATGAGCATGAGTACAACGTTGATATCAAACTCACAACATTCGAAATATGTTTGATTCATACGTCTACTCATTCTGATTCATAAATTTAGAAAAATACTTATAATACTTATAAGTGATTCGATTCATTCGAATCATTCATCAAAATTTACAGCCTTTGTTGTTGTTGCATATACAAACAAAGAAGAAAGGAAAGACAAAGACAATAAGCAAAGCATACACACAATCTTCTTGTGAGTATTAGTAGTGTTCGTAAGCGCATCATACTTATTTTGTGCTTCGTCTGAATGTTAAGTAGAGACGAGATGAAGTCGATAACATCAAGCGTATTGTGAAGTATGAATACGATGAGTACTTCCAACTTTGAGTATGAGTAGTATGAGTATGATATCAAAATAAGTATGAATGAGTATAAGTAACTGAAATTATAAGTATGCTTGACCATACTCATCGTTTTGAATACTTATTGCTGATCTCTGGTCTCCACTGATCATAATGCATGAGATTTACGTTTGCGAAACGTTGGGATTTATTGGAAATTTATTTCCAAAACAAAGAAAATTGCTTCGGAATTGTACGAAAATATCGTAAAACATTTGGTCGTGGAAAAGGCATAACAGTGTTCATTATAAGCAACTTTATTGCTTAAGTCTAATGAAACTGGTTTCATTTAATGGGCCAAGATATGAGCGTACTCGTACAGAATGTTCGAAGATATCGAAGTTGTGGCTTAGAGTGTGCGTGAGAATTCCTCAACATCAACTAGTCACCGTTCTTAAGAATTTTAAATTTCACGCAACAGTTTAATGTTCAATTGGTTCAAGTGTTAAAGCCGCATGACTATTCGCTTCGTTTTTGGTCCGCTAGATGGGTTAACGAAAAATCTGCACGATGATGTCGATTGTGCCAAAAAAAATTGTCATTTCGTACGAAACTTATTTTCATTTTGGTTGGTACTGTAATAAGGAAAACAGCCTTATTTGGTGACCAAAAAACCCATAAGGGGTCTTACAGAAGACAAAGC